>CM040120.1:206312326-206912326 GCA_022559845.1 Amorphophallus konjac | reverse complement strand
CACATTCTCCACGTGCCATCCTTCTTCGGGGTGAGTAATGCGGGTACAGCACATGGACTCATGCTGTCCCGGACAGATCCTCTCTGTACAAGCTCATCGACCTGCCGTTTAAGCTCGGCATGCTCCGTGGGGCTCATTCGATAATGCGGAAGGTTGGGCAAAGAAGAGCCCGGAACAAGGTCGATAGCATGCTGAATATCCCGCATGGGTGGGAGTCCCTCGGGAAGCTCATCGGGAAAAATATCAGCAAACTCCCACAGAATAGGAACAACCTCGGGTGGGAGCTCACCCTCGGAGTCCCGCTCCACCTCTCGGACCGTAATGGCAAACACCGGACAGCCCTGACTAAGCTCCTGCTCCATTTCCCGGGAGCTAATCATCATCAATCTCCTCGTCGAGGGCTCTCCTGGGCCAGAGGTAACGGTCATAGCCCGAGCTGGGGATGGGGTACTAGGCCCGGGAACGGAAGGCTTCGGAGTACTAGGGCCAGTAGGACCCCTAACAGATGGGCTCCTGGGCCGAACGGGTTGGAGGGTGACCCGCTGGCCATCGTGGTCGAAGGTACAGGTGTTCGACCGACCATGGAGTGTGGCATCTCGGTCGAATAACCACGGCCTACCAAGAATGATACTTCCCACTTCCATGGGAAGAACATCGCACCAGATCTCGTCACGGTAGGAGTGGAGCTGCAGTGGGACCAAGCACCGCAGCCTGACCGAAATGGAAGTGGTATCCACCCATGATACCTGGTAGGGGCAAGGGTGGTCTACGGGTGTGAGACCAAGACGAGTGACAGTGTTCGTGGAGATTGCATTGATACAACTCCCGCTATCGATGACCACCTAGCAAATTTGCTTTCCCAGCCTACAGAATACATGAAGGATAGTGGTCCGACGCCAGTCATCACTGACCTGTGGCTGGGTGAGGATACATCTGACGACCCCCACGTGGGTATCGTCTGACTGCTGGGCATCCTGGGCCTCACCTCCCATCTCATAGTACTCGTCAGCTAACTCTTCATCTGCCTCATAGCTGACTAACTCGAGGCCCGTAGGGGTGGTATCCTCGGCCTGTGTGTCCCCAATGTGAAGAGATGGGCGGGTGGGACACTGGTTGGCGAAATGGCCAAACCCATTGCAGCGATAACACTGCTGCCGTGATCCACTAGGCTCCCCAATCATAGGTCCTTTACCTTTATCCTCCCGACGGATAGGAGGCGTAGGCAACAAAGGACGTGTAGGAGGCGCGGGTGCCGGTGGACGGACTGTGGGTGGGGCCGTAAGATGCTGGGGACGAGGAAGGTCCCCCGGGGGTGGAGGACGAGGCCTAGGAGCAAAGGGCTCGGGGCGAGTGGGCTCCTGAGGTCGAGCCATGGGGGCCCTCGGATACGTGCCAGATGAGCCACGGGGCTCGACACTACGAAGGGGAAAAGAGCCCAACCGATGGGGTGACTCGAACTCGGCCTCGAACTGTTCCAATTCGAGAGCAATCTGATATGCCTGCTCCAAAGTGGTGGCATTGCGGCGAAAGAGTTCATATTGATAATTAGGCCGCAAACCTCTCCGAAAGCGGGATATCGTCATGGTGCTCTCTTCCGTGACCCCGCACCGCAAGTAATACTCATCGAACTCGGCGGTGTACTCGGTCACGGATCGGTTCCCTTGGGAGATGCTTTGCCACTTGTCTATAAGACGTTGGTGATATGAGGCAGGAAGGTACTTCTCCCTCAATTTGAGTTTCATATCATCCCAGGTACCGATTTGGGGTTGACGTCGCTGGTTGAGCAGGCTCTCCACATTGATCCAATAAGTTTGAACCTGCCCTTGTAGCTTCATCTTTGCGTATCGGACTCTTCGGTGGTCCGTCATCTCAAACCACTCGAAGTACCGGTCCATGTCGGCCTCCCAATCTAAATACACCCTAGGGTCCAAGGACCCGCTAAAAGTGGGAGGGTCCGCACGCACACCCCTAAGAATGCGGTCGTCATCCTCGTCATCACGATTCCGTCGTTGATGACGACGACCGTTACCCCCGTGATCATTGTCAGAGGCATAATCATCCACTATAGGCGCCTGTTGCCTCCCGACATCCTCCACCTGAGCCCTTGGCACATCGGGTTGCTGCACCGGCTCTTGTTGGCCGTTCGTCGGCGCGGGTTGCGCCGCTACTGGGCCCCTCTCTAGGACGGCAATCCTCCCAACAAAGCCTTGAATGGACTGCTCCGAAACCCCGGCCCGATCCTCGAGGACCTTCATCCGCCCTTCTAGACGCGTCCCTATGCCATCTATACGCGTACTAAGACCATCCATACGCGTGTCTAAACGATCCATGATGGCCCGGAACATCTCGGCCGTGGAAGACTCATCGGAACTACGGGCTCGGGACTCCGCCATAGGTGGTGGTGGCGAGTACTGGGTGCCTCGACGGGTGGGCATGCAAAGACACACGACCTAGAAGACACCGACTAATGCAAACACACACTAACTGATTCACTTAGACCTAAGCCAATATCCGGTACGGGGCGGAGTTAATCGATCCAAAGATCACTCCCACAAGTGTGCGACCTCCCGGTAGGCGTAGCCTAATGTTCGGACAACACCTTTTAAGATACCGAATAAAGGGTGCAAATGCAATTTAAAACACACTCTTTTTTTGTTTTGAAAATATTGATGGTCCTAGACTCGACTTAGACCATGATGCATGACTTATGCAACGACTACCCTAGACTCGACTTGCTCTGATACCAAACTGATGCGGGACGGACACGGGGACCGACTCTACGTGGTATGGACCTCGGACTCTAGACGTGGACACAACCAGCAACACATGATGGGAGAGACATTAGGCCCGACACGGAGAGCTCCCATAGGCTACACGTCGCTAACAGAAGTGCAAACTCACTCGGCGTCCCATGCGAGGGAAAGCGTGGATCGTGCGCGGTTAAGGAACCGGCAGAGTTCAAGGTAGTCAAACTCACTTCCGGACTCGGATCGAGTCACGGGACGGGTCACTCTCACTCTCACATCGGTGACATGGACACACGGGCTAGTACCTACACTCTCGGCAGCGGCAAAAGATCGTATACTAGCTAAGCAAATGAACGCCAAGAGGTTCGGACCATTACCTCCACGCACCCGGCGTGGCGAAGACAACCCCGGCCAATCACGGACCCCCGGTTAACACAATTTTACAGCAGTACAATAATTTGACCCACTCCACGCAGGGAGGTAAAAGGTCACATGCGGGGCCCGGGAATCACGCGAATTGGGTTGACGGGCAGCATCTTGATGTCGCCCGGCGGTGCCGAACTCCGCGTTTTCGTGCTTTCCGAACGGCGGGTTCTGCGGGCCCGTGGGGCCCACGGGTGGCGCTGGCCTCCGGATCTGCAGGAGTGGGTCCCACTGTGATGGGGACCCCTGGTGGCACGCCTCCACGGAAGGCGTTCGGCCGGGAACGCCGATCGGTGGCCGAACAACTCCGATCTCCAAGCTTGTGGAATGCTGCCCACGGATTTTTGCTTGCTGTTTTCAGGCGCGCGCTCCGGCGAAATCAACTGCTGCGATCAGCCCCGTCGCCAGAATGCGACGAAACTAGCGCCGTTGGAAAGAGGACTCAAAATCCTCCAACCTAGGGCCAGTGGATTCCTCTGAACCTATGCGGACCTGGAACTTAACTAATTTTCAATTCTCTGCTACATAGTTCCAGAACTCTCAGTTCAGCACATCATTTCCTTATAAACGGCCGTTGACTGCCTACTTACATTGGGATTCAGACTTCAAGATCTTCTTAAAAGTTGTAGATAATCAAACCACGAAGCTGGGACAATTTTTATAATTAGATTTGGAGGTGGTGGTGATTTGATAGGAGTTCTGGAGTGTTTGGTGGTTGGATCTGGGAACGGGTGGACAGAACTTCAGGTGGATCTGAGAACGATTTGTGGAAAATATGAAATGGACGAACTAGAAATTTAGAAAAATTTTGGATGAAGGGATTGGTGGAAGGAAGATCCATTAAAACTGGGCGAACCAAAGAAAATCAAAAAGTGGACCTAAGACCTAAAACTCAGGGCGGAGATGAATCTGGACAGACTACTGGAAGAACTGAAAGGGAAGAGTGGACGAAAATCTAAAAATATGAAACGGGATCTGAATGACAAACCAATTTTTTTGGGATATCCTTGACACCTATGGAACCTCCAGTAAAATCTCCAGGTTGATCAGAGCTCGTGGTTGATGGCTGAATTTCGTGGAAGCGGCTGTGGTACTGCGCGGGCAGAACTCCGATGAAGACGATGGCGGTGCGGTGGCGGCTCGTGGCGGCGGCGAGGATGACCGGAACTGATAGGGGAGGAGTCACACCTCCAGAGGCAACCTTCACAGCTTCAAGGGGGGAGAGAGGGTCGCACCAAGCTGGAGCTCCAACAATTTCTTTGATTCAAAATGACATTAATTCCTCAAAATGGGAAAATACAAGCATATATAGGTCACCCATCTAATCCATCCTCCACCGTTGGATCTAGGGGTGTGAGATGGAGGGTTGGGATGGCTTGTGACCATTCCACAAAAATACAATTAAAAAAATAAGGGGGGGACAGCCTATTGACTAGGGGGGAACAAGCTTGACATGGTAGGTGGGTGTTGGTTGGAAATGTTGACTATTTTGGTCCCTTGTCCCCCATGTGGACAATTGACCATTCAAACTTCTAGATGCCCTATGTGGCATGTTGACTGACCCCACGTGAGACCCTAGGCTGAGGTGGCCCAATGTGGTGGGGCCCAGGGGGCCCGTGGGGCCTACGGGGTCCGAAATGCTCGTAAGTCCCTATTACACTCAAAATGGCAAACCGAATGCAACGAAATAAATACAAATTACACACACATAAAGTCTAGCTAAATATAATAAATGGGGAGGCTCAAGGCGGAGTCTCCAGGCTGTCTCCGAGCCAGATGGATGCTGAGGTGGCTCGTGTCGTGCTCCGTGTGCGGTACCGGTGGCTCGGTGTGTCGTGCCGATCAACTGCTCAGGTGTCCGCACTAGTCACTTAGCGGCCCTACGATAGACCGCTACGTCAGATAAAAAGGTCCTTAAGCGACCGCTTTTGTTTTCTAAGTTCTGTAATTATGTTAACCCAAAACATAATGCAGAGTAGCCCAACTTATCTTATGATAAGCCTAGATAATTAGGTTTTATTCTTGTTTTAAGTGCTGCATTTGTAAATTTTGTTGTATCGGTGGGTTGATCTAGTAGATTGCAGGTTTCACGGAGTAAAATTGGCGCCAAGACATGTAGGGGGTGCGCCAATCGCTCGGGACGGCCGAGTCAACAGCGAGGAGCTTCGAGTCAATGCTCGGGCGTTCTAGCTCTTCGAGGAGGACCGATCGGGTACCTTCTGGGTCTAGGGAGGAGGCCAACCGAGAGAGGGCGTCCGCTCGGGAGTTTTCTTCCCAGGCTATTCGTACTACCTCGAATCCCTCGAATTGTTGGGCCAAGCTCCTGACCAGCTGGAGGTATTTGATCATGGGTGCCTCTCGAGCTTCGTACTCGCCGTTGACCTGGCTAGCGACCAGCTGAGAGTCGGTGTGGATCCTGACTCGCTCAGCCCCCAACTGCCGGGCCATGCGCGCTCCTGATATAAGGGCCTCGTACTCGGAAGCGTTGTTGGATGCCTGAAAGTTGAATTTCAAGGCGTACTACAGCTCCACTCCTTCGGGGAATCTTAGGAGGATCCCAGCACCGCTAACGATCGAGTTGGAAGATCCGTCGACGTACAGTTCCCAGGTTGGCCCGGGCATGGTCAGTAGTCTTCCTTCGGTCGGGATGGTGCTTTCGGCGATGAAGTCGGCGAGCGCTTGACCTTTTATAGCTGAGCGCGGGCGATACGAGATGTCATAGGCCCCAAGCATAATGGCCCATTTGACGAGTCGCCCCGAGGCCTCGGGGTGGGCCAAAATCTTCTTCAATGGCTCACCGGTTAGCACGGTGATGGGGTGCCCCTGGAAGTAGGGTCGGAGGCATTTCGCGGAGGTGACCAGCGCTAGCACGAGCTTCTCGGTTGCGGGGTACCTCTTCTCGGCCTCGTTGAGCACGTTGCTGGTGTAGTAGACTGGTCTTTCGATTCCCGAGTCATTTCTGACTAGGACCGAGCTGACCGTCGATGATGTCACCGAGAGATAGAGTAGCAAGACTTCGCCCGGCACGGGCTTGGAGAGCACCGGGGGCGAAGCCAGGAACTCCTTGAGCTCAGCGAACGCTTTCTGGCATTCCTCATCCCATGTGAACGTAGCAGATGCCAACTTGGGCCCCCTCAACAGTTTAAAAAAGGGCAAGCATCGTTCGACCGCACGGGACAAGAAACGACTGAGAGCGGCGACACGCCCTGTCAAACGCTGGACATCCTTAATGCAGGCGGGCGGGTGCATGTCCAGGATGGCCTGGACCTTGTCGGGATTGGCTTCGATCCCACGCTGAGTGACCAGGAAACACAGGAACTTCCCGGATCTTACTCCGAAGGCGCACTTGGCAGGATTGAGCTTCATGTTGTACTTCAGGAGGACGCCGAAGGTTTCAGCGAGGTCGGTGAAGTGGTCCTGGGCCCTGGGGGTCTTGACGAGCATGTCGTCAATGTAGGCCTCGACGTTCCGACCTAGCTGCTCCTCGAACATGTGATTTACCAGTCTTTGATACGTGGCTCCGGCGTTCTTCAACCCGAAAGGCATCCGGGTATAGCAGTACACGCCGTAGTCGGTGATGAAGGCGGTCTTCTTGACGTCTTCAGAATTCATTCTGATCTGATGGTAACCCGAATAGGCGTCCAGGAAGCTGAGCATCTCATTGCCCGATGTCGAGTCGACCAGTTGGTCGATGCTGGGCAAGGGATAGCAGTCCTTAGGGGTCGCCTTATTCAAGTCGGTGAAGTCCACGCACATCCGCCACTTGCCGGAAGCCTTTGGTACCAGGACAACATTGGCTAGCCACGTCGGGTACAGGACCGGTCTAAAAAGACCAGTCTCTTCCCCCTTGGTGACTTCCACCTTGATGATCGTCTGTTTCTCGGGTGCGTGCTTCCTTCGGCGCTGCTGCACGGGCTTCATGGTGGGGTTGAGGTTGAGTCGGTGTGTCACGGTCTCCTCTGGTATCCCAGGGAGCTGATCGTCGGACCAAGCGAAGACTCGGATGTACTCAGAAAGAAATTTCTTATATTGCTGCTGTTCCTCGAGTGGTAGGTCGGCTCCGATCCTTACTCCTAGGGTCGGGTCGTCGTTTAGGAAAATTATCAGCAACTCACCACCTGGCTCAGTAGTTGCGGATTTTTCCTCGACTTTCCGGGGGCCCTTATCATTCCCGTCCGGCCTCATGGCCTCCACCGAGATATTATAGCACCTTCGGGCCATGGCCTGGTTACCTCAAATTTCCCCTACCCCGTTTTTGGTGGGGAACTTCATTTTTTGGTGATAGGTAGATGGTACTGCCTTGATACGGCTGAGGATTCCCCGGCCGAAGATGGCATTGTACACTATCATCCCTTTGATCACCATGAAGTCTACCATGACCGTAATGGTTTTGGGTGGGATGCCGAGGGTAACCGGCAGGCTTAGGGCTCCTTCGGGGAGAGTGGCCAGGCCGTTGAACCCACAGAGGGGCGTTCGGTTCGGGCGGAGTTTGGATGAATCCTCTCCCATTTTGAGGAAATAGTCATAAGACAATACATCAGGGGCACTTCCATTGTCCACAAGAATCCGATCCACGTTACAATGGTTTATGGTGGCCGAGATTACGAGGGCGTCATCGTGCGGGGTGCTCAGCCCCTCCAGGTCTTGATCGGAGAAGACTATGACCTGGGCGGGGCCTTGGGTGGCTCTGGGGCTCGGCTCGCCCGCTCGGCATGACGCTTTCTTCCACGTCTGCTGTCGCCTCCTGATGCTATTCCTCCAGAGATGACGTTGATGTGAACCCCTCGGGGGGCATTGTCGATCTCCTCTGCGGCGCCTTGATCTTCTCTATGCTCGACGGTGAACCGAGCCAGGTGCCCTAGGTGGATGAGGAGCTCGATTTCATCTTGGAGCTGGTGGCAATCACCGGTGTGATGCCCATGATCACCGTGGAATAGACAATGTCTGTCTCGCTTGCGGTTTTTCGACCTCATCGGCTCGGGCCTGCGGAGGAGTCCTGAGTCTTTGACGTCTTCATAGATTTCATAGACCGGTGCGGTTAACGGGGTGTACCGCTCGTACTTCCGCTTGCGTTCTCCATCTCGGTCTCGCTTCTTTCCCGAGCTAGGATTTGGCTCGGAGCCCCGCTTCTTGTCCCCCTCCCGACCCGAGCCGGTTGCATCTCGGCAAGCGCTGAGTACTTCTTCACACTCGGCGTGGCGCAGAGCCAGAGTCATTAGCTTGGCAAGGGTCGAGGGAGGGTGGAGGACAAGTTCACGGTGGAGGTTCTCATCCCGGGTACCCCCGGTCAGTGCGGTTGTGGCTAAGGCCACATCCAGGCAGGGGATTCGGAGGGCTTCCGATTTAAATCGGTGGACGTAAGCCCGGAGCCTTTCCCCTTGTGCCTGTTTGAGGGCCAAGAGCCCCGCTACCGACCTTGGGGGGGCACTTCCGGCGAAGCTCTCCTTGAAGACTCGCCCGAACTGCTTGAAGTCTCGGATGGATCCGGGGGCGAGGGCCCGGAACCACGCTTGAGCGCCCTGGACCAGAGTAGTCACGAAGGCTCGACACTTGATGGGGTCTGACGCTCCGTGTAGAGTCATCAGGGCGTCGAAGCTATCATAATGGTCGGCCGGGTCGCCCTGGCCGTCGTAAAGCTTGAAGGTTGGTATGGGGGCTCTGGGGGATACCTCTGCCTTCAAGATATACTCGGAGAACGGGGATTTCTCCTCGTCTTCCGGGAAAGAGGCCTTCTACAGGGCGCGAAGGGCGCGCTCCTACTCAGCGAAGCGCCTTTCGAAATCTCACAGTCGGAGGGATAACTCCGGTTGCTGTCGTGCCGCGAGGCTGGGGGGGGGGCGTCTTGGCGGTCTCCGGGAACGTCGGCTTCCGGATCTGGCCGTTGCATCCCCCGCCTTCCTTTCCTCGGCGCGGAGGAGGCCTCTTGCTCCGGAGGTGGAGCTTGCGAGGGTCCTCCGACCCTGTTACGGATGAGCTGCTGGCCGCGGAGGGTGAAGCGGCCCCCAGCTGTGTGCTGGGACGCACTCCTGCGGGGGGGGGGGGGGGGGGGGGGCTCCCTGACGGGGCACGGGACCTTGCATCCCTGGCCGCCTGGGTCTTCATGAGTTCCACGAGGACATCCAGTTTGGCGTTGAGGGCCTAGAAGGCTTCGGCGCCACCATAGGGGGGTAGCCCCACCGACGCGGGGGGGGGGGGGGGGGGGGGGGTGGTGGTCCGTTGGCGGGGATGCCGGCGTTGGAGGGAGGATTCTGTGAGGCCCTGGAAGGGCCATCCCCTGCTGCTACCATGGCCTTACCCCTTTCACCGGCGGACCTCCTCCTTGAGCTCCTTCTCACCATGTTGGCTCTTCGTGCGTTTCCCACATACGGCGCCAGATGAAGAGGTGAAATCTCGTGCTGGTTCCTGAGCGGGCTGGTACTCACCAAGTTTGTGAACTACAAGACAGGGAAACGGGTCAGAGGGCCCAGGGGGATACCCTGGGAGGAAACCCTCCGACGCTCAAGTCAGTAGAGCAATGGTGGGAGCAACGATAGGGAGGAGAAAGTGAAGGCGCGAGATCCCTCTCCACCAATGGGGTGAAGTGATCCTTGCTCAGGAATTGGGGGCGAATCAATGCCCTTTTTTTCCTTACCTTTCACCGGAGGGTATCCCAGGTTTAAATAGTGCACCACCCTCTGGAGTCCTGCAAGCTGAGAGGTCTCCGGTGGAGGTTACGTCCTCGTCGTGGGCTTTTATGGCCTCATCGTGGGGGCGTTATCCTTGCGGGGAAGACGGAGCTCCTGGACTTCTTGGCGCCCGGCCCGCTGTGGACTCTAACGGCTGCAATGATGAACATTTTATCGGTCGTACCGAGCTTAGGGGGGACGGCCCTATCGGGCGATAGGCCTAGCCCGGTGAGGAGATGGGTCGGACAGACCGGCTAGCGCTTCCCCCCTTCGTGCGGGGGGGATAGCTCGTGCGCGGGTCTTCCTGTGACCTGACCGAGGCTCGGGCTCTCCGAGCCTTGGGGCCGCCTAGAAGAGTTGTTCCCTCGAGCATTGTTGTACTGGGCTTTTCCAAGTGGGCCCTGCGGGCTGTCACTTGGACGAGCTTGCCTCGTTGGGCCTTGTTGGGCCTAGTTAGGTCTACTCTTTGAGTGGGCTACAGGAATCCCCCTCTCCAGCAACGAAATCAGTGACTATGGAACACTGACGTCCCGGGGAGTCCATTGACAGTAACTGATCTAAAAATGGTTGCCATTTTCCGACGAACCCTACAAAACCCGAAAATCACGGTTTAGGCTAAACAAGCCCAAACTCAGCCGTTTCTACGCCGAACGACGTGCAATGGCAGGGAAACGGGTAGGGAGAAGTGGTGATTCGTCACCCTACCTCCACCGAAGAAACCATACCCCGAAGGGACTAAACCGCGCCGAAAACCGCGCCGCGAGCTCAAACGTCGGCTTTGAATCCATCATTCAGGATCGCGCCGAAATCGCTCTATCCTCACCCTGTTGCGCACCCAGCCAGCTCCACAGCGTCCCCAGCACTCGCCCTTAGGTCCTCCGTCTGCAGTCGGAGCGGAGAAGGCGAAACGGGAGAGAAACGGGAGAGAGAGAGGGCGGCGGCGTGAAATGAGAAGGAGGAGAGAGGAAAGGAAAAGAAATAGGAAAAGAAATTAGGAATTTTCCTAATTTTCAAAAATCCAATTTTTGGCCCTATCTCAGAAAAATACGCAAAAATAGTCAAAATGACCGGCTCGGAGAGTACATCGTCGTTGTAGCATCCTCGGGTCGATGAATTGACAACTAAAGTAACCGTAGGGTTCCGTAACTAGTACGAGAGAAAAACCCACACGGATCGTAAAACTCAACTCGGAAGCCACAAAAGTGAACCGAAACTCACCGAAATAGATCCAAAAGACCCAATAAAGATCCAATAAGACCTACTAAGGATCCAGGGCATTACACATATAGCCCTCATAAAACCCTTAGAAAATCCCTTTAAGATGTGTATAATAACCCTAAGGGCAAATGGGTAAAAGTAGAGCACAAATGGATTGGGTTTAGATGGTTTTTGGATCCCTCTTTTAAGGTTTTTACCGCATTCGGTCGACCAATGAAAGTGGTCGGTCGACCGAAATTTCACAGACCCAGAACCAGCCCAACCTGGCTAGTTCGATCGACCGAACTGGCCAGTTCGGTCGACCGAACTCTACAGCATCTAGAGTTGCAGAAGTTCAGTCTGAATAAGTTTAAACCCTTTGACATGTGACTCATGAAAACTTATTAAGTACATATGGATGATATGCATTGTAGCCCTTTGAAAACACAAGTCTTACTCCTAAACAACAAGAGCTAATGGCTATGAAGTTGTACACAAAGAATGAGCATCTTAGTCAAACTCTACCAAGGTTCATGTGAGCATTGAAAAATCACGTATCATGGATTGTTAGAACATCACTCACTCATTTATACCAAGATTTGCATGAGGAGTTCATTAACAATTACCTAGCTCATAAAGCCTTAGAAAAATATGCATTACAATCTTGAACATATGACAAGCCTCAAAAGTCTCATGTGAAAAATGCATGAAACACATTAGACATTTCTACCTATTAAAACTTCCATTTTCAAAATGAGAATACACCATTTAACATGTGGTCCAAGCTAGAATTGAATCACCCCCAAAACCATGATTATCATATTGGCATATTAAGCACACTATGCACATTAACTAGAATTGCCAATCAAATGACCGTGAGTCCATACAATGAGTAAGCATCATTAAAATCACATTCATCAAATTTCAAGTTTATAGGTTGAGTATATTTTAAGTCCAAAAATCTCATGAGGAAAAATGCATGAAAATACTCAACCAAGACTTTGAAAACCTATTTGATGAAATGCATGAAACATAGAGGGAGTCGACATAATGCAATGAGTGAGTTAACTCCCTTTGTGAAGAATAACTTCATTGATGGACTCCTTTGAGTTCCAAGCATGAACCATGGATTTTGATCCTGCAAGCCAAGATAAACATAACATGAGTTCCTTAAACAATAATCATTCATATGACTTCCAAGTGAGAGCTTTGAAGTCATCTTTTAACTCATCAACCAGATGCAAACTTGTTGCTCAATGAAACACATACACACAAGCACAATCGTTTTGTTATCATTAAAACTAAATACCATAATCAACTAGGAGATGCAACAATCTCCCCCTTTTTGATGATGATAAAACGATGTGTGCGAGAGTTCCAAAAGATGTAGAAGAAATAATTCACTCGATGAGCTCAATGAGAATGAGAGAATGAAAGAACATAAAGCATTCAAACACATTCTCCCCCAAAACTACTCTCTCTCATTAAGCATAGGACATTGAGCACAATAGCATTGTGCAAAAGACATTGAAAGTACACAACCAACATTCTCCCCCTTTTTGTCATCTACAAAAAGACAATTGACAGTGGGGTTATTAGAAATGACATGAACATGTGAGGCTTCAAGATATGATACCAATTCTTATACCAATTGTCACTAATTATTGTCCCAAAGATATGATACCAAATGTTGTTCAAATTATTGGAAGATATGTGCAACATGAAGTGTTCAAAATGATGCATTATATGTATGATTTGCAGAAAATGTCAAATATGTAGATATGCACACCATGAGCTTCATGTTTCAAATGCTAAGAATATGCACTATATGAATGCGAAGAATGCAAGACATGTAGCAATGCACATTGTGACTTCTATCCTTCAAATGCAAACATTATGTTCAGAATTAGGTCAAGGGGGATGCATGAACATGCAGGCATACAAGCACAACCATCATGCACACAAATATTACTTATAGTAACTCCCCCTAACTGAGGCACGGGTTAAGAAAAGAGCATGTGATTCAAATCCAAGAAGTAAGACATGAAGTATAACTAAGAGAGTTTTGCATACACAACTCGGAGTACTACAAAAATCATGAATGTAAGTAAATTCATAGTATACATTCATCACAAAGATACCCATATGTGAAATGTGATGCATGAATAATGAGCTTTAAAACATATGGATATTCAGATTTTCTAAAGAACACTAGAAGGTAATCTCCTCTCTACACTTTCACTTTAGATTCTCGACTTTTGGTAGCTTCGCACAATCCCAATTTTATTTCTTTTAATGTACTTCACAGTTCGGCGTGAGTTTCCTCATATATCTCAATGGAGATTCCCGACTATTAGGATTCGTCACGCATGTGGATTTTTGGTTCACCGTTCGACGTGAGTTCCCTCATTTATCTCAATGGAGATTCCCGACTACTTGGTTTGACATTTCACTTATTGAATTTTACAGGGTAGGCAGCTTTTTCCTCATGATTACTCTTAATGTCCATGTAGGGATTCAAGTTCCCTTTAAAGTGTTGGAAGGAATTTCTCAAATCTTTATCAATGAAAGTCATTAAATTCATTATGTGCAAGAGTGTGAGGGTAAAGTTTTGTTTTACATGTATAAAATGAATTTATGAAGTCACTGCTATGACTCCCCGTAAATGTATGTACGGTCAGAATCAAATCCTCCCCCTTAGTATATGACATGTATCACATATGATTAAAATCACTGCATTATTATTTATGAAGGACGTAAGGTCTTAGAAAAATCAAGAAAAAGGTTTTATAAACTAGATATAAGCAAACATGCAAGGATTTAGGAAACATTCATGCAAGCATTCATGAATCAGGGTATGCAATGAAACTCAAATTCACAATGATATGTAGAGTCTATGAATGATATGCAAAAATGCCAATGCAATCTTTTTATGCATATTTTCAATTTATATGCATGGACTTGCACATTTAAGAAAGCATGAAACTAGTAAATGCATGAGATGGATTTTCAATGAATCTAGAATAGAACTATAACCATTTTATTTCAGATTTTATCATGAAGAACCATTTTCCTTTGAAACCAAAAGTTCAACCATGATCATTCAAAAACATTTCTGCATTCGAGATTGAACAATTCTGAATTTCATAAATTTTTGATTTGTTGAAACAAGAAAATTTTTCAAATTGAATTTAAATGCACATGCAAATAAAAGGCAAATTGATCTCATTCAACACAGAAGATTCCTCAAAAGTGCAACAACTTCAATTTCTGAATTTTGGTACAAGGCGGAGAACATTGATCCTAAGATCACCTCACACATAGTGATAGCTTCCTCACAGACTTGATCTGTCATTTCACATATTAATATTTGATATACCAAAAATCCATTCAATGAAAGCATGTATGGCTTGTGAAGCGTTCAGAACATAAAATGATAAACATAATAGAATATCATAAGTAAAAACATCAAAACTACCAAGTTTGATAATAAAGGAAAGGTCGTGATTTTACCAAACGAGTGTACCTTGTTCTATTTTATTGGAACCCCTTTCAATTTTTATTTCCTCAAGACACACCTGTATCAAAGCCAACTCATTCAACAGATTTAGGTAACCAAGTTTTCTTGGGTCACTGAAGGTTAGAAGTATTTTTGGCAAACAAATTCTTCTTCTTTCTCATTGCCTCCACGTCATCATTTTCCATGATCCTGCAATCCTCAAGCACATGACCATAGTTTTCACAATAAAAATAATGAGGAGCAGTTTTAGCAAAAGATTTTCTTTTATGAGCATAGGAGTTTTCAAAAACATTCCTTCTTCTATTTTCAAATATTTTTGATTTAACAAAATTAAACCTAGCATTCATTCTAGTGGCATGAGAATCATGATTTTTCAAAAACCAACAATCTTTCGTAACATGCTCATATTTTCCACAGTGAAAACAACAAAGAGTGGTACTTCTACCGAATGATTTTTCATTGTGAGCTTGAGTTTTTCCATGGAACTTTCCCTTGTTAGTTGAAAATCTTTGAGCACGAAAGACATATTTATCATTGAATTTTCTTTAAAAATCAAACTTAGCATTCTTAGCATGAAGTTCATCTTTTTACATCACAAAATAATTTTTCATCACATGGCCAAGTTTATGACAATAAAAGCAAGCAACATCTCTTTGTGTCTTGAAAGCATGTTTATCTTTGCAAGCATATTGATCATCTTTCTTCATCACTTCACAATCATTCATGGCATGGCCAAACATACCACAATAGAAGCATTCAACATTAGACTTTAATTTTTGAAATCTTGAACATGTGACAAGCCTCAAAAGTCTAATGTGAAAAATGCATGAAACACATTAGACATTTCTTGCTATTAAAACTTCCATTTCCAAAATGAGAATACACCATTTAACATGTGGTTCAAGCTGGAATTGAATCACCCCCAAAATCATGATTATCATATTGGCATATTAAGCACACTATGCACATTGACTAGAATTGCCAATCAAATGACCATGAGTCCATATAATGAGTAAGCATCATTAAAATCACATTCATCAAATTTCAAGTTAATAGGTTGAGCATATTTCAAGCGCAAAAATCTCATGAGAAAAAATGCATGAAAATACCCAACCAAGACTTTGAAAACCTATTTGATGAAATGCATGAAACATAGAGGGAGTCGACATAATACAATGAGTGAGTTAACTCCCTTTGTGAAGAATAACTTCATTGATAGACTCCTTTGAGTTCTAAGAATGAACCATGGATTTTGATCCTGCAAGCCAAGATAAACAAGACATGAGTTCCTTAAACATCAATCATTTGTATGACTTCCACGTGAGAACTTTGAAGTCATCTTTTAACTCATCAACCATATGCAAACTTGTTGCTTAATGAAACACATATACATAAGCACAATCATTTTGTTATCATTAAAACCAAATACCATAATCAAGTAGGGGATGCAATAGTTTATATCGGGGATTTGTTTATAAGGCCATATGCATGTGAATGCCATCTTCATGATTACATGCAAATTCTTCAAATGCTAGTTTGAAAGGCATGCGAATGCACAAAGGATTCCTTCTATGCAGAAGACATCGTGTAGTGGATGGTCATTCTCATGAAGAGACTTAATGAAAAATTCTAATCATGCTTGAGAAATTCCAAGAGGGGTTCCCCATCTAAAGACTATCATGCGAATGCCCATGTTTTCTTCTTCTTTCCCTTTTTTATCATAGGGTAGACTCGACTCCCAAAGGGGAGAAGGGAAACACAGGCAAGTTGACTTGGGCTTAGCCCAAGTCAGCTTAGCCTGAGCCAACAGTAGGCCCCTGCTGCTGGAACCATGGGCAAGTCGACTTGGCGCTAGCCCAAGTCAACTTGGCCCAAGCCAGTCAGTAATTTTCTATTTTTTTTGTGTGTTTTCCGCTATGCACATGCACTAAATTTCAGTAGAATCATGAGCAACCCCAAAGCAAGGAATCAACTGCCTATGGGGTTTGGTTTATGCTTAACAATGCATATGTGGGAATGCATGACATGCCCGGGTTCATGAAATTCAATGAGCAAATGCAGCATGCCAAGATGCAAGAAGTTCAAATTTTTTTGATCAGGGAGTAAGAATTTTTTTATGGCTCATCTTTTATTAAGTTTGTTCACTTTTGATTTCAAAGATTGAGAGATTGAGTTGATCAATATCTCTTTTCTTGTTCAGTTCATTCAAAAGCCCCAAAGTTCAGCATTCAATTTTTGTTTGCTTATTCAGTTTGCAACAGTTTCAGAACTATTACTTGGTCATTGCATTTTCTGAATTCTTTTAGTTCACAGTGAGCTTCTTCATTTTATCTCATATGTTCATCTAATTTTCTTTGTTCAGAACATTGATCATTAGTCTTCAAATTAGCCCATCAGTCTCAAAAAATGCCTGGGAAAAATCCGACAGCATCTCCCCTTACCCAGAGCATGTGGGGGGGTTTAATAGGGTACGCGTCCACGGAGGAACTCTGAGATGGCCCCGAAACAAGAAGGTGCCCATGGAAGCGGCAACACCCATAAGATAACCCTCGCGAGGAGAGGGGTGCGCATGGAAGCGGCAACACCCATGGGATCATCCTCGTGAGTCCCCGAAGGGGATAAGCGGGTCCAATGAAACATATGATTCAAAAAATTTGGATTCGAGAAGAACACCCTTTCTAACAGAGAGAATCGAGGGAAGCGGCCTAAAAGGAGCCCGAGTGGGGATGGGCCCCGAGTCATACTCATAGGTTTATGTAAACCCGGGGCCTTTCCTCAAAGCCATTCTTTAAATTTCTCCTCAAAACAGTGGTATCGAAAAGGTTACTCAGAGAACATTACATCCGGGGCTAAGGCCCATGTTTCTCACCTCATTGACACCATAACCATAGAATTGGTCAAGTCCCAAGGTGAGGTTTTGAGAAGAGAATCATGCTCATGGTGAAGCAAAGAAGACGTATATTGGGCTTCCGATGGTTGGCAACCCGGGGCCACACTCATGGGTCGGAGTGAGCTCCAGGCCAGTAGCCATCATGATAATAATTATATCGCTGTATGGGTGGCTGAAGAAATTAAAAAAGGGGGTTCAACCTATCTACTGGGAGAACGAAGAGAAAGCCATAAAGAAATAAAGCATTATACATGGCAAAAGAAGAGCTTCATGCTTGCGAGGGAAAGATTGGGAATCAAGTCCAAAAGCCCACACTCTCGTTCATTTCTGGATATATAGATTTACATCTGGGCTATGCAAAGCCCCATAAGACATGGAAGAGAAAGGGGAAGGGATACAAAGACCCACCCCCACAGACAGACTCCCAAGCTCTCAAGCCCTCTCTCACTCTTCTTTCTCTCTCTTTAGCTCCTCGAGTAGGACTTCAGGCAGAGTTTTCCCAGCAGCCTCCTCTTTCTTTCTTCAGCCAAGGGGCTCATATATAGGCGGAGTAGGGCCAGAGCGGCACCTCTGCTCTCCTTCTTCTATTTTTTGCTTCCTTTTTGGTTCTTCTTTGCAGGGGCTGCCATGCTAATGCTGCCGCTACTGCTATTGAAGACGTGGCAGCTGCTGCTTGGCCGATGCTGCTACTCCATCGCTGCCGCTGCTACAGTTGCTTCGCACGGGGTAAGGCGCAGTAGGCGGGAGGCCATAGGCTGCCGCAGTGGCCGCTGCTGGTTCACGGGAGGGGCGCGAGCAATCAATGCATGGCATAGGGGAGCAGAGCCTTCGTTTGAGCTAGCGCGAAGGCCCTCCTAACGCCGGGGTGGCCTGCTGGTCGTCGCTCCGGACTGCTGGTCGCAAGCACTGGCCAATGCGAAGGCTTTGCGTGTGTGGGGGAGAAATCGCATGGGAAGAGGGAGACACGGTAGGAGGGAGATAGACACGGGTTACTGTTCCTTGAACAGTACATGCGAATTTCCTTCTCTTTCTTTTTTTCTTTTGAAAAATCCCTCTCTCTCTCTTCCATTCTTCTATTGGCGCAAAGGCCTATCTATCTTGGGCTTCTTGTCTGGCTCATTCATTTGGCCCATTTCATTCTTTTTAGGCTCTTTTTCTTTCTTCTCTATTCTTCTTTTTTTGTATTCTTCCCTTTTTTATTTTATTTTATTTTATTTATTTATTGAGTGCCCACAAATGTCCCCCATCCATGGGTGTCGCGAACAAGGGACGAGGGAGCGGGGCCTGTAAGTGTATCTACTTGCTCGGTAAGCGGTCGACATCAGAGCAGAACATCATCGGCTTCACGTGAATGGTCTTGGCTGCGCACTATATCGATTGGTTCCGACAGAAAGCCAGCCGCCAATCTAGATAACCTCGTCAACATTGGGTCTCTGCTAACGTAAGGAATTAGGTTCATCTGGCCTTAGACGTAAGGTCTAAGACATTGGTATGCATCGGTTGGCCTTGACTGAAAGCCAGGCACCAGTCATGATGATATCGTCGACATCGGGTATAGGTTATTGCAAGGACATCGGCTTCATCTAGCCTTAGACAGAAGGTCTAAGCCATTAGGTCGTATCAAACATCGCGGTGAGACGGACGGCTAGTGTTAGGTTAAAGAGGATTGTTTATTTATTGACTTAGATGGAAGGTCTAGGTCAAAGGTTTATTTGTCAATGTCGACAGGGTGTCAGAAGCTGATGCAGTTTATTCATCAATACGGGGTTAGTGTCAAGGCAAGGGTCTTTTTATTCTCTAGCCGGACGGAAGGTCCGACTCAGAGTGAAGGGGGGTCATTTTGTTCATGGCTTACGACGGAAGGTCCGGGCCACATGTTTATTCATTGGTGGGACAAAAGAGATTTGATCTCCGGTGGGACTTGACGAGTCGACATCCCTCGGAGGCTTTGATAATGCTTTTTTTTCTTTCTTTCCTTTTTTTCTTTCTTCTTTCTTTCTTCTTTTTTTTTTACTTTTTTTCTTCTTTTTTCCTTCTTCTTTTTTTTCTTTTTTTTCTTTTTTTTTTCTTTTCTTTTTGTTGGCCTGATCGCCAATGGTTGAATATAGAGCATCTGTCGGCTTGATCGCCGACGGTTGAATATCTTAATCATCCTTGAACATCACCAAATCATCTTTGAACATCATTGAACATCATCGAATCATCGACCATCATCGAACATCATCTAGCATCTTCGAACATCATCGAATATCATCGAACCATCTTTATCATTATCAGACATCTTTATCATCATCGGACATCTGTTGGCGTGAGCACCAAAGGTCTAACATCTTCATCTTCATATATTCATCTTCTTCTTCAACTGTTGGTGGGGACGCCAATTGGTGCGGACACCAGAGCACACGAGCGGCACGAGCCGCCGAGCCACCGATACCGTAGGCAGAGCACCACCCGAGCGACAGCGGCTTCCATCTGGCTTGGAGACAGTCTGGAGACTCCCCCTTGAGTCTTGGCATTTATCACATTTACTGGGACTTATTTGTGTGTAATGTGTTTTTATTTGTCTTTATTTGGTTTGTAATTCGTATTGTAATAAGGGTTTATGTGCAAAATGGGACCACCCGGGTCCCACGGGCCCCCCCACCCCTCCTCCTATTGATCCACCTCATCCCCAGGGCCCATGTGGGGTCAGTCAACATGTCAATTGTGGGCTTCTAGAAGGGTGGGCCAAGTGGGGGACAAGTGGCTTGAAAGGTCAAGGTTGGCCACCAACCATTAACCCCATGGTCAAGGGGGCGCCCCCCTCTCATTGTCACCCATTTTAATTTTTGTAAAATGTGTGTAGAACTAATTAGTTCTACTCCTTTTTTTATTCCCCCAAACCCTAGATCTAGGGGTAGTTTGAGTCTTTTGGCATTTCATATAAAACTCTTGTATTTCCATTTGATTAGAATTAATGAATACAATTTTTGAGAAATCTCTTGGAGCAGCACGGGCCGCCCCCTCCTCTATCTCCTCTCTCCCCCTTTGGCAGCTGGGAAGGCTGTGTTGTTGGGGTGTGAAGCCTCCCTATCAGTTCCGGTGATCGCCGCCGCCGCCACGTGCCGCCATCGCACTACCACGGTTGCCGCCGGTGTTCTGTCCATCCAGGACAGAGGTGCCTTCCACGAATTTATGCTCTCCACCCCGACGTCTTCTTGAGCTGCGATTTTCAGGGGGTGTTCTAGAAGTTCCCACCATCTCTCAGAAAAATCGGTTTGGCCTCCAGAGCTCCTTTGATAATTTTCCATTTTCGTTCTTCATCTCTTTCCAGATCTATCTGTTTTCAGCTTTGATTTCCACCCGCCCTGAGATTCCAACCTTCGGACCACTTCTTGATTTTTCCAGGAGCTCCCAAATTTACTGGGAGTTCTGTCCACCTTCCTCTCCATCCCCAATTTTTTGTGGAATTTCTAAAAGCCTCCACCTATTTTCTAAAAATCGTCTTCAAGTCCATCTACAGTTCTGTCAGCCAGTGTCCAGATCCGACCACCAGTCACTGTAAAATCCATATCAAATCGAGGCCTCCACCATTCCCTTCACAAGACCTATTGTCGTTTTCCTCTCTCTCCCCTCCATAACCTTCATGAAGAGGTCGACGTCTGAATCGAAGGTTTGGTTTACGGTCGAAGGTAGTTCTCAGGAAACTACTTTCTTGTTCTGAGAATTTGGGTACTGTGCAACAGAAACTTCAAAAATAGTTTAAGGCCAGATCCGTGCAGATCCAGTTCATCTCTCTGGGTCTAGATTGAAGGACTTCGAGAGAGCTTTTCATAGGTACCTCCTGTGCTTCGATCCAACATCAAGATTGGTCGCAGCGTCCGATCTTGCCGGAGCGCGCGCTGAAAAATAGAAGCTTCAGTCCGTGGACAGCAATTCCATAACTTGGCGATCGGAGCCGATCGGCCTCCGACCGGTACTTCCGGCCGACCGCCGCCCAGGGAAGCGCGCCACCAGGGGTCCCCATCACAGTGGGCCCCACCCCACTAGAGTCGGAGGTTGGAGCGATCCGTGGGCCCCACGGACCAGTAGATCGCCCCGTCCGGATAGCACCACAATTGCGTGTTCGGCACCGCCGGGCGACATCAAGATGCTGCCCGTCAACCCAATTGTCATGATTCCCGGGCCCCACATGTGACATTTTACCTCCCTGCATGGAGTGGGTCAAATTATTATACTGATGTAATAATTGTTAACCGGGAGTCTGAGATTGGCCGGGGTGGTCTTCCCCACGCCGGGTGCGTGGAGGTAAAGGTCGTAACTTCTTGGCATTTACTTGCTAGTTTAGTATATGATCTTAGGCCACTGCCGAGCGCGATAGGAACTAGCCCGTGAGTCTATGTCACCGCTGTGAGTGTGAGAGTGACCCGTCCCGTGACTCGATCCGAGTCCGGAAGTGAGTCGACTACCCTTAACTCTGCCGGTTCTTTAACCGCGCACGATCCACGTTTCCCTCGCGTGGGACGACGAGTGAGCTTGCGTTTCTGTTAGCGACGTATAGCCCATAGGCACTCGTAGTGTCGGGCCTAAGTGTCTCTCAAGCATGTATGTTGCTGGTCGCATCCGCATCTAGAGTCAGAGGTCCATATCACTTAGAGTCGGTCCCCGTGTCCGTCCCGCATCAGTTTGGTATCAGAGCAAGTTGAGTCTAGGGTAGTCGTTGCATAAGTCTTGCATAGTCTAAGTCAAGTCTAGGATCATCATTATTTTCAAAACAAAAAAAAGGGTGTTTTAAAATTACATTTCATCCCGATAATCTGGTATCTTAAAAGGTGTTGTCTGAACGTTAGGCTACGCCTATCGGGAAGGCCGCACACTTGCGGGAGTGATCTTCGGATCTATTAACTCCACCGCGTACCGGATATTGGTTTAGGTCTAGGTGCATTAGTCGGTGTTTGCATCAGTTTGTGTCTCCTACTTCGTGTGTCTTTGCATGCCCACCCGTCGAGGTACCCCATACTCGCCACCACCACCTATGGCGGATTCCCGGGCCCATAGCTCTGATGAGTCCTCGATGGCTGAGATGTTCCGAGCCATTATGGAACGTCTCGACACGCGTATGGATGGCCTTAGTACGCGTCTAGATGGCGTAGGAATGCGTCTAGAAGGGAGAATGAAAGCCCTCGAGGATCAGGCCGAATCTTCGGACCAGTCCATCCAGGGTCTTGTTGGGAGGATAGCCGTCCCTGAGAGGGCCCCAGCGGCGGCGCAACCCGCGCCGACCAATGGTCAACAAGAGCCGGCTCAGCAACCTACTACACCAAGGGCTCAGGTAGTGTGTAAGACCCCAAATTCCTTAGAAATTTATTTAGAAAGTTATTTGTAATTATTTGGAATTTATTTGAAGTTATTCGAATTAATGAGAATTATCCAAATTAATTAGATTAATTAATTAATTAATAGAATAAGTCATTTTTCTACTATTTTCTAAAAATCCCCAAAAATCACATCTTGTAGAATTAATTTTGTTTATCAACTTTGTCTTCTACAATTAAGCCTAATAAAATCGTTTATTAAGCCGAATTAGCGAACTAAGTCTTCCGAACTTAATATTTAATTAATTACGGAATAGTAGAAGTGGAATTTTATCTACCATATAAAAATTCATAAAAATATTAATTAAATAATAGATGCTTCGACTAACACTTTTGTCTTCTTAGAGTAAGCCTAATTAAATCATTATCTAGGCCTAATCAGTGGATTAAGTCTGACTTACAACCCACCTAACCCAAATTCGTATTCACTATTCACCCAAACTTTGAACATCAAATTCGAGCTTGTTTCTCAACCAAATGGGGTGACTCCAGAGGCAAATGAAAGATATTACATAAAGGAACATTTACCCTCAATCAATTTGAGGTAAACTTAGTCCCAAAACGTGCTGCCGACATAGTTTGGTCAAGTCAAGGATTTCGGCGCCGTTTCTAAACACGTACCTTGCAGCAGCGAATACTCCCAATTTAGAAGGCTCCAGAAGCTCTATGAGCTATCAAAATGAAGCCCTACGAGTCTTCTTTCATTTGGCTGCTGTGGGGTTCGCTGAAATTTCGGATCTTGAGAGATCTAGTTCGATTTGTGGAGGTTGGTCAGCAGGCCGTTGGCTTCCCTTCATCCTTCTTTGATCCATCGATTGAGGTAGGAATTCTCAACCAAATCTTGATCATGAGTATAGCAAATTGTACCTCTCATCGAGCTCTTTCCATTGGTGGCAAAAGCCCCAATTTTCATTAGGTGTCCGTGGAGAAATCGAGCTTTTTGTGAGGTGTTGTTCAAGTGTTCTTCATCCTAGGGTTTGAGTTTTCTCTCTCCGATTTGAGGTAGGATCTAACAACCAAACTCTAATTAACTTACATGAAGTAATAAGCATGTTATTATCTTTCATTTAACGTAGAAAGCCCCAAATTCCATTAAGCATGTATCGTGAATTTCGATTTTTAGTAAGAGCATGTCTAGAATTTGATGTATATTATGTTCTTCAAGTAGAAGCTTGATTTTCGGGCTATTTTTGGATTAGATAACTTGATCCACATATGGATTATAGTATATGGTTGGATTCATCATTAAGTTAGCTTTCTTTTGATATAAAAAGCCCCAAATTCCGTTGTGTATATTGAGAGAAATTTACGTTTTAGTAGACGCATGTCAAGAACTAGGTTCTTCATGTATTCATCATAAATAGGTTGTGATTCGATTGAGTTTTCAGCAAATTTCTTGTTTCAATCTCTTGTTTTATGACCTTAGTATGTATATTAAGAACCCTAGAGCATTTGGTTAAAATCCCAACTCATTTAGACCCCAAATCATTGAGTTTTCATGGTTTACGGAATCAATCATCGCTTCTGGAAGTGTAGGGGTCGACCCATGGGGTCGACCCATGCACCCAGTGAAGGGGGTCGACCCAATGGGTCGACCCATGAAGCTTTTTTTTTGAGGGGTCGACCCAATGGGTCGACCCACACCCAGGAAGGCTCCTGGAATGCCAGGGGTCGACCCAATGGGTCGACCCATGCCATATATGACCCCGTTAATGATGTTTTTGACCCGGGGATCAATCCTGATCATTGGGGAATCAATCCATTCAACCTAATCACATTGAAAACTACATTTTTGAGGAACTAATGACCTATTCATGTACCCTTTTTAGTTTCAATTAACATTGGTCCATACATGCAAACTTAGTTTAAAAACACACCGTTTATCATCTTCATTTCAATGCATACAAGATTAAATAGAAACCCACATAATTAGTGGTTAATGGTGTAACTAAATCTCTGTTAATGCATTCTATTTCACTCCTGTGGGAGTTGTTCTTTGCCTTATCATCTTGAATCAGCTTCTTGGCAATTGTCTTAATGCAAATGATAATGGTTAATCATGATATCTTAACTTGGTGATTAGGATTAATATGTTGTTTAGCTTGTTTGATTGCTGCTGTTTTACAATAGCGCAGCACGATTAACTCTTGTTGTGACTTGGTTTCGATCTCCTTGATGATTATACTTACCTTGAAATTCTGGAAATGAATCTCTTTCCTACTTGAAGTTGTATTGCTACTTAGTTTAAACCTTGGAATTCTGGCCATAAACTGTGGAAGTCTAGATTCGTGGGATCTTTGATCCAAAGAAATCAATGCCTGGCAAACAATTAAGGGCTCGGTCTGGTCCTAGGAAGAGCGCCCGAACACTACGTGTACCCCCGGGGAGGTGAATGACTAGGTGTGGCATTTGGCACCAGTACTTGACATGTGTTAAATCTAGGACTGTCCACTACTCTCTCCACTACTCTCTACATTACTTTCTACTACTTTTCACTTTCCACTCGTCACTGTTCTATACTCTACTTGTGGTTACTTTACTTGCTCATTACTTGGACGTGGAAATAAAATTACATACGTGCTTGACATGACTTGAATTGACTTGATATGGCCAACTTTTTATCGTTATCTCCTGTAGTAAATTCTTGTCTTACTATTCTATTCATTATATTTCTTGACCTTGCAAGATCTTTGAATTTCGTTTCGTGATATCATCGTTATCTTTTTATTATTTTTATCATTTGTAGCATGACATTTTAAAATGTAATTAAACTGTTAATCACTTATACCTGTCTGTTATTTCCTACTGAGCGTCAGCTCATAGTTGTGTTTCCCCCCTTTCCAGGCTTTTCAGGTGACGCGCTTACCGATGGGGAAGGGCAGGAGTGATGTCTTGAGTGTATCAGTTCTAGTGTGTTAGTAGTGTGTTATCTTTCTTTAGTTGTGTTTTGGAGAGCTTTTAGTCTCAGTCATGTTATTGAGTTTTAGTGGTTGATTATTCCAGTTGTATTAAGTTGAACTTCAGGTTATTGTATCAGTTGTGGTTTGTTAATGATCATTTAGTATTTCCATCTTGTAGCACTTGTGTATTGTTTTAGATTTAGTTCCCTCTCTTGCCAGCGTGTCCCTAACTGTACGTCCCGATATTTCCGCCTTGTTCGGGGCGTGACAGTTTAGTTGGTATCAGAGCCCTAGGTTTCACATTCCTAGGTTTCCTAAGTTTAAGTTTTCTTGCATTGCATCCCAATAATCGGTATATCAAAAGGTGTTGTCCGAACGTTAGGCTACGCCTATCGGGAAGGTCGCACACTTGCGCGAGTGGTCTTCGGACCGATTACCTCCGCCAGGTACCGAGTTTTTGGTCGTGTCTAGGTGCATTAGATCCCTAACCTTGTAAAAGTCTAGGACCTGACCTGGTGAGAATGGGTAGAAACTTGGGTTAAGATCGTTTCTTAATCGTGTAATTATTTATCTTGATTAAACCTAAGTAATCTATTTCTCGTGTAGATGGCAGCTGATCGTGCTGAATGGAGGAACCTACAGCGTACGGTGCAAGGCCTTACTCAGGCCCTTCAGCAAGTAGCTCAGGCAGGAGCGGCACCACATGGCACCGGTGATCTATACCGGAACTTCCGCGGAATGAATCCGCCTAGATTCACTGGTTCGATTGACCCCGACCAAGCCGAGCACTGGCTAGATGAGATGGGGAGAATCTTTGAAGTTATGCAATACACCAACCAGGAGCGTGTCCTTTTGTCCACATTTCAACTGGAACATGATGCACGTACTTGGTGGGATTCTATCAAGGCAACTCTCGGTGATCGACAAGTTATGTGGGAAGAGTTCGAGGAATTTTTCAACAGCAAGTATTTTTCTGATAGAGTGCAAGAGAAGAAAGCGGCAGAGTTCGCGGCCTTGAAACAACGAGGTTTGTCCATGGCAGAGTATGAGGCTCAATTTGCACGGCTTTCTCGTTATGCTACTCATCTCATTTCCACCGAGAAGATGAAGGCGAAGTGCTTTCTCAATGGATTGAAGCTTCATTATATCAACCAATTGGCACCGATGGAGATTTCCACTTATTCCGAGATGGTGAGGAAAGCGCAAGTTTTAGAGGATACTCTTGAAATGACGGAGAGAATCCGTGGGAAAGGCACCAAGAAAGAATTACCTACGGGTTCCGGGAGTGTCAAACCCGGGTATGCCAAGAAGAGGCCTGTTAGTGGACCTGGTTCGTGGAGCGGGTCCGGATCGTGGAAGGGCAAGATGCCGAGGCATGAAGACAAGAAGCCTGGCCCTATTGTTCCATTCAAGGGCGTGTGCAACTATTGTGATCGTCCGGGTCACAAGATAGAGGAGTGCTGGCGCAAGCTAGGCGCCTGTTTGCGATGTGGAAGCAAGGAGCACCGTATCCCCAATTGTCCTCTCATATCGGAACAAGCTACACCGGCAAAACCTCTAGTCTTCAAGAAACCACAAGGCAAGCTTCAAGCTTTACATGCAGAGGAAACTGGGATTTCTGATGATGGCGGACTCGTCGAAGGTACTCTTACTATAATCGATAAGCCCGCATTTGCTCTCTTTGATACTGGTGCAACACATTCTTTTATTTCACGGAGATTTGCTAAGTCATTAGCTGTGGAACCTATTTTGATGAATACTCCGTTAGAGATTTCAACCCCTATTGGCACTAGATCAACAATCCAGTATTTCTATCCTTCTAGTAAGGTTATGATTGGTGAACAGAACTTTCCAGCAGATTTGGTCTGCATGGATATGAAGGATTATGATGTAATCCTAGGAGCAGATTGGTTGGCCAAGTATGAGGCCAATGTTCACTGTAGTTCTAGCTCAGTGACTTTTACTGGACATTCTGGTTTATCTTTTACGGGAGTCAAGCACCATAACTCCGTACCGCTCATCTCGGCTCTTCGAGCTGATAAGCTTTTGAGGCATGGGTGTGAGGCTTTTCTAGCCTTTGTTTGTGCAACCCCTGAGCAACAGATTGAGATCAAGGACATTCCTGTTGTCCAAGATTTTCCTGATGTCTTTCCAGAGGAACTACCAGGACTTCCGCCTGAGCGGGAAGTTATATTTTCTATTGATCTTATTCCTGGCACAGCTCCTATTTCTAAGGCTCCTTATCGTATGTCTCCTGCGGAACTGAGGGAACTGAAGCAGCAACTGATGGAATTACTCGAGAAGGGTTTTATTCGTCCTAGTACTTCTCCGTGGGGAGCCCCTGTGTTGTTCGTCAGGAAGAAAGATGGTTCGATGAGGTTGTGCATTGATTATCGGCAAATAAACCAGCAGACTGTCAAGAACAAATATCCCTTACCAAGGATTGACGAGTTATTTGACCAGATAGCGGGAGCTCAATATTTCTCTAAGATCGATCTTCGATCTGGATATCACCAGTTGCGGATTAAGGAGGAGGATATCTATAAATCAGCTTTCCGCAGCAGGTATGGTCATTTTGAGTTTGTCGTTATGCCTTTTGGTCTAACGAATGCACCAGCGGCTTTCATGCAGTTGATGAACGATGTATTTCGGCCCTATCTTGATCAATGGGTCGTAGTCTTTATTGATGACATCCTGATTTATTCTAAGAATGAGGAGGAGCATGCTGAGCATCTGAGAATGGCATTGCATCTATTGAAAGATCATCAGCTATATGCTAAGTTCAGTAAGTGTGAGTTCTGGCTACGAGAAGTGTCCTTTCTCGGACATATTATCACCAAGGAAGGTATTTCTGTTGATCCTTCGAAGATTGAGGCAGTGAAGAATTGGGAGCAGCCTACTAGTGCAACTGAAGTTAGAAGTTTCCTAGGCCTGGCAGGCTATTACCGAAGATTTATTCAAGATTTCTCCAAGATTGCAGTACCTATGACAAGATTAACCCGCAAGGAGAATAAGTTTGATTGGTCAGATGATTGTCAGCGAAGCTTTCAGACTCTGAAGGAGTGTTTGACTACTGCACCTGTTTTGGCTTTACCTTCTGGTGAAGGAGGATTTGTTGTTTATACTGATGCTTCAGGTATTGGCTTAGGCTGTGTACTCATGCAGCATGGGAAGGTGATTGCCTATTCCTCTAGGCAGTTGAGGAAGCACGAAGATAATTATCCTGTTCATGATTTGGAACTTGCTGCAGTCGTGTTTGCTTTGAAGATATGGAGGCATTACTTGTATGGAGAAACCTTTACAGTGTTCTCAGATCATAAGAGTTTGAAGTATTTATTTTCTCAGAAGGAACTCAACATGAGGCAGCGGAGATGGTTGGAGTACTTGAAAGACTTCGACTTCTCGATTGAGTATCATCCTGGCAAAGGTAATGTTGTGGCAGATGCATTAAGCCGGAAGCCGGTAGCTAGATTGTCAAGTCTCATGTTACAAGAATGGAGGTTGTTGGAACAATTATCTAGTCTGGATCTTAATATTGACAATGATCGGATCTTGATTGCTCAGATTCAACTTAAACCTGAATTATTGATAGAGATCAAGTCCTTGCAAGATAATGACCCCGAGTTGGTAGAAATCAAGGGAAGCTTGAGCAGCAGACCTGACTTCATGTTGGCCGATGATGGTAGATTATTATTTAAAGGCAGAACTTGTGTTCCGGATGAGGCTACAATAAAGAACAAAATTCTCGAGGAAGCTCATAGATCCAGATATACCATTCATCCTGGAGGCACTAAGATGTACCGAGATTTGAAAAGGTCCTTTTGGTGGCCGAATATGAAAAGAGAAGTTGCAGATTTTGTGAGCAGATGTTTGGTATGTCAGCAAGTTAAGGCCGAACATTTCAGACCAGCAGGGAAATTGAAACCACTCGACATACCCCAATGGAAGTGGGAAAGTATTGGCATGGATTTCATTATGGATCTACCTAGGACTCGTGGTAGATTTGATGCGATATGGGTGATTGTTGATCGTTTGACAAAGTCGGCTCATTTCTTACCAATTAAGTCCAAGTGGACGATTGATGTATTGGCTGCTTTGTATATAAAGGAAGTGGTGAGATTGCATGGTATCCCAGTGAATATAGTATCTGATCGAGACCCCGGATTTACTTCACATTTCTGGAAGGGACTGCAAGAGTCTTTGGGTACTCGTCTGAATTTCAGTACTGCTTTTCATCCACAGACAGATGGACAGACTGAAAGAACCAATCAGATAGTGGAAGATATGCTGCGAGCTTGCATGATTGATTTCGGTGGTAATTGGAGTGAGCATTTGGCATTAATTGAATTCACCTACAATAATAGCTATCAGTCTAGTATTCAGATGGCTCCTTTTGAAGCACTATATGGTAGAAGTTGTCGTTCCCCGTTGTGTTGGGACGAGGTAGGTGTGAAACAGTGGCTTGGACTAGATCTTGTTTCGGAATCATCACAGAACATCCGTGTTATCCGAGACCGGTTACAAGTAGCCCAGTCAAGACAGAAGAGTTATGCCGACAACAGGAGAAGGGCATTGGAATTTCAGGTTGGCGAGCATGTGTTCTTAAAGGTCTCTCCGACGAGAGGGATCCGAAGATTTGGCATTCATGGCAAGCTGAGTCCGAGGTACATTGGTCCATTCGAGATTCTAGATAGAGTGGGAGAGGTGGCATACAGACTGGCTTTACCACCGCAATTGTCTGGCGTACACAACGTTTTCCATGTGTCTATGTTACGGAAATATGTGTACGATCCCACTCATATCATTCAGCAGGTGGATTTTGAACTGAAGGAAGATTTGACCTATGAGGAAAGACCTGTCAAGATTCTGGACCGGAAGCATCAGCAACTCCGGAATCGTTCGATACCGATGGTCAAGATTCAGTGGAGTCGGCGTGGGACCGAAGAAGCTACATGGGAATCTGAAGAGACTATGCGAAAGCAGTATCCCGATCTATTCTAGGTGAGCGATCTTTTTCTACTCTCAGTTTTAGTGCAGTGAATTTGGAGGACCAAATTCCTTTAAGTAGGGGAGGGTGTAAGACCCCAAATTCCTTAGAAATTTATTTAGAAAGTTATTTGTAATTATTTAGAATTTATTTGAAGTTATTCGAATTAATGAGAATTATCCAAATTAATTAGATTAATTAATTAATTAATAGAATAAGTCATTTTTCTACTATATTCTAAAAATCCCCAAAAATCACATCTTGTAGAATTAATTTTTTTTATCAACTTTGTCTTCTACAATTAAGCCTAATAAAATCGTTTATTAAGCCGAATTAGTGAACTAAGTCTTCCGAACTTAATATTTAATTAATTACGGAATAGTAGAAGTGGATTTTTATCTACCATATAAAAATTCATAAAAATAGTAATTAAATAATAGATGCTTCGACTAACACTTTTGTCTTCTTGGAGTAAGCCTAATTAAATCATTATCTAGGCCTAATCAGTGGATTAAGCCTGACTTACAACCCACCTAACCCAAATTCGTATTCACTATTCACCCAAACTTTGAACATCAAATTCGAGCTTGTTTCTCAACCAAATGGGGTGATTCCAGAGGCAAATGAAAGGTGTTACATAAAGGAACATTTACCCTCAATCAATTTGAGGTAAACTTAGTCCCAAAACGTGCTGCCGACATAGTTTGGTCAAGTCAAGGATTTCGGCGTCGTTTCTAAACACGTAGCTTGCAGCAGCGAATACTCCCAATTCAGAAGGCTCCAGAAGCTCTATGAGCTATCAAAATGAAGCCCTACGAGTCTTCTTTCATTTGGCTACTGTGGGGTTCGTTGAAATTTCGGATCTTGAGAGATCTAGTTCGATTTGTGGAGGTTGGTCAGCAGGCCGTTGGCTTCCCTTCATCCTTCTTTGATCCATCGATTGAGATAGGAATTCTCAACCAAATCTTGATCATGAGTATAGCAAATTGTACCTCTCATCGATCACTTTCCATTGGTGGCAAAAGCCCCAATTTTCATTAGGTGTCCGTGGAGAAATCGAGCTTTTTGTGAGGTGCTGTCCAAGAGTTCTTCATCCTAGGGTTTGAGTTTTCTCTCTCCGATTTGAGGTAGGATCTAACAACCAAACTCTAATTAACTTACATGAAGTAATAAGCATGTTATTATCTTTCATTTAACGTAGAAAGCCCCAAATTCCATTAAGCATGCATCGTGAATTTCGATTTTTAGTAAGAGCATGTCTAGAATTTGATGTATATTATGTTCTTCAAGTAGAAGCTTGATTTTCGGGCTATTTTTGGATTAGATAACTTGATCCACATATGGCTTATAGTATATGGTTGGATTCATCATTAAGTTAGCTTTCTTTTGATATAAAAAGCCCCAAATTCCGTTGTGTATATTGAGAGAAATTTACGTTTTAGTAGACGCATGTCAAGAACTAGGTTCTTCATGTATTCATCATAAATAGGTTGTGATTCGATTCTGTTTTCAGCAAATTTCTTGTTTCAATCTCTTGTTTTATGACCTTAGTATGTATATTAAGAACCCTAGAGCATTTGGTTAAAATCCCAACTCATTTAGACCCTAAATCATTGAGTTTTCATGGTTTACGGAATCAACCGTCGCTTCTGGAAGTGTAGGGGTCGACCCATGGGGTCGACCCATGCACCCAGTGAAGGGGGTCGACCCAATGGGTCGACCCATGAAGCTTTTTTTTTTGAGGGGTCGACCCAATGGGTCGACCCACACCCAGGAATGCTCCTGGAATGCCAGGGGTCGACCCAATGGGTCGACCCATGCCCTGTATGACCCCATTAATGATGTTTTTGACCCGGGGATCAATCCGGATCATTGGGGAATCAATCCATTCAACCTAATCACATTGAAAACTACATTTTTGAGGAACTAATGACCTATTCATGTACCCTTTTTAGTTTCAATTAACATTGGTCCATACATGCAAACTTAGTGTAAAAACACACCGTTTATCATCTTCATTTCAATGCATACAAGATTAAATAGAAACCCACATAATTAGTGGTTAATGGTGTAACTAAATCTCTGTTAATGCATTCTATTTCACTCCTGTGGGAGTTGTTCTTTGCCTTATCATCTTGAATCAGCTTCTTGGCAATTGTCTTAATGCAAATGATAATGGTTAATCATGATATCTTAACTTGGTGATTAGGATTAATATGTTGTTTAGCTTGTTTGATTGCTGCTGTTTTACAATAGCGCAGCACGATTAACTCTTGTTGTGACTTGGTTTCGATCTCCTTGATGATTATACTTACCTTGAAATTCTGGAAATGAATCTCTTTCCTACTTGAAGTTGTATTGCTACTTAGTTTAAACCTTGGAATTCTGGCCATAAACTGTGGAAGTCTAGATTCGTGGGATCTTTGATCCAAAGAAATCAATGCCTGGCAAACAATTAAGGGCTCGGTCTGGTCCTGGGAAGAGCGCCCGAACACTACGTGTACCCCCGGGGAGGTGAATGACTAGGTGTGGCATTTGGCACCAGTACTTGACATGTGTTAAATCTAGGACTGTCCACTACTCTCTCCACTACTCTCTACATTACTTTCTACTACTTTTCACTTTCCACTCGTCACTGTTCTATACTCTACTTGTGGTTACTTTACTTGCTCATTACTTGGACGTGGAAATAAAATTACATACGTGCTTGACATGACTTGAATTGACTTGATATGGCCAACTTTTTATCGTTATCTCCTGTAGTAAATTCTTGTCTTACTATTCTATTCATTATATTTCTTGACCTTGCAAGATCTTTGAATTTCGTTTCGTGATATCATCGTTATCTTTTTATTATTTTTATCATTTGTAGCATGACATTTTAAAATGTAATTAAACTGTTAATCACTTATACCTGTCTGTTATTTCCTACTGAGCGTCAGCTCATAGTTGTGTTTCCCCCCTTTCCAGGCTTTTCAGGTGACGCGCTTACCGATGGGGAAGGGCAGGAGTGATGTCTTGAGTGTATCAGTTCTAGTGTGTTAGTAGTGTGTTATCTTTCTTTAGTTGTGTTTTGGAGAGCTTTTAGTCTCAGTCATGTTATTGAGTTTTAGTGGTTGATTATTCCAGTTGTATTAAGTTGAACTTCAGGTTATTGTATCAGTTGTGGTTTGTTAATGATCATTTAGTATTTCCATCTTGTAGCACTTGTGTATTGTTTTAGATTTAGTTCCCTCTCTTGCCAGCGTGTCCCTAACTGTACGTCCCGATATTTCCGCCTTGTTCGGGGCGTGACATAGTGGATGTTGAGAGGCAACAGGTGTATGTGGTGGATGACTATGCATCTGATAATGAGCAAGGTGGAAATGGTCGTCGTAATCAACGACGAAGTCGTGATGACGATGATGACGACCGCATTCTTAGGGGCGTGCGTGCAGACCCACCCACTTTTAGCGGGTCCTTGGACCCTAGGATGTATTTAGATTGGGAGGCCGGCATGGACCGGTACTTCGAGTGGTTTGAGATGACGGACCACCGAAGAGTCCGATACGCGAAGATGAAGCTGCAAGGGCAGGCCCAAACTTATTGGACCAATGTGGAGAGCCTGCTCAATCAGCGACGTCAACCCCAGATCGGTACTTGGGATGACATGAAAACCAAGCTGAGGGAGAAATTCCTTCCTGCCTCATATCACCAACGTCTCATAGATAAATGGCAAAGCATCTCCCAAGGGAACCGATCCGTGACTGAGTACACCGCTGAGTTTGACGAGTATTACTTACGGTGTGGAGTTACGGAGGAGAGCACCATGACTATATCCCGCTTTCGAAGGGGTCTGTGGCCCAACTATCAGTATGAACTCTTTCACCGCAATGCGACCACGTTGGAGCTGGCATATCAGGTTGCTCTCGAATTGGAGCAATTCAAGGCCGAGTTCGAGTCTCTCCATCGGTTGGGCTCCTTTCCCCTACGTAGTGTCGAGCCCTGTGACTCATCTGGCACGTATCCGAGGGCCCCTATAGCTCGACCTCAGGAGCCCGCTCGCCCCGAGCCCTTTGCTCCTAGGCCTCGCCCTCCACCCCCGAGTGACCTTCCTCGTCCCCAGCATCTTACGGCACCCACAGCCCGCCCACCGGCACCCGCACCTCCTACACGTCCTTTGTTGCCTACACCTCCTATCCGTAGGGAGGATAAGGGGAAAGGACCTTTGATTGGGGAGCCTAGTGGATCACGGCAGCAGTGTTACCGCTGCAATGGGTTTGGCCATTTTGCCAACCAGTGTTCCACCCGCCCATCTCTTATCATTGGGGACACAAAGGCCGAGGATACCACCCCTGTGGACCTCGAGTTAGTCACCTATGAAGCAGATCAGGAGCTAGCTGACGAATACTATGAGATTGAAGGTGATGACCTAGATGCCCCGCATACCGATGATGCCCACGTGGGGGTCGTCAGGTGTATTCTTACCCAGTCACAGGCCAGTGATGACTGGCGTCGGACCACTATTTTTCATACCTTCTGTAGGCTGGGCAAGCATGTCCGTAAAGTGATCATCGATAGCGGGAGTTGCATCAATGCAATCTCCACGAGTGCTGTCTCCCCTCTTGGTCTTACACCCGTGGATCACCCTAGCCCTTATCGTGTATCGTGGGTGGATTCCACTTCCATTCCGATCTGGCTGCGGTGCTTGGTCCCACTGCAGTTCTATGCCTACCGTGACGATGTATGGTGTGAAGTCCTACCCATGGAGGTGGGCAATATTATTCTGGGTAGGCCATGGTTATTTGATCGAGATGTCACACTCCATGGCCGGTCGAACACATGTACCTTCGACCATGATGGCCAACGGATTACTCTCCAACCTCATCAGCCCAAGGGCCGATCAGTTAGGGGTCCTACTGGCCCTAGTGCTCTGGAGCCTTCCATTCCCGGGCCCAGTACCCCGTCCCTAGCTCGGGCTATGACCGTTACATCTGGCCCAGGTGAGCCCTTGACTAGGAGATTGATGTTGATTAGCTCCCATGAAATGGAGTGGGAGGCTAGTCGGGGTTGCCCCGTGTTTGCCATTGCGGTCCGAGAGGTAGAGAGAGACTTCGAGGGTGAACTCCCACCCGATGTCATTCCTATTCTGCAGGAGTTTGCTGATATTTTTCTCGATGAGCTTCACGAGGGACTCCCACCTATGCGGGATATTCAGCATGCCATCGACCTTATTCCGAGCTCTTCATTGCCCAACCTTCCACATTATCGCATGAGTCCCACGGAACATGCCGAGCTAAAACGGCAGGTCGATGAGTTGATGTAGAGAGGATCTGTTCAAGACAGCATGAGCCCATGTGTTGTACCCGCATTACTCGCCCTGAAGAAGGATGGCTCGTGGAGAATGTGCATTGATAGCCGTGCCATCAACAAAATCACCGTGAAGGACAAGTTCCCTATTCCCGCCTGGATGACATGCTAGACATGATGGCTGGTGCCACTATCTTCTCAAAGATTGATCTTAAGAATGGCTACCATCAGGTGAGGATTAGGCCAGGTGATGAGTGGAAGACCGCATTCAAGACCAAGGATGGTCTATATGAGTGGTTGGTCATGCCTTTTGGGTTGACCAATGCCCCTAGCACATTCATGTGACTCATGACTCAGGTCCTTCGACCGTTTATTGGAGTCTTTGTGGTTGTGTATTTTAATGATATCCTTATCTATAGTCGTACCACGGGGGACCACTTAGACCACCTTCGGCAGGTCTATCTTCTCCTTAGACGAGAGCAGCTGTATGCAAACCCACAGAAGTGTGCCTTCATGACACCCCAGCTTACCTTCTTGGGTTTTATTGTGTCTAGTATTGGGGTCTCCGCCGATCCGGAGAAGGTCCGGGCCATTGTTGAGTGGCCGGAACCCCGTACGGTTCATGATGTCCGCAGCTTTAATGGCCTTGCGACGTTCTATCGTCACTTTATCCGCGGATTTAGCTCTGTCACCGCCCCGATCATGGATTGTATCCGGAAGGGCACCTTTGTATGGACGAAGGCCGCAACTGCTGCCTTCAAGGACATCAAGGAGCGCATGACCCAGACACCTATCCTTCGATTGCCTAATTTCTCGAAGGTGTTTGAGGTCTCTTGTGATGCGTCGGGTGTGGGGATAGGAGGTGTGTTGAGTTAGGAGGCCCACCCGGTCGCATATTTCAGCGAGAAGCTGAATGACGTGAAACTGTGATACTCCACTTATGATAAGGAATTTTACGCAGTTGTTCAGGCTCTTAGGCATTGGAGGCACTATCTTTTACATCAGGAGTTTGTCTTATACTCCGATCATGAGGCTTTGAGGTACCTCCATTCCCAAAAAAAGCTTAATTCGCGTCACAGTCGTTGGGTTGAGTATCTCTAGCAGTTAACATTTGTGCTAAAACATAAGGCTGGAGTGGAGAACAAGGTGGCCGATGCCTTGAGTCGGCGAGCATGTTTGCTTACCACCATGAGTGCCGAGGTCATAGGGTTAGAGAAGATGAGAGAGGCCTATGTTGACTGTTCTGACTTCGGTCAGATTTATACCACTCTCCAGGCCGGACCCTCGAGAGACCTTGATGATTATGTGCTTCAGGAGGGCTACCTCTTTCGAGGAGGCAGGCTTTGTGTTCCTCGAACTTCGGTTCGAGACTTCTTAGTCTGGGAGCTACATGCGGGAGGTCTAGCCGGCCACTTTGGTCGGAACAAGACTATTGAGGCAGTTGAGCATAGATTTTATTGGCCGAGCTTGAAGCGCGATGTTGCTCACATCGTGGCTCAGTGCCGTACATGTGCTACGGCCAAGATGAAGAAGCAAAGCTCGGGCCTCTATACGCCTCTCCCCGTGCCTGATGCCCCGTGGCAGGATGTTAGCATGGATTTTATCTTGAGATTGCCACGTACCTCTAGGAAGCATGATTCGGTCTATGTGGTTGTTGACCGATTCTCAAAGATGGCCCTTTTTATCCCTTGCTTGAAGACTTCGGATGCTTCGAGGGTAGCCCGCCTTTTTCTTACTCAGGTGGTGTGCAAGTTCGGGTTGCCTCGTACTATAGTGTCTGACCGTGATGTTAGATTCACTAGCTATTTTTGGAAGACACTATGGCACATGATGGGTACTCACCTCAAGTTTTCCACTGCATATCATCCCTAGACAGATGGTCAGACCGAGGTGGTCAATAGGAGTCTGGGAGACCTTTTGAGGTGTCTTATCAGGGACCGCATAGGGGATTGGGATCTCATTCTACCCATGGCATAATTTGCATATAATGATTCAGTTAATAGGTCTACTGGTATGAGTCCATTCGAGATTGTCACAGGTCATAGGCCTAGGAAGCCAGTGGATCTTGTCCCCATGCCTATCCATGCTCGAGTGTCGGAGTCTACCGAGTCGTTTGCTAGGCATGTTAGGAGTCTGCATGACTACATCCGTCGTCACATTGAGGCCAGCAATGCACGGTATAAGGAGCTAGCCGATGCCCATCGACACCACCGAGAGTTCCAAGAGGGCGAATATGTCATGATCAGGGTAAGGCCTGAACGGTTTCCCTCTAGAACCGTTAAGAAATTACAAGCTCGTGGAGCCCGTCCATTTAGAGTGTTGAAACGCGTTGGATCCAATGCGTATGTTATGGACATGCCCGAGGAATATGGTATAAGCTCTACTTTTAATGTATCGGATCTAGTTGCATATAGGGACCCAGCGGTGATCCCTAATGAGCCTTTCGAGCCATCCCCTCCCATTGAGAGTGATCCCACACCTGAGTGTCCACCTCCAGCCCCTTTTCCACGGCAGCGAGAGCATATAGATCATATACTGGATGAGCAGGTGACAGTTACCAGGAGTGGATCCTACCCGCGCTACCTAGTGCGATGGAGAGGATGGCCCGCCACCAAGGATACGTGGATCACCCATGGAGAGTTGTAGCGGATTGATCCGGACCTACTGGAGCGATACCACAGTGATGCAGACCCTTACTCGACAGGGTCGAGTTTCTCCCACCCGGGGAGAATTGGTGCGGACACCAGAGCACACGAGCGGCACGAGCCGCCGAGCCACCGATACCGTACGCGGAGCACCACCCGAGCGACAGCGGCTTCCATCTGACTCAGAGACAGTCTGCAGACTCCCCCTTGAGTCTCGGCATTTATCACATTTACTGAGACTTACTTATGTGTACTGTGTTTTTATTTGTCTTTATTTGATTTGTAATTCGTATTGTAATAAGGGTTTATGTGCAAAATGGGACCACCCGGGTCCCACGGCCCCCCCACCCCTCCTCCCATTGATCCACCTCATCCCCAGGGCCCATGTAGGGTCAGTCAACATGTCAATTGTCGGCTTCTAGAAGGGTGGGCCAAGTGGGGGACAAGTGGCTTGAAAGGTCAAGGTTGGCCACCAACCATTAACCCCATGGTCAAGGGGGCGCCCCCCTCTCATTGTCACCCATTTTAATTTTTGTAAAATGTGTGTAGAACTAATTAGTTCTACTCCTTTTTTTATATTCTCCCAAACCCTAGATCCAGGGGTAGTTTGAGTCTTTTGGCATTTCATATAAAACTCTTGTATTTCCATTTGATTAGAATTAATGAATACAATTTTTGAGAAATCTCTTGGAGCAGCAAGGGCCGCCCCCTCCTCTCTCTCCTCTCTCCCCCTTTGGCAGATGGGAAGGCTGTCTTCTTGAGGTGTGAAGCCTCCCTGTCAGTTCCGGTGATCACCGCCGCCGCCACGTGCCGCCATCGCACCACCACGGTTCCCGCCGGTGTTCTGTCCATCCAGGACAGAGGTGCCTTCCAAGAATTTCTGCTCTCCACCCCGACGTCTTCTTGAGCTGCGATTTTCAGGGGGTGTTCCAGAGGTTCCCACCACCTCTCATAAAAATCGGTTTAGATTCCAGAGCTCCTTTAATAATTTTCCATTTTCGTTCTTCATCTCTTTCCAGATCTGTCTATTTTCAACTTTGATTTCCACCCGCCCTGAATTTCTAATCTTCGGACCACTTCTTGATTTTCCCAGGAGCTCCAAAATTTACTGGGAATTCTGTCCACCTTCCTCTCCATCCCCAATTTTTCGTGGAATTTCTAAAGGGCTCCACCTATTTTCTAAAAATCATCTTCAGGTCCATCTACAGTTCTATCAGCCAGTGTCCAGATCTGACCACCAGTCACTGTAACATCCATATCAAATCGAGGCCTCCACCAATCCCTTCACAAGATCTATTGTCGTTTTCCTCTCTCTCCCCTCCATAACATTCATGAAGACGTCGACATCTGAATCGGAGGTTTGGTTTATGGTCAAAGGCAGTTCTCAGGAAACTGCTCTGCTATTCTGAGAGTTCGGGTACTGTGCAACAGAAACTTCAAAAATAGTTTAAGGCCAGATCCGTGCAGATCCAGTTCATCGCTCTGGCTCTAGATTGAAGGACTTCGAGAGAGCTTTCCAGCGGTACCTCCTGTGCTTCGATCCGACATCAGGATTGGTCGCAGCGTCCGATCTCACCGGAGCGCGTGCTGAAAAATAGAAGCTTCAGTCCGTGGACAGCAATTCCACAACTTGGCGATCGGAGCCGATCGGCCTCCGACCGGTACTTCCGGCCGACCGCCACCCAGGGAAGCACACCACCAGGGGTCTCCATCACAGCGGGCCCCACCCCACCAGAGCCGGAGGTTGGAGCGGTCCGTGGGCCCCACGGACCCGTAGATCGCGCCGTCCGGACAGCACCACAAACGCGTGTTCGGCACCGCCGGGCGACATCAAGATGCTGCCCGTCAACCCAATTATCGTGATTTCCGGGCCTCACATGTGACCTTTTACCTCCCTGCATGGAGTGGGTCAAATTATTGTACTGCTGTAATAATTGTTAACAGGGAGTCCAAGATTGGCCGGGGTTGTCTTCCCCACGCCGGGTGCGTGGAGGTAAAGGTCGTAACTTCTTGGCATTTACTTGCTAGTTTAGTATATGATCTAAGGCCGCTGCCAAGCGCGATAGGAACTAGCCCGTGAGTCCATGTCACCGCTGTGAGTGTGAGAGTGACCCGTCCCGTGACTCGATCCGAGTCCGGAAGTGAGTCGACTACCCTTAACTCTGACGGTTCTTTAACCGCGCACGATCCGCGTTTCCCTCGCGTGGGACGATGAGTGAGCTTGCATTTCTGTTAGCAACGTATAGCCCATAGGAACTCGTAGTGTCGGGCCTAAGTGTCTCTCAAACTTGTATGTTGCTGGTCGCATCCGCATCTAGAGTCCGAGGTCCATATCACTTAGAGTCGGTCCCCGTGTCCGTCCCGCATCACCAATGGTTTAACATCTTTAACATCTTCATCTTCATTTGTCGGCGTTAACATCTTCATCATCATCAGAACATCTGTCCCCACAGGCACCAATGGTTTAACAACTTTAACATCTTTATCATCATCAAAACATCTGTTGGCGTAGGCGCCAATGGTTTAACATTTTCATCTTCATCTTCATCTGGCGGCGCGAACGCCAATGGTTTAACATCTTGAACATCTTTATCATCATCTGAACATCTGTCGGCGTTAACATCTTCATCATCATCAGAACATCTGTCGGCGCAGGCGCCAATGGTTTAACATCTTTAACATCTTTATCATCATCAGAACATCTGTCGGCGTAGGCACCAATGGTTTAACATTTTCATCTTCATCTTCATCTGTCAGTGCGGATGCCAATGGTTTAACATCTTTATCATCTTCAGAACATCTGTCGACGCAGGCGCCAATGGTATAAGATCTTCATCAAACATCTGTCGGCACGAACGCCAACTGTTTAACGTCTTCATCTTCATCGAACATCTGTCGGCTTGAACGCCAATGGTTTAACATCTTTGTCTGCATCAAATATATGTCGGCGCGGGTGCCAATGGTTTGACATCTTTAGCATCTTGAGCATCTATCGGGATGAACGCCGATGGTTGAACATTGTTAGCATTGTTGGACATCTTAGAATATCTGTCGGCCTGAATGTCGATGGTTGAATCATCTTAGATATCTTTTGAACATCTTGAACATCTGTCAGGTGAAACGCCGACAGTTGAATCATCTTGGATTTTTTTAAATATTTTTGAACATCTGTCGGGTTGAATGCCGACGGCTGAATCATCTTGCACATCTTCAGATATCGTCCGATATCTTGCACATCTCTGAATATCGTTGGATATCCTGAACATTTTAGAGTATCTTTGAATATTTGTGAATGCCTGTCGGCCTGGATGCCGATAGTTGAATATTTGAATAGCTTGGGATATCTATCGGTCTGTCCACCGATGGTTGGACATCTTGAGTATCCTTGAACATCTTTAGACATCTATCGAGTTGAACGCCGATGGTTTGAACATCTTTAACATCATTTGAACATCTCCGAATATCTGCTGGGCTGAACGCCAACGGTTGAGCCTTGTTTAGCATCTGTTAATATTTTCAAACATCTATCGGGCTGGACGCCGATGATGGGATACCTTGAATATTTTTGATCATCTTCGAATATCCATCGACTTGGACGCCGACGGCTAGACATCTCTAACATCCTTTTGTTCTTTTCATCGTCATTTTTGCCTTCTACATCATAATTTTGATCATCATCTTGATCATTCTGTCATCTTTTTCATCATTCTTATTTTCATCATTTTTTTCTTTTCATCATTTGTTACGATCTTCATGATCATTTCTCCTTCATCATCATCATTTTTTTCATGCATATTTTTTTCCAGTCATCGTGATCTCCATGATCATTTCATCATCATCATTCATCATGATTTACAAGCTCATCTCATCATCATTTCTCTTTTCCTTCCTTTTTTATCATCCATCATGATCCACGTGATCATTTCATCACCATCATCCATCATGATTTTTATCATTATTTTCACCGCCTCTTTTCACCTTCTTTCTCTTTTTTTTTATTGCCATCTGGGCTTTCATCATTTGTATAGCCCCTGTAATCGTCAGCCGATATGTAGTGAAGAAATCTGCGATAGAAGAGCCCGGCCCTTGAAAGGCCTATATTATCATTTCATTCATCACTGTTATAAGTGATTATCACCCCTAGGAGGGGGGAAACACATCTATCAGTGGCCGTACATAGAATTATTGGCATTTCATATATCTGCCCCCAGAACGGGGTACCATTCATATCTTATAGCATTTTTTCCAGCTTCCTGCCATAGCTCGGGGGGCTTGGAATGCCGATTAGAGCATATTGTTCTTTGGCTGGTGCGGTGCGATGACATTAGTCGCCTTCTTCAAGTCAGGCATCTGATGATGGCGCGGTGGGTCCACCTTGTACTCCCCCATTTGTAATTCGCCTCTCCTGATCAGGCCTTCGATGACATCTTTAAATATGTAGCAATCTTCGAGGGAATGCCCCATCATTCGATGATATTGGCAGAATCGGGGGTGGTCCCTCCTTTTGACATCGCTCGGTCTTTTCGACTCTGGGAGCACAATTTTGTCATGTTCTTGGGCCCACTCGAAGAGGATCCGAGTCTTGTCTCTTGGGAAAGAATAAGGCTTCTTCATTTTATCCCTTAGCAAAGGTGCTTGTTCAACAGGCTTAGTGGGGGAGACCCTGGCTGCCTCTTTCGTTTTCTTCTGTTGTAGTTCGAAAACCTTAAAATCTGACATATTTCCTCTTGCACCAGATGCTTGCCGACTTGTTCATCTTTCTGGCTCGGGGTAGCAGTAGCTGGAAAATACTTCACCAAGAAGGCCTCAACATCAGCTGCCAGATCATTTAGTTGTTCAAAGGTTCTGACTTCAATGCCCATCACCCTTTGTAGGATTTCATCTTTAGATTTCTATCGCACCTTTAAATGGCATCCTTATAACTCGGAGGGCACCTGCATCTTTTATGGGGATTTCTCCCCTTTTTTATATGGTCCAGAGCAGACTCGTCATCTCTTTGTTTAATCATTTGTAATTCGACCTTGGTGACTTCCCCCTCGACCAGCTTCATCTTGGCCGCTCGCTCGACCCTTGGCTTGTTCATCACCGCCGGAGCTATCGAACTCGGGTGCGGGCCAGCTGATTGTAGAAACGGGTTTATCCCTGACATAGTTTGAGGTGTCATGCTATCCCCTGACGCCCCCAGGAGGCTGAAGTATGTATCAAAGGCATGTGTTGTAGCTTTTGAGGGGGCTGCCCCCTGCATGATCATTTGCTAGCCGAGGTGTGGCTGGCGGCGGTGAGGTTTCGAGTGGCTCAGCACCACCCTGCAATGCCTCGGATGAAGGCCCGACTTGCCCGGGTATGGCGAAGTATAAGCCCATCTTACTTAATTTCTTCTTTATCTCTTCGACTTCTTGCAGTATTTGATATAGCCCCGCTACCATGGCAGGATAAGGCTGGGAAAGGTGAAGAGTGCTGCCCCCTATCTCGGTCTTAGGTGGATTCAAAGGCTTCTTATCATCATTGCCACGAACATCTTGTCCCCTGGAGGTTGACACTTTTGCCCCTATACCCTCACATGGAGGAGGGGTATTATGACGTGCCTCTTCATCAGACGGTGGAAGGCATACTTCTTCATTTTCTAATTCCTCAACTTGGCTCGAGCTAGGTAATGTTGATAATGTATTATGAGAGAGAACAATGATCCTCCCTTTTTTCTTTGAGGACTTCTTTTTCTTCTCCTTTGCGGTCGGCGTATGCCTCCGCAATAGGTCATCTAGTGCGCACGACACTTCTGATTTTTCTTTAGCTTCTTGTATCGGGCCCAGGGGTTCTAAATGTCCCCGTAGGATATGTTCATTGGTGTAGGCTGTGGAAGCCTCAAACACCTCTTCAAGTAATAGGTGGTATAAAGATACCATGTTGACTCCCATCTTCAGATCGGGCACCTCATGTGGACGTAGAGGATCCACTTTATGTTTATCCATATGGAGCTCCCCTCTCCTGATCAGACTTTGAATAATGTCTTTAAATACATAACAGTCTTCAATAGGGTGCCCAGTGCCTAATGGTATGGGCAGAATCGGGGATCATCTTTTCTTCGGGCATCATCGGGTCTCTTGGGCTCCGAGAGAGTGATTTTATTATACTTAGTGGCCCATTCAAACAGGACTGAGGTCCTCTCCTTAGGGAAGGAGTGGGGCTTGTTCATCCTGGCTGGCAAGAAGGGGCCATCCTGCCACTCAGCCGGCTTGGCGGGAGGAAGGTGGGCGACCACTTTATCTTTGTCTTTTCGCTGCTCGAGCACCTCGAAGTCTACTATATGAACTTCCCAAGGCTCGGGTCGCTTATCAATTGCTTTCTGGATTGAAGCAGTAGGGGCAAAGGATCCACTCGAGAGGAAGGCCTCGATCTCTGCCACCACATTATTTAATAGGTCGAAAGACCTTATTTTAATTCCAGTCATCTTCTCGAGGATCTCCCGCCTTAGGTTTTGTTTGCATATTTGCACCGCATCTTCTTGATGTGGCGGACGCCTGCATCTCATGCTGAGGTTCCACCATCTTTTAATATACTCCAAGGTTGTTTCATCATTTTTCTACTTGGAGGCATATAGCTCGGCCATGGTGACCTCTCTTTCAGCAACGTGGAACCGTTCTCGGAACTTCCGTTGCATATCTGGCTAATCACTAATAGACCCGGCCGATAGGTTTGAATATCATTCGAAGGCGAGGCCCATGAGGGAGGCTCCAAAGAACTTCAGCAGGAGGATTCTTCTGTGGCTAGGTCACCCATTACGTTAATATAATGTGCTATGTGCTCTTTAGGCAAGTCTTACCCATTGAATTTATCAAACTTCGGCAGATTACTGACGCCAGCAGGTAGTTTTTTGGAAGCATGGTGAACCAGATACGACACCTTGTAAACATCGAACGAGGCATGATCATCTTCACCTCTATTGGTCAACTTATCTTCGATCATCTATTCTATCATTGATTTGTTCATCATTGCCAGGTCAACCGGGCTTAGACGTAGTTGAGCTTGTTGCATCTGCGGCATCATTGGCCCCGTTGCTTGAGGTGAATCCACAATCCCCTGATGATTAGGAGCAGGCTGTAGTAGCGGGGTCATGCCTTCAGTGTAATTAGGTGCTAGTTGAGAGGCCATCATTGGAGGAGAAGCTTTGAATTCATCAGCACCTCGTTGTGAGGTTTTAGGGAGAACTTCAGTCTGTTTCGAGGCTGTAGGATGTGTGCTCAGCTCGCTGAGCTGGCTTTTCAACATCTCAACTTTTTGTTGATATCTTTGCAGCATCATCACCATAGTAGCCGGATAGGGCATAGAAGAGATAGAAGCATGACCCTGCCCCTCTGATGGAATATCTGAAGCGGGCGCTAGTCTCTCGCCATCATCTTTGGCGGTGATCACATTTCCAGTCATCGTGATCAGATCCGCACTAGTTTCTTCAGCGCGAGCTTGTGTTATCTCGGCTGCAGCTTCCATAGAGAAATTCCCATAGCGGCCGGTCACTCCAACTGTATTACAGGTGAATATCTAGAGATGCCCGCTTCTCTCAATCATCATAGATCTTAGGAATCGCAGTGTCCCGAGAGAGGTGTCTCAAAGGCCGCGGGAGCGTCCCCAGATGGCTCGAATAGCATCACTTCACCCTTTGGTAGAGCGCTGCTAGATAAGTGTTGTTTTGATAATGTCTGAGTATGATTTACTATAATATCATTGAAATGATTCAACTATGCTCTTACATGCATGATAATGCTTTTGATGCTCCCAAGCTATGCTCATCATGAAAAGACTCTCTTGTGTAAACATCTCAGCCAAGTGGATTGGGAAGCAACAGCAAGCAACAACAGATCAGAAGCAGCATTAGCCGCGACAACGAAATGGGATTGCATTAAGGAGCTTTACAAGTGTTTTCTCATAGGAACAAGAGCCAACCAAGGTTAAAAGAAACTCAAGATGCAAAGGCATAGAAATCGAGGCAACTGGCTACACAGAAATCAAGGCAAGTGATGAAATTGATGATTACACAGAAATTGAGGCATAGTCTTGCACAGAAACCGAGATTTGGTGGGCAAAAGAAAGGGAAATCAAATTGACCGTAGATTTCAACTAAGAACTTGAAGAGCTCAAGGCTGCCCACTACTCATAGAAGGAAGAAAAGCCCAAGTAGTTGTTTGCTGCGTCGATGCCAGATGCACTGATGCGTCGACTCCAGAGCATCTCCAGTAAGTCTTCAAGCAGTCTTCATCAGCTGCGTCGACCCCAAGTCTTCATTGCGTCAACGCCATCAAGCTCTAAGAAAAGGGAGAAAACAGAAAGCGACGGCTATCAAGTGATAAGGGTGACAAATAGCTCATCTTGGGTGACAAATAGCCTTTAGCGGTAACAAATAGATATACAAGGGTGAAAAATGGGTTGCGTAGCTGAAATGAGCAAAATCAGTGAAGACTCCCTCACTGCGTCGATGCCATCCACGCTATTCCCTCACTACATCGACGCCATCCACGCAAGATCATCAGTAACTCAAGGATCAATGAAGGCTACGTAAAATCATGGGCATAGCTGCGTCAACGCACAACATGCCCTTGGTCAAGCGCTTCACTAAAGTGTCGACCCCAGGAGTTGACTCCTATTTTTCCATGGTTCTGGTTGGGAAGCAGCTCAACTAGCTGCGTCGACCTTGCCCTCTTAGGACGTCGATGTAGGGGGTCTTCCAGAAGCTGTCTATACGGCCACCATCAACAGCTGCGTCGACGCATGGGCAAAGCTGCATCGACGCGCTCAAGGTTTCTCTAAAAATTTTTATCTAATCTGTATTTTTCAAAAACCATACTGAGAGCATTAATAGCAGCCGCATACCTCCAAAAATACATCTTTTGAGGTCTGGAAGAGGATCCCAGGTCAGAGCTTCTACCATCTCATTATAACATCTCAGAACATCCTTTTCAAGAAGACCATGTCAGGGACCAAATCTGTAAAGGTCCTCTCTGCCAGAAAACTGTCTCTTCTGTCCCGAGAAAGGACTGGTCAGGTGGTCTGCCCTCTAGTGCATACTGGACGAAGCCATTCCCTCTGCCACAAGACTTCAAATGTAGTCCACTCTTTGTCTGCCACCATCCTATCCTGGGACTTAGTTGAGAAGCAATGCCAGCTCAAGTCAACTTCCTGCAGAACATTTGCCTCAAAGGAATAGAAGATTTTAGAGGGAAAATTTCCTCTCCCATCTGCTCCCTTATGCATGGTGGATCAATCAAGCCCTGCTGAAAGAAGGTCAGAGCTCTAGGAAATCACTTCAAATTTGAATCGGTCTTACTACAGATTTTCTTGGAGGGAAATCTTTCTACCTAGCTCTTGTATATATACAAGAAGCTTCTACTGGAGAAAATGCTACTGTACCTGTTGCCTTGAAGAGAAAAACCCATGTCTCCCTTGAGCCTTCAACAAAAAAATTGTGAGAAAGAAAAGAAAAGAGTGTGGAGAGCAGCCTAGCCCTAGTTCGATCCAAACCAGTGCTGAAAAAGGGAGAAGAACTTGAAGGGAGTGCAACCCATCTTGCAGCCAGCCTGAGCTTGTTAGAGCTTCAAGACTTCGATCTGAAGCCATCGTAGCCTTCTCCTTATGATTGGTTTTCTGTTTTCATTTGCATCTTCTCAATCTATAAATTGTGTGTGTTGTGGGGAGTTGTCTGTCCCAATGTTTATCGCTGCACTTGTAGCTTGGTTTTCCTTTGTTTGTGTGTGGGGGTGGGGGGGGGTTCGCCCCCGCGCGCGTGTGTGGGTGGGGATTTCATTCCCGTGTGTGTGTTGAGGACCTTGTCCTAGTGTGGAAAAGCCTCACCGGTTCGGTGAGGGGTGGACGTAGGTCTGCGGGTTTACAGACTGAACCACCTTAAAAATCCTTGTGCAATGGGTTGTAATTTGTGTGTTTGATCCATCTTCTCTTTCCCCATTCACAGGTTCGTGTGCTAGTTTTAACGTATACACTTTCAGTTGTTCTCCCTGCACTCATCAACATATTGTTCACATACATATACTAGGAGGTTGTGACCTCAGCCACCTCCTTAAATCGCATTCCTCTAACACTCTTTGTATGGTGTCCTGCTCCATTGGATTGTTGGGACAACACAACCACACACCAAATGTGTGATTAGCTAGGAGTATCACTTGACCTAGAAAGGCTAGTAATCTGCTATGTTGAAACCGAAGGTTCATCTAGGTTTCAAGTTTTTAATTTGGCATAATTTGTACCGGATCTATTCACCCCCCCCTTCTAGATCCGCTTGCACCCCAGGGGACCTAACAATTGGTATCAAAGCTAAGCTCTGTTGTACTCAGATCCAACGATCTGTAGAGAAAGATCTCGGTGCATTTGATTTAATGGCTTTATCCGTTGAACAAGTTTCAATGAATTTCCCGCCCTTATTTGATGGTTCTGATTTTACCATGTGGCTAGGGAAGATGTGTACCTTTGTCAACTCCATTGATACAAGGTTATGGAAACTCATATATCATGGTCCGCACAAGCTTCCATCAGATACATCTGAATGGTCTGATGAACACAGGACCAAAAATGTTGACAACCTTGTTGCTCTCAAGTTGATAAAAGCTGCTATAGATGTTACCAAGTTTCCTTTTGTTTCATGCTGCAGCTCTGCCAAGGAGATCCTAAACGGACTGGCCACGATACATGAAGAAGAAAAAAGGCATGAATGCCTCATGGCCGATCGTCTAGAACAGTCCAGTGATCTGTCTTCATCTCAGGTGAGTTCTGACTCAGAAGACGTTACATTTGAAGAGCTTATGGAGGCCTATGATGATCTAGCCAAGCAATATAATAAAATAAAATCTGAAAACAAAAAATTGAGAAAGGAACTTAAGAAAAACTATCATGATGAAAACTCCTTCTGTAATAATTGCTTTGCTTTTGAGGAGCTCAATGAAACTCTTATGATTGACTTAGACTTGCATAAAGAAAATATTGGTTGTTTAAAAGATGAAAATGGTACGCTACAAGCTGAAATAACCCGGCTAGAAGAGATTGTAAGACAACTTCAGAATCAACCTAAATCTATCTCCAATGATCAAACAATGCTTGATGGGTTGATCAATGATGTGGGGCTGTTCGAGGAAAATGAAAAGCTGAAGGAACAAATAAATGTCTTGACAGAAAAGCTAGCTGTCTTTGAGAAAGGCAAGCATGTTGTCAATGATGGCTCTGAGAATCTACAAGCCTTAGAACAAGAAATTGGAAACTACAAAAGTGTGAATGACATGCTCAATGAGCAACTAGCTGTCTGCGAGGAGGACCTCGTTGAATCTGAACTGCACATCTACTCTTTGGAGAATGAAATCAAAGATATAAACAGCTCACTGTCAAAATTTGTTCAAGGCCAAGAAAATCTGGACAGACTGTTGGGAACTGAAGAGGGGTAATCTCGCACTGCTCCTGAGTCGTGAGATCCCAGAGGAATCTTTGGTCACGGTCACCACGCGTGTATAATCTGCAAGAGGGGAAACATGTCAGAGGTGCCCAGGGATGGAACCCCGGGGAAAACCCTCCGATGCCTAAGTCAGTAAATGTGATCGAGCACGGATGCGAAGAGAGGTGGTAAGAGAAAGAATGGGCACGAGATTATTCTCCACCAAGAGGTGTGGTGGTTTTCTCTCGGGATGCTTGCTTACCTTTTCGGAGGGTCTCCTTGGGATTTATATAGCAGTCCGTTTAACATAAGAGTCCATGGTACTAAGGGGATTTCGGGGAGGTTACGTCCTTGTAGTGGGCTCGTTATGGCATAAGGACTCTTGCTCTCCCTTATCCCTTGGAGTTCCCTGCTCCTGTTGGGTGCGCAACGGATGCTTAGATAAGCTTCCAATAGTCGGTCCGGGGTCAAGACGCTCGCTTGAAGCTCTCTCTCGAGCGATGGGGCATACCTCAGATGGCCTGCACTGGGTCCCAGCGGAGGCCTTCGTAACCGATCTATCGCTCGGACTTTCGGACCTGAGGGTCGCCTAGGAAGTGTTGATCCGGGTAAGTTTTTGGCTTAAAGTGAGTGTGCCCAGAACGGGGCAGTCACTTTGGGGAACTGGGCCTTGTTTGGTCAGATTGGACCTAGTTGGGACGTGCTCTTGGGCGGTTGATTTTCCCCCTCTCCACTTGTCCCCCTCCTACTCCCGAGCCAAGATTGGGCTCGGATGAGTAGCGGTTATGGGGTTGACGTAGGTGGCTCAGTTTGGGTGGGGAACTATCTTCGATATGGGCCACTTAATGTGGCTGTCCTGGGAGTACGCCCGTAATGATGACTCATTTGAGTCGGTGAGAGGAGCCCCCATTTTGGGGCTCGGAACGTCGCGCCGTTTCCCGCCAAGCTTATGGGGAGATAAATATTGCGCATGCTTGTGTTCCAAACCGCCTTCGTTTAGGATTTTCTCTCTTCATACCACTTGTATTTTGGAAGGGCTCATGCGCCGTGAGGGTGATCAGGAGGAACATTGACTTGCGGAGGCCTTTGCAGAGCTTGTGGAGATTACAGCGGCGGCGATTTTCCAACTCCCACCTTCTCTAGAACTGTCTGATTCGGTGCTCTTTTCCTCTTCTTCCTATTCCTCTCATTCTTCCATGGCGGATCAGCGTCCCGTATCCGAGGTGTAGGAAGCTGAACTGGGCGCAGGAAGTTTGGTGCCACAGCCTGAGCACCCCATGCATAGCGAGTTGGGCGAGGACGAAGTGAATAGGATGGAAAAGCGTTATGGGCTACCGTGGAAGTATTTTTTCTCTTCATCGTAGCCTCATGAATCTAGCTTGTCCTATCGTTCGGGCCTCTTCTGTACTTTCCTCGTAGCTTGGAAGTGCGGTTTTCGTCTCCCCCTCCACCTTTTTGTCGTGCGGTTGCTTCAGTTTTACCGACTGGCTCCTGTCCAGTTGGTCTCCAACTCATACACTTTTATCTTTTCTTTCATCTTTCTCTACCGCTCGTGTGGGCTTCCCACTTCGTTGGAGCTTTTCAATTATTTCTTTGAGTTGAAGGAGCAAACCAACGCAGGTAAGTGCTTCTTCTATCTTCAAGCGAGCAGGGGAAGGAGCTGCGTGCCCATTTCTGCCAAACATTCTTCTCACAAAGGGTGGAAGACCCAATTTTTTTGGGTGGGTTCATCCGTAGATGGTGCCCCCTAGGATTTCCCAATGGCGGTCAATTTCCATCCGTCTATCCCTCCGAAGCAGGCAGCGGTTTCTTCGGAGCTGGAGCAGGAGATTAGGATTCTTCTGGAGAATCGTCGGTCGACCGCCGAGTTGATGACTGTGGCCAACATCAAGGATTATCTTTCCCGCGCGGTGCCACCTCAAGGTAAGAACCCTAAGGCCCTGCATCTCTGCTTCCGGGTCGGGTTGGTAGGCCTCTTTTTGACGATTTGGCTTCTGTTGTTCATATTCAAGGTGAACAAATGACGAAGAGGAACAGCCGTTGGAGCAGGAGAACGCCGACCTAGACGAGGTGCCTAATCCGAGTGAGCCCCGAGCATCTGGGGGCCCTTCCGGTGCCCAAGATAGGGGCAAGCAGGTGGTTCGGGGACATGCCCCCGAGCGCCGTGGGGCCAAATGCAAGGACTCTGAGGAGCGGCTACTGCTGCCCTCCATGAAGGCCTTGACCACTGAGAAGAAGCGATTAAAGAAGGTAGGGGTCGTTCGTCTAGCTGAGAAGCGGGTCCAATCGGCCGAGGAGCCTTCAACTGAGGAGATCTGCCGCCCAAATCCCCCATCCATCTAGCCAGAAACGGCTGGTGCTGGCAGGGGAGCCGTTACCGAGCCTGCCAGACCGCGGGTGTTGACACCCATTTTTTGCCGATAAGTTGAGTCATTCCTCTTACTCCCATTTGTTGATGCCTTGAGTTGTCCATCACTCGCTGGGCATTTTCTGGTAAGTCATGGGCCAGTTTTATGGGTAACCTCCCTCCTTGGTTGGGTCCGTATCGATTCAGGGCTTAATGGGCCTTGGTTTTTGGTTAATTCAACATGTTTATGAAAATCAAGTGTCCAGGAGCATGTACGGTTCACCCTCAGCCATTCAACACTTGGGCGGTTAGATATAGACCGTTCATACATTTATGGTTGATTTCTGATGATTTTCTGAATTTCCATCGACAAAGGCTTATGCGGTTTACTCCTAGCCGTTCAATATGATGAATGGTCTGCAGTGCACCATTCTTCTTCCAGAGTCCTAGAGCCTAAACATCTCTCAGATAATTATCCATTTTTTTCATTTATCACCGACAAGAGTTAAACGGTTGGACCTTAGCCGCTCGTTCCATTGGACGGTCCTATCATAGCCGTTCAACTATGAGAGTCCAACGGCGACCATTTCGGTTGGTTAATGGATAATTAAGGGGATGATTATCCTTTTTTTGGAATTATCACTGCCAGAGTTTGACGGTTCTTGACAGGCCGCCCATCCAGTTGAGCGGTCTATCGTAGGACCGTTCATCCGTTCGAATGCTGAATTTCATCAGATTTTATCCTTTTTTTCGTGGTTTTATCCTTGACTTCTACCATCATTTTCTCCGCGGATAATCAATCATTTTGGGTGCCGTTTCGACTGGATGAAAGATAATTCATTTATCTACGATTTTCCTTTGATTATCTCGATCTGAAAATTCCTCTAAACCCTAATTTCGGGGCTGGCTTTCTAGGCTCTATAAATAGACCCTGAGGGCCGGACTTGAAAATGGGGGAAGATTTTTGTGACGACCCAGAGCTCCGGATACCGATATACCGATAACATCGATATACTGATATCAGGAACTGGGGAAGACACCCAAGAGGCTGATGAGGCCCCTGAAGGGTTAGTGAAGTTTGTTGAGGGGATGTATAATGAATCGCAATCACAAGCGCGCCTATTAGATTTAGGCAATAAGATTTAACAAAAGTGCGGAAGCAATTTCAAAATAAACAAAGTGCTAAATATATAAACTAGTCCAGAGGCACAAGAGTGCCAGTCCAAAAGTACAACTACTCGGGGCATACCCCGACAAAAGTACACAAGAAAGCCAAAAAGGCAACCCGTCTACTGCTGGCAGCTAAGAACGGTCTCCAAGCACATGGGAAACATCGGGTGACGACGGGCGTTGCTCACCTAAAAGGAGAAGGGTGAGTCACAGCCAGACTCAGTAGGGGTCACACGGATCCCTACCTCGCACTAAACATGCAATTATGTGAAATTAAAGCAATTAGAGAATGCATTTAAATAAATGAACAGGCAATGGCAAGATTAAAACTGAAAGCTGTAAACCTAAACTGAACAAGTATAACAGTTAATACATGCCAATTACATATAAATCTAAATGACAAAAACTAAATCTATCAATAGAATGTGCCTCAACTAACCAAGCCACAGGGAACAGGACAACCATAGGGAGTAGAAACCAGATGCGTCCACTGACGACTTACACTATGTCTCAAGCACTCGCAGTCTGTAACACGACAAGCTGAGCGCGTAAACAGTACCAAACCAAGTGACTAGTCAGAGTGACACTCGTCAGTATCAGTCCAAAGTCTCCGACCACGTGTGCACACACTGACTCTCGCCTGAGCCAGGCCCTCTAGCTAGTTTTCTCCCTCGGCAGGACGCTACCGCTGGCCGAGAGCCCACGGAACTAGCTTACAAACCGTGTGACGGGAACACCCCTCCACCATCCCCAGACGGGTCGGCAACTCAAAGGCCTTAGGGCTACCACAGTGGCTCCATCGCAAGTAAAGAAAAGCTACTCTATTGGGGTCTAAAAACATGCCATTAGTTCATAAAATAACTTAAACATGGCGTATAATCATTGTGGAAAGCATTAAAGAATGAACAGGCGGCTTTTGGAAACTAGCAAGGGTGTGACGGTCTACTGCCACCGCGTCACAGAGTGTGACGGTCGGGGGTTGGTGCGTTACATCGACTGTGACGCATCCGCCCCTGGCCGTTAGAGCCACCCGATGCTAAACAAAACCCGACAGTTTTCTTTAACATTTTACAAGGTGTAACGCGCTCCTGGAGGCGCGTTACAACGCCCTGACGGTCGCCCGACAGGCCGTCAGGCCAACCGCCAAACCAGGCCAACCAAAGTCAAAAGGCATGTAACGGTCGGGGAGCCGACCGTTACACATCCTGTGACGCACCTACTTAGGTCCGTCACAGGACTGTAACGCGTCCCATGAGGACCGTTACGCGTGTGACGGTTCCTGGTAGGACCGTCACACCGTCTGGGTTATCGACGGGTTACGTTTGTAACCGGCTTCCCTCCCGGGCGACCGAAATCACCGGGTAAACGACGAAAACCTATTTTCCTGCCAAACCACACGCCCAGGACAACAATATACTACTAAAACATTCATTTATCATGCTCACAATAGATCAAACGTGAAGAACGAAACCTAAGCATGATAAACGAGAAATATGCCACATGCACACTATAGGAGCTTATCGAGAAGAACAAGCTATAGGGAAGGCTCCTAACGAGCTCAAGATTCCATCCCCCTACCTCGTTCAAGTCGGAATGGCCAATTAGGCCACATGCACGGGAAGGGAACCACCGAGCCTCCACGCTCCGTCTCGCTCCCACGAGCTGCAAACCACGTCAAGGTGGACGTCAACGCGCTCCACTCGACGCGAGGATTCCAACGGCGAGCTCCACGCCTCAAACCGCCGCCGTTTCGCCTGGATCCCCAAGGAGAGAGGGAGAGGCGATCGGAGGGGGGAAAGAGAGGATGAGAGGGAGATCGACGTGGGGGGGGGGGGAGAGAGAGAGGGAGTGGGGAAAATGGGAAAAAGAAAAAAAGGGTTAATATATATATATATAATATAAAAAACTTATTTTCCCCTTTTTAAAAGTCAAATAATTCCAATTAAATCCTGAAAAATACCAGAAAAATTCCTAAAAATCTAAAGAAAATAGCCAGAAATTCCAGAATGGATTCTAGGTCCGAACCACTAAAGATCCGCTAAGGCACGGGCCTCACAGTCCCTCCCTCCTAACCAAAATTTCACCCTCGAAATTTACAATGATGGATAAGGAGGAAACTGAGAAATAGAATTATATCTTACTGGAATAAGAAAGGAAAAAGCTGACGCATCTCATCTTCACACTCCCAAGTAGACTCATTGCCGGAGTGCCACTGCCAAGCGACTCTTACCAGAGGGATAACCTTATTTCTCAACCGTTGCTCACGACGGTCTTCAATTCTAATAGGAAACTCTGGCGTAGACAAATCAGCACTCACTTTGGGCCAAACAGAGTCATCAAGGACATGGGATGCATCAGATACATATTTCCTCAGCTGAGAGACGTGGAACACATCATGAATAGCTTGCATAGCCGCTGGTAGTTGCAATCGATAGGCTACGTGACCCACAGCTTCTATAATAGGAAATGGGCCGACATAACGCTGACTAAGCTTTCCACGCTTCCCAAATCTGGAAACACCTTTCATAGGAGATACCTTGACAAAAACCATGTCTCCAGGCTCAAACTGCAGTGGACGTCTGCGCTGATCTGCATAGCTTTTCTGTCGACTCTGAGCTGTCAACAATCTCTGCCTGATCAGACGAACCACATCAGAACATTGCTGCACCATGTCAGGTCCCGTTAAAAGTCTGTCCCCAACATCAAACCAGTTCAAGGGAGTACGACAAGGACGACCATATAGTGCCTCATAAGGAGCCATACCAATGCTGGAATGAAAACTGTTATTATAAGCAAATTCAACAAGTGGCAGGTGTTGACTCCACGAACCTTGCCAATCTAGGCAACACGACCTCAGCATATCTTCCAGAGTCTGAATAGTTCTTTCCGACTGTCCATCTGACTGCGGGTGATACGCTGAACTGAAGGCTAATTCAGTGCCCAAAGCTTTCTGAAAACTGTGCCAGAAGCCGGAGGTAAACCGTGGATCACGATCTGACACAAGTGAAATAGGAATTCCATGCAGTGGCACTATCTTCTGAACATAAAGCTCGGCCAACTTCTGCACATTCCAGGAGACTTTTATCGGCAATAATCTGGCAGTCTTAGTTAATCTGTCAACAAGCAACCAGATACCATCAAAACCCTGTGAAGTCCGAGGCAAACCCACCACAAAATCTGTAGTGACATGATCCCATTTCCACATTGGAATCTCTAATGGCTGAAGCAATCCACCTGGCTTTTGATGTTCGGCTTTAACCTGCTGACAAGTCAAGCACTTAGAAACAAACACAGCCACATCTTTCTTCATACCTGGCCACCAAAACTACTTTTTCAAATTCTGATACATCTTAGTGGTGCCTGGGTGAATAGCAAAGCGGGATCCATGGGCTTCACTCAGAACCGCATGTCTCAATGAATCATCAGCGGGAATATACATTCTGCCATGAAAACTGACAACCAGCTCATCATCAAATTCAACATCGAACCTTGATATAACACGAGCCAAATCAGGATCAGCTTGTTGAGCTTCTTTAATCTGCTGATATAAAGCTGAACCCAAAGCCAAACTAGCACAAACTGCTGTCCTCGGATCGGTAGGAATATCCATGCTAAACGGCTCTCTCGGAAGCTGTTCCCACAATTTCCATTCATGAAGCAACAGATGACTGACTTGTACTTTCCTACTCAGAGCATCAGCCACAACATTCATTTTTCCCGGCTGATAGGAGAGTGTAAAGTCATAATCTTTCATGTACTCCATCCAGCGACGTTGTCTAAGATTCAGATCTTTCTGGGTGAATATATACTGTAAACTCTGATGATCAGTAAAAATTTGAAACTTCTCACCATACAGGTAATGTCTCCATATCTTTAAGGCAAAAATAACTGCAGCTAACTCCAAATCATGCGTGGGGTAATTTTCTTCATGCTGTTTCAATTACCGAGACGCATAAGCAATAACATTTCCATGTTGCATCAGCACTACACCCAAACCTACTCGAGAAGCATCTATGCAAACCACAAATCCACCCGAGCCGGACGGCAAAATCAACACTAGAGAAGAAGTCGAGCCTTTTCAATTCAACAAAGCTATCCTCACACTGAACCGACCAGACGAAAGGTACATCTTTACGAGATCTTTACAAAATCCTGGATGAATCTTCGATAATACCCAGCCAAACCTAAGAAGCTTCTGATCTCTTTCACAGTTCTTGGTCTCTGCCAATTTGGAACCGCTTCAATCTTTGCAGGGTCCACTGCTACTCCATCACCAGAAATCACGTGGCCAAGAAAATGAATCTCCCGAAGCCAAAATTCACATTTACTGAACTTCGCATAGAGCTCGTGATCTCTTAGAGTCTGCAGAACGATCCTCAAGTGCTGCACATGATCTTCCTCAGAAGCAGAGTAAATCAAAATATCATCAACAAAGATCACCACGAACTGATCCAGATAATGAAAGAAAACACGCTGCATTAGGTCCATGAAGGCTGCTGGAGCATTAGTCAAGCCAAACGGCATAACCAAAAATTCATAATGACCATAACGAGTGCTGAAAGCTGTCTTCTCCACATCAGATTCTCGGATCCGCAATTGAAAATAGCCAGACCGAAGGTCGATCTGAGAAAAGACAGTAGCAGACTGTAAATGGTCAAACAAATCATCAATCCTGGGAAGCAGATATTTATTCTTGATAGTCGCCTGATTCAGCTGTCTATAATCAATACAAAGCCTCAGGCTTCCATCTTTCTTCTTCACAAATAATACTGGAGCACTCCATGGAGAAAAACTGGGGCGAATATAGCCTTTTTCCAGCAATTCAAGCAACTGTGCTCGCAGTTCTTTGAGTTCAGCTGGAGCCATTCGGTATGGTGCCTTTGCTAACGGGGCTGTACCTGGAATCAGATCAATCACCATTTCTATTTCTCGCTCTGGAGGCAAGCCTGGAAACTCGTCAGGAAACACATCAGGGAACTCACAAACAACAGGAATATCACAAACGTCCTGTCATGGTTTCTCAACGGCAACCAAAGAAGCTAAAAATCCCTGACAACCTGCACTACGCAATCTACAGGCTCAAATAGCAGAAATAATCAAGCGAGAAGAGCGGGATCGAATACCTTGGAAATAAAATGATGATTTCCCCTGTGGCTGAAAATAGACCTTCTTCGATCTGCAGTCAACCACAGCTCCATAATGCTCTAACCAATCCATACCCAGAATGACATCATAATCTGCCAGCTGTAATGCATACAATCTCGTCGGCAACTGATGATTACTAATCATAATAGGAGATTCTTCCAACACAGAGGCGTGATCATAAAATCTCCAGAAGGCATTTCAACATACAACTCACAGGTCATTTCGGATGTCGGCTCCTCAATGCATGCAATGAAATCCTCAGAGATAAAAGAGTGAGAAGCACCAGAATCAAATAAGACACGAGCAGAATGACCATAAAGCATAATCGTACCTTCAACTAGATGGGATGCAATTGCCTCAGCTCGAGAAATGTGAGAAACCTTGCCCTTTTGCTTCTTGGATCCGGCTGAAGACTGTTGGGAAGACGCTGAAGCTTGAGAATAGAATTGCTGCTGAGGTTGAGGTACAGGAGGAGGTCTAAATTGCGACTGCTGAGGCTGAGGAAACTGAGGAGTCTGCACCGGTTTCGGCCTCAACGGGCAATCTCGAACAACGTGACCAGGCTGGTCACAACGAAAACAGACAATAGGAAGAGAACACGGCTGACCCTTATGGTTGCCACCACACCTCCTACAAGTCCACGGCTGACTAACAGCAGAACTTTGACGACTTTGGGAAGAAGGCGCCGACTGCTGCTGAATAGTATCAGTACCAGATGACGGCTGCTGAAAGAACTTCTTCTTCTTCTTGAACCTTTTGAACTTGGGCTTGGAAGAGGAAGAAACACTGCTAACATCTGGCGGAACAGAGGGAACCCCTGACACTGGCGGTCGGTAAGTCTGCGGAAACTGAACCGTCGGCTGAACCGACCCAGCTTGAGAATATCCTCCTGGTCTCGCCATCTCTAGCTCGAGTGCCACAGCTGCCTGGCACGCACCGTCAAGATCAGCCACTCGACTCGCAATCAACGGCAACTTAAGTTCAGGCCTGAGTCCTCGCAAAAACTGCTGAGTCTTCAATGCCTCATTAGCAAGCACATGGGGCGCATACTGACCCAATTCCATAAATTTGTTCTGATATTGAAGCACGGTCATATCGCCCTGAATCAATTCCATGAACTGGTACATCTTCGCCATTTGCAAACAGGTAGGAGTATAGGCACGCTCGAAAGCTGCAACAAAGTCTGCCCAAGTGATCTGCCGAAGGGGCCTGGAACGAAAAGCAATCTGCCACTCGGCTTTCCACCATGTAATAGCTGTACCTTGGAGTTGAAATGCTGCTAACATGTCCTTTTCAACCTCTGCGCACTCCATAGATAGGAATACGCGCTCGACCGCATCCAGCCACTACCTCGCTACCTCTGGGTCTGCTTGACCGTCAAAAGCGGGCGGATTGAACATAAGAAATTCTTTAAGAGCCTTGCTGCGACTACCAGGCACTTTGACTTGAGGAGCAATAACTAGAGTTGGAGGAGGAACTGCAGGAACTGCAGGAGGCTGAGCAAAACCACTCTCTTCTCTAGGCGCATGTCTAGGAACTCGAGGAGGTCTTCCTCGACAAGGTGGCATTATTACACTGTCGAACACATAAAACAACAGCAAATCCATCAATCTTACGGAAAACATCCTAAGCCAGTAATAGACGACACAATAGGACTAACTATGGACAAGTGTAAATTCCAATTCCTTATACAAATCCTCAACTCAGCTCTGATACCAACTGTGACGACCCAGAGCTCTGGAAACCGATATACCGATAACATCGATACACCGATACCAGGAACTGGGGAAGCCACCCAAGAGGCTGATGAGGCCCCTGAAGGGTTAGTGAAGTTTGTCGAGGGGATGTATAATGAATCGCAATCACAAGCGCGCCTATTAGATTTAGGCAAAAAGATTTAACAAAACTGCGGAAGCAATTTCAAAATAAACAGAGTGCTAAATATATAAACTAGTCCAGAGGCACAAGAGTGCTAGTCCAAAAGTACAACTACTCGGGGCATACCCCGGCAAAAGTACACCAGAAAGCCAAAAAGGCAACCCGTCTACTACTGGCAGCTAAGAACGGTCTCCGAGCACACGGGAAACACCGGGAGACGACGGGCGCGGCTCACCTGAAAGAGAAGGGTGAGTCACAGCCAGACTCAGTAGGGGTCACGCGGATCCCTACCTCGTGCTAAACATGCAATCAAGCGAAATTAAAGCAATTAGAGCATGCAATTAAAATAATGAACAGGTAATGGCATGATTAAAACTGAAAGCTGAAAGTTGTAAACCTAACTGAACAGGTATAACAGTTAATACATGCCAATTACATATAAATTTAAACGACAAAAACTAAATCTACCAATAGAATGTGCCTCAACTAACCAAGCCACAGGGAACAGGACAACCACAGGGAGTAGAAACCAGATGCGTCCACTGACGACTTACATTGCGTCTCAAGCACTCGCAGTCTGTAACACGACAAGCTGAGCACGTAAACAGTACCAAACCAAGTGACTAGTCAGAGTGACACTCGTCAGTGTCAGTCCAAAGTCTCCGACCACATGTGCACACACTAACTCTCGCCTGAGCCAGGCCCTCTAGCTAGTTTTCTCCCTCGGCAGGACGCTACCGCTGGCCGAGAGCCCACGGAACTAGCTTACAAACCGTGTGACGGGAACACCCCTCCACCATCCCCAGGCGGGTCGGCAACTCAAAGGCCTTAGGGCTACCACAGTGGCTCCATCGCAAGGAAAGAAAAGCTACTCTATTGGGGTCTAAAAACATGCCATTAGTTCATAAAATAACTTAAACATGGCGTATAATCATTGTGGAAAGCATTAAAGAATGAACAGGCGGCTTTTAGAAACCAACAGGAGTGTGACGGTCTGCTGCCACTGCGTCACAGAGTGTAACGGTCGAGGGGTAGCACGTTACATCCACTGTAACGCACCCCCAAACGACCGTTATAGCCACCCGAGACTAAAACTTACGCACAGTTTTCTTTTAATGTTTTACAGGGTGTAACGCGCTCCCGGAGGCGCGTTACGGCGCCCTGACGGTCGCCCGACAGGCCGTCAGGTCAACCGCCAAACCAGGCCAACCAAAGTCAAAAGGCATGTAACGGTCGGGGAGCCGACCGTTACACATCCTGTGACGCACCTACTTAGGTCCGTCACAGGACTGTAACGCGTCCCATGAGGACCGTTACGCGTGTGACGGTTTCTGGTAGGACCGTCACACCGTCTGGGTTACGGACGGGTTACGTTTGAAACCGGCTTCCCTCCCGGGCGACCGAAATCGCCGGGTAAACGACGAAAACCTATTTTCCTGCCAAATCACACGCCCACAACAACAATATACTACTAAAACATTCACTTATCATGCTCACAATAGATTAAACGTGAAGAACGAAACCTAAGCATGATAAACGAGAAATATACCATATGCACACTATAGGAGCTTAACGAGAAGAACAAGCTATAGGGAAGGCTCCTAGCGAGCTCAGGATTCCATCCCCCTACCTCGTTCAAGCCGGAACGGCCGATTAGGCCACATGCACGGGAAGGGAACCACCGAGCCTCCACGCTCCGTCTCGCTCCCACGAGCCGCAAACCACGTCAAGGTGGGCGTCAACGCGCTCCACTCGACGCGAGGATTCCAACGGCGAGCTCCACGCCTCGAACCGCCGCCGTTTCGCCTGGATCCCCAAGGAGAGAGGGAGAGGCGATCGGAGGGGGGAAAGAGAGGACGAGAGGGAGATCGACGTGGGGGGAGAGAGAGGGAGTGGGGAAAATGGGAAAAGAAAAAAAAAGGGTTAATATATATATATATATATATAATATATAAAAACCTTATTTTTCCACTTTTTAAAACTCAAATAATTCCAATTAAGATCTGAAAAATACCAGAAAAATTCCTAAAAATCCAGGAAAATAGCCAAAAATTCCAGAATGGATTCTAGGTCCGAACCACTAAAGATCCGCTAAGGCATGGGCCTCACAATTTTGGTCGACGGCGAAGCCCTACCGAATCCTGGAGCGACCTAGCACCAAGGAGGGAGGCCTTCTACGTCCATACAGGCCTCCGGTCTAGGGAGTAACCTATATTTTGAGTCTTTTTTTTCTATCTTTGATAATCCATCATTCCCTTTTGTGTTGCATGCATCATCCTCCTTGCTTTCTTCACTTTCATTATCACTCACACATCCTCCCACGTTTTTTGACGCCCCCAGGGGTTTAAAACTCCCCAGGTATCCCCCACTTCATTTAGTTATGATCATTCGTCTTTGTTTTAGCATGTACTACACTTGTCAGTTCTAATTTGGGTTATTTCTTTGTGTTTTCACGTTATTTTTGCAGGTCAGCAATCCCTAGCACGAGGCCCATCCCCTCTGGCCGGCTGGAGAGGGTGGAGGTTGGACCCCTTTGCGACTTCTGGCTTGGTGGTCTTGCGCGGTTCTACACAGTCTGTTCAAGAAGATGTGCGGTGTAGACTGGACCATCTATCTTCTTCCTGCGGTCGAGAAAGAGCCGTTCAATAGCCAGGAGTCCTTCATCCCGCACCTTCTGTAGCGCCCTTAGGCGGTCTATCGTAAGACCGTGCATCCTATAGGTGGTTCTCCTTGAACCATTCATCTTCCCAGCGCTGCAACTCAGGCGAGTGTCTCTCCCTCTTTCCAAGGCACGGCGTGTTCATCGCGTACGGCGTCTTGGTGGCGATCACGGTTCTTTACTCTCTTCTATTCTCCTTCTACTGTCTATTTTATTTTACAAATCGATTTATTAGAAGGAGATGAGAGATCTTTCAAGCCGGTATCTTGAAGAAAGAGAAAGAGAGTAGAAAGAAACAAATATGTCAACATCTCATTTTTTTGGCGATCGCGATGGGACACCTAGTGCCCATCGTGCTTGTGATTTGCTTACCCCTCTTTCGTTGTGTTAGTCCTCTTTTAGAGTGATTGCAGGTTAAGTTGCATTTTCTGCCTTCTGGAACTTGAGCGGTTCTCACAGAGCCGTTCACATGTTGGGCGGCTGATCATCCACCGTCCTTCCTTGCGAACAGTGCCAGTTCTCCTGCGAGCGTCCTGTCATAGACGGCCCCCCATCGACCGTCCAAACCGCAGAACGGTCTGTTCCTGACCGTCCATATTTCTGGCACAGGTATGCTTCTGGGTGTTCTGACTGTAGGTACACGGTTTGTGAGGATCCGTTCCATAGCTTACGCGGCTATATACAGACCGCTCTTCTTGGTATGTTTCTCATCTCTGCCGTCCTTCATTTCCAGCACTCTGTGATTCTTTTACAGTTATTTTGTAGTTCTGTTGCTCCCTAGATTATGCGGTCCACCCCAGACCGTTTATCTTATTGTGCGGTCTCCCACAGACCGTCCTTCTGATGCCACAGTGCACCCGAGGTTGCTTTGATTGCCATATCTATATTGTCTTTGTTCTCCTTGGTGCCATCCATTGATCTTCCCCTGCTTATATGTTATTACTGTCCACTTGTTTTCATCCTTGCATGTTTATTTTGGTCATTGGTTGTTAGTTTCTAGGTTAGATTTTGCATGCACTCCAGTGCACATAGGACTCATGCATTTCATTCACATCTAGCTGCATTCCTACCGAGGTAGGGTTTCCTCTCGTCTCCATACTCCTTGGTGCCGACTAGGGGACCTTGCCGAGGACCTCCGTAAGCCCCCGTGAGCCGTGGATTCCCACACGGACGCCGGGCAGGTTGTACCATACCACCCCCCAGTCTAGGGTCTGCATTCGTGCGAGAGAGAGTCCTTTAGAGTCTGCCAGTTCTCCATTCTCACCCTATTTAGGTACCTTGTGGTTGAGTGAACTCACATTTTAATTAATCCACTAAGGTCCTAAGAGAACTTATAAAAATCTTCGCGCATCATTTGGAATTTGTTTGGCTAATTAGTTGATTCTTTTCTCATCTCTCTTCTCCATTGTATGTTGCATAGTGTCGTCATTCGCATCTTTTGGTCAGATTAGGCTCATTAGGTCTAGTTCATGTTTGTGTGTCTCCATTTAGCTCCATTTATCTTAGGTTCATTCCCATCCTTATATTCATTTGAAATTCACTATATAAAGTCTCCACTTTCCCCATGGAGCATTTCTCCCCTGTACCTTATTCCTGCACCTCTTCATCTTCTTACCCCCGCGTGGATTCCTCTTCCCTTGCGGGCCCGTCTCCTTATTCCTCCATTGGACCCCATTCTTTAAACGGGCCTTCTTACCCCGCCCGTGCTGCTGCTAGCCCAATCCATCCTCATTCTTACATATGTGATTCTTCCAGGCCCGCGCATTCCTCCCTTCTTGGAATGGGCTTTCCTTCTTCTCAGGATGGGTTCCCTTATCCGGCCCATCATCATTACCCTGGTTTAAATTCAACATCCCTTGCTCAGGCTGGCTCATATCCTTCTCGGACTCTTCCTACCGAGGAGATGTTCACTCAGGCCCAACGTTAGCTTGATGGATTACAAGGCCGAATTAATCCTCAGACTTCTTTGGATATCCCACTTGCCTTTCGAGGTCTTCAACTCCCACCGCGCTCACAAATTCCCGCATATCGCCGCTATGGTGGAGTTGGTGACCCCTATGCCCATTTGAAGGAGTTCTTATATGAGTCGGCCCAATTCCAGCATGATCCACGTTTGATGGCCTATTTGTTTGGCCTATCTTTAGAGGGCTCGGTCAAGGATTGGTTCTTCACATTACCGCAGGAGCAGATGATGAATTTTCAAGCCGTCCAAGCAAGGTTTATTCAGCAGTACCGAGACCAGGTGGGGCCCAGATATTCTATGGTTGATCTGGTCTAAGAGATAATGAAGCCTGGCGAGGAATTCTCCACGTTTGCCGACCGCTGGCGTCGCCTAGTCATGCAAGTCCCGGGGCATATTCCGGAGGGCGAGCAGATCAAGATGGTTATTTCTAATGCAACGCCCGAGCTCAGGTGCATTTTAGCCCTGAATGATATTACATCATGGCAACAACTTTACAATAGAGCCCGCTTTGTTAACCAACAACTCCTAGTTTCCTTTGACCATCAGCCTCCTCCACCGTCACCTTCTACATACACTGATGCGGGACGGACACGGGAGACGACACTATATGGTGCCACCCTCGGACTCTAGATGAAGACACGACCAGCGACATACACCAGGGAGACACCAAGCCCGACACTACGAGCTCCTAGTGGCAAAACATCGCAAACAGAAGTGTAAGCTCACTCGTCGTCCCATGCGAGGGAAAGCACGGACCGTGCGCGGTTAAGGAACCGGCGGAGGTCAAGGGTAGTCCGACTAAACTTTCGGACTCGGATCGAGTCGCAGGACGGGTCACTCTCACTCTCACAGCGGTGACATGGACACATGGGATAGTACCTACACTCTCGGCAGCGGCAAAAGACCGTATGCTAGCTAAGCAAATGAACGCCAAGAGGTTCGGACCATTACCTCCACGCACCCGGCGTGGCGAAGACAACCCCAGCCGAATCACGGACTCCCGGTTAAACAATCTCACAGCAATATAAAGATTTGACCCACTCCACGCAGGGAGGTAAAAGGTCACATGTGGAGTCCGGGAATCACGCAACTCGGGTTGACGGGCAGCATCTTGATGTCGCCCGGCGGTGCCGAACTCCGCGTTTTCGTGCTTTCCGAACGGCGGCTTCTACGGGCCCGCGGGGCCCACGGACGGCGCTGTCCTCCGGACCTACGGGGGTGGGACCCACTATGATGGTGACCCCTGGTGGCGCGCCTCCACGGACGGCGGTCGGCCGGGAACACCGATCGGGGGTCGATCGGCCCCGATTCCCAAGCTTTGAAGTTGCTGCCCACGGATTTTTAGTTGCTGTTTTCAGGCGCGCGCTCCGGCGAAAACGACCGCTGCGATCAATACCGACATTGGATCGGGACGCATGAGCTATCATTGGAAAGCTCTCTTCAAGTGCTTCAATCTAGATCTAGATAGGTCTACTGGATCTAGTCGGATCAGAACTTTATTGAATTTACAAGTCCCTGTTGTACAGTAACTGAAATCTCAGATCTGCAGGGTACTTGTCTGAGAACCACTGTTGAACGCCTAGTAAACCTCTGATTCAACTCTTGATCTCTTCTTAAAAGTTGTAGGGTATCAAACCACGGAACTGGGACTATTTTTGGAATTTGATTTGGAGGTGGTGGTGATTTACTATGATTTTCGGGATGACTGGTGGTCGGATCTGGGAACAGGGGGACAGAACTGTAGCTGGGACTGAGAACGATTTTTATAAAATATGAGATGGACGAAACAAAAATTGAGAAAAATGGTGGATGAAGGGGTGGATGGTTGAAACCTCCATTACAATTGGGAGAACTAAAATAAATCAAAAAGTGGACCTAAGACATGAAACTCAGGGCGGGGATGAATCTGGACAGAACTCTGGCAGAACCAAAATGGAAGAGTGGACGAAAATCAAAAACTCTGAAACGAGATCTGAATGGCAAACCAAAATTTTTGGGATGTCCTTGACACCTCTGGAACACCCAATAAAATCCCCAGATCTATCTGAGCTCGGGGATGAGACAAGAAATTCGTGGAAGCTCCTGTGGTACTGCGCGGGTAGAACTCCGTTGATGGCGAAGGCGGTGCGGTGGCGGCTAGTGGCGGCGGCGGCGATCGTCGGAACCGATACACGAGGCGTCACACCTCAGAATGGAAGCCTTCACAGCTTCAAGGGGGAGAGGGAGGAGAGAGGAGGGGGGCGCACCAGCCCTTGCTCTTGGAAATACTTTGATTCAAATGGCATTAATTCTCATCAAATGAAAATACAAGGTATATGTATGAATTGGCAAAAGACATAAACTACCCTTGGACCTAGGATTTGTGGGAATATAAAAATGGAGTAGAACTAATTAGTTCTACTCACATTTTTCAAAAATTAAAACCTTGATGGTGAGAGGGGGGCGCCCCCTTGACTAGGGGTGGGGGTAGGTGGAAGGTTGGTGGCCAACCTTGACAAATTAGTCTAATTGTCCCCCCCACTTGGCCCACCCTTCTAGAAGCCCACATTAGAATGTTGACTGACCCCACATGGGGCCCTAGGCTGAGGTGGATCAATGGGAGGGGTCTGGGGGGGCCCGTGGGACCCGGGGGTCCCATTTTGCAAATAAACCCCTCTTACAATCAAAATTACAAACCGAATAAAATGAAACACACACACATTACACACAAATAAAAATCCCCAAAAAATATGATAAATGCTATGACTCAGTGGGGAACCTCCAGACTGTCTCCGAGCCATAGGGATGCTGAGGTGGCTCGAGTCGTGCTCCTCGTGCGGTACCGGTGGCTCGCCGGCTCGTGTCTCGCATGCGCTCGGGTGTCCGCACCAATTCTCCCCGGGTGGGAGAAACTCGACCCTGTCGAGTAAGGGTCTGCATCGCTCCGGTATCGCTCCAGAAGATCCGGATCAATCCGCTGCAACTCTCCATGTGTGATCCATGTGTCCTCAGTAGCGGGCCGTCCTCTCCATCGCACTAGGTAGCGCGGGTAAGATCCACTCCTGGTAACTGTCACTTGCTCGTCCAGTATACGATCTATATGCTCACGCTGCCGTAAAAAGGGGCTGGAGGTGGAAGTGGACACTCAGGTGTGGGATCACTCTCAAGGGGAGGAGATGGCTCAAAAGGCTCACTAGGGATCACCGCTGGGTCCCTATATGCAACAAGATCCGATACATTGAAGGTAGAGCTTATACCATATTCCTCGGGCAGGTCCACAACATACGCATTGGATCCAACGCGTTTCAACACTCTAAATGGACCGGCTCCGCGAGCTTGCAACTTCTTAATGGTTCCAGAGGGAAACCGTTCAGGTCTTACCCTGATCATGACATATTCGCCCTCTTGGAACTCTCGGTGGTGTCTATGGGCACCGGCTAACTCCTTGTACCGTGCATTGCTGGCCTTACTGTGACGACGGACGTCGTCATGCAGACTCCTAACATGCCTAACAAAAAGAAAAACACACAGATGCACACACGACCCTACACAAACCTAATGCTAGTCCGACACAATCATATGCAAGGTGGTCCAGGACATCCGAATGTGTGCCATGCATGCATTTGACATAACCGGAGGTTAATGGCATGGTGGATTCCTAGACATCCTACGATGCACCAATCATGAACATTGGGTTTGGATGTGGGAAGTCCGGGAGGTTTGGGTGGTTTAGGTGGGCCGGGGAAACCAAAGTCTTCATTACCCCCAAATGACGGTTCGGACCTATTGCCATGTAAAGGTTGCCAGGCCCGAGTAGGAGGGGTGTGATAGTGGACTTCCTTAAAGAGGTGGAATGGAGGTTGTGGGCCAAAGGGCCCATGAAGAAAGGGATCGAAGGGATCAAAGAATGTGTGACCCCTCGATATGGATTCCCTCATTTCAAGGTCCCATGTGTGGAATTCTAGAAGGTGTTGATGGTCACCTTCATCCGTGAAGGGAGATGAGACGGTGGGGGTATGATGGTGGACTCTCTCGAAAAGGTGGAGTAAATATGGTGGGTCACGGGGTCCACAAGAGAATGGGTCGAAGGGATCATAGAAGGTATGACCCCTCGGACTAGGCTTCCACAATTCACTGTCCCACATTTGGAAATCTTGGAGGTGTAAATGATCACCTTCATTCATTGTGAGAGGTGGGACGACAGTCATAGGTAGAAAGTAAGATTCCTCCCTTGGGCAAATGGGAATGAAATCGGGCTCGGCCGGCATAGGGAGGAGTAGAAGAACCTCCGTGGTAACATGACCCACGGTGTACACGGAGGTGATGGACCCTAAAGCGGGATGAGTGAAACTACGACCTGTGGGTCGGTCGAAGCCTGGAGCCAACAAGTGCGTAAATGTCCACTGCCGGTCTAACCCTTTAAGAAGGTCATCCAATGTATCCACATAGTGACTAGACCGGAAAGTGGTGTGAAATGAATTGATTGGCACCAGAGGTAGGATAGGGTCCATAGATGGGAGGGGAGATGGGGCCAGGCCATTCTTAAGCCAGCTAAGGAGTGGCTCGGCTATAAGTAGCTTTCCCGTTAGAAACACGGGTAGCTGTGGCTGAGGTGGCTCCGAATAAAGATCGGAGAGTGAGGTTTCTCCAACCCCTTTATCCCCTAGGGCTAGAGATGTCCGAGTGGGACACTGTCCGGCAAAGTGGCCAAACCCCTGGCAGCGATAACACTGTTGTCGTGATCCTCTACGCTCCTTGATAAGTGGACCCTTACCCTTATCCTCTTGACGGACAGGGGGTGTAGGCAATGGAGCTCTCATGGGTGGGGGAAGAGGATCCACCAAGATGGGGAGAGGACCTCGGGATGGCACTCTAGATGACACTGGATTGGGACTACCGGTTGCTACCTCCTTAGGGTCATGCTTGGTTCTATCTCGGCTAGGAGGTAGGCAAGGGGGAAGCAGGGACTCAATATAATCACACTTCCTATCCACCTTATCCAAAATGATTTGGAAGAGTTCGGCAATGGTGGGGTTTGGAGTAGGAGCGATGTGATGGACTCCCCCATATGAAGTCGGCTTAGTCGTGGACCTAGGCTCTTCTACATGCGCGGCGCGTTGCCTCCGATTATGGCCCACTTGGGTGGAGGTGATTGGGTGGGGTTGGTTGGAGGTGACCGGGCCGGGTAGGTAGACCTTCCTAAGTTCGTCCTTCATCTCATGCCACGACTCAATGGGCCTTTGCCTCCTAACCTCTCTCATGCGCTCAATGCTATCCCATTTCCAGGCGGCTTTGTTGACAAGCCTCTCTCGGGCAAAACTAACTTGCATGGCATCGGACATGGTGTAACATTCAAGATATTTGTCCATGGCGGCCTCCCAATTGAGGTAGTCGCCCGGATCATCAGAGCCATAAAAATCAGAGGCTTCGGGCCTACGAAAGGGGAGAGGATGGTTGCCAAGCCCATGAGTAGACCAACGGCCATATGGCCCGGGTGATTGGGAATCCATGGGAAATTGGGGGGAACTACATGTTGAACATGCCGACTCTTGGACAAGACCGACTGACTCTTATTGGACTACACATGAACTAGGAGACACAAACTGATGCAAACACTCACAAAAGGATGCACTTAGACCTAACCAATATCCAGTACGTGGCGGAGATAAGCGACCCGAAGATCACTCGCGCAAGTACGCTACCTTCCCGATAGGCATAACCTAATGTTCGGGCAACGCCTTTTAATATACCGGGCTATTGGGTGAAATGTAATTTGAAACACTCTTTTTTTTTGTTTTGAAATGATGATCCTAGACTCGACTTATACTATGCAAGACATATGCAATGACTACCCTAGACTCGACTCGCTCTGATACCAAACTGATGCGGGACGGACACGGGAGACGACACTATATGGTGCCACCCTCTGACTCTAGATGAAGACACGACCAGCGACATACACCAGGGAGACACCAAGCCCGACACTACGAGCTCCTAGTGGCGAAACGTCGCTAACAGAAGTGTAAGCTCACTCGTCGTCCCATGCGAGGGAAAGCGCGGACCGTGCGCGGTTAAGGAACTGGTGGAGGTCAAGGGTAGTCCGACTCAACTTCCGGACTCGGATCGAGTCGCAGGACAGGTCACTCTCACTCTCACAGCGGTGACATGGACACACGGGCTAGTACCTACACTCTCGGCAGCGGCAAAAGACCGTATACTAGCTAAGCAAATGAACGCCAAGAGGTTCGGACCATTACCTCCACGCACCCGGCGTGGCGAAGACAACCCCGGCCGAATCACGGACTCCCGGTTAAACAATATCACATCAATACAAAGATTTGACCCACTCCACGCAGGGAGGTAAAAGGTCACATGTGGAGCCCGGGAATCACGCAACTCGGGTTGACGGGCAGCATCTTGATGTCGCCCGGCGGTGCCGAACTCCGCGTTTTCGTGCTTTCCGAACGGCGGGTTCTGCGGGCCCGCGGGGCCCACGGATGGCGCTGTCCTCCGGATCTGCGGGGGTGGGACCCACTATGATGGGGACCCCTGGTGGCGCGCCTCCACGGACGGCGGTCGGCCGGGAACACCGATCGGGGGTCGATCGGCCCCGATTCCCAAGCTTTGAAGTTGCTGCCCACGGATTTTTAGTTGCTGTTTTCAGGCGCGCGCTCCGGCGAAAACGACCGCTGCGATCAATCCCGACATCGGATCGGGACGCATGAGCTATCGTTGGAAAGCTCTCTTCAATTGCTTCAATCTAGATCTAGAGAGATCTGCTGGATCTGGTCGGATCAGAACTTTATTGAATTTACAAGTCCCTGTTGTACAGTAACCGAAATCTCAGATCTGCAGGGTACTTGTCTGAGAACCACCGTTGACCGCCTAGTAAACCTCCGATTCAGATCTTGAGCTCTTCTTCAAAGTTGTAGGGTATCAAACCACGGAATCAAGAATATTTTTGGAATTTGATTTGGAGGTGGTGGTGATTTACTATGATTTTTGGGGTGACTGGTGGTCGGATCTGGGAACAGGGGGACAGAACTGTAGCTGGGACTGAGAACGATTTTTATAAAATATGAGATGGACGAAACAAAAATTGAGAAAAATTGTGGATGAAGGGGTGGATGGGTGGAACCTCCAGTAAAATTGGGCGAACCAAAATAAATCAAAAAGTGGACCTAAGACATGAAACTCAGGGCGGGGATGAATCTGGACAGAACTCTGGCAGAACCGAAATGGAAGAGTGGACGAAAATCAAAAAATATGAAACGAGATCTGAATGGCAAACCAAAATTTGTGGGATGTCCTTGACACCTCTGGAACACCCAATAAAATCCCCAGATCTATCTGAGCTCGGGGCTGAGACAAGAAATTCGTGGAAGCTCCTGTGGTACTGCGCGGGCAGAACTCCGTTGATGGCGATGGCGGTGCGGTGGCGGCTCGTGGCGGCGGCGGCGATCGTCGGAACCGATACACGAGGCGTCACACCTCAGAATGGAAGCCTTCACAGCTTCAAGGGGAGAGGGAGGAGAGAGGAGGGGGGCGCACCAGCCCTTGCTCTTGAAATACTTTGATTCAAATGGCATTAATTCTCATCAAATGAAAATACAAGGTATATGTATGAATTGGCAAAAGACATAAACTACCCTTGGACCTAGGATTTGTGGGAATATAAAAATGGAGTAGAACTCTCACATTTTTCAAAAATTAAAACCTTGATGGTGAGAGGGGGGCGCCCCCTTGACTAGGGGTGGGGGTAGGTGGAAGGTTGGTGGCCAACCTTGACAAATTAGTCTAATTGTTCCCCCCACTTGGCCCACCCTTCTAGAAGCCCACATTAGAATGTTGACTGACCCCACATGGGGCCCTAGGCTGAGGTGGATCAATGGGAGGGGTCTGGGGGGGCCCGTGGGACCCGGAGGTCCCATTTTGCAAATAAACCCCTCTTACAATCAAAATTACAAACCGAATAAAATGAAACACACACACATTACACACAAATAAAAATCCCCAAAAAATATGATAAATGCTATGACTCAGTGGGGAACCTCCAGACTGTCTCCGAGCCATAGGGATGCTGAGGTGGCTCGAGTCGTGCTCCTCGTGCGGTACCGGTGGCTCGCCGGCTCGTGTGTCGCATGTGCTCTGGTGTCCGCACCATACACTTTCCCTCCGCCCTCCACCGCAAGTCAGCCCTCCACTACATATCCCTCCATGAGTCGGCCTTCCGCCCCCACACACCCCTATACCTCCATGTGCTCCACCTTACATCCCTCCATGAGTCAGCCCTCGCTATTTCATCTCACCACACCCCTCCACCTCCGGTCAAGGAAACACTACACCTAGAATGGGTAGATGCCGTTCATTACATTCCCACTCCCTCCATGCCTCCACATCATTATAACCCTCCGCCTTTGCCTACGCAGTCCCCCTTGCCTATGCAACCCCCGCTACCATCTCCATTACCTTTTCACACCCCTCGGCATCCACCTTGCCCGAAGCGGGCTTCTCACTCTTCGTTTCCGGAATCTTTTACAGACATTTTCAGGGCTTTGATGGCCACCCATGCGTTGTAGCTCCCTCCGGTTATACCTTGCCGACCTGCGGTCGGGAATTTGCTCCATTTCTGTGAATTCCATCGTCAACAGGGGCATGTGGTCGAGAATTGCCCCGAGTTCCAGGAACTTGTTTATAGTTTGGAAGATAAGAAGATGATTGATTGGGCTATCATGTGCCAAGTTATTTCAGATCTCAGCAGCAAGCAGCAGCAGCAAGCAGCAGCAGCAGCAGCAGCAGCAGCAGCAGCAAGCCGTGCCGCCTCGGCAACCGTCACCACTTCAAGACCAGGGGCACCCTGGTGTTTCTCTAGTTGATAAGGTACTTGCTCCATTACCCGCTTCTTCCTCTATCCCATCTCCTCCACCACCTTCGCCTACTCCAGCCTCCGCTTGGGCAACTTCTCCTTCACCCTCCGGTTCCATCACCACACCTGTCCCCAACACCTCTCGACGTGTTGTAAAGATACGCCGAAGAGCGCCACCACCCACCACTTCCTCCATTATGCCACTACCTCCTTCTTCCCCTTCACCATCTCCATCAACCATATCACCCCCTTTGCCACCACCTTCTCCACCTCCACCTTCGCCGCCTCCATTGGCCACATCTCCATTATCACCTTCTCCATTATCCCCATTACTATCACCACTGTCTTCATCACCTACCCTTGTAATAATCTCTATTCCTTCACCTTCACCAATGCCACTTCTTTCGCCATCATCCTTTGAGTCCGAGCAGGCCGACCCTAAACCCATACCTCCACTTTTGCCTTTACCTCCACCCATGCCCATCATCATCAGTATTTCCCCATCGCTTGCACCATCGCCACCCGCGCCCTTCAAACCTCTTCCTTCTAACCCCCCTCTGCCACTTCCCACTTCGCAATGCAGGTACACGCTACCTTTGGTGCCCCTCGGGTCTAGTCCCCAGGGAGAAAAGGAGCCGAGCAAGGCTTTGATTATGCATTACATGCCTCAAGATTTCATTAGCCGCATGCCGGTCCAAGTCCTGGTTCCTGGCCATTTTAGGGGTAATGAGCCTGCATTTACTACGAGAACGGTTGCAAAGAAGAGTTCCCTTGTGTTGGTGCTAGTTTCTTCAAAGGCGAGGCTGGTAGCAATCTCTTTACTTGTCGAGAAGTTCATCATTAATGATGTTATTACCTCGCGCTCGACTGCTGTTCAGTTCACTAGCCGAGAGGGGTTCTCTACTCGGATTATGCTAACACATACGGCCGCCCGGAGCCTGATGGATTCCCTATTCAAGGGGCAATTGGCTACATCTTCTGCACTTTCCAAGGACATTCTGCACTTGCTGTGCAACCTCCCTCAATTTATTAGCATGCCGGCCACGTCAATGCCGCGCATTGATTTCCCTCAGCTATGTCCTGCTCTTCTAGTATGGGAGTTATGCTTCAAGCCTGATTGTCGAGTGGAGTTGCCGAACCTCTATGTTCTAGTGCCAAGAGACAAAACTCCGTGGCTTCATGATATTCATTCAGTTGAGAAGCTGTTTGCCCAAGAATGTCTGCATCTTGTTAGCACTGGGGGTCTAGGGGCAGCTGCCCCAATGAAGCTGCATATTCATGACCGGGCCAGGCCATCTGCCAAGTGGGCCCGTTATTTGAGAAGACATTACAGATTGAGGAGCCCGGGAAGCCGAGCCCGTGCCAGGTGGCGTTGTTTCAAGAAGATTGCGGCTAAGAAGAGGCGGTGACGTAAGTTCAAGGGCCTTCAGTTGTGCACTCGGGGGTCCACTGCCTCATCTCCTTCTTCCGTCCATTCGTCTTTTCTGTTGCTCAGTTCTTATCCGTGGGTGGTGTACCTTCCACCACCTGACCATATTTCCACGATCTTTTCCTATCCTCATCATTCTAGGCCTCGGCCTATGTCTTCCTCTTCCCCTGAGTCAGGGGCATCTTCTAGTTTTTCTTCCCGGACACGTCCGGATTTCACTGCTCGTTTCTTTCCCCCGACCTTGTTGGGAATCCCTCGCGCTCGTTCCCCGACTTTGTCGGGTGATTTTTCTGATCCTTCCCCGATTTTATCGGGTGGTTTCCATTTCTTTTCCCTGACCTTGTCGGGTGTTCATACATTCTCTTCCCCGCCTATATCGGGTGATCGCTATTCCTTTTCTCCGACCACGTCGGATGATCATTATCCTTTTTCCTTGTCTTCACAGTTATCTTTTCGTCGTCTTTCTGTTCTTTCTGTCTCACCCTTTCAGGGTCATTATCCTTTTTCTTGCTATTTTTGAGGCTTTAGCCCACCTTGATCTTAGTTAATCAATGGTTATTCTGTACTTGGTTCCTTGTTATCAGGGCCTCAGTGCCTTAACGAGGGAGTTCTAGCCCTCGTCTCTCTTCCTTTTTATCCCTTCTTCGTCCAGTATGATGTCTGTCACTCCTCTATGTCGAGGAATCCAATCCTTTGCTCTCCTTTCATCCTTTATCCTGACAAGCAAGCAAAATGAAGCTCGCACTCCTCAAAGCTCGATGGTCAAGATCACTCCACGGATCTGCAAAGGTATTTTTTATTTTATGCAAGAAAATGTTATCATCGCTATTATCTCTATTACTCCTGCACATGCTTATAACGTTGGTTCCTCAACACGATTGAGTGGCTTTAGGAGTCTTTGTTTAATTAGATCTTAACGTTGCGTCAAATAAAAGGTTAGCTTCTGCAGCATCCTTAGGTTGGTGATAACTCCGCGCTGGGAATCTAGTTTCTTTCTCCGATCATCGAGGGTGACCTTTGAGTATGGGTTTTTCACACACAAGACGGCGAGCCATAACCGACCCCTCTAGTGCAACACCATTGCTGCTTTGCCATACTTTAGGTATGCACAAAGGTCTTTTCTCTTCTCTGCTCGGCCAAGTGCAGGGGCAAGAGATGGATGGATAAGATGACCAACCTAGGCACTCCCTAATACGAGAGAGGTCTCAAATAGGGGCAGTCTTGACCCGTAAAAATGAGCTTTTATATCTGGCCAATAAGGGCTATCAAAATGAGAAAATAATTCAATGCAAAATTATGAATTAAAGGCATGGCAAGAGTGGCAGTACAGTTCCCCGCGGGATGTCATGAGCCCGGTGGCATGCGTGCCTGATAAATATGGGTCTAAAAATCAAAGACAGAAAGTCCCGGCGCAATAGACTGTCTCTTTGAGGGGTAGTGCCCTAGAAGGAATTTGAACCTTGATATCTCCCATCCTGCACAAAGCTTGTCTTTAATTATTCTTCTATTTCTCCCCCTTAGGCTGGGTTATATCCCGGGTATGGCCTTAGTAGGGGCACCGTTCTTTAGAAGCAGTTGGTTGTGGTAAGCCACCCTCACATGCACGTCCTGCTCAAGGGAAGTCTTTAATGAGAAGGGAGGGACGACGATCCCTGGCCAGTAGTTCGTGTCTGTCTTTGGGTGTTGCAGATTGCTATTTCAAAAATCCAAAGAAATGAGATATTGTCAAAAATCCAAAAAAATGAGATATTGTTAAAAATAAAAAAATGAAATCTAAAAAAAATGATGAAATATTGTTCAAAATTTCAATCATTTTCAAAATCTGAAAAATCAAGAAATTTGAAAAATCTAAAAATATTTATCTTTTACATTATATTTTGAGAACAGATACGTAATCTGTTTGCTAAGTGTGCAGGTTGCAGGTACTCAAGCTTTCCTTGCTCCATATTTTGTTCTATCTATCTCCTGTTCACGTCTTTGATCTGTTCCCTTCTTCAATCCACTCTCTCGATCTATTCTGAAGCTCATGTCCTTCCTCAGCTTTTGTTTGCAATGATCATATCTTTATGTGAGAAGGCTTTGCCTCACGATTATGAACCTGGCGATTATGCTTCATTCTGATCTAGAGTTTTGATTGAAGTGCGTATTTGTTCATGTCTTTTGTCCCGCCGTGTCCTTGTCTCTCGTTTATGTCCCATCGTATCGTCCCACGCTTGTTGTTTTGTTCCTCACCACGTGTTGTTAGTCGTCTCTGTATGTTCCATGTGTTGTCCCAACCGTGTGATCCATCATGTTTCTTATCCCAACCATGTGTTGTCCCGCCGATTGTTGTCTCATCACATCATGTTCATGCATATGTATTGCCCGTTTATGCCATTGCCTATGTGCTTTTTCATCTTGTTGTGTTGTTTTCCATTCATCATGTTATGTCATGTTGTTTGTCATTATGTTGATTGCTATGCTTATCTTGTTTGTCTTATTCATAAAAATCCATAAAAACCCGGAAAAGAAAATCTAAAAAAACTTGCCGTTTCACCTACACAAGTAAGTCAGGTATGGGCTTCTATCCTTGTCACCCTTATTGCATTAGTATATGGTACTATAATATATTATCTCGAGAACCAATTGGTTATCTACGTGTTCCAGGATCTGATGTTCCCCTTTAACAAAAATGATGATGATCTAGGTTAACGTGTTTAATCTTCGAATAGGCCGTTAAGTCGGGATGTCATGGGGAGGATGGTTCTATTCTGCATGCTGTGGTTGCGGATAGTGTCTTGACTCTGATTCTCCCAGCTTAGTAATATTATTCTCGAGTATTTTATATTTTAATCTTTCTTCACATTTGTTTTAATGATTTCTTTTATTTTAGCCCAGCATGCATCATACGTATCTTTTGAGTTTTCAAGACCCATGGTTTGCTTGCAGAATGTCCCATCAGTGACGGTTAGCTGTGCGTTCAGTGTTTTAGTAAGAGGAACTAATTCCACTCTGAGTTGGAAGATTCTCTTTGGTCGATTCGCCTAGGTTGGTTGATTAAGAGGTCCCCGTCTGGAGCTTTAGCATGTTTCCTTTACTTTTGCTGCCTGCTTTTGGCCTCCTCACTGGACCGCGGGATTGTGTCCCCCATGAGGTTGGTCTTGTCGAGTTATTTCATTTAGTTTAGTTCCTCCAGACTGGTGTCGCTTTTGGTTTTATCATTCCTTGCGTTTTGTTCAGAGTTTTCCTGAAGATTCCTGTCGCTTGTTGGTAGAAATGGGTGTCGTTTTACCTTAACGCCCACTTTTCAGTCCGCTCCGTTGCATTTTCGCTTCACCTCCATGTTCCATGTCACTTTCGCTTCACCTTCGCTCGCTCCCCTGCAAAGAGGACGTTAAGGAGGGGCATCTGTTGCACCCATTTTTTTCTGATAAGTTGAGTCGTTCCTCTTGCTCCCATTTGTTGATGCCTCGAGTTGTCCATCACTCGCTGGGCATTTTCTGGTAAGTCATGGGCCAGTTTTATGGGTAACCTCCCTCCTTAGTTGGGTCTATATCGATTCAGGGCTTAATGGGCCTTGGTTTTTGGTTAATTGAACATGTTTACGAAAATCAAGTGTCCAGGAGCATGTACGGTTCACCCTCAGCCGTTCAACACTTGGGCGGTTAGATATAGACCGTCCATACATTTATGGTTGATTTTCGATGATTTTCTGAATTTCCACCGACAAAGGCTTATGCGGTTTACTCCTAGCCGTTCAATATGATGAATGGTCTGCAGTGCACCGTTCTTCTTCCAGAGTCCTAGAGCCTAAACATCTCTCAGATAATTATCCATTTTTTTCATTTATCACCGACAAGAGTTAAACGGTTGGACCTTGGTTGCTCGTTCCATTGAACGGTCCTATCATAGCCGCTCAACTATGATAGTCCAACGGCGACCATTTCGGTTGGTTAATGGATAATTAAGGGGATGATTATCGTTTTTTTTTTGAATTATCACCGCCAGAGTTGGACGGTTCTTGACAGGCCGCCCATGCAGTTGAGCGGTCTATCATAAGACCGTTCATCCGTTCGAATGCTGAATTTCATCAGATTGTATCCTTTTTTTTCGTGGTTTTATCCTTGACTTCTTCCATCATTTTCTCCGCGGATAATCAATCATTTTGGGTGCCGTTTCGACTGGATGAAAGATAATTCATTTATCTATGATTTTCCTTTGATTATCTCGATCTGAAAATTCCTCTAAACCCTAATTTCGGGGCTGGCTTTCTAGGCTCTATAAATAGACCCTAAGGGCCGGACTTGAAAATGGGGGAAGATTTTGGTCGACGGCGAACCCCTGCCGAATCCTGGAGCGACCTAGCACCAAGGAGGGAGGCCTTCTATGTCCATACAGGCCTCCGGTCCAGGGAGTAACCTATATTTTGAGTCTTTTTTTCTATCTTTGATAATCCATCATTCCCTTTTGTGTTGAATGCATCATTCTCCTTGCTTTCTTCACTTTCATTATCACTCACACATCCTCCCACGTTTTTTGACGCCCCCAGGGGTTTAAAACTCCCCAGGTATCCCCCACTTCATTTAGTTATAATCATTCGTCTTTGTTTTAGCATGTACTACACTTGTCAGTTCTAATTTGGGTTATTTCTTTGTGTTTTCATGTTGTTTTTGCATGTCAGCAATCCCTAGCACGAGGCCCATCCCCTCTGGCCAGATGGAGAGGGTGGAGGTTGGACCCCTTTGCGACTTCTGGCTTGGTGGTCTTGCGCGGTTCTACATAGTCCGTTCAAGAAGACGTGCGGTGCAGACTGGACCGTCCATCTTCTTCCTGCGGTCGAGAAAGACCCATTCAACAGCCAGGAGTCCTTCATCCCGCACCTTTTGCAGCACCCTTAGGCGGTCTATCGTAAGACCGTGCATCCTATAGGCGGTTCTCCTTGAACCGTTCATCTTCCCAGTGCTGCAACTCAGGCGAGTGTCTCTCCCTCTTTCCAAGGCACGGCATGTTCATCGCGTACGACGTCTTGGTGGCGATCACAGTTCTTTACTCTCTTCTATTCTCCTTATACTATCTATTTTATTTTACATATCGATTTATTAGAAGGAGATGAGAGATCTTTCAAGCCGGTATCTTGAAGAAAGAGAAAGAGAGTAGAAAGAAACAAATATGTCAACAGCGGGTAGAGGCGATAGCCTCCGAATCTCCAACAGATGCTGGTGGGGCGCAGGGCGATGCGACATCCCAGCCCATACCGAGTGAAGTCATCCAGAAGATGGGGGCACTCGGGGGGGATGCCCCAGCCCCGGGCCTTCCAGAAAGGACTCTCCCCCCTTAGCTAGTGCTTCCACAGTTCGGGCTTCTCTATATCAACGGTGCCGATCTTTGGTGCCTTCGCTAAATCGGGAGGAAATTAGTCGCGGTCCTCCCTCTTTACTCTTCGAGAGGGTTATGGAGGGTGGTTTGATCATGGCCCAGATGGGGATCGAGATAACTGATTTCTTCGCTCGGCTGGACAGTGAAGAGAAGTCGCTCTCTCGGGTTCGCACTGAGTCTGGTTGGAGGATCAGCCAGTTGCCTTCCGAGCTAGAAGTCTCCCGGCAAGAGGCAACTTCGTTTTGAGCTCAGTTTCAATCGAGCCAAGAGGAGGCTCAAACTCTGGCTGAGCAGCTGGCCCAGGCTCGCTATACGGTCAGCCTGAAGAGCAAACTCCAGGAAGAGGAGCGTCAGTCTCAGGTCGAGCGTCACGAGCAGTGGAGGGCTGAGCGAGAGGAGCTCAACAACCAGGTCCGTGGGCTCGACCGAGCGTAGGGGGAAGCCGAGGTCACGCGGATCGAGGTTGAGGTGAAGTTGTCTGAGACCGAGATGAAGTTGCTCGAGTCCGAGCAGAGGATAGCCGGGCTTGAAAAGGAAGTGGAGCGAGCTGGGGCGGAGGCGATCTAACGATATAGAAGCTCAGAGGGTTATCGCACAGTTCTCGAGAAGGCCACCTTCTCGTATTACAAGCTAGGCTACCGTTAGGGACTGCGAAAGGGATTCGTCGAAGGCTTCCATGCACGGTCATTGAAGCCCAATAGCATGTGATCGACGAGCTTGTCTTTCCATCTGGGCAATGCTACGACTCGGACGCGGATTCCACCGATTCTCCCTCTTCGTCGTCGAGTGAAGGGGGGAGCAGGACGGCCTCTGTTTTAACAGATGGATCGCCAGCTCTGGTCACCTCTAGAGGGCGCGCGGTCAAGGTAGTTCCCACACAAGTGGGGTCAGTGTCTGGATCGACCGTCGTCAAGGATACCAGGGGCAGATCTTCTGGTGCTGAGGATCCTTCAACCGCCGAGCCTCAAGAAGGGCTGCGGGCCTCTCGTAGTCCCCCCATCTCCATAGATAAAAAGAAAAATGGGCTCGATGTGCCACTTCTTCTTTTTTATTCTTTATTTTTCCATGTAAGGTTTGCCCATTCGATATATAATGACAGTAATATTTAGCACTGAGTTGACTGTTTCTTACCACTTTTGGCGCGATTTGACCACCATATCTATAGTTGCTAAAAAGGTGGAGATTTTATTTGCGGATATCTCGCGTGCAGTGGCTGTCGTAGTACTGGCGCCTTTTTGATTTTCCATGCTTTGAAGGACTTGCAACTTCGCGTGTCCCTATGGAAGGGCTATTGAGGGAAACAGAGTAACTGCCCCTGGGGAAGGGTTCCTGCCTTTCGCATTCTTTCGAGGGGAGAATTAATTAAGGCGAGGGTTCCCCTTTCGGCCTATAAAAGGTCCCGAAGGGCACCTCCATTTCCCTTCAATACTTAAGGCTTTTCTTGCAGTTCTTCCTCTTTCTCCCTTCTCGCGAAGCGTCTATCTCTGTGTTGGGGAATTATCAGCGAAACATGGAGGGAAATTTGGAAGACGATGATCCTGGTGGGCGCCAAAGGCGTTCCTGCTACTCCGACACAGGAGAAGGAAAGTGGACGGGGCGGACATCATAGGAAGAAGAAGAAGGGCGGCTCGGATAGCGTAGGAGAAGGAAGGAGGCCTCGCGACGGGCACCTTTCCAACTTCTGGACCGCTGCTAGGCGGTGCACAAGAAGGAAGGGGCCTGGCCATGTGCTCTCCCCTACTCTCCAAGCTGCCGCCCGACACGCGGGGGGCTGATGACCCAGCATCATCGGTCTTTATTTCCCGCCGCCCCTCTCACCTCTTCGAGGGGGCTTTCGGTTTTTCTCCCTCTTCTGCTCTTCAACCAACTTCCTCCCTCTTCTTTCACTCTTTGGAGGATGTCCTTGCTCGCACCACTTGGAGGTGCTTGCTTTCTATTCGCCCTCTAGCCTCCTTTCAAAGAGTTGGCAGAGGGGGCCTTCACTTGTTTTCCTTCCTCTTTTTCCTTTGATACCTTTTTCTTGAGTTTCCTGAGCAAGCAGGGTCAACCACCCCGTTACCCGAGCTAGTTTCTACACCGGGTAGAGTCAGTGGCTCGGTTTGTGGGTTCTAGCCCTGTTCGCGTCGAGTAATCAGCTCGTGTTAAAGTACCAGTGGATGTAGTATTTTTGTTTTTGATGTGTACTGTATTGGCTGTGGCTTATCTGCTGTATGAAAAACATTAATGAAAGAAAAATTATCGCCATGTGTTGCTTACATGCATGAGGAAAGCTCAAAAATAGAACTTTCGTAATGTTGTTGTGTTCCATGTCCGAGGAATAAGTGTTCCTTCCATGGTATACAATCGATACACCCCTTTCCTAAGCGCCTTGACCACTCGATAGGGGCCTTCCCAATTAGGGGCCAGCTTCCCCACCCTCTCTAGTGGTCGAGAGGCTTCGACTTTCCTTATAATGAAGTCTCCTATGCGGAAGTTTCTATCTCAGACTTTGGCATTGTAGTATCGAGCAAGGCGCCGCTAATATTCCCTGGCTCGGATGCTCGTAATCTCTCTTATTTTGCTTGCCATATCAAGGTTCTCTAGCAGTTTCAGCTCGTTGGCCTCAGGTGAGAAATCGACGACTCAGAGAGATGGGCTACCGACTTCCAAAGGAATCACGGCGTCCGTGCGTACACCAACTGAAAAGGAGACTCACCGGTCGTAGTTCTTGGAGTGGTTCGGTGTGACTATAGTATGCTTGGCAATTCCTCGAGCCAACTACCCTTGGCCTTACCGAGCTTGGCCTTAATGCCCTTTAATATAGTTTTTTTGGCATTTTTGACTAGCCCATTAGCCTGGGGGTGGGCTACCGAAGTGAAGTGGTTGCGAATGTGTAGGTCGGCACATCTGTCTCTAAAGTAGTGAGAATCAAATTATCAACCATTATGGCTCACGATCACTCAGGGGATACCGAAATGACAGATGATCAATTTTCAAACGAAGCTCCATACGACTAACTCGGTGATCCTAGCGATGGCTTCCGCTTCAATCTAATTGGTAAAGTAATTGATAGCGACGATGACGAACCTATTCTGGGCCTGGGCCATTGGAAATGGTCCCACGATGTCGATCCCCCACCGACCGAAAGGGTATGGCTTGGTAAGGGTGACGAGCTCTGAGGCAGGCTGATGGACCAGATGATCGAAACACTGGCATCGGGCACACCTTTGAACGTAAGTTATGCAGTCGCGTTGGAGAGTGGGCCACCAGTAACCTCACCGTAGCAAGATCCTGGCGAGCGATCTTCCTCCTTGATGTGCGCAGCAGACGCCTTTGTGGACCTCTTGAATCGCTCGGAAAGCATCCTCGGTGTCGAGGCACTTGAGGAGGGGTCTGGAAAAAGACTTTCGGTACAAGGCTTTGTCTAAGATGACGAAGCGCCAAGCTTGATATGTCAGTCTTCGTGCCTCTTGAGGGTCAGAGGGCTCCTGAGAATCTCGGAGCCAGGATATATATGGGGTCCGCCAGTCGCTTGATGATGCATGATCAACGGTCATGAGCTCCGCTTCTATACTCGGATGCTCTAGCTCTTCAAGAAAAACCGATCGAGTTCCTTCTAGTCCGGCAGAGGAGGCCAGTCGAGAGAGGGCGTCCGCCCGGGAGTTCTCTTCTCGAGTTATCTAGATAACCTGAAAACTCTCGAATAATGGGGCCATTCCTCTTACCAGTTGAAGGTATTTGATCATCAGTGTTTCCCGAGCTTTGTAGTCACCGTTGACTTGGCTGGCGACCAATTGGAAGTCAGTATGGATCCTGACTTGTTCGGCCCCCAGTCGTCGTGCCATCCTGGGTCCCGAGATGAGAGCCTCATACTCGGAGACGTTGTTGGATGCCGAGAAGTTGAACTTCAGGGCATATTGCAGTTCTGCTCCTTCTGGGGATCGGAGAAGAACGTCGGCGCCGCTGTCGGCCGAGTTGGAGGATCCGTCGATGAAAAGATCCCAGGTGGGCCCGGGCCTCAGCGGATGGACTTCCTCGGTCGAGATAGTGCTCTCTGCGATGAAGTCCGCGAGTGCCTACCCTTTGATGGCCGAGCGGGGGCGATAGGAGATATCGTAAGCCCCGAGCATTATAGCCCACTTGATGAGGCGACACGAAGCTTTAGGGTGAGCAAGGATCCTCTTCAGGGGCTCATTGGTCAACACGACGATGGAGTGCCCTTGGAAGTAGGGCCGGAGGCGCTTGGCGGAGGTTACCAGTGCTAGAACTAGTTTCTCGGTTGCGGGCTACCATTGTTCAACCTCATTGAGCACCTTGCTGGTGTAGTACACCGGCCTCTACACTCCTGCGTCATCTCGAACCAGGACAGAGCTCACAGTGGAAGGGGTCGACGAGAGGTAGAGGTGCAATGGTTCACCCGGGGCCAGTTTTTATAGCACCAGGGGTGAAGCCAGAAACTCCTTCAGCTCTATAAAAGCCTTCTGACATTCCTCATCTCAGGCGAACGTGGCGGATGCCATTTAAGGCCCTCTCAATAAATTGAAGAAGGGCGGGCATCATTCGGCGCTCGGGACAAGAAACGGTTGAGCTCAGTGTTTCGTCTAGTCAGGTGCTGGACGTCCTTGACGCAGGCAGGCGGCCGCATGTTCAGGATGGCCTGAACTTTGTCAGGGTTGGCCTTGATCTCGCGCTGAGTGACTACGAAACCCATGAATTTTTCGGATCGAACCCCAAAGGTGCATTTAGCTGGCTTGAGCTTCATGTTGTACCTCAGGAGGGTGTCGAAGGATTCTACTAGGTCGGCGATGTGGCCCTCGGCCTTGGGTGTCTTGACGAGCATGTCATCGATGTAGGCTTCGACATTCTGACCGATTTGTCCTTCAAAAATGTGGTTGATCAGCCTCTGATATGTTGCTCCGGTGTTCTTCAGCCCGAAAGGCATTCGGGTGTAGTTGTATATGCCGAAGTCAGTGATGAAGGCTGTCTTCTCGATGTCTTCAGGATCCATTCAGATCTGATGATAGCCAGAGTAGGCATCCAGGAAGCTGAGTAATTCATTACCGGAGGTCGAGTCAACTAGATGGTCGATGCTTGGTAGTGGGTAACAGTCTTTCAGAGTGGCCATGTTGAGGTCGGTGAAGTCCACGCACATTCGCCATTTGCCCGAAGCTTTTGGTACTAAGACGACATTAGCGAGCCATGTCGGGTAAAGGACCAGGTGAAATAGGCTGATTTTCTTCCCCTTAATAATTTGCTCTTTGATGATCGTCTGCTTCTTTGGGGCGTGCTTTCTTTTGCGTTGCTGGACGGGTTTCACAAACGGGTCAAGGTTGAGCTTGTGTACCACCGTCTCCCTGGGGATCTCGGGAAGATGCTCATCAGACCATGCAAAGACTTGAATATACTCCGAAATGAAATCTTTGTATTGCTTTTGTACATCAGGTGGTAAATCAGCTCCAATTTTCACTGCTAGGGCTGAGTCGTCTTTGAGGAAGACCGTCAACAATTCACCGCTAGGCTCGGATGTTGTTGGTTCATCCTCGACTCCTTCGCCCTTCTTCTTTTTTCCCTCTGGCCTTATGGCTTCAACTGAGATTATGTAGCACCTTCTAGCTATTGCCTAGTTGCCTCGGACTTCCCCGATACCGCATTTGGTGGGAAACTTCATTTTTTGGTGATAGGTTGAGGGCACTGCCTTTGTCGGCTGAGGATACCTCGGCCGAAGATGGCATTATAGGCTGACATCCCCTTGATCACAATGAAGTCAACCATAATAGTGACGGTCTTAGGAGGGGTGCCGATGGTGACCGGCAGGCTTAGTGCTCTCTTGGGATAGGTTGCCTGGCCATTGAACCCATAAAGGGGGGTTCCAATTGGGCGGGGCTTGGAGGAGTTTTCACCTATCTTAAGGAAGCATTCGTATGAGAGTACATCAGGGGCACTACCATTGTCAACCAGTATCCTATCTACGTTACAATTGTTTATAGTAGTTGATACTACAAGAGCGTCATCGTGCGGGGTAGATAATCCTTCCAGGTCTTGGTCAGAGAATACCAAGGCATGTTGTTCGCTTACCGGTGGGGCTTTGGGGGGCTCGGAGGCCCTGCTTGTCCGTTCAGCATGATGCTTCCTGCCTCGGCTACTGTCTCCTCCTGATGTCATGCCGCCAGAAATGACATTGATGTGGACCCCGCGGGGCGGTTGTCAATTTCTTCTGGAATGCCACAGTCCTCCTTCTGGCGCTCAGACACCTACCGAGATAAGTCTCCATGGCAGATGAGACGCTCGATCTCATCCTTGAGCTGGTGACAATCTTTGGTATTGTGCCCATGGTCGTTGTGGAATTGGCAATGTTTGCCGCAGTTGCGGCTGTTGGGTAGTGGACAGCGGATCTAGAGGGGAGGGGTGAATAGATCTGCCCCTCTTTTCGCAATGCAACCCTCTATATAGCTAGTTAAAAATAATTACAGCAGAATACAACTAGCTTAGCGACGTATAAAATGATTTGCTTAGAAATATGATTTCATAATACTGATATTGAACCTAAGCATGCATCTAAAATAAATCAATCACACAATCAAACCACAACACAAAGGATTTTAAGGTGGTTCGGACTAAATCCCTAGTCTTACATCCACCCCTCACCAAATCCGGTGAGGCTCCACTAGTGCCACGCACTGAACCGCTAATCGGAAAGACCTCCAATTACCTTCCTACTAACCACAGGTAGGGATGTCAACACCGCAGATCGGACAACTTCCGATTGCCTTCCTACTAACCACCGGTAGGGGCGATCTTTAGTTTCAAATGTTTGAATGAAATGAAAAAGAACAAGATATGAAAACACTCAAACAAGATATAGAATATGCTGAAAGTAGAAAGATCTTGTCTGAGTTGCAGGAGCTTGAATCTGATGCTTCGATGGTGTCTTCTTCCTTGAGAGATGATCTTCCTTGAATCTCTTCTAGTTGATGAGGAAGACTATGGATGTAGGTTGGATTTTCCTTTTGATCTTTTTGAGTTGATGAAGAGGTTGATGCAGTTTAGATCACCTTTGAGAGCCTTGATTGCTTCTTGCTTCATTATAGGTTGAGATAGCTTCAGATCTAGGCTTGAATCCCTTGGAATGGATGAAGATCTCTTCACGAAGTACTGTTCACGGCTACAGTACCATCTCCCTTGAACAACCTCCACAAGCCTCCCTTGATCTCCTTTGATCCAAATGAAGTATTAGGGTTTCTAACCCCTCCAGTGTTGGTTTTATAGACTTTGAATGGTCCTTGGATATCCCCCAGACCAGATCCACAATTCATGGGAGATTAGGTGAGTTTTGATTAAACAAATCCAAGGAAAGTGGCTGGCCTCGAGGTGGAAATCGAAGTCAAACATGGCTGCATCGGGGTTGGCGGTCGACCTACAACTTTGGGCGGTCGACCGCTACTGAGAAACGCTGTAGACAGATGTTCCTTGGGATTTCCAATCGACCGCTACTGGCTGACGGTCGACCGCCACTGAAAGACCTGCAGACGGTGGGCTGCTGGCTGGGGCGGTCGACTGCCCCTATGCTGGCGGTCGACTGCCAGCTGGGCAGACCCCGGGCTTTCCCGGGTCGGTCCGTTTAACTGCTTTAGCTCCATCGCTTGACTCCTTTAGCAGCCCGTTCATGTCTGTGGCATCACCCTTGATAGTCTTGAAGATCCCCGCGACCTGACCGCGCAGGACTATCCGTGTGCGAGGGCGCAACATTGAGCTTTCACATTTGCCATCTCTACTTCATTCCTTGGCAATTCAATGGCATATCTGTCATGAACAAAACATCACGTATGTCAGTCATATGAGAGTTAAAACAATAATGACTTATAGTGTTTAGCTATTATCAAAACCAAGAATATCCAATAACTCAAATGACCACAAGACGATGTCGAATGACCCAAATCACAGAAAGACTCAAATGATCACAGGGGCACAACATTCTCCCCCTTTTTGATGATGGCAACACTATGAGTCATTATGTGGTAGTAAGAACCAAGATGGCCAAGTTGAGTCATTATGATATATGCGACATGTGCAGCTCAAGATCCATGATAGTGAAAGCATGTGAATGCAATAATGCGGATATATGCATGGATGATGTGAATGCGGATATATGCATGGAATGCAAAGTTTCAATCCCCCAAAAGCTCACAGAAGACTCAAATGCTCACAAAGGTTTGCTCCCCCGTCCACAATGCATTCTCACCCTTTGACAACACACAAAGGACTCACAACAACAAGACATTCTCCCCCTTTGACAACAGAAAAAAGGAGGGATAAGATAGAGAAGGTGACTAATGTCTGAGAGACCAGAGGTGAATGAGATTGGAGAGTAAGCCATTATATGAAAACCTGAAACATACCGCGAGCAACATATATGGTTCAAAGCTAATGAAATCTGAGATCATCAATAGAGTTTGAAAAGCAGCTACATCCAAGATTTAATAGAAATGAACCAAAGGTGCATATCATGGCAGTGTTTAACCTTCCCTTGTCTTATATATTCATATTTAATAACTACAAAGGGAATAACACGCAAACTAGTATTGAGGCTAAATAATCATGACTAAAGCATGGAATTTGCTGAGTTCAACAAATTTGATTTTTAATATCTTTTGAATTTGACGGCACATGACTCATATTTTACGAGCAATCAAGTCTAGTACATGCCTCCTAGACGTAAGAATACACGTTGTTTAGACGCCAGTATCCCTAGGTATTTGGCAAGACTGACAGTTATGCTTCAGAATGAACAGAGATAGCAAAGTCACGTCATGACATATCCAATCTCATTTCTGTGATGAGAAGATATATTTCTCAGCAATTATGCCAGTGCTCTGCCTAGAGTCCAAATATAATTAAGACAGAGATAACAGGGGCACATCATGACATATCATTCGTCACTTGATTTGATGACATGACATATTTCTCCGTGCAACAATATCATTGCTCTGTCAAATGGATTTCCAAGAATTCCAGCTCATCAAGATGTTTAAGAACAATACTAAGCCTGAGTGTATCACCAAGATGGTCATGAATTTTAAATTTTCAGATATCATGATAGTCATGCAAAGCACAATATGCAATCTCAAGTTAAGGTCTATTAAAACCATAGAACATAGATGATTTCAGAATAAATATTTTTGAACTTCAAGGAAATCATTAAATCTGAACCATTTTCATTAGATGGACAATCATCAGAGCATATAATAGGAAGCTCTTACGCCGTAGTTCTGTCAGTCTCATGATCTCATATTCAGACTATAAGCCATGAAGTTCATATTGCAAGAGAGTAAGAATAGCAGCAGGACTCCCCCTAAGGATATGCAAGGAATTTGCACTCAAGGAGTTATGTGTGCAAGCAAGTGTAATGACAAACGTCAAGGAGAGAGAGACTAGAACCATGCAGGGATTGACCTGATCAAACATGAATTTGGCAGACATGAAATGCATGACCCAACACATGGTTGTACACTTATCACATGCTGCAAAGAGACAACTCCCCCTTACTATATGGCCTATATGCGACAGTGACGCATGGTACTTGGCGGAGGTGAAACCTCACGCATATTGAGTGCTTCTAAGCAAGCATAACCTGCCTTTCCATACATCAACATTTAATATACCATGACCATGCAAGAAGGATGCTACACAAACCATGCAATGCATCGTGAACATGAATTCTACTTTATTATGCATTATGACTACATGCAATGCTATACCATATGCAAAATGACGTAATTACATATAAACAATGCATGACACCAATTTGCAAAAACACACAACTAAATTGAACAAGATTATCATTTCAATTTTTATTGGCCTAAGGTCGGTAAAGACCAAGCTCCCTTCTGAGTGTTGAAAACATGTCATTACACAAGGGATTGGTGAAAATATCAGCAATTTGATTTAGAGTATCAACAAAATACAGTTCAAAATTTTTCTTACCGACCTCATCTCTAATGAAGTGATGCCTAATCTCAATATGCTTAGTCCTAGAGTGCTAGACTGGATTTTTTGCAAGGTTGATAGCACTAGTGTTATCACACAGAATCGGGACACAACCAAGATCCACTAAGTAGTCTTGGAGCTGGTGTTTAATCCATAACACTTGGGTGCCACAGCTCCCCGCAGTAACATATTCTGTCTCTGCGATTGAGAGGGCAACCGAGTGTTATTTCTTGGAGGCCCAAGAAACTAAACACCCACCCAGAAACTGGCAGTAGCCACAAGTACTTTTGCGATCCAGCTTGCATCCAGCATAGTCCGCATCAAAATAAGATATAAGAGATAAATCACATGATGACGGATACCACAATCCCAAATGTTGAACCCCCTCCTTGTGGGCATACTAAATAGATTTTGATGATGACCAAACACTATATTTTTGTGTGAATTGAAATTGAGTTGTTTCAACATGAAAAGCTTTGGAAATGCACAGCCTTGATGTAGACTTGGAGATTTTGGAGGTACAAGAAAAAATTCATCTGGTAAGGCTTTTGAACGTAAATTACAATGCTAAATCTAATTCAGAATGTATGTCTTTTAAGGGCAAGGAACGTGCTTAAGGAACTCGAGGACGGTTGGTGAGATCGACTTCAACATATTGACTTTTGACTGTGTGGTTTGAAGTTCATTATTTTGATCTAAAGGGTTAAATTGGTTTAGACCTTATCTAAGTTTAAATGGTTTGAGTTTCATTCCCTCTCACGTTTTAAAAACCATCTTGAAACCCCTAGACTTGTTCTTGGACTTAGTGGGCTTTTCTATCAACCTTTTGGATGTTCTGGAACAAGGGTCGACCCATTGGGTCGACCCCCAGCCGCAAGGGTCGACCCCTGGTAACTTATTTTAAAACCCGGCGGGTTCCTTCACCATACTTGCAAGGGTCGACCCCTGAAAACTCATTTCCAAACCCGCACGGACAACCCCCGAGGGTCGACCCATTGGCCCAGAAACCTTAAAACCCTCACGAGGGTCGACCCCAAGGGTCGACCCTTTCAGTCTCGAACCCGAGCCGTGATTTTTGACTTGCGTGCACATGCACCAAAAGTCATACCAATCGAACCTAACCTCCCTAAATCGTTCCAGGTATTATGGATCTGGTCTCTAGGGTGTCTTTGAATGTTCCAAACTCTATATATATACATCTTATTGGGGTATGAAACCCTAGGTAGCAAGAGGCATCTAAGAGTGTGTTATTTTTCCAACCCTTGTGAGTGCAGGTTCGCAGCAGCAGCTCCAGGGGCTTCTTCCACCTTGTTCTGACCCCAAAAGTGAAGGGAGGAAGCTTGAATCAAGCCTCTACATCATTCCCAACAGCAAGCTGCGTGGGATATCAAAGCTGTAACCTTGCTTGTGCGAGATAGCTTCATTCTTCCTCAAGAATCGATCTTCCTCCTACAGAAGCATTCAATTACCTTCAAAGAAGTCAAAGGGGGAGCCTCAACCATGATAAACAATTCTTCACTCTCCATTTTCTGAATCCTTTGCTTGAGCTTGTGCATTTATTGTATATCTTAAATCAGATTCTTGTGTGTGGTGTTCGTGATCCGAAACACGAACGTGTGTGTGTGTATGTATGTTTGGTAGCCCAGATCGGGTGCTGCATGTGTGTGTGTTTGTTGTTCTATACAACGTGTGCGTGTGGCTCACTTCATAGTGGAGTCTTAATCTTCACGTGTGAGGGGTGAACGTAGGGGACACGGCAGTGTACCCGAACCACCTAAAAACTCCGTGTGTTACTTGTGGTTTGTTTTTCCAGATTCATTATCGAGTGGGCTTCACGGTGAGTTGAGCGTACACCATTTCATTTATCAAACACCCACCTTTATCTACAAGCATTCAAGTGAGATCATGATCGAGTAAGGTCTAGTGCTTATATGTTTACTTATCATTGTTTTCCTTGGAAGAAATTTTAATTGGCCAATCAATTCACCCCTCCCCTCTTGATTGTCACCGTTTGGGACTCAACAATTGGTATCAGAGCTTTAGTCTCTGTTTCACTCGACCACACGGTTGTAGAGTAGATCCCTCCTTATGGCAAACAAGGGGATGATGCCCGAAGGGCATTCGATCCAAAGACCCCCGTTCTTTGATGGATCAAACTACCCTTATTGGAAGAACATAATGTTTGTTTTTCTACGAGCCCAAGACTATGATGTGTGACGCGTCATAAGCAAGGGTCCGTATACTCTGTCTCAAAATGAGGATGAGTGGGATGATGAGGATATAAAGAAGTGTTCAGCAAACTTTAAAATCATGAATATAATACAATGTGCCATTCATCCTAATGAATACTCACGTATTTCCATGTGTTCTTCTACGCAGGAGATGTGGAACAAGTTACGGTTGATCTATGAAGGAACATCGGAAGTAAAGGAAATCAAGGCGAATCTGCTAGTCTGGGATTATGAGTTATTTATGATGAAACCAGAAGAGTCCATTTCTGATATGTTTGCAAGATTGACAGAAATCACGAATGGATTAAAGGGTCTTGGTAAAGAGTATTCCGACAAGGAACTCGTCAGAAAGGTACTGAGATCCGTGTCATCACAATGGCACACAAAGGCCACTATAATCGAGGACTCAAAGGATCTCAGCACTTTAAAATTGGACGAGCTAATTGGCTCCTTGATGACTTACGAAATCAACATCAAGAGGAGCGAGGAGGACCATAAAAAGAAGAAGGTAGTCACACCTTTGGCTCTAAAAGTGAATCCACAAGAATCAGAGGGCAGTGATAATGATTCCACCAGCAACATCGAAGATGAGGAGCTGGTTGCCATGATCACAAGAAGAGCAAGAAGATTCGTCAAAGGAACAAGAAAGTTCGGCAGCCAATTCAGAAAAGGACCAAGGAAGCAAGGTCCTAATAGAGGTGAAAGTAGCAAGAAGGAAGAAGTTATTTGCTACGAATGCAAGAAACCCGGTCATATGCGGGGTGAGTGCCCCGATCTGATGAAAAAGTTCAAGAAAGGAAGGTTCAAGAAGCCAAAGGCCATGATGGCCACATGGAGTGATGAAGATGAGGAAGATGAGGCTAATGAAGATGAACTGGATGAGCTGGTTCAGAATTTATGTTTCATGGCAAATAAAGACGACGCCAATGAGGTAAATTCTGAAACTGAATCTCTTACATGTGAACAATGGCAGATTGCTTATGAGTCTGTGTATGAAAAATGCAAAAATTTTAGATCTGAAAATAGAAATCTGAAAAAGAAAATTGGTCATTTTGTGCATACTGCAAAGTCTTGTAAAAATTGTCATGTGTTGAAATCTGAAACTGAGAAGTTGATAAATGAGAAAGAAATTCTTGTGTCCAAAAATGAATTGCTTGAAGAAGAGATTTCATGCATGAGAGAGGAGCAATTCACTCTAAGTAAAATGCATGATGATTTGAAAAATAATCTGGAACAAGAAAAGCTTGAAAGCATGGCATGCAATCAAGCAAAAGAAAAGGTCGAAAATCAAGTCCATTATCTAATACATGAAAATCATGAGTTGAAGGATGCTATTGCCATTTTTGAAAAAGGAAAAACTTTACAATCTGAAAAACATTCAACTCATATGCCTCCCAGAAGTTCATCTCCATCCACATCAAAAACTCATGTGCATAATTCATTCTTGAATAAAGGAAGGAAAGAATTACATGCTTTTATTGTGGAAGATTAGGCCATGACATGTATGATTGCAGAATTCTGAAATTTGATGATGAAAGCTTTGCTAGAATGAGAAATAGATCATACACATTTCATGTTTCTAACCATCATGGACCCAAGCTTGCTTGGGTACCAAAATCTGCATAAGTACATTTGTTGTGATCGTAGGTCTGCTTGAGAGCTCAAAGGAATAGGTGGTATTTGGACAGTGGATGCTCTCGGCACATGACGGGAAACAAAGAATTGTTTGCGGACCTGCATGAAAAGGATGGTGGAATAGTGGCATTTGGTGGTAAGGATAAAGGTAAAATTATCGGAGAAGGTAAGATAGGTAAGAATCAAAATCATGCCATTGAGAATGTCTTGCTTGTGAAAGGGTTGCATCATAATCTTTTGAGTATAAGTCAACTTTGTGATAAAGGATGCAACGTGATTTGTGATTCTAACTACTGCACCGTTGTAAATAAAAATACTCATGAGATAAAGTTCATTGGTCTTAGACATAACAATGTATATATGATTGATTTGGATGAACCCTCTCATAAAAATATGTGTTTGGTTGCAAGGAATAATGATGATGCTTGGCTTTGGCATCGCCGACTTGGGCATGCTAGTTTTAATGTTTTGCTAAAACTGTCTCGAAATGATTTGGTTGTTGGATTGCCTAAGCTGAAGGTTACTGATGAAGGAGTCTGTGGGGCGTGCAGCATGGGTAAGCAAACAAGGACATCATTCAAGTGCAAGAATGATGTAACTACATCAAGACCCCTTGAGTTAATCCACATTGACCTATTTGGACCAAGCAGAACACATAGCTTGGGTGGTAAATTGTATGGCTTTGTCATTGTGGATGATTACTCAAGATTTTGTTGGGTTTACTTCCTTTCACATAAAAATGATGCCCTGAAAGAATTTGAAGCATTTTGCAGGGTAGTCCAAAATGAAAAGGGGTGTTGCATCAAGGCCGTGCGGAGCGATCACAGTAAGGAATTTGATAACCATGAGTTCAGCAACTTTTGCAGGGTTCAAGACTATACGCATGACTTCTCCGCACCAACAACCCCCGAACAGAATGGTGTTGTTGAAAGGAACAACATGACGTTAATTGAGATGGCAAGAACCATGCTAAACGAGAACAATTTACCGAGGTACTTTTGGGCTGAAGCAGTGAACACTGCTTGCTACATTGTCAATCGCGCCATGGTAAGAATAATGTTAAAGAAAACCCCTTATGAGTTGTACCGAGGTAAGAAGCCAAACATTTCCTATCTTAGACCGTTCGGCTCAGTTTGTTACATTCACAATAATGGTAAGGTGGACCTGGCTAAATTTGACCGCAAAAGTGACAAAGGTATATTTCTTGGATACTCTCTTAGCTCAAGAGCTTATCGAGTGTATAACTTGAGAACTCTTGTAGTTGAGGAAAGCCCCCATGTCATCATTGATGAATCATCTTTTAAAAGTACTAATGAAAAATCTGTTTTGCAGGATGATGAATTGAATGACGGTTATATCAAGATGATGGAAGGAAAAACTGAAAAACAAGAAGTAAAAGAACCACAAGAAGATGACGCAAATCCGAAAGATCAGTTGGAACAGCAGCTTCCAAGGCAATGAACTTTCGAAAAGGACCATCCGTCGGAGAATGTGATCGACAATGTTGAAGACGGAACTAGAACACTAGCCTCTTTCAGGGAAGTTAAAAATCAGGACTATATTGCCTTACTTTCCCAGTTTGAACCTCACTCTATTGAAGAGGCCTTGAAGGAAGAGTCTTGGATCATGACTATGCAAGAAGAACTACACCAGTTCCAAAGGAACAAAGTATGGTTCCTCGTGCCATGTTCTAGAAACCACTCAGTGATCGGAACAAAGTGGGTTTTTCGAAACAAAACAAACGATCAAGGAGTGGTAACTAGGAATAAGGCCAGGCTAGTAGCTAAAGGCTATAGCCAAGAGCTTGGGATTGACTTTGATGAGTCTTTTGCTCTCGTAGCAAGACTCGAGGCAGTGAGAGTTTTATTAGTATTTGCATGTTGCAACAACATTAAACTATTTCAAATGGATGTTAAGAGTGCATTTTTGAATGGCTATATCCAGGAGGACGTGTATGTGGAGCAACCACCGGGGTTTGAGGACACGAAGCATCCAGACCATGTGTACAAGCTAGACAAGGCACTCTACGGTCTGAAACAAGCACCCCGGGCATGGTATGAACGGTTAAGTGATTTCCTCATTCAAAATGGATTCAAACGAGGTAATGTTGATCAAACCCTTTTCACAAAGTTGAACGGTAAGGAAATCTTAATTGTTCAAGTTTACGTGGATGATATTATTTTTGGCTCCACCAAAGATGCTCTCAGCAAAGACTTTGCCAAATTGATGCAAAGTGAGTTTGAAATGAGTCTTATGGGAGAGCTGACATTTTTCTTGGGATTGCAGGTCATACAGACTGCTGATGGTATGTTCATACATCAGAAGAAGTATGCATTGGAGTTGTTGAAAAAGTTCAACTTGACCTCTACCAAACCATAACCAACTCCCATGTCCACCTCAATAAAAATTGATCAAGATGAATCCGGTAAATCTGTAGATCAAAAACTCTTCAGAAGCATGATAGGTTCCTTGTTGTAGTTAATTGCCAGCAGGCCCGACATTCAATTTGATGTGTGTTTGTGTGCACGATTTCAGTCCAATCCAAAAGAATCACACATGTCGGCTGTTAAACGAATTTTCAGATATATTGCTGGTTCAAGTAATTTAGGATTGTGGTTTCCGCGTAATTCGAGTCTTGATTTAATTGCTTATTCCGATGCCGATTATGCGGGTTGTAAAGTGGATCGAAAAAGCACTAGCGGGTATTGCCAATTTCTTGGAGGATGCGTGGCCTCATGGGCCTCCAAGAAACAAAACTCAGTGGCTCTATCAACCGTCGAAGCCGAATATGTGGCTGTCGGGAGTTGCGTTGCCCAGGTGCTATGGATCCAACAACAGATGATTGATTATGGCATTTTCTTCAAAAACACTTCCATCTTGTGCGACAACACTTCAGCCATAAACTTGTCAAAGAACCCAGTTCATCACTCTCACACAAAGTATATTGAGATTAGACATCATTTTCTCAGGGATCATGTCAGCAAGGGTGATGTAGAAATCAGGTTCATTGAAACAGACCAACAAATTGCCGACATTTTCACCAAACCTCTAAGTGAAGATAAATTCAGAACATTTAGGAGAGAATTAGGGGTTTGTAGGATAGACGAGTCTGAGTCTTGATCAGTTGCATATCTATGTCTATACGTCAAAGCATAGCATGCATTTGCATTAGTATGGTGCATAGTTGAATTTCCCCTTGTCATGCATGTGCATTATGATTGCTTGAAAAACAAAAAAAAATGTATATTTATGTATGAAAAATCATGATTGCATGTCTTGCATGTCTTTTATTTATAGAATACAACCATGTCATTGTAATTTCTATGGCCGATATTTCCTTGAGTTCTTTAAATGTCAGCAAGAGAGCATAATCCCTCAAAATCTGAAATTTGGAGACGTTAGATTATGAACGTCTACTATGATCCTAGATCTTCTTGAAACAAGTTCCCCAATGCATTAACCCATAAAACAACTCCAATTCCTTGATTCCAACATGATATTATCATTGGGGATTCGAGCCACATCATTTTTTGTCCTTTCACTTAAATATTTTTTGGTGAAAAATAGTGGAAGGGTCGACGCCAAGGGTCGACCCACGCAGAAGGGACGACCCCAAGGGTCGACCCTCACGATAGCGGATCCTGTCTGGGGCTGGGGTGAAAGGGGTCGACCCATTGGGTCGACCCGTTACGGTCGGGCGGCGTCCGCCGCATCCGAACCGCCCTAAAAAGGGGTGGAAACCCTATGTTTCCCCCTTCCCATCTCCTAAAACCCCCAAAGCCCCCTTCTATCCCTAGCCACCACTCCTTTCATGCCCTCAAATCTCTCTTGGCACCCACATGCTCAAGCCCTAGCCGCGGCTCTCTCGGTGGCGTCCCGCGCACAAATCCTTCAGAGCGATTCCAACGCGTCTTCCTTGAGCTTCACTCCCACTGAGGTATGTTCTTGATGTGTGGAGGATCATAAATCTATATGGATAGCCTTCCTCTCTCATTGAACCATCTAGATCTACACCCTCATCAACCGGTTCCTTCGGTCTATGTTTAGATGGCCCCAAAGAGGCGTTCTTCTCGTAGCGGAGGGGAGTCTAGTGCGGCCATGGCACATCGTGGTAGGGAGGCCGCATACGGCAGAGGATCTGCGCCTTCGAGCAAGGTCTTGGACAGAAAGGTACTCTGACCTTGAGCGGTATCATTTGCCAACCTTAACCGCCATCTTCTGAGTTTAGTGGATGTTCTTTGCAGTCAGCCAAATTTGGACTTATTCATGTCTGAACATCGACGCATTTATCCGAATTTGGTGCATCAATTTTATAGCAACTTAACCATGTCTAGGGAACATCCGATTACTGTGGTAAATGGCAAATGGGTTATACTCTCCACAGAATTTTTAGGAGTGGCATTTAATCTCCCTCATGAAGACTTTACATTTGGAGATATTGTGGTTCCTGAAGAAATGATTTTTCAAATGATGACATCTGAAAAAAAAGGTGAAAATTCTCTTGTTGGGTTAAACGCCAATCATTTTCCTCCCCTGCAGCATATATTACACAGGATGATCACTACTATCCTGCTCCCAAGAGGAGGAGGCCATGACAAAGTGACAAAGATCCATATGTTCTTATTTTACTGTCTCTTGGGTGGTATTCCAGTTAATTTCCCAGCTATGTTTTTAGCACATATGTGTAACAGCATGAAGCACAAGAATAGAACTCTTCCATATGCCGCCGCACTTTCTGCTATATTTGCACACATGGACATAAACCTCTCCAAAGAATCTTCTCAAACCATTAGATAGGCTGATATATTTACTGTTCATTCTATTTGTCATAATATGGGCTATGACTTGTGAGATGGTAACTTGGTCCGGACATTGAAAAGTGCTGCACATGAAATCAGTTCTGAGGAGGAGGATGACGATGATGCACAGGCCAGTGTGCAACAGCCACATATTCCTGTTGAGGACATGCCTTCCGAGGCGGTTCAGCTGCTCATGGACCGTTTGGATACTATTGATGATCGTTTAGACAATTATGGGGAGACTATGGAGGCTATGCAACATGCTCTCGCTGATCTGAAGCTATCTCATCAAGAGCACTCTCAGTATGTTACTGATACTTTGGCTAATCAATCCCACATGCTTGATGTAGTGCCCCCGAATTTATATAAGTGATTTCTGGATTAATTAATAATTTTCTGGAATTTATTTGGGCTAAATGAATTTATAAATGGATTAACAGATTAATAAGTCATTATAAGGCCCAAATATGTTAATAAGTTAACCTAGCCTATCTAATTATTATCTAGAAGATTTAAAGACCAGGCCCATTTAGTTTGGCCCATATTCTAGAAGGTTATTAAGCCTATCCTCATATTTTTTAAAGAAAAACACTACTTAATAAGATAATTTAATGGATAATGGATAAAAGGGTTTTTTTTTAATTCTGAATACGATGACTGCAACGGTCTATCGTAAGATCGCCACAGCCATGTAACGCGGCAAGGGACGACCGTCACAGCCTGCGACTTCCGTGAGTGAGAGAACTTGAAAAAAGATTGGAACTTGATATTCCTATCCACAAGAGACCTAATCGGAACAATGTATAAAGACCCTAAGGACTCTTAGAGATCAGGTTTTGGCAAATTAAGGACTCTAGAATTGATCTATCTTCAAACCCTAGCTAGAACCCTATAAATAGGACCTAGTTCTGAACTGCGCGACCCCTACTTTTGCTCGCATGGAATCATGGTAAGGAGTCATTATCTCAGGTAACTTCTTTAGAATAATTTGTTCCCAATACTTTAGACTAACTCCTCTCAAAATTTCACATCTTTAGGTCAAGAGGTCGTGGAGTTAGAGCCTAAGGAAGTTGCTGGAAAAGTCACAGAAGGAAGAAAACTAGGGCAAGATTCCCAACCCAATTCAGAAGCTACAGCCTAAGAGATAGGTAGGTTATCTCATGAACGGCAAAAACAACGTGATAGGACTATAAGCCCTCTGGTTTGATTTAATTCTATGCATGGTAGAGCATCAATTTCATGTTTTACTTGTTCTATGCATTACATGCATCTCTTAGCCTTAATTGGAAAATTAAAAGATGTATCCTGTCTATTTCACTGATACCCATGCATATAGATAGCATGTACTTCGTTATCATGCCTAGAATAGACATGATATTTGATTTACAGACATGATGTGAGTTGATATATTAGATTTTTACATCATTTTCTGTTAGCAGACTCTCTGACGCATCAGCGTAGGACCGTCACACTCATGTAACGGCCTTACGACAGACCGTCATACGCTCTGTTATATTTGGGTTTCTCTGTTGACTCTGACGCATCTATACAGACGCGTTACATAACTGTAACGGCTGTTCTCTAACCGTCACAATAACTGTGACGCCCCACTTCTAGACCGTCAGAGTCTATGATCTGTCAACCCTAGATAGAATATGATTTGTTAATATTTCTTATTATTAAGCCTAGTTACCTAAGTGTTAACCTGGTTATATGACTTTGAGATTATTTAAGCATTCATAATAGGTATTGCATGATTTGGTATCTCACTTTTACTTTGAGTTATGTTAATTTCATGAAGCCAAACTCTATAGTTTTGTAATTAGAAACATGATTTTGAAAGATGAATTAGTAAAGTTTTTATCTTGGTTTCACATCGATATATGTCTATATCTATATATTCTTTCTATATCAATCGAGTCGTTTCTATAAGTACATGGCACATAGTCCGGTGTGTTGTCCATTAGTTCACACTTTACACTATAGAAACACAATCTTGGACATGAGGACCTCTCTATTGGATATTCCTTTCAATGGACTAGGAAATCTTGTTTCAAGGCCTCCGTAATTCTCCGCGAGCCTGGGATTCCCACTAGGACGCCGAGTTGGTTGTATCATTAAAGCCCATTAACTAGAATACACTATCGTTGTTTCTGGATCTAGTAATGTAACGGCCTTACATTGGACCGTCAGAAGCACGTAACGGCCATTGCATGACCGTCACATTTCTCTGAGTCTATTTTATTATTCTGGACTCGGATCACTGTAACGGCCCGCTACTGGCGCGTTACAGAATGTAACGGCCCAGTAGATGACCGTTACACAGCTTGCATATATTAACCCAAGGTTTGACCCAAGGGTTGATTTCTAAAGTTCTAGATGGACTAATGATAGTCTAGAACTTAGCATAATGATTGAAGAGACTTAATGAAATGAATGAAAGGTAAAAGAATGTACTGTTATGCTTCCATGAGCATAACCTTGTTTAAGTCTATTTCTTGATCTCATATATTCGAATTAAAACATCCATTCATTGATTTTCATTATTTGGAATTGCTATATTCTTGGCCATACTTTACTGTTACATGCGTGGAAGTAGCTTAATTTATACCTGAAGATGCAATCGAGCACTGATTGTGTTCAAGGGCTCTATGCTAGTCCCCTCGGCTGATTGCCGGAAACATACTATTTTATAGACCATGGGATATGATGCTACTGGCGTCGCATTACGCTGGGAGTACTATTTCTATAAATAAGTGAAGATCCACGACACAACATGACATTCTTGCTTGATATTCCACAGAAATTCACGAAGTAATTGCTCATAAGCATAAGATGCTAAAGTGATGAATATGTGGCTTGCTAGTACATTCTCGATATATTATTGTTCATGAAAGGCCAATATCATGTTCTTGGTCTATTCTTGCTAGTTCATTCTTGTTCTCATTCCATCTTATATGATTATCTTATTACTTTGATTTAATCGCGTGATCATCGCATTGCATGATTTTACCTTATTTATTTAGCACAAAAATGTTAATCACTTTAATAGTGCCTTCATGTTGATGCGAAGATACCTACTGGGCAAGTGTGCTCATTACCTATTTCCAATCTTTTTCAGGAAATGAAAGTGAGTCGGGTTCGGATTCAGATTATTCAAGTAGCGGATCCGATGTTGAGTTATGGTTTTGATGATTGTTGTAATTGTTAAGTTATGGTTTTAATGATAACTAAGCTTATTGTGTAATTATGTGATGATAACTAAACTTATGGTTGATTACACATGTTCTTGATGATTGTGTTCATTCATCTTGTTATTTATGCTGGTTGCATATGCTGGTTTTACAAGAGGCACGAGGTTTCATAACATCTTTAATGTCAACAAGCATACAATTAACCCTGACTATCTTGCATGCAGGATCAAACTCATGGTAGTCACCTGGTGAACCAAAACTTTGCTCCTCTACAACCCAAAACAGGTGGTATATGTCATTTACTGTCAAGGACGATTGGTGAGACTCTCACCTTGTCTTAGCATCGATCTTACCTTGTGTATCTCATATATACACCTCATTCATGCACACTCAACATGAAACCCTTCTGGCCATCGTGCGCCCTCGCCCGCGGATCGACCTGCGCGGTCAGGCCGCAGGGATCGACCTGCCTGGTCAGGTCGCGGGGTTCAAGGGGGCAGCGCCCCTTGCGGGGATTTTCGGGGGCGGAGCCCCCGGAACAAAATTTTGAAATGCTTAAATGGTCTAATGCATAAACTAAGTTGAATTCAATCTCAAAATGCATGGATTTGATATGGACTTGAAGCTCTTGACTTATGGACATAGTTTTCGGGGCTTAACTACTCATTTTTCAGGTTTACCAAAGTCCGGTCGACCTCCGGACCAATCCCGGTCGACCTGAAATAACAGCACCCCAAAGTCTATAGGCTCTGCCTCTAGCGGTCGACCGCCCATGGGCGTCCGGTCGACCGCCCCTGCCAGAATGAACCGAGCTGTAGTCTGAAACTTCTAGGTCAACCGCCAGCTTACTCCGGTCGACTGCCAGCCCCGAGCCCCCTTTTGTTGACTTCGTGTTTCAAGCTCGAGGAGAGGTCTTTCTACCCATTTGTTTAATCTCAATGACCCCAATCTTACCATGTTTTGTGGATCTGGTCTGGGGCTTGTTTATGGACCATTCAAGGGCTATAAAACATATCATTTGGAGCTATAAACCCTAAGAAACCAAGAGAGCTTCAAGGGAGATCAAGGTGGCTCAAGGGAGAAGAAGAAGAGGAGTGCTACTATAGCATGAACAGTAGGTCGTGAATCAAAACTCCATCCAACAGCTGAAGATCCAAGGTCCATTTTGAAGCCTTCATCCTCCAATGAATTGAAGAAGCAAGCAACCAACAAGAGAGATCAAGGGGGAGGCTATTAAGGCAAGAAGAAGGCTACTACAACTCTCATAAGCATACTCCATCTAGTAAGTTCTTCATCCAACTGGAGTCATTCTAGCAACATCTGAAGTCAAGGAACTTCCGATCAAGAGAAGAAGCAATTCAAGAGTTTCAAGAAGAGATTAAAGGAAGGTTGTTGAAGTGAAGAAGGAAGAGTACTGTAGCCGTGAACAGTACTCCGTGCAAGAAGATCTACATCAAATACAAGGCCATTCAAGCTGAGTCTCAAGTCATTCAAGTGAAGAAGGAATCAACGCAAACATCCAGTGCATACACTCAGGGGGAGCCTAAATCAGGAGCATTCTAAACTGTGCCTTATTATGTTTCAACTTCATATTTCTGTTTTGTATAAACTGTGAACTTGTGTGTGTGTGGATCGTTGTTAGATCCGTGGTCGTGTGTGGTCGTCGTGTTCCTTTCGTCTGTGCGTAGGTCTTCTTAGATCTGCGTGTGTGTGTGATTTTATCCAGATCTTAGTGTTTGTGTGTGTAGAGTGCTGCACTTGTCGCAGCGTGTGTGTGTCTTGTTGATCCGCTTGTTGGATCATGTTGGAGACCTCATCTCTCTGTGTGTGTGTGTGTTGGGGTGCGTCCCCGTGTGTGTGGGCAGGTGTCATCCTACGTGTGTGGTTGGAGCGTCGTCTCCATTTGGGGATTTATCCCCAAGTGAAGCCTCACCGGGTTTGGTGAGGGGTGGACGTAGGATTTTCGTCGTTGCATCTGAACCACCTTAAAAACCGCTGTGCATTGTGCTTGTTTTGTGTGACTTGCTCCATTTCCTCTATCTCCATTCTACATAAACGTTAGTTTAAATTGTTGTTCTGCATTTATCTTCGTATATCTTGCATAATTTATATCTTATCATATAAAGTTTGATAAATCTAATTTGTGTTCAAATACCTTTGAATCTCTTAACTAGCTTTGTATCACATATTTTATAAAAGGCCAAAAGTTTTCTTAAAATTGGTAAACACCGAATTCACCCCCCTCTTGGGTGTCATTGATCGCGGGACTTCATCCGAGAGTGATTAAAGATGAGCGAAGACTTAGGAAGTCTATAATGTCTAGATTGAGTCAATGTAATTTTCCTATTTCTTGAGTCTAGTAGAATGAAAGATGATGGAAAGTGGTTGTATTTCGAATATTGATCATTTATGAAATAAAGTTGGAGTATGATTAAATTCTGTGCAATTGCATTTATGTGTGTGATTGTATTGTGCTCTGGTTGTTCTTGCTTGCAAGAGGCTTACCATGCCGGCTGTTCGCGCTCCCCGAGTTAGTCTTCCGCTGTAATAAAGGCTCGGGGCGTGACACTTGAAGAAGTCTTGGAGTATATTAGGCGTCCGCCAAGCTCACCGACTCCGGATGATGATTAGACATCTATGCTCTTGTAGAATGGCACAATTCCTATCCCTTGTCACCCCCTCCTTTTTGATGATGCCAAAGGGGGAGAAATCTTGTACTATATGTGTGCCCAGGCAATCGGCTACTTATATTTTATGTGTGTGTTGTGTGCTTGCATGCATGTGTGATTTCATCATATTTCTGTTCATTAGCAATGTTGCATTGAAATTTTGTTGCATTTCAGTTTGCATTTAAGTTGTGTTCAGTTGCATCTCATGCATTGCATCTTGTAATTTGCCCTTGAACTCAGACCTTGTTTACATTTAACCTGTGTTGTCGGCAAAGTACTTTGGAACGTGTTTTTGTTCATCAATCTCACATCGTTGGCTGGTCTTGTATTTCACTATTATAATGCTTCTTGAGCAATTCATGTGATGCATGAAGAGTTGAACAATGCTTCTTGTGTTTTACTCTTAATATGAAGGTTTAAGGTGGAATTCAATGTAAATGTTAAATCTTTTTGAAGTCATATGTTTATGTAAGGCATGTAGTATTTTGTCATCATCAAAAAGGGGGAGATTGTTGAACCCCCTCCTTGTAGGTATACTAAATAGATTTTGATGATGACCAAACACTATGTTTTTGTGTGAATTGAAATTGAGTTGTTCCAACATGAAAAGCTTTGGAAATGCACATCCTTGATGTAGACTTGGAGCTTTTGGAGGTATAAGAGTAACTTCGTCTGGTAAGGCTTTTGAACGTAAATTACAATGCTAAATCTAATTCAGAATGTATGTCTTTACAGGGCAAGGAACGTGCTTAAGGAACTCGAGGACAGTTGGTGAGATCGACTTCAACATATTGACTTTTGACTGTGTGGTTTGAAGTTCATTATTTTGATCTCAAGGGTTAAATTGGTTTAGAACTTATCTAAGTTTAAATGGTTTGAGTTTCATTCCCTCTCATGTTTTAAAACCATCTTGAAACCCCTAGACTTGTTCTTGGACTTAGTGGGCTTTTCAATCAACCTTTTGGATGTTCTAGAACAAGGGTCGACCCATTGGGTCGACCCCTAGGTCCCCTGGTTCTGTAAACTTGGGTTTTCGATTTCCAGCTTAAAGGGTCGACCCCCAGCTGCAAGGGTCGACCCCAAGGGTCGACCCCTGGTAACTTATTTTAAAACCCGGCGGGTTCCTTCACCATACCTGCAAGGGTCGACCCCAAGGGTCGACCCATTCACTCGAGGGTCGACCCCAAGGGTCGACCCCTGAAAACTCATTTCCAAACCCGCACGGACAACCCCCAAGGGTTGACCCCAAGGGTCGACCCATTGGCCCAGAAACCTTAAAACCCTCACGAGGGTCGACCCCAAGGGTCGACCCTTTCAGTCTCGAACACGAGCCGTGATTTTTGACTTGCATGCACATGCACCAAAAGTCATACCAATCGAACCTAACCTCCCTAAATCGTTCCAGGTATTGTGGATCTGGTCTCTAGGGTGTCTTTGAATGTTCCAAACTCTATATATATACATCTTATTGGGGTATGAAACCCTAGGTAGCAAGAGGCATCTAAGAGTGTGTTATTTTTCCAACCCTTGTGAGTGCAGTTCGCAGCAGCAGCTCCAGGGGCTTCTTCCACCTTGTTCTGACCCCGAAAGTGAAGGGAGGAAGTCTGAATCAAGCCTCTACATCATCCTCAACAGCAAGCTGCGTGGGATATCAAAGTTGCAACCTTGCTTGTGCGAGATAGCTTCATTCTTTCTCAAGGATCGATCTTCCTCCTGCAGAAGCATTCAATTACCTTCAAAGAAGTGAAAGGGGGAGCCTCAACCACGATAAACAATTCTTCACTCTCCATTTTCTGAATCCTTTGCTTGAGCTTGTGCATTTATTGTATATCTTAAATCAGATTCTTGTGTCTGGTGTTCGTGATCGGAAACACGAACGTGTGTGTGTGTATGTATGTTTGGTAGCCCAGATCGGGTGCCGCGTGTGTGTGTGTTTGTTGTTCTACACAGCGTGTGTGTGTGGCTCACTTCATAGTGGAGTCTTAATCCTCACGTGTGAGGGGTGGACGTAGGGGACACGGCTGTTGTGCCCCTTAGGCACAAGCATATGTTATGGTGTTTTGATGATAGCAACACAGTGAGAGTATCACAGGTGCATTCATAACAGTGAGTCAGTATATATGCATTGCATACTTTGCATATGCTATGTTGTTGTGTTTAGCATTGATGGCATTTGTTCTCTATATAGATGCATTGCATTCTATCACGCATTGATGGCATTTGTTCTCTGTATAGATGCATTGCATTCTGTCACGCATTGATGGCATTTGTTCTCTGTATAGATGCATTGCATTCTGTCAGATATCATGTCTATACATCCATTGCTTCAGTTCAATATCTGCTATGTAATATCTGCTATGTGCATACATTACATCAGTGCACTTAAGTGGGTTGACCCCCCAGCTTCGCAAGTCTATACATTGCATCAGCCATGTCTTGCATGCACGAAGTAAAGTCTATACATTGGACTGTGTCATTTAGCGTCTTACAAGTCTATACATTGTGCACCGTCTCAGTCAGCGTCTGCATGCATTACATGAAGTCTGTACAGCGTCATGCATCATTCCCAAGTCTGTACATCCTTCTGTTGAAATTCCAAGTCTGTACATCGGACTGGTTGAGCAAGTCTGTATAGCGGTTGCATTCATATTGAAAGTCTATACATTGGGACCTTTACCTACGTTGCATTCATAAGTATATACATCACAAAGTCTGCACATCGCTGTGTTCAAGCTTTTCAAGTCTGTACTTTGGTCGGTGGCAAGTCTGTACACTGGTCGAGCATTCAAGTCTGAACATTTGCAAAGTCTATATATCGGCCCTATAGCTTGTCTAGCCAAAGTCTATACATCGGACTGGTCTGCATAAGCTAAGTCTATACATCGTCCAGTACAATCATGTATTGTTCATGAAGTCTGTACAGCCTTTTGCATTGGACTTAAAGTCTATACATTGGCAAGTCTGTACAGCCAGTGCATATGTAAAGTCTATACATTGCACTGTTTGCAGACTGTTCATGCTCTCACTTCAGCAAGTCTATACATTGCTCACCGTCTCACTGAGCGTCTCAAGTGGACACCAAGTGTGTACACTGCCATCTTGCAGCACAACATAAGTATATACACTGGACCATCTCAATTAGCGTCTTATGCATAGGCGAAGTCTTCACATTGAAGCATGCATTGTCTTCAAGTATGTACAGCGTCCAGTGTCTCACTGTTAAAGTCTGTACAGACTTCATCGTCTCATCTTCCCTCTCAGTTGAACATTGCAAAGTCTACACAACTGTTACATGCATCATTCTTCATGTCCATACACTGCACTGTAGCTGGAACTGTGCAAGTCTGTACATCATTGCATTGGCCAAGTATATACAATGCCTTTTGTTCATGCATGTTAGCAAGACTGTCTAAGTATATACATTGGTTCATTTATCAAGTCTGCACATCCCTTACAGCAAGTATACACATTCGTTGTGCATAGTCTTGAGCATATAGAAAGTATGTACATCGAATGTGTATGTACATCGTGCAACTTTTGATTTGAAGTCTGTACAGCATATGTTCTTCATAGTCTTCACATTGCATCGTGTGCTTCATCATTCAAGTCTGTACAGGGTTTGCCTAGAATGCATTGTTCATCAAGTCTACACACTCTGTGTGTCTGCATCGCATTCATCAAGTCTATACACTCTTGTGTTTGCATTGCATTCACGCTAAGTCCATACACTGCATTTGGGCATTGGTCTTTACAGCAAGTATGTACATTGTTCAGAACGCCAAGTCCATACTGCCATTGTGCATACTTCATATTGTGCATCACTGCACACACTGCAAAGTCTATACACTGTCTTTACATTATCAAGTCTACACATTACTTGATGCATCGAACGAAGTCTATACAATGTGTTGACATTAAACTGATAATTCTCTATCTGACAGGCTCTGTTCGTGAAGCTTAATGAAGGGGCACGTGATCCGAGGCTAGAAGGGCTGACAGGATGACACGTGACCAAAACACTTGGGCGGGAAATGTGGAAGACACGCGCCCAGTGCTGCTCCTGCTGTGACTGCTTATAAAAGGAAACCTTCGTCCACAAATGAAGAGAATATCGAATGCAGAAGCCTTGAAGAAAAAGCAGAGAGCAGAGAGCCCTTCGATCCAGCAGAAGAGAGAAGAGAAAAGAGAGAAAAGGAAGAGAGTTGAGAGAGTGAAGAGTTGAGAGTTTTATTCCTCAGATCTTTGGTTCAAAACCAGATCTGAGGTTTGCTCAATTGTTTGAGCTATATTCCCTACAGGGATTCCTTTTGTCTTTCATTTGTCTTTCGTTTGTCTTTCGTTTGTCTTTTGTTTTGTTTTTCGAAACTATTGTGTTCAAGCTGTGTGGCAGCACTTGCAGTTGTGGATTCCACTGGACGGCTAAGCTGTATTGCCCAGCGGGTTTTACAGAGGAGGATTTCCCTGGACAGCAAGCTGTGAGGCTCAGTAGGCGAGGTGGATACCTCGGACAGCAAGCTGTGAGGCTCAGCGGATGGTAGGCAAGCTGTGAGGCCCAGCGATTCAAGCTGTGAATCAGCAGTAAGCCACACTCGGGTTGAGTGTGGGGTGGATGTAGGTCTGGAGGACCGAACCACCTAAAAGCCTTTGTCTACTGTGTGATTGTTTTATGGTTTGCCTAGTTTCTATATTTCTATCTTCGCGCAGTAGATGTATGCTTAGGATGGTTCTTCATCTGTTCTGGGTGGTATTCGCATTGTGCCCACTATCTGTTCAGTAGAAGTTTTAATTCCGCATTGGATTCTACTACAGTAATTTTTTAACGGGTGTGTGATCTATTCACCCCCCTCTAGATCACCCTTTAGCGTCCCAACAACGGTAGTGTACCCGAACCACCTAAAAGCTCCGTGTGTTACTTGTGGTTTGTTTTTCCAGATTCATTATCGAGTGGGCTTCACGGTGAGTTGAGCGTACACCATTTCATTTATCAAACACCCACCTTTATCTACAAGCATTCAAGTGAGATCATGATCAAGTAAGGTCTAGTGCTTATATGTTTACTTATCATTGTTTTCCTTTGAAGAAATTTTAATTGGCAAATCAATTCACCCCTCCCCTCTTGATTGTCACCGTTTGGGACTCAACACCAAATCTTGAGTGTCGGTAAGATATCTAAGGATACGTTTGACGGAAGTCATGTGGGATTCTCTAGGACTAGCTTGAAATCTAGCACAGAGGCACACACTAAACTGGATATCTGGTCGGGATGCAGTCAAGTAAAGCAAAGAGCCGATCATACCTCTATAGATCTTTGCATCCACTAATTTACCATTTTCATTCGAATCCAGTGATGTTGTGGTGCTCATAGGAGTTGCAATGATTTTACTGTTCATCATGTCAAATCTTTTCAATAGCTCCTTGATGTATTTGGCTTGACTTATGAAGCACACATCTTGTCCTTGGTTGACCTGCAAACCGAGAAAGAATTGGAGTTCTCCCATTAGGCTCATCTCAAATTCGCTAGTCATGAGGTTAGCAAATTCCTCACACATTTCAGATTTAGTAGAACCAAACACAATATCATCAACATAAATTTAAACAATCAAGATGTTCTTACCTTACTTCTTGGTGAAAAGTGTTTGATCTACCTTACCTCGTGTGTACCCTTTTTGAATGAGGAACGAGCTTAGTCTCTCATACCAAGCTCTTGGTGCTTGCTTAAGTCCATAAAGTGCCCTATCTAGATTGTATACAAAATTTGCATGGTTAGAATTTTCAAAGGCAGGGGGCTGCTCAACATAGACTTCTTCTTTGATCAAGCCATTCAAGAAAGCACTTTTCACATCCATTTGGTACAGCTTTATTCTAAGGGAGCATGCAAAGGCAAGTAAAATTCTAATGGCTTCGAGTCTGGCAACTGGGGCATAAGATTCATCAAAGTCTACCCCAAACTCTTGATTATATCATTGAGCCACCAATCTAGTGATGGGGACATCACCTCTCATGCCCACGTTCACAGCTCGTCTCCTCGTCCCGGTTGCATCCGGCATGATCTAGTCATTTAATTTTGAGTCCTATGTAATTTTTATTTGAGTCATTTGATGTAATTTTCCCTTTATTTGAGTCATGTACCTAGGTTAGTGAGTCATTTTCCTAAGTATTGTGTCATTAGGTTGGTTTATTGGGCTAGTGGGCCCAATTCATTGGGCTTGGCCCAAGGGCACCCCTATCCCTTCGGTTATTTATCATTGAGTCAAATGTCAGGGACTTTTGTAGAAATGTGGGTTGCCTATATATAGGACCCCATTCCCCTCATTTTGAAGGAATGAATCAATGAATGAAAAAACTTGCCATTTTGAGAGTTTACACTTCTTATCTAGTGGAGAGATTCCATTTTTTGGGTGAGAAACCCTAGGGGAGAGATTCCCCACCCTTCCCTCTCTTAATCTCTCTTTTTCACTCCACTTTCTCTCTCCTCAACACCCAAATTCAAATTTTCTTCTCTCTCCTCCCTTCCCAACCACCACTCTCCCACCTACCCCCATTAAAGGCCACTCCCCTTCCCCACACACCCCATTACTCCACCCCCTAGTCCCAAGAGAGCTTCCACCAATCCTAGCTCCACCTCCCAACCCCCAACTACCCCACCCACTTCCCCAAGCACCCTTCCCACTACCCCAAGCACCCCTTCCCTTCCCCAACACAACTCTTCCCATCCCCAAAGCCCCATTAACCACATTAGTCCATTTTCAAATTTTGGAGAAAGATCTCTCCTTCTCTCTTCCCCACCCATCCTAAATTCGTAGCTCCCCTCTCACCCACTGCAAACACCACCTTCAAGACCCCATTCTCCCTCATCCACACCTTGGAACACTCCCTCCTAGACCCCCTCACAGCCAGGGCTCTCCCCACACTCATCCACTTCCATTTCCCCTCCCATATACCCCATTTCCCCCCACCATCTTCAACCTTCAGTTTTCAGTTCGCTGGCAGCAGAAGAGTAGTAGTTTGCAGAGGCGACCTCGACCACATCCCAGAGAATCTGAAGGCTCAAGAGGCATCCACGGAAGTGTCTACCTATCCTCTTCATAACGGAAGTGGTTTCGTCCTCATCGGAGCTCGGTGCTGCCCATGAACCCCGTTCTTCCCCGACTACGCAGGTCGGCCACTGCAGAGTTTCAGAACCAGAGGAAAAGCTTCATCACAACGAGCCCCGAAGGAATCAGGCCACAAGGTCTTATGTAAAGTTCTTCCTCGTCCTGTCTACTTTCAGAAACAAGAAGCGGAAGTCCATTCAGCATCCGGGAACAGAAGTTACCAATTTTCTTCCACAGTCGCGTGAGTCTGTCTTCCACAGTCCGCACCGACCCCTCCTCACTCCTCTGGTTCTATAGTTCGTCTCCGGAATCCTCTGGCATCCCCGTTTCTTTTGCTGCAAAGAGGACTTACCCACGGTTCTAACGGCACTGACGGTACCTAATTCGGAGTTCAGGAGCGGCCGGGACAGCCTCTTCTTCCCACTGTTGGTGATCTGCTACTGCTAGTCCGAGAATCAGAGGACCTGTTCGAGCTCCCGCCCCAACCGGCAGTGACCCCAGGAGAAATTAACAAAATTCTGAAGCATCCCAGATCCTGTAACGAAGATTTCCCCACTGGTCTCGTCCCCGACGAAATTCCAGAAGCAGATTTATAGTTCCGGCACCGACTGTCTATCCCCTTTAGCTGAAAGGAGACAGACTCGACATCTTCATTGCTTTACTATCTTCGACTTACTTTTCCCCTCCCCGCTTGGCCGGCTGAAGGCCCCTCCCTGTGTGGATGTAGTTTTGATTGTAATCATTTAACCCCCACCCCAAGATCCCCCTCCTGCGAGAGGCGTAGTGTTGTAATTGGTTTGAGCAGGTCAAGCTTCACCGCCGCGGCGTGTGGGCATCCACCGCCTCCCCGCTCGCCCTCGTCTCCGAGCGGGACCGGTTTCTTCAAACCGGTCGAGTAAGTGCTCTAAACCCTTGCTCATTGTGCTTGTCTTTCAATGTTTGTTTCTTAGCTCTGCTGGTTGTGCGAGAGAGAGCCCGATCCTCAAGCCCCGTTGCCTTGAGTGATCACCGTGGGAAGAGTGAAACCGGTGCCCTTGGCACTTTGTCGGCCCCATTGAATTGGGTTCCACATCCTTTTGGGAATCAAGCCTTGGCCTTGCTGGCCCTCTACCAACAAGGGCCCAACCCCACATCTTCACCTTGGCATTGCCAAGTTACCCCGGGCTTGGGTGAGCGACGAGAGAGCGGCGGCCCAAATTGGCCCATTTAGATTGCGAATGTGCTTGCTTGCTTAAGTCCAAGGTTGTGTCACATCATCTAGCCTTGTTTCTTATTATCTTGCCATCCTCACTTAGTTTGTTCCTAAAAACCCATTTAGTGCCTATGACAGATTGTGATGAAGGTCTAGAAACAAGATGCCAAACTTTGTTTCTTTCAAACTGGTTTAACTCATCTTGTATTAAATTTATCTAGTTTTCATCCTTTAATGCTTCATCAATGTTTTTGGGTTCAAGCTGAGAGACAAGAGCAAGTTGATCTAATTCTTCCACAATTCTAAAATGTGACCTTGTTCTAGGTGGGTCATTCAAGCTACCAATGATATTTTCTAAAGGATGATCCTTAAGAATTCTAATGTTTGTAGAATCATTACCTTCTCTTGGAGCTTGATCCCTTGTATTGCTTGATTCAGCTAGGTCACCATCTTCTTTTGTTTCTTCTTGTGGAGGATCACTCTTGTCCTTCATGCTTAGGAATTCCCCATCTTCATCATTTTTCCTGCAAGAGTTATCATTTTTTGAATCGTCATGATATTCATCAAAAGAAACATGGGATGATTCTTCCACAGTTTGACTCTTAATGTTATAAATTCTATAAGCCCTAGATCTATCAGAATATCCAAGGAATATACCTTCATCGCTCTTGGGCTCGAATTTATCTAAATCTCTTTTGTCATTATTGTGGATGAAGCATTTTGACCTAAATACTTTCATATGTGTGAGAGAAGGCTTTTTACCTTTCAGCAACTCATAATGAGTCTTTTTGGTTTGTGGTCTTACCATAGAGCGGTTGATAATATAACATACCGAGTTTACCGCTTCAGTCCAAAATTTTCTTGGAAGTTGCCGTTCGGCAAGCATGGTTCTTGACATCTCTATGAGAGTTCGGTTTCTTCTTTCAACTACACCGTTTTGCTCTGGAGTTCTTGGTGAAGAAAACCGGTGTGAAATGCCTTCATCCCTGCAAAGATTATAGAAGTCAGCATTTTCAAATTCACCACCATGATCCGATTGAATGTTGGAGATTTTGAACTCACCGTCTTGCTTTATCTTCATATAGAGTGCTTGAAACTCATCAAAAGTATCATTTTTATGTGTGAGAAAGAAAACCCATGTGAACCTAGAAAAGTCATCCACCAAGACGTATCCATATTTTCTACCACTTAAGCTAGCAGTTCTGGTTGGACCAAACAGGTCCATATGAATTAGCTCGAGTGGTTTGGATGATGTATTTTCAGATCTTCCCTTGAAGGATTTTTTTGTTTGTTTGCCTAGGGCACATGCATCACACAATTTATTTTCTTGTTTAAAAGATAGTTCAGGCAGACCTTTCACCATTGAATGCTTCAAGAGTTTATGTAAGACATTGTAGCTAGCATGTCCTAGTCTACGATGCCATAACTATGCAAGTTCAGATTTTGGTGCAACAAGATAAAGATTTAAATGAGCAGGATCATCTAAGTCAATCATGTAAACATTGTTGACTCTCTTACCAGAAAATTTTACCTTGTCAGATTTTGGTTCAAGGATTCTACATTCATGAGAGTCAAACAACACTTTGTGACCCTTATCACAGAGTTGACTAATGCTAAGCAAGTTGTATTTCAAGCCTTCAACAGGCAGCACGTTACAGATGGAGTTGGAGAGGTTCTTACCTATATTACCTATTTCAATGATTTTTCCTTTGTTGTTCCCTCCAAATGTGACGTATCCTCCTTCCTTTTCCTCCAAGAGATAAAATTTTGTTTTGTCTCTAGTCATGGGTCTTGAACAGCCGCTATCAAGGTACCACCTATTATGCATGGCTGCAAGACACTCCTGCACAAGCAATTAAGCAATTGTGTTTGGAACCCAACCAAATTTGGGTCCCATCAAACTCTTCAGATTTTTAAAACATGAAACCATTTCTTTTGAAATCTAAACCTTCCTAACATTCATGTTTTGTTTGCTTAGAGCAGGGATTTAGTTTTTCTTTTCAACCTTGACATTCACTTTCTGTTTGGAGGCTCTTTGTTGGAATTTGTGGAAGTTTGAGGAGGTTTGCTTCTTAACCCATTGTGGCCACTGGTTGGTTTTGGGTTGAAAACGATTGTTTTGCCACCTAGGAAATTGATGCACACAAGAATCACAATTACCCCAAAAATAGGGTGGTGTCAACCTATGGAAGTGTTGACCTGTGTGAAATTGTTTGGCAGTTTGAAAGGTTGATGGCCAAGGAGGTGTCGGCCTGTGTTGTGAGGATAGTTGTATCTTCTTAGACTTTTGAGCAATCTTTTTAGGGATTTCAGTGGCTTCCTTTTCAACCTTTTCTTTTCCTTTGGATATTATTTTTGAGGTAGAAGCATTAAAAGATGAAACAAATGTGACAGTTTTTAACCTAATTGGCCTCTTGTTTGTAGGTTCAAAACCCAACCCTTCATTGTTGAAGTTCATTCGGGTACCTAGCAGTGCATCTAGGTTTTCTCTTCCATCCACAAATTTTTCTAAGGATTGTTGTTTATGTTCCAACTCTTTTTGAAGTTTTTCAATATTTTGAAGAAGTTGAGTGTTGACTTGTTTGACAGCTTCATACTTCTCATTGCTCAATTTGTTGTCCTTTTCATAGCTTTGCATTTTTAGCTTCATGCTATCAATCTCATTTCTTAAATCCTCATTTTCAGTTTCCAAGTCAGCCATTTCTTTTCTTCCTTCCTCCAAATCCACAATCATTTTCTTAAGATCTTCAATTTCAGTCTCAAGTAGAGCAGTTTTATCATTTATTTCATGATCATGCACAAATGAGTTAATTTTCTTTTTCAATGATTTATTATCCTTTTTGTACATTTCATATTTTTCCATGAGTTGTATATATGCTTCCTCCCAATCATCAATTGTATAATCTTCAAATGGAGAATTTACCTCAGTTTCTTCATCACCTTTGGCCATAAGACAGATATCTTCTTTTTCTTTGTCCGAGGAGCTAGTTCCGTCATCACTTTCCTCTTCATCGCTCCATGTGGACACCATGGCCTTGTTCTTCTTCTTGCCCTTCCATTTGTCGACTTTTCTGAATCTATCGAGACAATCATTCTTGAAATGCCCTGGTTTGTTGCAAAAATAAAAAATGATTTTATCAGATTTCTTAGAGTTTTCAGAATTAGATTTGAAACCATTTCTTACCTTTGATCTTCCTCTCATGAAGCTCTTACCTTCCTTTCATAGAAATTTCTTGAACTTATGTGTGAGCATGGCTACGTCATCCTCATCTCGCTCACTTCCCGAATCCTCACCTTCATCAGAAGAGCCTTGACTGATGGGTCCTGCTTTAAGAGCTAGAGACTTCTTCTTAGGTGCCTCAGCCTCTTTGTTCTTGAGATTGATCTCATAGGTCATCAATGATCTAATGAGTTCATCTACCTTAGTTGTTGTGAGATCTCTGGATTCTTCAACCACGGTCGCCTTCGTGTGCCATGCTGGAGTTAACGATCTGAGAATCATTCTCACAATTTCCTGTTCTGAGTATTTATTTCCCAAATCAGTTAGACTATTAGTAAGCACAGTTAACCGAGCATACATATTTTGAATTGACTCATCAGGCTTCATGCGGAACATTTCATATTCAGAAACTAAAATGTTGGCTTTTGTTTCTCGTACCTGAGAGGTTTTTTCGTAGATTACCTCTAACTTATCCCACATTAGTGATGTGAAACGGGATTGGGAGGGGGTGGCCTTCTTCTTCCTTCTGCCCGAAGTCGCGCTATAGCCTCCTAGCGCGTTCATGAAGAACGCGCTATATCGTCCTAGCGCGTTCTCAGGCAGTAGCAGAACGACGATCTTTGCCTTTGGGGCGCCCGTGGAAGACTCCGGGGGAGTGAATCACGGTGGAGAAACACTTTGGAAGATGGGTAACACACGATGGAACTTAACAAACACATGAGGGGCCCTAAACATAGATTAAACTAACCTAATACTAGCTAGGATAACTTGGTGAAGGTGGATGCGGGGGTGGGCGACGGGGGAGAAAGGGTGGCATGGCAGAGCGTGCTAGGACCGTGAGGGAGTTTGGCTGGGGCATCTCACCCGATCCCATCGCAGGACCGGTGCAACCGAGCTCCGTCATGGCACTGGCAGCATCATTGGCGGTGGTGGAAGGTGGCGATCGTTGGTGGAGGAAGAACGGAGCCCCGAATGGGGCCTCACACCCGACCCCGTCTCAGGGCCGATGCACCCGGAACTTTGAACGTCCTCCATTGAAGGGGAAATAGGGAGGATTAGAAGAAGAGTATGGGCATCGCACCCGAAGAGGGGAGGAGGGAGGGGATTCCAAAGATTTGGGGGGAGATAGCCATGCTATACTCAAACTCTTTCAAACATTCATTTCTTTCTCTATTGCTTAATCAAACGAGATGGGGGTACATATACAGGGAAAGGGGAAGATAAAACGATGCAAGAACATTGATTACATCCATGGAAAATAGTGGACATTGAAGACTTTCAAAGTTCCAAGTGTCGGGAAGTTGGGCCGTCTGCAGTCGAGCTTCTGGCTGAGATCGCGCTAGGGACACCTACCGCCTTCTTCAGGTCGCGCTACCCAAAGGTAGCGCGTTCATCAACGGCCCAGCAGCTTCTACGATCAGCTTTGGCCTGGCAGCTCGCTTGATTTCCATCAAACCCCTCCACTTTGGAAGGTTCATCCTCGAACCTAGTAGCTCAAGATCCCAGTCTGTGAGAACATGTTGGTTCCCTAAGCTCTGATACCATTTGATGTGAAACGGGATTGGGAGGGGGTGGCCTTCTTCTTCCTTCTGCCCGAAGTCGCGCTATAGCCTCCTAGCGCGTTCCTGAAGAACGCGCTATATCATCCTAGCACGTTCTCAGGCAGCAGCAGAACGACGATCTTTGCCTTTGGGGCGCCCGTGGAAGACTCCGGGGGAGTGAATCACGGTGGAGAAACACTTTGGAAGATGGGTAACACACGATGGAACTTAACAAACACATGAGGGGCCCTAAACATAGATTAAACTAACCTAATACTAGCTAGGATAACTTGGTGAAGGTGGATGCGGGGGTGGGCGACGGGGGAGAAAGGGTGGCGTGGCAGAGCGTGCTAGGACCGTGAGGGAGTTTGGCTGGGGCCTCTCACCCGATCCCATCGCAGGACCGGTGCAACCGAGCTCCGTCTTGGCACTGGCAGCATCATTGGCGATGGTGGAGGGTGGCGATCGTTGGTGGAGGAAGAACGGAGCCCCGAATGGGGCCTCACACCTGACCCCGTCTCAGGGCCGATGCACACAGAACTTCGAACGTCCTCCATTGAAGGGGAAATAGGGAGGATTAGAAGAAGAGTATGGGCATCACACCTGAAGAGGGGAGGAGGGAGGGGATTCCAAAGATTTGGGGGGAGATAGCCATGCTATACTCAAACTCTTTCAAACATTCATTTCTTTCTCTATTGCTTAATCAAACGCGATGGGGGTATATATATAGGGAAAGGGGAAGACAAAATGATGCAAGAACATTGATTACATCCATGGAAAATAGTGGACATTGAAGACTTTCAGAGTTCCAAGCGTCGGGAAGTTGGACCGTCTGCAGTCGAGCTTCTGGCTGAGATCGCGCTAGGGACACCTACCGCCTTCTTCAGGTCGCGCTACCCAAAGGTAGCACGTTCATCAACGGCCCAGCAGCTTCCACGATCAGCTTTGGTCTGGCAGCTCGCTTGATTTCCATCAATTAGTTTTGCAGATGCGCAGGTAGCCACTCTTGAGAATTCAACCGGATGGAGTGAGCATTGCATGATGTGTTTAGCACTCCAGTTGACAGTGGATTATCTTATTTGTTCTTTGGTCCACAAGTCCTCATTATCCGTAAGCTCATACGGACCTTTGCTGATCACTCGCCAAAGTTCGTAGTCTTGAGCGAGAATGAACGCCTGCATGCGATATTTCCAATATGGATAATTAGTTCCAGTAAAGTAAGGAGGTCTATTAACAGAATGTCCTTCAGGTAAGAAACATTTAGACGCTAATCCACCATTTCTCTCAAGGTCATTGGACCCCATAATGAGAGATTAGGCTCTGATACCACTTGTTGGGTAGTGGACAGCGGATCTAGAGGGGAGGGGTGAATAGATCTGCCCCTCTTTTCGCAATACAACCCTCTATATAGCTAGTTAAAAATAATTGCAGTGGAATACAACTAGCTTAGTGACGTATAAAACAATTTACTTAGAAATATGATTTCACAATACAGATATTGAACCTAAGCATGCATCTAAAATAAATCAATCACACAATCAAACCACAACACAAAGGATTTTAAGATGGTTCGGACTGAATCCCCAGTCCTACGTCCACCCCTCACCAAATCCGGTGAGGCTCCACTAGTGCCACGTACTGAACCGTAAATCGGAAAGACCTCTGATTGCCTTCCTACTAATCACAGGTAGGGACATCAACACCGCAGATCGGACAACTTCCGATTGCCTTCCTACTAACCACCGGTAGGGGCGATCTTCTATTTCAAATGTTTGAATGAAATGAAAAAGAACAAGATATGAAAACACTCAAACAAGATATAGAATATGCTCAAAGTAGAAAGATCTTGTCTAAGTTGCATGAGCTTGTATCTGATGCTTCGATGGTGTCTTCTTCCTTGAGAGATGATCTTCCTTGAATCTCTTCTAGTTGATGAGGAAGACTATGGATGTAGCTTGGATTTTCCTTTTGATCTTCTTGAGTTGATGAAGAGGTTGATGCAGTTTAGATCACCCTTGAGAGCCTTGATTGCTTCTTGCTTCCTTGCAGGTTGAGATAACTTCAGATCTAGGCTTGAATCCCTTGGAATGGATGAAGATCTCTTCACGAAGTACTGTTCACGGCTACAGTACCATCTCCCTTGAACAGCCTCCACAAGCCTCCCTTGATCTCTTTTGATCCAAATGAAGCATTAGGGTTTCTAACCCCTCAAGTGTTGGTTTTATAGACTTTGAATGGTCCTTGGATATCCCCCAGACTAGATCCACAATTCATGAGAGATTAGGTGAGTTTTGATTAAACAAATCCAAGGAAAGTGGCTGGCCTCGAGGTGGAAATCGAAGTCAAACATGCCTGCATCGGGGCTGGCGGTCGACCTACAGCTTCGGGCCGTTGACCGCTACTGAGAAATGCTGTAGACGGATGTTCCCTGGGATTTCCGATCGACCGCTACTGGCTGGCGGTCGACCGCCACTGAAAGACCTGCAGACTGTGGGCTGCTGGCTGGGGCGGTCGACCGCCCCTGTGCTGGCCGTCGACCGCCAGCTGGGCAAACCCCGGGCTTTCCTGGGTTGATCCGTTTAACTGCTTTAGCTCCATCGCTTGACTCCTTTAGTAGTCTGTTCATGTATGTGGCATCACCCTTGACAGTCTTGAAGATCCCCGCGACCTGACCACGCAGGTTGATCCGCGTTCGAGGGCGCAACGTTGAGCTTTCACATTTGCCATCTCTACTTCATTCCTTGGCAATTCAATGGCATATCTGTCATGATCAAAACATCACGTATGTCAGTCATATGAGAGTTAAAACAATAATGACTTATAGTGTTTAGCTATTATCAAAACCAAGAATATCCAATAACTCAAATGACCACAAGACGATGTCGAATGACCCAAACCACAGGAAGACTCAAATGATCACAGGGGCACAACAGCAGCGCTTCGCCTTCATAGGCTCTGGTTGGTAGAGAAGGCTCGAGCCCTTGATGTCTTCGTATATCTCGTAGACGGGGGCGGATAGGGAAGTGTACTACTTGTATTTACGAGGGGGCTTCCTCCACTCCCCATCCTGGTTCCACCGTTTTCCTTGGCCTGAGCCTTGCTCGGATGGTCTCTTCTTGTCCCCCTCCCAACCCGAGCCCGTCGGACCATGGCAAGCGTTGAGGACTTCCTCGCACTCTATGTGGCGCAGGGCTAGGGTCACCAGATCGGTGAGGGAGGTGGGGGGTTGAAGGACCAGTTCTAGCCCAAGGTTCTCATCGCGGGTGCCACCGGTCAGTGCGGTGATGGCTAAGGCAACGTCCAAGCGAGGGATGCACAGGGCCTCCAATTTGAATTGGTTAATATAGGCCCGGAGCTTTTCCTCTTGTGCCTGCTTTAGGGCCAACAACCCTGCTACTGACCTTGGAGGACCACTGCCGGCGAAGCTTTCCTTGAATACTCTCTCGAATTGTCTGAAGTCGTGAATGCAGCTGGGGGCGAGTGCTCGGAACCAGGCCTGAGCGCCTTCGACCAAGGTGGTCATGAACGCTCGACATTTGACAGCGTCGGAGGCACCGTGCAAGGTCATCAGGGCGTCAAAGCTGTCGTAGTGGTCGGCCAGGTCTCCCTGGCCGTCATACGACTTGAAGGTCGGCAGTAAGATTCTGGGGGAGATCTCGGCCTTCAAGATATGGTCGGAGAATGGGGATTGCTCCTCATCTTCCTTGGCGGAAGTTTTCTGTAGGACACAAAGGGCACGCTCTTGTTACGTGAATCATCGCTCGAAGTCCCACAACTGGAGGGATAACTCTGGTTGCCGTTGAACCGAGGGGCGGTGGGGGTCGTCCCTACGGGCTACCGCATTGTCCCTCGGGGGGATCAGTTTTCAGGAACTACCGTCGTGTCCCGGTTCCTTCTCTCCTTGAGGTGGAGGAGGCTTCTTGTTTTGGAGGAGGGGCGTGTGAAGGTCCTCCCGATCGATTATGTATAAGCCGTCACCCTCGGAGGGTGAAGCGGCATCCGGCGGTTTGTTGGGAAGCTTCACCGTGAGGGGGACTCTCCCTGGGAAGTCATGACATCTCTTCCCTAGCCGCCTGGGTCCTCATCAGTTCAACGAGGGTGTCCAGTTTTGCGTTGAGGGTTTGGAGAGCGACAGAATTCTAGTTGGGGGATTGCACCTCCACGGGCAGTGGAGGCGGCTCATCGGCTTGATTGTTGTCGTTGGAGGGGAGGTTTTTCGTTGGGTGGGGAGGCAAAGGTCCTCCATCTGCCACCACGGTCTTTCCCTTGTCACCGGGGGTTCTCCTACTAGAATTTCTTCGCACCATGATGGCTCTTTGCTCATTTCCCACAGATGGCGCCAGATGAAGAGGGGTAATCTCGCGCTGCTCCTGAGCCGTGAGATCCTGGAGGAATCTTTGGTCATGGTCACCATGCGTGTATAATCTGCAAGAGGGGAAACATGTCAGAGGTGCCTAGGGATGGAACCCCGGGGAAAACACTATGATGCCTAGGTCAGCAAATGTGATAGAGCACGGATGTGATGAGAGGTGGTAGGAGAAAGAAAGGGCGCGAGATTATTCTCCACCAAGAGGTGTGGTGGTTCTCTCAGAATGCTTGCTTACCTTTTCGGAGGGTCTCCTTGGGATTTATATAGCAGTCCGTTTAACGTAAGAGTCCAGGGTACTGAGTGGATTTCGGGGAGGTTACGCCCTTGTAGTGGGCTCTTTATGGCATATAGACTCTTGCTCTCCCATATCCCTTGGAGTTCCCCATTCGTGTTGGGTGCGTAACGGATGCTCAGATAAGCTTCCAACAGTCGGTCTGGGGTCAAGACGGTCACTCGGAGCTCTCTCCCGAGCGATGGGGCGTACCTCGGATGGCCTGCGTTGGGTCCCAGTGGAGGCCTTCGTAACTGATCTGTCTCTCGGACTTTCGGACTTGAGGGTCACCTAGGAAGTGTTGATCCGAGTAAGTTTTGGGCTTAAAGTAAGTGGGCCCAGAATGAGGCTGTCACTTTGGGGAGCTAGGCTTTGTTTGGTCAGATTGGACCTAGTTGGGCCGTGCTCTTGGGTGGTCGATTTTTGCCCTCTCCAGGAACTAAAGTCAACTTTCGGAGAGAGGGTTTGGGGTATGCACATGTGATTAAAAAATCCTTTGGTAACAAGTTACATACCTCCTTCATCCTTGGCTCACATGAAGCCAGTACCTCTAGTGGTCCCCCAAAATAGTCTAGTGCCCAGAAAAATAAAGAACAAGATAGAAATCAGAAAAGGAAAACACAAAAACCAAAATAGAAAACAAGTTTGCTTGTGTTGATATGCATGCTAGAAAATACAATGATAAACACCATGCCTCTGATAAAATGGATGCTTACTGTTTCTATTGTGGTAAGCATGGACATATTGTGCATGACTGTTTTATCTTGAAGAATGATGAACTACAAGTAGGCAAGATCAGGAGAAACAATGCAGGAAGCACTGTCAAAGGAAAGGTCTACGCCGGGAAGAAGAATGCTTAACACACTTCCATTCAGAAGCCCGAAAATGGCCTGATGCGTCGACACAGTCCTTGGGACAGGTCGATGCACCCTAAAGCTAGTATAAGAACCTTTCCTCATCACTGCTCTCACTATGGAAAAATTGGCCATATAGTCAAAGATTGTTGGCATTTGAAGGGTAGAACCCACGTTCATGCCAAAAAGGGTAATTTCCATGCTCATCCCCAAAAGCTCAATGCCCACGCACACAAGAAATATGGGAATTATAATGTGTGCTGCTTTTATTGCGGTGAGTATGGACATATGCTTGATAATTGTCATTGGATGAAGAGTGATGAACTGAATGCAGCAAAGAAGAGAAACATACATATCAAAAATGTTGCTAATCATCAAGGACCCAAGAAAACTTGTGTACTTAAATATCTCTAATGAGAACTTTGGGTGCAAGGTGCCTTAGAGTTGAACGAGGATCAGCAAGAAATAAAAGCTCAAGGCACAGGTTTGTGAATAAAGTTTCAGATCATGTTAACTCTGCATGGTAGATTTCCTTGTTAGTTACTATAGTTAAGCCTTTCGTTGTTTACAATAAATTCTGCTCAACTCATGAAGAGTTTGTCATGCTGATGGAATTGTCATGATGATTGAGTTGTTGATAATTCTTGCACGTCTGTGGTTCATCTTATTACTGCTCCCAATTTTAGCATCCATATGAGCTTCATGACTATCATTACTGACCACTGTTTTGTTGATGTCATGGCACTTATAACACAACTCATCATGCATGTGGACACTTAACTCTTGTTTGATTATCCTATCTTCCATGAGCATTAGATTAACGGGGAGTTTGAGAGTCTTGCACTTCAGTTTGAAATGCATCTGCGAACATCTTGAATCTGCATATGCTGTAGAGTTTGAGCATCATCTAGTGGTTTCATGCACTTTCATGTATTTCATGTTTAAAGGACCCAACACTTCATGTCAAGCATGTCTTACATTCTCATGCACCATCATGGCATGGCCCTTTGGTATATAGAATGGTGACTTGTGGAAGGTTGGATTAAATCCAACTGAAAGCTATCACTATGCGTGAGAAGATCCTCGGATCAAGTTCTACGCCAAGTACCATGGGTCAATTGCTCATATAAGTTATATGCTGCATACCCCCCCTGGTTAATCCTTCAAATGCATTTTGAAGTTTATGCACAAGTTGAGGGGGAGTCATCATGAAATTTCTATTGGCATGCTTGCATATTATCCAATCTAAAATTCATCATGTTGATATCTGAGTTGATTGCATATTCTCATGGGGAGCTTGATTCGTTTTTGACAAATTGTTCAAACTAGATGTGGTGTGCCTTATGACTAATGAACTTTTGATAAAAAGGAAAAAGTTTGAGTTTCAAGCAAATGGAAAACTATCTTTGAATGCATATGTTTGACATGTGGTTTTCAACTATCTTGCATGAAGAATTAAAGTTAAAAAAAATGTCTGATGCATGCTTTTAGAATCTGGCAAGATCATATGCCATCAAAACTTCAAACTTTGTTGAAATCCTTCTGGCTGCTTGATCAGGTCGACCCAAGAAACTCTCAGGTCGACCTAGCTTTGTTAAAAACTACTTTGTTGAAAACTCTTTGTGTTGTCTGCCAGACTGCGTCGACGCACAGGACTTACCACGTCGACCCAGCAGCTATTTCTTCACGGTTCATGCCTTCTGTTTGAGCCCTCTACATCGACCCCCTAACATATCTGTGTTGACGCATCAGGCTATCTGACAATTCATTCAATTCCTACAATCCTATTTTTTTGAATTGATCAGTGCTCACCCTGACTACAACATCTGAGCTCACTGCACATACTCAGGGGGAGTGTTTAGTGTCTATCTCCATTCCTCTACCCAAGTGCACTCCATGTATTCATCAGCTCTTGCATCATATTTATGATTTGTTGTGCTCCTTCTTGGGTCTGAGATGTCTTGATATCTGAATCTCATTCATACCCCAATTTCCATGAACTGCTTTGAACTCTAGGGAGCATTCCTGCTGAAACTCTCTGATATGTCTATCTACCATATGTCCTCATTTGCATGAGCTTGTTTGAAACATCATTTGCTTGCTCAGATATCTGGCTACCTACTCTAAATTCTTTGAATGCCTTGAAATCCTTGGAAGAATTTCTATATGTTGTTGAGTTCATTTATCAGAGTAAATCTTCAAGAGGAATCTTCTTTTATGGAGCTCTATGATTGCCCAGGATATAAAACTGTTGGTTTAAGTTTAATGAGTTCATGAGTTTTTTTTTTTTTTGTACTGAACTTTCTTGAAAGTGGCTACATTCAGACTTAATGGACTTAAACCATTGTTTCATGTTTTGACATGTTGTGACTTCTTAAATCTGAAAGTTTATTTTTAGTACAAAGGCATCCTTAGTTTAGGAACTTCATTGTAGTATTATTTTTAAACATTTGTCAAATTTAAAGATTTCAAAAGGGCTACAATGAAAGCAATGAACTTCAGTCATGCTGGGTAACTGGGGATATTGGAGTCTGATAAATGTATATCCTTATGTAAAAATGTGTGTGCTGAGTTCAAGTGCTCTTAGGCAGAGCAATGGCAATTGCTTCACCGAGAAACTGAGTCCCTTCATCAATGAAGTGGAGTGGACAAGGTCATGAAGTGCCTTGCTACCTCTGTTCTATGCGAAGCAGAATTGTGAGCTACACTGAGTAACTGCGGATGCTGGCGTCTAATCAACGTGCATCCTCACGTCAAAAGGTGTTGCCACACTTGAATGCTCTTGAAAAATGAAAAGCTATAACAGTTGGTTTCAAAAGATAAATCTAAACTTGTAGTGCCCATGGATAAAATCAGAAACGTTTAGGTGCTTAACCTCAATACTATTTGTAGCTACTCTCAAAGGGTCTGATGGAATTGAATGAGTAAGGTGAGAGGAGGTTAACCTGGTCTCTATATGTATTTCTAGTTCATTTCTATTAATTTTGAATGCAGAAATTTTCAAATTCTTATTATTGAGAAATTAAGAATTCATCAGTTTTAAACCAATCTTAATATAGGGGCTTTATCTTTGGAGTTCTATAATTGGAGATTCTAAAAAATATGTACTCTATATTTATGTACTTGGCTTCAGACTGAAGATCTCTCATCCTAAGATTTCTTGAATCTGATCCTTGTGTCCAGATTTCTTATTGATCGATGCTCCTGGTTGCATTGAAAACATCTCCACTCTCAACAATTGGTATCAAGTTCATCTCATGTATTTGGATGGTTTGCATTTTCCTTCCTCCATGCATTGCATAGAAAACATTAAAAATCTGAAAACCAAAAAACCCAAAAATCTGAAAATCCTGAAAAACTAAATCAGTTCTATGGCTGTCACACTGCTCTCTGATTGCATCTTCCTGCTATGCTTAATATCTCGCATCTATATATCTCTAATGATTCAATCTATGATGCCTTGCTATGACTTCATGGCATTCGTTGCCAACTTATGTGATCTGTTTACACCATTCCTTGGGACCCAATACCAAGAAGGAACCCATCAATTTGGCTCTTCACTTCTACATCACTATTGAATGCATATATGCCCTATCTGCTCGCCTGCTTGTGTTGTATTGGCTTTAATCTAAGCCCTCTTTGTTGATGGCAAAGGGGGAGAGATGTCTTAATGAGTCATCATGTCACGCCCCGAGCACGGAAGGAACTCGATATACGTGACGAGTTTATATCAATCATGTCAAACATAGCATAAAGAATTTGACACATAGACAAAGCGCGCAAAAGTAGAGATAATAAGCCAAATCCTCTATTTTATTAATAACTCCAAAGATAATTCAATTACATACTCTTTATTACCAAAGTAAAGTTACTAGACTCAATAAAAAGGAAAATATAATAATGACTCAAGAAAGATGAAAAGACACAACTAGATAACGGCTTCAACAAGCGGACAACTCTACGCTCTTCACTTATGTCCATTCCCATCCAAATGATCGTCATCATCGGAATTACCTGAAAAATAGGGAAAAAACTAGGGTGAGCGAACGCTCAGTAGGAATTATATCTCAAGTACAAGCTTGCTTTAAGTAAATTACATGTTACATGAAGGGAAGTATAGCTAGGCATGAATGCATGATAATGTCAAGAGTGAATAAGAAGAATCGGTATTGATGGACTAGCAAGATTTCAAGATATTCATGTAAAGCTAGAAAGAATTTTAAGTACGCAATTATCACTAGTGAATATGCAGTTTACATTTGGCCTTCTCTTCAATCTTCAGGGATGCTTATTGGTGGCAACTCCGCTAGAACTCGGATATTTAATTCTGCTTCACATATCAAACCAAAATCCCTATATGGCCTTTTCTTCTTGGCTGCTATTGGCTACGGTATGTGGGAGCTATGGTCTACCAGAAACATGGCGAAATATTAAGGCAAGTATATTTCCAGGCAAAGTCTGCTGCATAAAATTGTAGACTAGGCCAAGCGGATTTGTGATCTTTCTGAATTCAGAGAAGGTAATTTTAGTAGGAGAAAAATTCTAGCAAATTTTGGAATAAAGGCTGACGGTAAAAGAATCCCTCAGGTAAAAGTAGTAAGATGGTTATGCCCTCTGTGGCCATTCCTTAAACTAAACACAGATGGTGCTTGTAAACTATCGGGGGATTCTGGTGGGGGTGGGATCATTAGAGATGCCAAATGAAATGTTCTTCTTGCCTTCTCTCATTTTTATGGTCCTTGTAATAGCATCATTGCTGAAGCCAGAGCTTTACTAGATGGAATCAAATACCTTCATACTGTGGATAGTCAAACGGCATTGATAGAATGTGATTCAAAAGTTCTTGTGCAGATCATCAATAAACAGGTCCAATGTCCATGGGCGATCCTTACTTATGTTAGAGAAATTTGGGCAATTCTTTCACAATGGGATTCCATAACTCACATCTATAGAGAAGCCAATCATGTTGCTGATTTATTAGCTTTCTTAGCTTGCACCAATAAATGTAACTCTTTCTTTTCTTATCATGAGCTTCCCATGAACATTAAGGGTGCAGCTTGGTTGGATAAGCTAGGTATGCCTACCGTTCGATTCATGTAATTGTTTCCTTTTGATCTTATCAATAATATTTACCACCTAGTGGTATGCTGGTGAAGTGCATCCCTCCCCAAGGGGTACACTTTCCAAATTACTCCTACGCAGGGTTTCCCCCCCCCCCCAAAAAAAAGGTCATGTCATGTGAATTGGCTATTATAATTTCAAGCAAGTAAATACCCATTACGGGTCACGCAAGTCATGTCAAGTCAATTCAAGCACGAGATTCGTAGAATGCCATAATCAAGCAAGTCATGCACTTCGGTGCAATGCCACACCGTGATCAATATAGCTCCCATAGGCACAAGTACTTTCGGGTGCTCCTCCCAGGATAAGATCGGGCCCTATATGCGCCAGCATTGAGTCATGTATATCTTTTTAGACATCCACTATAGTTTATAGCCAATAGAGTTCAAAAGGAATAAGCCATTGTAGGATGATAAGGTAGATTTCACAGAATGAAGGAGTTCAAGGACAGAGCTTGAACAAGGATGACATACCGATAAATCGCATGAAAAACCATGACATATCATGAAACTAGGTAATTGGTGTCCACTCGGACAGCCTCCAATTACAGAAATAGCGTTCACTTTAGTGGTCGCTCATCCTTGTGAATAGTACAGGCACAAATAAGTTGCGTCCATATCACGGCTGCTAATTCAGTAATTAGCGCCCACTAGCCTGGCCGCCAATTCCTTCTGGCGTCCATGTCCTGGTCGCTAATTCCAGACAGAGACAAACTTCTCACAGAGGCTAGAAACAGCACTCTATGAGGGCTAGTTCATCACGTTTCTTCAGAGGGACGTGACAAACAAAGGTTTTAGGGTTTTTAGGGTACAACCTGCTCGGCTACCTTGAGGGAATCTAAGGCTAACGTAGACTTACGGAGGTCTAAATGAAGAAAGCACCAGTCCTAAGGAAGGAATATCCCGCGGAGGGTCCAATCATCACCAAGAGTTAGTGTGTAAGCGTAAAACGCCATGAACAGGAACTCCATCTACGGACGTGAGATGAGAGTGCCAAAAGACATGCAATATGGGTCAAAATCTGATAAATCTGAGAAATAGGAATCTGCGCCCAGACAGACAGGTGCTAATTTAGAAATTAGAGTCTACTGTCAAGTCACCATATCATTATTTACGAAAATTCAGAATAAATATTTCAGGGATTAGCGACCCTTTAAAGAGGCGCTAAATCAATATATAATAGTTTTCATTGTAATATTTCAATAAAATGGGTGACCTTCCAAGAAGGTGTCATACCATAATATAGCGACCAGGTGATGGTCGTTAATTCTTATTTTCTGATATATTTCAATTTTTAACAAATAATAGGAATCTGCGCCTCTATGGAGGGGCGCCAGTTCAAGAATGAACGCCTGCCCAAACAGGCGCTAATTCTTCTATGTATAAACTTTGCAGGACATCAGGCAGGTATGTAGCTAGACACATGGTACTGTTTATTTCTAGTGAAATAGCATGAACAGTAGTACAACGAGATGTACATGGAATTTTTGAAAACTGAAGACATGAACATGTTGGGAAAAATAATAAGACTCTAGAAACATGCTCATAATAAATTTTACACAATAGGTTCCATAGTTATTTAAATTTTAACATGGGTTAATTATTAAATCATATTACAAGAAATAGCGGCGGTCACTGGGTCACAGATTAATGGACAGCCAGCAAAGAGTCGCAAATTCTAGAATTTACGCCCGCCTGTGTGGTCGTTCATTAATTGGTGGCCAAGGGACAGTCGCCCAATCAGGATTTAGCGGCCATTGTAGTGGTCGCTATTTCGATGCAGAATAGAAACGTTACTCTACGCAAAATCTCAAGAATAGGGAGACAAGGAAACAACTTATAAGCTTGATATTCATGAGTTATATGCATGCAACCTGTTACTAACAATCTTGGGCATTAGTTCCTTAGGAAACTAACCTCGCGTGTGGATTGGAACGACGAACGGAAGAGAAGATGAGAGGGGAATAATAATAACAACGGCAACAGCAACTGCAACTGCAACAACAGCCGAAACAACTTCAGCAAAGAACGTAGAAGAAGAAGGACAACCTTCCTCGCACAACTGCGGTAATAGAGGAAGAACGGAAGAAGGAGTAAGGGCTTCTTCTCTTCGTTCACGGCAGCACGATGCAGCAACAGGAGGAAGACGACGAGGACGACGTCGACGCAAGAGAAGCAGAATGAGCAGTAGCAGTAGCCGGAGCTCATTCGAGAGGGGTTTATATAGATAGGGTTGAGGTTTTAAGCTTCCTAATGGGATTTAAATTACCACGTAACAGTCCTAGTTTGTTTTAAATTTCCCATGCACATCCCTTCCTATCTAAATCTGTAGCCACTTTCCCAAAAGAACCAAAAACCCTAAAGTCTCATGCACGTTCGAAGGGGATAGGAAAACCTAGGTGTATTGTAAAAAATCCCTTAAGTATTTATGTATTTATGTCTATGTCCCTTTAACCTTTGGCAACACCTTAAGGCCCATTATCCTTAAGCTAATCTTCCATACGTGAGGCCCATGTAGGTTAAGGCCTTTAATGTGTTTGTGGCCCATTGATGATGGTTGTGGTTGGCTTAAGATTTTTGTTTAATTTTGGCCCTTTGTTTATTTATCTTGAAGATTTCTTGTGTTTAATTTATTTAGGAAACTTTTATTTCTTATAATTTTATCCGGGGTGCTACACCCTCCCCTACTTAAAAGAATTTGATCCCCAAATTTAATTTCATATAGACATGGAGGGTGCATAGTACTTACCATTTCGAAATAAGTCAAGGAATCTTTTCTTCATAGATTCTTCGGTCTCCCAAGTAGCTTCATGTTCGAAACTTTTATTCCATTGAATCTTCACCATGGGAATAGTCTTGTTCTGTAGTACACGAACTTCACGATCAATGATCTTTACTGACTTCTATTCATATGTGAGGTCCTTTTGTATTACCAGGTTGTCATGATCTATGACATGGAACGGATCATGAACATACTTCTTAAGCAACGAGATGTGGAATACATTGTGTACTTCGGATAATTGCGGTGGCAAGGCAATCCGATAGGCTATCTCGCCCACTCTTTCTAGCACTTCGAAGGGACCGATATATCTTGGTGTAAGCTTGCCCTTAACACCAAATCTTCGGATACCTCGACCTGGGGAAACCTTGAGAAAGACGTGATCTCTGACTTGGAACTCCAAGTCTCTCCTTCTAGTATCGGCATAAGTATTTTGTCTCGACAGAGCCATCTTGAGTCTTTCTCTAATAAGTTGCACCTTCTCAGTCGTATCTCTTACCATGTCTGGGCCTAGAAGTTGCTTTTCCCCAACTTCATCCCAACATATTAGTGAGCGACAACTCCTTCCATATAATGTCTCGAAGGGTGACATTTGAATACTTGCATGGTAACTATTGTTATAAGCAAATTTGATCAGAGGAAGTGATCATGCCAGCTTCTACCAAAATCAATAATACAAGCCCGTAACATGTCTTCCACGACTTGATTCGTTCTCTCGATCTGACCATCCGTTTGAGGATGAAAAGCAGTGCTGAAATTATGTCTTGTCCCCAATAAATGTTGTAGACCCTTCCAAAAATGAGAAGGAACTCCATGCAGTCTAACAACTTCTTTGATGTATAAGGCAGTTAGAACATCAACTAACCATTGGCTCTTTATAGGCAAGAAGTGTGCCGACTTAGTTAATCGATCTATAATGACCCATATTCCATCATGTCTGCCTTTAGATTTAGACAAACCCATGATAAAATCCATGCCGATATCTTCCCACTTCCACTTGGGAATGTCTAGAGGGTGTAACTTACCAGCAGGATTTTGGTGTTCCGCTTTGACTTGTTGGCATGTGAGACAGCAAGAAACAAAGTCTGTTACGTTCCTTTTCATGTTGGGCCACCAAAAGGTTCGCTTTAAGTCCATTACATCTTGGTACCTCCAAGATGAATTGTATACCTTGATCGGTGAGCTTCTTCTAAAATTTTCTTCTTTAACTCTCGACTGTCACGCCCCGAGCGCAGAAGGAACCCGATACGCATGATGAGTTTATATCGATCATGTCAGTCAGAGCATAGGTGTATTCGACACATAGATAGAGTGCGCAAAAGTAGAGATAAACCAAATCATTTATTTATAACAACCATCAAGGTAATTTTATTACATAACATCAATAAAACGTACTAGAGGACAATCCTGACTCAATAAAGGAAGATTACAACGATTAACTCAAGAAAGGAAAAGACACGGATAGATAGACGCTTCTACGACTGGATGGCTCTATGCTCGTCACTCATGTCTGTTCCCTTCCGAGTGATCCTCGTCATCGGAATTACCTGAAAAATATGGGAAACACTAGGGTGAGCAAACGCTCAGTAGGAATTATATCTCAAGTACAAGCTTGCTTTAAATAATTACATGTTTCATGAATGCAAGTATAGCTATGCATGTACGCATGAAAACAACAAGAGAGAGAGTATCAAAAGATAATAAAGTTGAACTAACAAGAATTCAAGATAATCATGTGAAATGTAATAAGATAGTCAGGCATGTAAATATTTCAAGTCATGTCACGTGAATTGGCTATTTTAATATTAAACAAATATTTACCCGTTATGGGACACGCAATTCATGTCATGTCAGGTCAAGTACGAGATTATGGAATGCCTTTAATTCTAGAATGACAAGTACTTCGGTGCAATGCCACACCGTGATCAATATAGCTCCCATGGGCACAAGTACTTTCGGGTGCTCCTCCCAGGACCAGATCGGCCCCTATATGCGCAGGCATTGGGCCATGTATATTTTAGACATCCACTATAGTTATAGCCAATATAGAGCTCCAAAGGATAAACCATTGTAGAATGATAAGGTAGACTTCACGAATGAAGGAGTTCAAGGGCTGAATTTTGAACAAGTATGACACATCATTAAAACCTCACGAGAACCAATACATGTCATAAAACTAGGTAAATGGCACCCACTCAGTCCCCATGATTTATAGAAATAGCACCTACATGCGTGGTCATTAATTCCTGTGAATAGTACATGCACGAAGAATTAGCGACTTCTCATTCAGTCGCTCATTCATAAATAGCGTCCATGTCACGGTCGCTATAATAGGGAATAATGGCACTGGACAGGTCGCCAATTCCTTCTGGCGCCCAGGTCTGTGTCGCCAATTACTGACAGAAAAATAGACTTCTCAAAGAGGCTAGAAATAACGCTCTAAGAGGGCCAAACATCACGTTTCTCTAGAGTGACGTGACAAGACAGTGTCATGGCTTTTATGGGTACAACCTGCTCGACAGCCTTGAGGGAATCCAAGGCTTCGCGTAGACTTACAGAGGTCTCTATGATGAAATCACCAGTCTGAAGGAAGGAATATCCCGCGGAGGGCTCAATCATCACCGAGAGTTAGGGGCTGTACGGAAAACAACGTAAAACGTGGGACTGCATCTACAGACTGGGACACAGTGCCATAGACCCGTGGTATAAGTCAGAAAACCGATAAATCTGTGAGACAGGAAAACTGTGCCTCTACAGAAGTCGCCATTTCAAGAAATAGCGACCTTCTGAAAGGTAGTTCATTAACATATTATCAGAATTTTCGTGTAATTTGTTTAAAATTAACGACACTGCATGAGGGCATTAATTTCTAAGATTTTCCCATAAATTTATAATTATGATTTTAAATAGTGACTGTCTATAGTGGCGTTCATTCTTTAAATGACGCCCTGACCTCGATCGTTATAGTATTCGGAATTTCTAAATACTAAATATCACGATTATTATATTATTTATTCTTGGCTTAGATTTTTGAAAATTTTAATAAAATATAGAAAAATATGTATCCTACGTAAAATGTTATTTCCAACAACTTTGTCTCAAGAATCGGACCCAGAATAAAATTAGTTTAGGCCCAATTTCAAATTTTAGGCTAACAATCGTAGCTTTATAAAGAATAACAAAAACCACTAAATTGGACCATAATTCTCGCCCTAATGGGCTCTAATCTATGCCTAACCCTAGCCCAACCCTTGTTGACTGATTCTTCTTCGAAAACCCTAACCCTAGACGCCTCAATTTGGCACAGTGGCGACGGATTTGATCTATCCCTAATTTTTCGCCATTTTTCACTCTTTGGACTCTTGGGTCGAATTCGATCTCTAGAAGCTTCAATAGGGTCTATAAATAGAGGGCTTCGATCGCCGGTAACCCTCATTTGATCATTTGGCTGGCAGCGTGATCGATCGTGGTCGGACCTTGGCGAATTAGGGCGTTTGGTGGGGCGTGTTTTAGGGTTCCGACGAGCGCGTTTTCCCCTTTCTTCTTTAATTAAGCTAGGTTTCTCTCAGGCCCAACCTAATTAAACCATGTGAACATGTAGTTCTCATTGTTACCTTTCATTTGAATCTATCTTGCCCAAATTTTAGCATTCTATATCATGCGTATTTCTAATTTTATGAAGAACACATGATTAGGGTTCCTACTTTCATCAATTCCTGTTGATTTATATAGACTAATCGAAGCCCAATATTTTAATTGACCATGCTATGTTGTGCATTTTTAAGCTATCTATCTTCTGATAGTAAATTGCCCAATTTATACGCCATATACATGTTTTAATCATGCTTTTATTGTACCGGTGTCGTGTTCTTCGTGATTTGGGGCTCGGGTTAGTAGAAACAGTTCTAACAGGGATCGCTAGGTTGAAAGCGGTCACACGATAGACCATTTATCATCTTCAGGCGGCAGGGCGATAGACCGCTTAGGGGTGGCGTGGTTTTACACTGAAGCTTGGCGGTCTTCCTCTTGACCGTTTCTGTCTTCAGGCGGTCTATACTTGACCGTTTTATCCCTGTTTCAGTAAAAAGATATTAATCGTCCCGGCATATTATGTCCTGTTAAACAGCTTGTTGGTCAGGTCAATTACATGGTATGAACACACAAAAACTAGGGTATATGAAACATATGAATTAAGTTCAACTCTCTTCCTTATAATTGTTATATTCATGACCATCTTTCATGTATTAAGAAATACTTGAAAAGGAAGTAGAATGGACCTAGTTGGTCGATTTAATGATTTTCTTGCCACTTATAAATTGTTGAATACTATTCATAATATTCTGTTTGACAGTCTTGCCACTCCGGTGGTATTGACAGACCGCACCATTCACATTTTCCGTGTTTCTAAGCCTTAATCTTGTAATAGTTGGGACTCTCCACCAAATACTCCTTCCGTTGGACTAGGACCACTATTATGAGGACTCCGTAAGACCCCGCGAGTCTGGGATTCCCACTAGGACGCCGGATAGGTTGTACTCTCAAAGCCTGTACCAATCGACTTGTGATTTCATGTTGGGCGGACCAAGTTCGTATGGCCTATCTGTCTGGGGCCGAATACGGTCATGCCCAGGACCGTAAACAAGTCCTTGCGGTCATCTCCTTGACCGTTTTTGGGTTGACTAGTCGAGGTGACCCAGTAAGTCCTCAAGTCATTTTAACCTGATTTAAAGTTGGCTAATGCCTCTCACTTGACCCTAGGACCTAGGTCTATACCCTGGATTGGTCTAGACTTGTCTCTGGTCGAGTTGGGACTTATTTTAAGATGACTTTTAAGCCTTCGTTGTCTGGCCTGATAGCGGTCTCCAGAGGACCGTTTCATTTGGTATGCGGTACAACGATAGACCGCTAAGCATCTCTAGCTTGACCTGTTCGTGGGCCTACTAGTAGCAGCCTTGTGTCCAACCCTCAGTTTTCCTTTGCGATTTCTATTGTTCGCAAGCAGTCTTTGACCTGATTTTCTTCGTGTTTTTGTGATGAAGCTAATTGATTGTGGTATCTTCTAAGGCTACATTTCTGTCTTACCATTATTGACTTTGGGCTATCGAGCCTATTTCGTCTCTTTCCCTCCAAATAATCATGCTCTTAGAAATTTGGATTTGTGAGCTTAGCCTTGGAACTCTTGGCCATTGTACGAGTGAATGTCTAGATTGGGATCTATGATCCAACCCCTTCAGTGTCAACGTATCATAAGGGCCTGGCCTGGTCTTGGGAGGAGCACCCGAAAGTACTTGTGCCCCGAGGAGTTTGTAATGACAAGGTGTGGCATTACACCGAAGTGCATGACTAGCGTGATAATCTATGACATTTTACTTCTACTTGAACCTTCTTGTGTGACCTGACATGCGTGCTTAACATGGCCAAATTCACAAGGAAACTTTACTTGAAATCCCGTGGAAAACTCTTGTTATACTTGCTTTTATTCTTGAATACCATATATCTTTTCCTTCTTTTATTTGTTGTTTACCGCATGTTTATATGTTTAGTTTGACTCTTTTATCGCAGTGCCATACATGATGAAATGATTAATCACTTAAACTATGCCTGATGATAGAGATAGAAATCCTACTGGGCTCTCGCTCACCCAGTTTTCCAACCCTTTTCAGGTAGCACGGATGAGGACTTGCACACCGATGGGGACGAGAGAGAGTAAACATGGAGCGAGCCTTCTAGTCGTGTTATGAGTCTTTGGTCTGATTAGATGTCGAGTCGTGTTGCTTCAAGACCTATGTATATTTTCTTTTCTATTAGTCATTGTAATAGTTAGTAAAGTCCACGAGATGCCAGTTGTAATAAGCACATTTCATCTTTATTATCAATAAAGTTTAGTTGGTTGAATGTATTTATTGGCCTTTGATATTTGGTCTCTTGTGGCAATGAATGCTCTGATTGACATGAATGTTATAACTGCTGCGTTTCGATTTTCCGCATCGGGGCGTGACAGTCGCATATTCAAGATTTTTGATATATCCTATTTTTACTGATTATTTACAATTTTGCGCCCTTGCATGAGGGTGTTCATTAATTAAATAGCGACTAAGGGGAGGTCGCTCTTTCTTTGTCATGTGATATGCATCGGGCAGGTACAATCATAGACACATGAAAATTTCAAGTTATTAGAATAGGAAACTAAAGACATGAACAGATAGTGGAAATTATATAGGTTCTATAAACATGGTCATGCATTATTTTAACGTCAGGTTTTATAGATATAAATTTTTAAACATGTTGTATTTATTAAATACCTAAAAGAATAGCGACTGAGCATAAGGTCGCTCATTAATTGACGCCCTTGGCACTATCGCTATTCCAAAAGAAATAACGATCGTGCATATGGCCGTTCATGGAATCAGCGCCCATGACAGGGTCGCTATTTACTGTAATGTAGTAAAACTACGGTAACGAGTACAGAAAACATAGTATCATGTTATGTGACCTATATGCAAGATTATTACTGTGTTTAACAAGTTGGGCTTCGTAGCTTGAGAACACCTACCTTGTTGGGTTTGATTTGGACGACGAATGAAGAGAATAAGAGAGGTGATAAGCTGCAACTGTAACTGCAGCTTCAACAGCACTCGTCGGAGAAAGAAAGAGGAAGAAGATGCTCATCCTTCCTTTCACAATAGTAGGAGGAAGCAATTGCAGCGATGACAACACTTGATCTATCATAAGAAGCAAGGCTTTTTCGTAATACCACAGCAGCCGTAGTTCACAGCAACTGCAGTAGCGACAACTTCACGAAGGAGGAAGAGAATAGCTTTTCTTCTTCACGTTCTCTATCAGAAGATGAAAAGGACAACGATAGTAGCAATAGGAAGACGTCGACGTAGGGATGGTACGAGCAACAGTAGCAGTAGCTTTTGCTCGTTCATTGGGAAGGTTTATGTATAGCGAATGGGGTTCTTTGGGGGTTGGAAACCTTAACGGAATTAAACTTTTCGTATATGAAATTCTAGAAGGCTTTGAAATAACCCATGTAAATCTCCCTATCTAAATCTGCAGCCGCCTCCCTCGTTTGGTTATAACCCTAAGGCATGCAGTTCGAACGTGAGAACGTTAAGGTTTTGGATTGTGGAAAGCCCTTGGGAGCACGGTTTGCCGTCCCGCCCCGACCCGCACCGACCCGCACGACCCGACCCGACCCAGGCGGGCACCGGGTCACGCGGGCTGGGGGTCGTGGACGGGTCGCACTGGACCGCAAGGTCCCGTGCGTCCCGCCACGTCCCGCTCCGGTGCGAGGCGGGACCCGGCTCGGTACGGCGGGTCGGGGGCGGTTCGCCCATTTAACGGGCCGAAGGGGGAGGAAGAGCTCCACCCCTCCCACCGACGAGCGGTGGTGCAGCGGCGGCGGACGGCGATATGAGCGGCCGACGGCGGCGTTGGGCGGCGATCGGAGGTAGGTAAGTTAAATTTTTTTAAAATGGTCGGGGGTGGGGCGTCAGCCGCCGGGTGGGGGGGTGCTGGGCGTCTGGGCCTCCGTGGGGGGACGGGGGGGGGTTGTTGTGCGTCCGTGGGGGGGCGGGGGGGAGGGGGGGTTGCTGTGCGTCCGTGGGGGGACAGGGGGGGGACGGGGGGGGTTGCTGTGCGTCCGTGGGGGGACGGGGGGGGACGGGGGCCGCCGTGTGGGGACGGGGGGGGGGGGGTTGCTGTGCGTCCGTGGGGGGACGGGGGGGGGACAGGGGGGGGACGGGGGGGGTTGCTGTGCATCCGTGGGGGGATGGGGGGGATAGGGGGGGACGGGGGGGGTGCTGCCGTGCTGGGCGTCTGCCACCGGCAGGCGGTGGGGGGATGAGGGGGGGGGGGGGCGTTTGTGACCGGGGGGGGGGGGGCGTGTGCGACCGTGGGGGTGGGGGGGGGAGGAAAAAATTTTATTTTTTAAAAATGTAATCTCTTTTTTTAATTTAAAAATATATGAATAAAATTTGTTAGATTGTCATTGTTTAATATTATTTTTGATGTCAGGTTGAATTTATGTTGTAGGAAAAATATAATTTTTATTTAATTCATCTTGTAGAATTTAATATATTGATATATTATTTAATTCTGGTTGTAGAAATAATATAAAGATCGTTTAATTCATGTTGTAGAAATATATTTATGTTTGATATATTATTTAATTAATGTTTAACTATTAGATTTAATTGAGATGTATTAAAATTTAAATTTAATTTTATAGAATTAATGATATTATTTTCATTATTAGTTGTAGACGTAAAATAATTTAATATAATATAAATAATTACTGATAAATAATTTAATATAATATAATTTAATTAGACATGTTTATAATTTAAATATATAATTAGTGATAAATATGTTACAAATTAATTTAAACTAAATGTAGGTCTATTAAATAAAAAATTAGCATTATATGCATGTTTTAGAAATAATGATATTATTTTGAACTAAATTATATTGACATGTAGTAAATATTGAATTTAGTCTTGCATATTGTAGAAATAATGATATTATTTTCATTGTTAGTCTTTGTTTAAAATAATGTACTTAATATGATTTGTAATTTTTACATTTAGGAGATACAGTTAAGTACTTAATATGGCTCCTAAGGAACGAACAAATGATATTGGGTGGTCACACGGAGTTTTGTTGGATGGCAACCGTAGGTGTTGGCGTTGTAACTATTGTAAAATAGAACACCGGGGAGGAGGGGTGTCTCGGTTGAAGAAGCATTTGGCCGAAGGAGCCGGGGCAAGATACTCTGAGGTTGCTGGGTGTACCCATGTGCCTAGAGATGTGAAACTTGCAATGGCTAGACACCTGCGTGAGAAGAGAGCTGAGATGAAAGAAAAAGAAAAAAAGAAGAAAAGGGATCAAGCGACAGTAAGCGGGCGCCCAAGTGGCAGCAACGAGGAGGAATGTGCATGGACACCCAGTGACGAAGACGAACAAGCATGTACTGAGCAGGCTAATGTGTATGTCACTGTGAACGATCCATACGAAGCAGAGCTTCGTGAGGCAGTACGTCAGAGCAGGGAAGAGTCAAGACATCCCGAGGAGACTATAGTCCGTAGTCGCGAGGCCGCGAGGACCAGAGCATCAGGGAGTGGTGGTTCATCTACGACTCGACAATCACGAGGCATAAGGAGTTTATTGACTGGTGACTCGGGGACACAAAGGAAAAGGACACAATCGATCAACATCGAAGATGTGGAGCCCGGTGCACTATCCCGAGAGCATGGTAAGCAAACGAGGATGGACGATGCGTATGGCCAGAAGGGACCTAAATGGAAACTTGGTCAAGCTGTTGCAAAATGGTGGCACCACGCGGGTCTACCTTTCAATGCAGCCAATAGCCCTTACTACAAGCCAATGTTTCAGGAAGCACAGATCCTTGGGCTACACGTGCAGCCACCTACAGCGAGAGAATTGGCTGGCGTATACCTTGATGAACAAGTTGCTGAGATCAAGAGTTACATTGACTCATTCAAGCAGAAATGGATAAAGTACGGAGTCACACTGATGTGTGATGGATGGTCAGGTACCATAAAATCTAGCCTGATTAACTTCCTTATTTATTGTGACAGACAGGTATTCTTTCACAAATCAGTGGATGCGTCTGGTCAAATTCACAGTCACCAATATATTTTGTCATTGATGGAGCAAGTGGTGACTGAGATTGGGGAGGAGTACATTGTACAAGTGGTGACTGATAATGGGTCGAACTATAAGAAGGCTGGGGAGGAGCTAATGAAGAAAAAACGGCACATTTTCTGGACCCCTTGTGCAGCACATTGTGTAGATCTGATGCTGAAGGAGATTGGGCAGCTTCGTATGGTAAAATCTGTGGTCGAGGTGGCACAAAAAATCACGAAATATATCTACAACGACACACTTGTATTGGCATGGATGAGGGAGCACTGTGGCGGCGAACTGTTGAGGCCTGGCATCACACGATTTGCCACCAACTACATCGCATTGCAGAGCCTATTGAAGCACAAGGATGGATTGAAGCAAATGTTTAGAGTTGAAACCTGGCTGAGTTCCTCTTTTGCTGCTTCACGTGAAGGGGCGGAGGTCGAGGGGATTGTCAACACCTCGAATTTTTGGGATAGAGTGAAGATATTAGTGTCATTGATAGAGCCACTGTATGAGGTTCTACGATGCGTGGATGGGGATAGAGTACCAACCATGGGGTTGGTGTACAGCAAAATAGAAGCAGCCAAGCGGAAGATCCTTACAACGTCCAAAAAATATGGACCCACTATTTTGGAGATTGTGGGGGACAGATGGGACAGACAAATGAGCCGTGATCTTCACATGGCAGGTAAACACTTACATTCTCGTCCAATCAATGAGCTGTGATTTTCAGTTGATACTAATATGTAATTCATTGTCTTACGATTACAGCGTACTATCTACATCCGGCCTTCCAATATGCTCGGGCCCTTGCTTATGACGATACGTTGATAGAATCGGTCAACATTGTGGTAGACCGATTGTCTTTCACCCCAACAGATGCCGCTGATGCGTTGAATGAGGTATACTTGGATATTTTAACATTGACAATATTAAATGAAATATACACTTCATATTTTTTGATAATGCAGATGAAAATATTTAGAGAGGGAATTGGTTCATTTGCGACACCTAATGCCGTGGCCAGTCGTGATAGACTCGACCCAGGTAATGTGTCTTCACAATGTACCTTCTATATCTCGAGAAAGAATTTTTACATCTAATTATTATATTGTACATGATCTGTCTTAAACACAGCTGAGTGGTGGCTAAATTACGGCACAAGTGCACCTGTATTAAGGAAGATCGCAATGAGAGTTCTATCGCAAACATCCTCGTCGAGTGGGTGTGAGCGGAATTGGTCGACGTTCTCCTTCTTGCATACTAAGCTGAGGAATAGGCTAACACACCGCAGGCTAGACAAAATGGTGTATGTTCATTACAACATGAGGCTAAAGGTCCGGCATGTACAAATGGATACAAGGAGAGGAGAGGGAGATTACGACCCAACGGATGCTGTGTACTTGCAAGACGATGACGACTCTATGGTAGCATGGGTTGCAAGAGCCACAACCGAGCGTGGTGAGGCAGAATTAGACGAGGAGGCTGAAGAACCTGGCGAGACACCACGGCCTAATACTTTTCTCGCATCAGCTGTACAAGAGGCAGTCGGGGAGGGAGATGACACCCATGTGCATTTGGGTGGTGACGACTCTGCAACGGGACGTGATGATGAAATTAATTTAGATGAAGACCTCGTCATTGGGGGTGGAGACACATCGTATGCGTACGATGATACAGCATGGGAGCGATTGATCCAACCGCGTCAAGAGCCACCTCAGGTGAATTAATACATGAAAATCGAATCGCAAATTTCATTAGATAGCATAGTCATATATTTATGTATGATAGCAATATATTGCAGGTTGGTCCGACAAATGACAACATTGCGGGAGAACAGTGGTCCCGAGTTGCTGTACCGCGGCATTCAATATCTGCGGAACCAAGAAGGTTATCCACTTCAAGAGAGGCTAGGGGGAGTTCCTCATTTAGAGAGGTGAAATTATATTGTCATTTCTACATTTGTTAATATATAATTCATTGGTAATTGAATATATTCTTCTTTCAATTGTGTAGTCTTCGGTAGCATCGAAACAACCATCTCAGTCTGCTGCGCCCCGACGCTCAACATCTAAGGCTAAGGCACCCAATCAGTCTTCTCAGGTATACGTACAGACTTACACAATAGAAAGTAAATTGAAAAATTATCTAAACAGGCTTCTGCTTCTCAGGCATCTATAGGGACACAACATGCAGCATGTAAGCCGCCCCCTGCTCCACAGAAGAAAAAATCATCATGGACCACATTATTCACCAGCAAGAAGGATAAGGGACCACCATTAAATCTGATAGATTTTGCAGACATGGAGACATTAGATCCCAATGCAGATGACGACACTACCGAGCCTTCTATTGAGCCCCGCATTAGTGGGAGTCATGACTCCGATCCTGAGAGTACACCGACAGGGTCTTCATCCCATGGAGGTGGTGGTTCTCAAGGTGACCAACGGAGTCCTCGTGAGAATACGAGTGCTGGTGGCAGAGAGTACAGCAGTGGTCATAGTAGAGGTCGTGGGGGCCATCAACATGGCGCATGGACAGAGGAGCAGCACTTCACACATGCCACGCAAGATGAGGACCACGGTGTTCCACTGGCAGGGACGAGACGGGCAGCTGATCATTGGGATCCCTACTATGGAAGTTCGGTTGCAGACAGTACCAGCTATCAAGGCATGTTGTCTGATTTTGAGAGGATGAGCACACATGACTCCCAGGGATCTGGAAGCTCGTATGGACGGTCATGGCCGTAGCAGCCGATGTATCATGGCGACTCAGATAACAGTAGTTCATTTTTCCCATCGTATCCATATCCTTATGCCGCAGCTACGTCAGTAGAGGTCGTGTACGCACAAGGTTCGCATGAGTATGAATACTACGTACGCATGTACTGGGAGAACTATTCAGGTTCAATGCGCTATGAAGACTATCTGTCCTATCTGCGGACCACATTTAATGTCAGATTGTTTGGAGATGGGCACTGGCCTAGTTTAGGTCCATAGGCTTTATTAGTATGTATCATTTGGTTACATTTAGAACTAACTAATAATTAATTGTACATTTCTTCATATATAGAGTTTTATACTTGTCATTGAAATCACTAATGTAAACTTTTACATCATTTGCAGGTCATCATGGACGGACGGCGTCACCCTGCGTGGGAGCATGGATATTCTGTTGAGGGTGATGGACATGTGCACTGTAGATACTGCGAACATCGCGTCACCGGCATACACAGGTTTGCGGAGCACCTTGCGGGAGTGGGACGCGATGTTCGTGCATGCGACCGAGTTCCGGGAGATGTTCGACATTCCTTTCTGACACAGTTACATGATAGATACGGTTCTCGTAGCACACCGAGGACATCTTCTTCTACGTCCCGGGTACCTCCACCACGAGCACATGGCGGAGCAGGATCTTCCTCCACGTCCAGAGTTCGAGCAGCACCAGCACCAGTCGCACATGAAAGAATTGAAGCTATAGATGTAGTGAGGACTTTTTTTATAGATTTTCATGTACCCTCCACCACAGCACACGACCCATCATTTGTGCAGATGGTTACATATTTTCAGTCTCACCCATATATACCTCCACCCACTAGGATAGAGTTAGATTATACGGGTGATCAGTCTCATGTATCTGATGATGAGTTTTGGGATTCGGGCTTCACTGATGATGAGGATTAGTGAGTTTTGGGATTTGGATTACACACATGAGGAGGATGAGTGAGTTTTGGGATTCGGACTTCACAGATGGACACGGATTAGTGAGTTTTTGTATTTTATACTTCATGAATGAATGCCATTATTATGTCACTGTTTACTTTTACATATTTAGTAATTAAAATAAATTTTTATGTATTATATATAATAGGATGTTTAATTAAGCAGTGTAATATGTAATTTTTATATAATTTAATATGTATAATGTAGTATGGATCTATTATCATAAATAAACTATACATTCTAATATTTTTAAATATATATATACCATTTAATCTTTCAAAATAAATTTCTTAAAAATTTTAAAAAAAATTCCAAAAAAATCGCGTGGAGAGCCAAAGGGCGGACCGGGTCGCTTTGAGACCCGCCCGACCCGACCCGTCCCGCACCGAGACCGGGTCGGCTGGGTCGGGCGGGTCGGCAAACCCTGCTTGGGAGTTAGTATATATATATATATATATATCTCCCCAATTGTCACCCAATGGTGAAGTCCATTTGGCTTTCTTCGTTCAGGACCATGTACACGCTAAAGCCCTCTTTGATGTAAAATCATAAGGCCCATATCTTCAAAGGTTTAAATTCTCATGGGTTAAGGCCCAATGGTTAGGCCCCTTTTGGGTTTTAAACTTTTATTCGGTTTAAGCCTTGTCTACTTAGAAAATTCCTTAGGTTCAATCTATTTAGAAATTCTATTCCTATAATTTATCAGGGATGCTACATGGACAGTCTGGCACATATGTCCTTTCATGGAATAATAGCCTTCCATCAGATGCTAGCTTGAAATCTGGTCGCTCTTCTAGCTTACCCTTAATCTCTACTAGCACCGGGTCTTCATCTTGTAGCCCTTTGATTTCGGAAAGTAAATCCGGTTGTATCCTCATGTGTGATAGTGTAATACACCCTTTCTCCTTCTCTGTGCTTATATCAAGCTTGAAAAATTATTCCAGCATCTTCCACTCTTGGATCATACAGTTGGTCAATAACGCTCACAGCTTTCGACTAAGGGCATCTGCTATGGAATTACCCTTGCCAAGATGGCATTGTATTATGAAGTCAAAGTCATTGATATACTCTAGCCAACGTCTTTGTCTCATGTTCAAAACCTTTTGGGAGAATAAGTACTTGAGACTCTTGTGATCGGAGTGCACGGTGAATTGTTCTCCATAGAGATAGTGTCTCCAGATCTTTAAAGCAAATACTACCGCGGCCAGCTCTAAGTCGTACACCGGGTAGTTCTCCTCATGCTTCTTCAATTGCCGGGAAGAGTAAGCAATGACCTTCCCTTGTTGCATTAGCACACATCTGAGGCCAATACCGGATGCATCGGTATATACCTCGAATTTCTCTCCTTCAGTCGGTAATGCTAAGAGTGGAGTAGTCGTCAGATGATCCTTCAAGGCTTGAAAGCTCCTTTCACAATCCTCATTCCACTCATAAGGAATCTCCTTGCGTGTCAGCCTAGTAAGAGGAACAGCAATCTTGGAGAAGTCCTTTATAAATCGCCGATAATAACCAGCTAGACCCAAGAAACTTCAGATCTTGGTTCTATTTGTTGGCCTTTCACAATTCTTTACAGCCTCGACCATTGATGGATCCACAGATATGCCATTCTTTGAAATCACATTCCCTAAGAAAGATGCTTCCTCGAGCCAGAAATCACACTTGCTAAGCTTGGCATAGAGTTGATTCTTCCTTAATATTTGTAATGCGGTCCTTAAATTCTCTTCATGATCTTCCTCGATCTTTGAATAAATCAATATATCATCAATAAAGACCACAATAAATTAGTCTAGATGAGGCCTGAATATGCTGTTCATTAACTACATAAAGGCTGCAGGGGTATTCATTAGTCTAAAAGGCATAACAGTAAATTCATAATGCCCATACCTGCTCTGGAATGCCGTTTTGTGTATATCCTCATCCTTGATCCTTAATTGGTGGTATCCTGATCTGAGATCAATCTTCGAGAAATATTTGACTCCAGATATTTGATCAAATAATTCATCGATCCTCGGTAGTGGATACTTATTTTTGATAGTAAGGTGGTTCAGCTGTCGATAATTGATACGGAGTCTCATCGATCCATCTTTCTTCTTGACAAATAACACAGGCGCTCCCCACGGGGAAGTACTCGGCCTAATAAATCCTTTCTTCAAGAGCTTCATCAATTGTTCCTTCAATTCCTTGAGCTCGGCAGGGGACATCCTATATGGTGCCTTAGAAATCAGGCCAGCACCAGGGACAAAGTCGATGGTGAAGGCCACTTCTCTTTGTGGGGGTAATCTGGGCAATTCTTCTGGAAATACATCGAAAAACTCCCGAACCACACATACATCTTCTAAAAACCCCAACCCACAATTATTCCCATTTGAGCCTCAACACCTTAGAAAAAAGAAAAACCCTTAAACCTTAAAATGGCCTCACATATGTGAGTTTAGCTTAAAACAAATGGACCTTACGATGGGCTTTTAGGTATATACATTACTACATAAACACTTAAGGGCTCTTGGAAAAACATAAACCTTTAACCTCTTTACGTTTGAAGCTTGCATGCGAATAGGATTTAGGGTTTTAAATCCAACCAGGAAGGTGGCTGCGGATATAGTAGGATGGTGATATACGTGGGAAACTTTAGACTAGTTAGGATTCTTAAGTGGGAATTTAAATCCCAGTAGGAATCTAAAAACCCTATAGGTTTTATCCTCTCTATAAATACCATGCTCCCACGAGCAAGCAGAACCCTATCCGCTACTGCGTTAAGCCGTCGTCCTCTACTATCCCTGCTGCTTCGTGTGAAGAAGAGCATCGCCTACTTCTTCTTCGTACTCTTCTGCTCCTGCTATCGTACGTGAAGAAGGAAGCTACTTCTTCCTCTTTCTTCATCTGCCTATTCGAAGTGCTACCGCTGCTATTGCATTGTCTTCATCTTCCTGCTATCGTACGTGAAGGAGAAGGTTGTGCATCTATTGCAGTTGCTCTTATTCCTTCCACAATCGTGTGCCTGTTGCTGCATATTGCTCTTATTATCCACCATCTTTTCTTCACCGTTCGTCGTTTCCAGACAACCAACAAAGGTAGGTTTTCTTAAGTTTTGAAGCCCAAGAAGATAGAAATAAGGATAGTACATGCATATACGATAATAGCAGTGTGTTTACATCTCGTATTTGTGTTCATGATCTTCAGTTTTACATAGTTATAGGTTTTCCTGGCTGCATGAAAATAACAACCAATCTCTGGCCGCTCATTAATGAATGACCGTGCAGAAGGTCACAAATTCTTAATTTGCGATAGTCTTCTAGTCGCCCATTAATGAGCGACCTTAGCCATGTCGCTAATTCTTTTAGTGTAATTTAATCAATACTACATGTTCAAAATTTAATATCCATGAAAACTTATGTTAAAATTCTTGCATGAGCATGATTCTGGATCCTCCATATTTTTCTCTACTTATCCATGTCTTCACTTTCCTGATTATGCAATCTCAAAAGATATGAATAGTGTTATGTGTCCAAGAATGTACCTGCCCGATGCGTAGCGAAGTTAAAAGAATGAATGACTATCTAACAGTCACCAATTCTTGAAGAAACACCTCTGTAAGGAGGCGTTGTTTTTGAAGAGATTTAGTAAAAATAGAAAATATAATGGGCTTCTGTTCAAACAGCCGCACATTAATCAATAAATGCCCCCATGAGGAGGCGCAGTTTTGTAAAGATTAGATATAACATAAAATATGTGAAAAACATGAATCTGTGACACCATATTGAGCGTTAATTATAGATTAAGCTCATTGGTAAAAGGTCGCCCATTTATAATGAAATGCTATTGATCTCTGGAATTTACTAGAATGAGCACCCGTTCACAGGGTCGCTAATTCCCAATATTTTCCTCAAAATTCTATTAAGCTATTGATTGAGCGACACTTCACACGGACGCATAATCATGATTGACCGCCCGTTTGAATGGTCGCCAATTCCTGTCTCTCAGTTTTATCACATTTTTTCCGACCCATATCGCGAGTTTACTTGGCACTCTCATCTCACATCCGTAGATGGAGTCCCTATTTTATTTCTATCGATTACACACTCAATTCTTGGTGATGATTAGACCCTCCGCGGGATATTTCTTCCTTCAGACTGGTAATTTTTTCATTGAGACCTCCGTAAGTCTACGCTAGGCTTGGATTCCCTCAAGGCAGTCGAGCAGGTTGTACCCTAAAAATCCTGGAACCCTTACTTGTCACGTCACTCTGAAGAAACGTGATGCTTTAGCCCTCATAGAGCATTGTTTTTGACCTCTTTTGAGAAGTCTGTCTCTGTCAGTAATTAGCGACCATGACATGGGCGCCAGAAGGAATTGGCGACCAGGCTAGTGGCACTATTTCACTGATTTAGCGACCATAGTATGGATGAAATTTTATCGAACCTATACTGTTCATAAGAATTAGCGACCAGACAGTGGGCGTTATCTCTGTAATTGATGGTAACTGAGTGGATGCCAATTACCCAGTTTCATGATATGTCTTGGTTTTTCATGTGATTTATCGGTAAGTCATATTTGTTCAAGTTCTGTCCTTAAACTCCTTCATTCGTGAAATCTACCTTATCATCCTACAATGGTTATTCCTTTGGAACTCTATATTGGCTATAACTATAGTGGATGTCAAAAAATATACATGACTCAATGCTTGCGCATATATGGCCCGATCTGGTCCTGGGAGGAGCACCCGAAAGTACTTGTGCCCATGGGAGTTGATTGATCACGGTGTGGCATTACACCGGAGTACTTGTCTTTCTAGATTAAGACATTCCATGACTCATGCTTGACTTGACTTGACATGACGTACTTGCATTGTAGCACCCCGAGAAATAATTAAATAACATCAAGGGTAATAACTGAGAAAAATAGTTATTTTTATTGGAAATCCTTTTAAATGAAATTTCAACTAATTTATAAAAATCTAGAAAATTCATAATCACGTAGAGGACTAAAAGTTTAGAAGAATTGTCTTCTTGGTCAAACCCTAAATAAAATTTTAACCAAGCCAAATTGATGGAATTAGGGTAAAATCGAGTTTAATTTAATCCAATCTTAGACCGTCCAATTTGAGCTCAAATCTTGATCAAATAGGCTCAGATCGGACCCATTTGAACGGCCTAGATGTATAGCACATTTCCCCTCTTGTAGCCCGTTGAAACCCTAACCCTAGGAGGCAAATTTCGAGAGTGTTGGAGGCGCGGCTTGGTCAATCTGCGATTCCCGCGCGTGATGGGTAGTGGGACTCTATCCGGCCCTCTCGTTCGCTCCCAGTTCAATCTACCACTTTAAAGTCAACCCTTACCGACCTAGTAACCCCTTTTTGCTGCGACGGGCGGCAAGGAGTTCGCTTGAGGGAGAATTCCGGCGTGTTCTTGGAGGGTTTTCTCAGCGTGACCGGCGACCATTGTCTCCTTTCTTCTTTGATTAAGGTAGGTTTTTGTAATGCCCCGAAAATTTTATATAATATTTTTGAAGTATTTAAGTATTTTCTAGGAATTTATAAGAATTTTTTTAAGAACAAAATGGATTAATAAATGAATTTCTAGGTTAAAAAAAAGGCCCAAGTATGATAACCAATTAACCTAGCCTATTTAAACAAAGCCCGAAAGACTTAAGGACCATGCCCATGAAGTTTGGCCCATATTCTAGAAGGTTGATTAATTTATTCACGGAATTTAAAGGATAAATACTCCTTATTAAGATAATTAAATGGATAAATAAATAAAAGAGTTTGAATTAAACTTAAATTCGACGCCCAGTAATAAAGGCGGTCTATCGCGAGACCGCTAGGGGATGATTAGCGGTCCAGTCTTAGACCTCTACTTTCTGTCAGTTCCATGAGTTCAAGAAAGAGCAAAAATATTAGATTTTAGATGTTCTATATCCTAGAGACCAAAGTGGAAGGACTAGTAAGTATCTTAAGGACTCTCAGAGGTCGACCTAAGGTTTAATAAAGACTCTAGAATTGATCTAATTCATGAAACCCTAGCAAAACCCTATAAATAGACCTTAGCTTTCACTTGCGTGACCCTTACGTTTGGCTCGCATGGAACCAAGGTAAGACTGTATTATTTTAGGTAGGTTCTTTTGAGGTTTTTATTCCTTATACTAAGGACTGACATCCCTCAAAATTTCGTGCTAGGAGATCAACCCATCAGGAAGATAGGAGCTTGCAAAGTTGCTGGTTTCATACAAACGACTCAGGAAATTGAGTAATGGGTCACTGAAGATCAGGAAATTAGGAGCCCAAAACGAGGTATTTGAAAGTTGCACGTTTAGAACTTTCTGTTCTCCTTAGTATCTTCTTCTTACCCTGAGTTCTGTATTTTTGGTTAATCTGAAACCTAATGTAGAATCACCCTATCTCTTATATGACAATCCTAGTTAGCTAAGTTTTATTCTTGCTACTAGCATTATTTTTACAGGTATAAAGATTTCTTGTAGAATTCATGTTTCTTATGCATTTAGAACTTATTTTAAACACAAGTTAATTTATGCCAAAATCATCTACTTTTGTAACTAAATACATGGTTCTAAAGTTAGATGATTCATGGTTTACCTTGATCATGGTTTTCATGATCTCTTTCTCATCTATAGAGTCATTTTCATAAGTACATGACATATATTCCGGTGTATGACCATTAGTTACACTTATGCACATTAAACACACAATCTTGGACTTGATAACCTCTTCTTTGGATATTCCTTCTAACGGACTATGAAATCTTGTTTCAAGGCCTCTGTAATTCTCCGTGAGCCTGGGATTCCCATCAGGACACTGAGTTGGTTATACCATTCAAGCCCAATTGTCTAGAAAGCACTTATACTAGTGTTTTATATATTTCTTGAACTTAGGGGCCTTATGGTTGACCGCCAGAGTCTGATAGTAGACCTTCACTAAACCGCTAACAGATCCTAGATGGTTCTTTCTTTGACCGCTAAAGACTCCAGATAATCTGTTTTAAATACCGAACAGTCTTGTCCTTGACGGTCCAGAACTAGACCACTTTCTTCATGAAACGGCCTAGTAAACGACTGCTATTGTTTCTGAGTACAGTTAACCCAAGGTTTCACCCAAGGGTTAATATTCCTATGATCCTAGATGGACTATTGAATTTCTGGGACGTGTCACCTTAATCAAAATATTTTAAGGAAATTATGAGAATTAAAGAAAGTACCGTTATGCTGTCAAATTTTCTCCAAAAGCGTAACCTAGTTATTAATGCATTTCTTGAACTCTCATATTCATATTTGAGCATTCTTCTATTTGACATTGTATCATGAAACATCATTGAATTTGTTATTTACATGGCCAAAACTTTATTGCTATAAACGTGGAAGTAGCTTTATTTATACTTGAAGATGTAGTTCGAGCACTGTTTGTGTTCAAAGGCTTTATGCTAGTCCCCTCGGCTGATTGTCGAAAACATACTATTTAAACCATGATGTATGATGCTACTGGCGTCGCATTATGCTGGGAGTACTTTTTTTATAAATAAGTGAAATATCCACGGCTCGTGAAGGAAAAATTCACATAAATTCACGATGTACTTACTATTAAGCAAAAAGTACTTACTTGCTTGTACATTCTTGTTAAATTATTGTTCATGAAAGGTCATTGTTGCATTCTTGCTGGACTATACTTGAATTGAGCAAGTATGATTTAATCGCATTATACTCAATCATATTTCCATATCTCAAATGTGATCATATCTTGTTACTTTGGTTTTATTCACGTGATTTATCATATCTGCATGATTTTATCTTGTTCTTTAAAGCTAAGACATTAATTACGTTAACATTGCCTACATGTTGATGCGAAGATACCTACTGGGCAAGTGTGCTCATTACCTATTTTCCAATCTTTTCAGGAAATACGAGTGAATCGGATTCAAATTACTCAAGTAGTGGGTCCGAGAGCAATTAAAGGAATTATGGATTCGAGTGAAGACCTAGAATGTCAAAACATGTCTACATTGAGTCTTTATATGTAATTTTTATTTTTATTGAGTTTATATCAAAAGAGAGTGAATATTCATGTATTTGGATCAAGATTGTTTGATATGAAATAAAGTGAAAGTTTGATTAAATTATTGTGCAATTACTTTGTGTGATTGTTATTGCGCTCTGGTTATATTTCTTGCTCGAGGCTTACCATGCCAGATGTTCGCGTTTCCGATTGTTTCCGCTGCATAACCTTGGGGCATGACAGTTAAGGTGGTATCAGAGCGCTAGGACTAGAAGTCCTAGGAAAAAGGTCATGTCATAGGCCAAGTCCAAGGTTAAGGACCTACACTTATGAAACTAGGAAGGAAGATTCCTAACCTATGAGAGGAAATTGGGTAGAACCTGGGATGAGATAGTCATTAGAATTATTTTTAAGCTAAAACCCCACTCATTCCATTAGAATTAACAAAATTCATTATTCTTCTCAGGTACCTTATTCTAATCATAATGGCTCATCGCGTAGACTGGAACGGCATGAAAGAGACTGTCGCGGGACTGACTCAGGCTTTACAAACTATGGCGCAAGCTGGCGCATGAGCAAGGGCTGGAGACCTACATCGTAACTTCCGAAGCTTGAAGCCTCTGAGATTTTCTAGTTCTTCAAATCCAGACGAGGCTGAAAATTGCATAGACAAGATGAACCGTATTTTTGAAGTTATGCAATGTGCGGATCAAGAAAAGGTTCACCTTGCTACATTTCAACTTAATAAGGATGCACATACATGGTGGAAGTCTATTCCTACACCACCAGCAGATGCACCACATACATGGGAAGGTTTTCTTACGCTATTCCGTGTTAAATATTTTTCTGAGTACGTCAAGGAGCGGAAGGCTATGGAGTTTCCTTCTCTACGCCTGGGCATGTTGTCGGTGGAGAAATATGAGCTTCAATTTTTCAGGTTGACGCCGTATGCTCCTCACTTGATTAGCATCGACTTGTTGAAAGCTAATAGACTTATGGACGGACTAAGGCCCGGTAATATTCAGCAACTAGGGACCCAGAATATCCGTACTTGTGCGGAGATGGTCCAACGGGCGCATCTATGTGAGAGGACCTTAGAAAAGGTCAAAAACTTAAATGGTATGAGCGAGGAACCGAGCCGAAGGTCTGATCGACATGATAAGAAGAAGAAGTTCAGTATCACAGAACCCTACAAATCTCGTGATAGCAAAAAGAGGTCCCGAAATGGGAGTGGTAGTGGCTACCACAAAAATAAGAAAGTCAAGGAAGAAGACAAGCAGGTCGCCACGGCCTGTACTTTCTGTAAGAAGTTCGGTCATTTGGCCGAAGAATGCTGGAAGCACCTTGGCGCTTATCTACGTTGTGGCAGCCGGGAGCACCGCATGCCGGATTGCCCAATTATGAAGGAACAATCATCCGGTGGTGGACGTTAATGGCAGGCTCATCTTAATGCCATTATGAATGATGATGAAGCACCCAAGGATGATAGGCTTATGGAAGGTACCATTCAGATCTATTCACATCCTATATTTGTACTATTCGATACTGGTGCTTCTCATTCTTTTATATCTACCGCCTTTGCAAAGACTTTACCTGTTTCATCGGTTCCTTTACCTTCGGACCTTGCTATTACTACACCTTTAGGTCCCGGAACCAAACTCACAAACTATTATCCTAATAGTGAGGTAAGGGTAGAAGGACACAATCCACCTGCAAATCTCGTATGCCTTGATATGGAGGGTTACGATACTATTTTAGGGGTAGATTGGCTAGTTGACCATGATGCTTACATAAATTACCAAAATAGGATTATCTCGTTTCAGAAAACTAGTCTTCCAAGGTTTTCCTTCCTTGGTGTCAAATATAGGAATCATCCTGCCATCATTTCATCTCTGTATGCTTGCAAATTAATTTTGCAAGGATGTGTGGCTTTTCTTGCTTCAGTAACCCTCACCGAATCCAAGGAAATAATCTTAGAAGATATTTCTATCATCAATAAGTTTTCGGATGTATTTCCCTCAGATTTACCCGGTTTACCACCCGAAAGGGAAGTAAACTTCTCCATTGAACTCATTCCTAGAGCAGGACATGTTTCAATAGCTCCATACAGGATGTCCCCCACAGAACTCAAAGAATTAAAGAGATAACTTCAGGAGCTACTAGACAAGAGTTTTATTCGACCTAGCACATCCCATTGGGGTGCGCTTGTGACGACCCGGATTCCGGATACCAGGTGCACCCGGTAGGACTACAGGACACACGTGGTACCGCATGGGACCCGTGAGGCCTCCCAAGCGCGGGAAAGCGCCGAAGGGAAAAAGGACTATCGTGTAGTACATTGAAAAAGGGCTCATCCCTATAGACATATTCACTGAGTTGTTGTATGTAAACTCGGCCTGGGGTAGAATAAGATCTCAATTCCCTGGGTGATCCTCGACAAGACACCGAAGGAGATTCCCGAGACTCCGATTGACGACCTCAGTCTGGCCATCTGTTTGAGGGTGATAGGCTGTGGAAAATTTGAGAAGGGTCCCCATTAGGTGCCAGAGGGTCTTCTATAAATAGCTGGTGAACTTAACATCCCTATCAAAAATGATGGTCTTGGGTAGGCCATGGAGGCGAACTACCTCATCGAAGAATAGGCGGGCCACATGGGAGGCATCAGAGGTTTTGGAACAGGGGATGAAATGGGCCATTTTGGAAAACCTATCCACTACCACGAAGATTGAATCATGCTTCTTCTGGGTTCTAGGTAGGCCCAAGACAAAGTCCATGCTTAAATCCTACCATGGATGATCAGGGACAGGGAGTGGGGTGTATAGGCCAGTGTTCTGTTTTACTTGTTTGGCAGAGGCACATATGCGACACTGCACCACAATTTTGGCTACATCCCTCTTGAGACTTGGCCAGTAGAATTATCCCTCAACCATAGCAATGGTCTTATGTACCCCAAAATGTCTAGCCAGGCCTCCTGCATGTAACTCTCTGACTAAGAAATCTCGCAGTGAGGTTCTAGGTATGCAAAGTTTATGGCCTTTGAAGAGGAATCCGTCCTCTAGGATGAAACCTTGGTGTTCTTTGGGTGATTGGGTGGTCAGGGTGGTATGGATAGGCCCAAAGTCCGGGCAATCAGGGTACTCATCCTTGATTCTTTCAAACCCTATGACTTCCAACTGAATGGTAGCCAACAAGGAGACCCTCCTACTGAGTGCATCTGCGGCACGATTCTCACTCCCAGCCTTATGCTTGATCACAAAAGTGTAGGACTAGATGTATTCGACCCAGCGGGCATGTCGGGCATTCAGCTTCAGTTGGGAGTTGAGATATTTCAGGGCCTCATGGTCAGAAAATATGACAAACTCTTTGGGCAAGAGATAATGTCTCCAATGCCAGAGGGATTGAACCACGGCATAAAATTCTTTGTCAAAGGTGGAGTATTTCATCCTCGCCTCACACAATTTCTCACTAAAGTAGGCCACCGGGTGTCCCTCTTGGCTGAGGATCCCGCCAATCCCTACCCCGGAGGCATCACAAGTCACCTCAAAGACTTTGGAAAAGTCGGGGAGGCATAATACCGGGGCTTGGGTCATCCTTTCCTTGAGCTCTTGGAAGGCCCTAGAAGCAGACTTGGTCCACACAAAAGTCCCCTTTTTAAGGCAATCTGTGATGGGGGCTGTGACCATGCTGAACCCGCGGATAAATCTCCGATAGAAGGTGGCCAACCCATGGAAGCTCTGGACTTCATGGAGAGTGTGGGGCTCTGGCCAGTCAAGGATAGCTTGGACCTTTTCGGGGTCCATGGACACTCCCTCGGTGGAGACCACATATCCAAGGAAAGTAATGGATTTGGTCATGAAATGACATTTTCCCAAGTTGGCGAAGAGACTCTCTTTCCTAAGGGTAGTGCAGATCTGCCTAAGATGGCTGAGGTGGGCTTCCTTGGACTTGCTGTAGATAAGGATGTCATCAAAATAGACCACCAAGAAATCTCCAATGTAAGGTCTAAGGACCTCTGTCATCAGGCGCATAAAGGTGCTCGGGGCATTTGATAGCCCAAAAGGCATCACTAGTCACTCAAAGAGTCCATCTTTGGTTTTAAAGGTTGTTTTCCATTCATCTCCTGGCCTTATCCTAACCTGATGGTAGCCACTTTTAAGATCTATTTTGGAAAAAATGGTGGCTCCGGCTAGCATGTTGAGCATATCGTCAAGCCTAGGTATGGGGAACCTATATTTGATGATAATCTTGTTAATGGCCCTGCTATCGATGCACATTGGCCATGTCCCATCTTTCTTGGGTGTGAGAAGGGCCGGGACAGCACAACGGCTTTTGCTAAGGCGGAGAAAGCCCTTTTTAATAAGTTCTTCCACTTGCCTCCTCAATTCAGCATGCTCTGTGGGGTTGAGGCGATAGTGGGGAAGGTTTGGGAGGGTGGCTCCTGGGACGAGGTCGATAGCATGTTGAACATCCCTCATGGGTGGCAGTTGGTCAGGGAGCTCATTGGGGAACACATCCTTAAATTCTTCCTGGAGAGGGTGTATTTCCACGGGGTGGGGGTTGGAGGGAGTTGACTCTCCAAGGCATATGACTACTGCACACAAGAGTGTTCTTTGGGCAACCTCCTCCTCCAGTTCTTTTCTCGTGATGAGATGTAGGCCTTTGACTTTTCCAGTTGGCTTTTCTTGGGTAGGTTCTTGGGAAGCTGGTTGGGTAGGTGGGGGTGGGATCCCTGGGTTTTGAGGTGGTTTGGATTGTGGGGAAGGGAGAAGCCCCTTGGAGGGAGGTTCCTTTCGAGGTGGGGAGGGATTGAGGCGGATGGTTTTCCCCTCATGTTCAAAAGTGCATGTGTTGAGATTTCCTACGATGGTTGCATTGACATCATAGATCCAGGGCCTCCCTAGTAGGACGCTCCCTACTTCCATGTGTATAATGTCACACCAAACTTGTCCTTGATAGGATGAGAAGGTGATGGGGACAAGGCAACAAGTGTTGACCGGGATGGAGTGGTTGTTAATCCAAGAGACCCGGTATGGCTTGGGGTGGGGTGTGGTAGTAAGCCCAAGAAGTTTAACAGTGTCAGGAGACACGGCGTTGACACAACTCTCATTATCTAGGATCATTTTCCTAACATGGTTCCCCATCTTGAGGTAGGTGTGAAAAATGGAGGTCCTTCGCCAATCTTCCTCTTGTGGTTTGGTGAGGGTGCACCTAATCACACCTAAGTGGGAGTCGGCGGGAGGAGGTTCGTGATCTAAGCCCATTTCATAGAATTGTTCCTCATACTCTTCTTCCCAACCCAAGGCAGCCTCATACTCCTCAACCATGCTCTCATGCTCTCCTTGGGACGGGGTAGGCCCTCCTTCAATGATAAGGCTGGACAATCCTTTGGACGGACATTGGGTGGCAATGTGGCCATAACCATGGCATCGAAAGCATTTTACCGAACTACTCCTTGGGGTTGTTCCTTTAGGGGTTTCCTCTCTTCGGGGAGGAGGGTTGGGTGGGGTTGCCTTTGTAATGCCCTGGATCTCGTAGGATCTTTAATGGATCTTTCGGATCTGTTTCGGATTGGTTTCGTTGAGTTTCGGTTCGCTTTTGTGGCTTCCGAATTGAGTTTGACGAGCCGTGTGGGTTTTTCTCACGTACTAGTTACGGAACCCTACGGTGAGTTTATTTGTCAATTCTCGAACTCGTGAATGCTACAGCGTCGATGTACTCTTCGAGCCGGTCGTTTCGACTATTTTTGTGTATTTTTCTGAATTTGTGTATTTTCGGCGCATTTTCGGAATTTTTGGAAATTAGGAAAATTTCCTAATTTCTTTTCCTTTTTCTTTTCTTTTTCTCTCTTCCTTTCTCATTCGCGCGACCGTCTCTCCCTCTCCCGTTCTCTCTCGTTTCTCCCCCTCTTTGGCTCCGGCTGCAGACGGAGGCGTAGGTGGGCGAGGTGGCGAGGCCGTGGAGCTGTCGAGATGCGCGATGAGGCGAGGATCGGATCGATTCTGGCGCGATCCCGAACGGTGGATTCAAAGCCGGTGAAATTGGTTCGCGAGTGGTTTTCGGCGTGGTTTAGTCCCTTCGGGGCACGGTTTCTTCGGTGGAGGTAGGGTGACGGATCCTTGCTTCTTCACCTTCGTTTTCCCTGCCATTGCACGGCGTTCGGCTAGGAAACGAGTGTGTTTGGGCTTGTTTTGCCTAAACCGTGATTTTCGTGGTTTTTAGGGTCGGCCGGTAAACGGTGACCGTTTGTGGTTCTGTTAGTTTCTAAATGACCGCAGGGATGTTAGAATCCCATCCACGTTGATTTCGTGCGATTCGGTGTTCATTCGAGGCCGGTAGAAGCCCGGGAACCTCGGTGACCCACTTAGGGTGGATTTGTCTAAATCGCCCGGATCGAGCGTTTTTGGTGTTGCATGTGGGCATTTTGGCCCTTGAATGTTGTTATTCGGTGTTGCGGTGTGTTTCCCCTGCGTTTCGGCGTGAATGGGGCGTGGAACGGGCCGATCCGGCCATTCCTATATTTTCCCGCCGTAACCGAAGTAGCGGTCATGCCAGCGACCGTTACTTGTCTTTAGCGGCCCTACGATTGACCGTCGTTTGGTCTGCATCGTTTTAGCGCTTTGGCTTCTAGGTGAGTGACGGCCCTAGAGTGGCGCGTCGCTTCCTCGTAACGCGCCTAGGTTAGTGCGTTACTTCGCCTTCGTCGTTTTATGTTGGGGTTGAGTCGGTTAGTCTAACGCGCTTGACCCAGTGCGTTAGATGGAAGTGGCGCGCCTTGCCCAGGCCGTTACTTGCCAGTTGACTGACGTTGACTCGTTGAGGCGGTGCCTCTAGCGGTCGTGCCCCTATGCGTTGTTTGAGTGTGACGTGCCCGCCCCTGGCCGTTACATTCTCTTTTGGTCGAGGTTGGGTTGACTGCACCGTTGGGTGTGACGGTGGGGACCCCGTGCGTCGTTTGTGAGTAACGCGCATGCCTCCGACCGTTGTTTGCTGTGGTGTTGGGTTGAGGGTGGCCATGCCGTCTGTGAGTAACGGATGGGTCCCCCGTGCGTCGTTTGGTTCTGACGGCCCTCCCCTGCCGCGCTGTTTCGTGAGTGACGCGCCTGGCTTAGCGCGTTACTTCGCTTTGGTTTGGGTTTGCTGCACCGTTGAATGTGACGGTGGGTGCCCTGTGCGTCGTTTGCTTGTAACGCCCCTAGTCCCGTGCGTTACTTGGCTTTTGCGTGGTTTGTAGGTTATCAGGGTGGTGTGAGTGACGGCCTGGTGTCCGTCCGTCGTTTGGGAAATAACGGCCCTAACCTAGACCGTCGCTTGCTTGTAGCGGTCTAGAGCTGGTGCGTTACTTTCCTTGTGCCTTGGTTTTCCGCCCGATGATTCTGTGTGTCTTGGCTTGGCCTTGTGGTCTGCCCGTTGTCCCGTGGATGTCTCTTGACGTCCTATGAGGGTTAAGACTACGTTGTAAGGTAGCCAGGAGTCTTCTTGCTTGTGGTAGGGTTCCTTATCCTACCTTTGCATGTGCTTGTTTGGGTTTCGGTCAACCTGGTCTGACCCAGTGGTTGACATGTGACCTTGTTTGCGCGTGTCTTAGCGGTTCTGTCCTGCCTAAGACACTGCTTCTGGATGCTTCGAGGTATTGTTCTACCTCGGTTTGCGTGTCCAGGTGTGCTGAGGGTTCTTGATGTCTCCCTCAGGTCTCCGTGTGTCGTTTTCTGCGGAGCGTGGTTTCTTTGGCTTAGGATTAGACCGATTGGCGGCTTGTTCCGCTGTTGTGACGATCTTACCTTTGAGTCGTTTGGCTCAGGATCGTTACGTAGGAGGTCTAGTGCTTGTCCTGAGTTGTCGGCAGTGGTGATACTGTCACTTGGTGCCTCGAAGTGCGTGTTGAGGGGCGTGGTTGCCCGTTAGTACTTCGGCGCTTGTGTTTTGAGCTTCTGTGTCGTGTGAAGCCTCCACTTGTGTGACCTAAGGCTGAGAGGTGCCGACCCGCTAGCGGATGGCGGAGGGTTTTTCCCAGTGAGCGGTTTTTAGTTAGTTCCGCGGGCTCCTAGCCAACGATAGCGTCCTGCCGAGGGAGAATACTAGCTAGAGGACCTGGCTTAGGCTATAGCCAGTGTGTGCACACGTGGTCAGGGGTTAGGACTTACGTCGACGGGCGTGACCCTGACTAGTTACTTGTTTTGCTGTTACTGTTTGGTTCAGCTGGTGTCTACATCTCTGCTGTTGTTACAGCAGTACTGTAGGTGAGACACTTGAGGTGCGGCGTCAGACGTCAGTGGACGCAGCTGGCTTTTAAGGGGGTGCTTCCGTCACGTGACGCGTAGCTTTCGGCGTTTTCCTGTACGCTGTGACCTTTGCGAGTTGCCCGTTCGTGGCTGCACTCGGGGTCAGTGGTTTGTCGTCCGCGCGATGTTCCGATTGTGCGCGGGGCTTTGTGCACGACGTTCCCTGTCGTGTTTTGTCTGTTTCCCGGTGTCGGCGTTCGCCTTCGCCTTTGTTTGGGGCTGGTTGACAGACTGGTGTACCCTTCTGTGTGAGTTTAGGGTCATCCATCTGTTGCCTTTGTTTGGAGTAGTTTGGGATACCGAGGTTAGTTCGGTAGCCGCTTGTTTGGTGCGGGTTCTCACCCTCTCCTGCGTGTTCCCTACTCCTACTTCCCGTCTGTTCCTTTACAGCTTTGTAGTGTAGCTTTCCTGCTTTGCTACGTTGCTGTCCTTGCTACGTTTGTTGCTGCTTCCGTTGCCTTCGCTTTGTGCGGTTTTCCAGTGGGGATCCGCGTGACCCCTACTGAGTTTCTGTTGAGACTCACCCCTGCTGCTTTTCAGGTGGGTTTCGCCGTCTGCCTCTGCTGTCCTTGGTGGAGTGCGCGTTTGCTGTTGTAGCTGCCAGCCGTACCTGCGTCGGGTTCCTCCGACTTCTGTGTACGTTTCTTTCTGTTCGACTGTACTGTGCTAGACTTGTTGTCTTTCCTTGGGCTAGACTCTGGTGTATAATTGAAAACTTGAATATTAATGAAAAGGTAATTTTATTTCTGCTACTTTAGCAATCCATTGTAATGAAATTTAATTGCTTACTGTTATATCTGCTGGCTTCAATGTATTCCACACACTCCTTTTTCCCTTCGGCGCTTTCCCGCGCTTGGGAGGCCTCACGGGTCCCATGTGGTATCACGTGTATTCGGTATTTATACCGGGTGCACCGGGTATCCGGAATCCGGGTCGCTACAGGTGGTATCAGAGCAGTGTTCTGAGATGTTCGGAGTTCTTTTCTGAGCTATCAGATCATTGTCGTGTGAGATACATGGAAATCCAGATATACAGTTACCAGAGTCTTTAGGCCCAGTACAGTCTCTTGCTGGCGTAGGTGTTGCGATGGTTTATCGCGGTGCTTTTTGCGTGTGGTCTTGTACGTGCTTGGTTGGCACTGTGCGAGATGGTTTTGCTCTCGTCTAGATGAGACGATGTGCTTCGTTCGGTTTTGAAGTTGGTCTCGATCGTGGTGCACTTTGCAGTGTTTGTCGGTTGGCATGAACCTGCAGTGCCTTGTTCGAGCTATTTTCTGTATTTTGCTCAGGTGGCTTATGACTTTTAGCGTTGGTGTGATGGCCACGCACGTTCTTACGTTGCTTGGGTTGTCCCAGCTTGAGTTTGTGTAGCTCCTGATGCTTCGTTGTTTTGGTTGCTTCGATTGTCGTGTTGCCTCGATTGAGAAGTTGCTCGAGCGAGCCTTGGATTTTCCCTTCCTGGTGAGCTGTTGTTGTTGAGCTTGTTGCTTCTCATCCCTCTTTGGTGAAGCTTTCCGAGGTTTGCCTTGGAATTGCTGTCTTGGTTGTGCCTTTGTCCTGTGTCTGCTTAAGTGTAGACAGCTTTGTTTTGAGCCTGATCTGCTCCTTGTTGTACGGTTGCTTAGCTTTGGACTCCATGATGGTGTTAAGAGCTGTTGTGTACCGTAGTTGTCGTGCTGTGTCTAACGGCCGATGTGTTGTGAAGGCTCATTTATCGTGTCAGGACGTGATGGTGAGCTGAGATTGATGCTTTCCTTGTGCTTTGCGCTGAAGCTGGTGCTCTTCTCTTGTTGCACTTAGGCTCTTTGTGATCGGTTGTTCGCCTGATCAGTGCTCGTGGCGTGTTAATTGCGATCTTTGTTGATTGCGATGACGCCTGGTGTGTGCTGAGATGCGATTATCGATGTTGTTCTATTGCCTGTGCACGTTGTTGAGAGTACAGCTGGAGTGTGTGGGCTCGCTACCCATTTGTCGAGAGGTCTTGTTCCTTTCTCGATGTGGCTTTGTCTTGGCTTCTTGTGCCTTGACTTTGGTTGTTGTCGTGCCGTTGTTCGTGGTTTTCTTGTGTTGGCATCGGCATTGTGCGAGTGTTGGGGAATTTGTCGGCATCTTTGCGGATTGAGTACCCTCTACTCTGTATTTTCTTCTTGGGTGTTGTGCTCTTGAGGCGTGTTGCTAGTCCTTGAGTTGCATTCCCCGAGATCATTGTTGTTGTTTTTCGTTGTTGTGGGTCTTTCTCTTGGTGAGCAGTCTGATGCGTGACCTGTCTCTTGTGGTCGTGTGTTCAGCTGTTTTTGTGCCTTGTTGTGACCCTGCTTGCAGTTGTGTTCCGTGGTTCTGCGTGTTAAGTAGAGCCGGAATTCTGCAGGTGTTGCCGTTGTGTTGTTTTGGCGCTGTTTCTTTATGATTTTGCGTCTCTGCCTTGGACCATGGTCTTGTCAGTTGGCTTGCTGTGCTCTCTTTCCCTGGTGGAGTTAGCTTGCGACTTGATCAGATGTGATGTCTGAGTGAGTACTGACTTGATTGTGTTTCGGGTCCAGCAGCGTTGTTGTTGTCGTTGGTGTCCTGTGTGCCAGGTGTTCCCTGTTGCCTTTGGCACTGGAGCCGATGATGTTGCGAGCTGTCAGCTGTGGGGACTGCGTTCCTTGTGTAAGCTGCCGCTTGCCGTGTTGTCGTTGTGTTTCTCAGTTGTCTGTTGTTGTGGCTGTCGTGTCTCTATTTCTGGTGAGACGTAAACGACGTTGCCCTTGCTTCGGAGGTGTCAGATGTATTCACTTTGGTGCCATACTCGTGCTGTAGACTTGCTGTCTTGGAAGCTGAGTGTGTACCTGTAATTGTGATCTGACGGTGTTCCTCTGAGCTGTGTTTTCCGAGTTTTGTGCTGTTGGGTTGTTCTTCCCTGCTTCTCCTTTGCTAGTCCTGAATTTCGGGGGCGAAATTCTTTGAAGGGGGGGGAGGATGTAATGCCCTAGATCTCGTAGGATCTTTAATGGATCTTTCGGATCTGTTTCGGATTGGTTTCGTTGAGTTTCGGTTCGCTTTTGTGGCTTCCGAATTGAGTTTGACGAGCCGTGTGGGTTTTTCTCACGTACTAGTTACGGAACCCTACGGTGAGTTTATTTGTCAATTCTCGAACTCGTGAATGCTACAGCGTCGATGTACTCTTCGAGCCGGTCGTTTCGACTATTTTTGTGTATTTTTCTGAATTTGTGTATTTTCGGCGCATTTTCGGAATTTTTGGAAATTAGGAAAATTTCCTAATTTCTTTTCCTTTTTCTTTTCTTTTTCTCTCTTCCTTTCTCATTCGCGCGACCGTCTCTCCCTCTCCCGTTCTCTCTCGTTTCTCCCCCTCTTTGGCTCCGGCTGCAGACGGAGGCGTAGGTGGGCGAGGTGGCGAGGCCGTGGAGCTGTCGAGATGCGCGATGAGGCGAGGATCGGATCGATTCTGGCGCGATCCCGAACGGTGGATTCAAAGCCGGTGAAATTGGTTCGCGAGTGGTTTTCGGCGTGGTTTAGTCCCTTCGGGGCACGGTTTCTTCGGTGGAGGTAGGGTGACGGATCCTTGCTTCTTCACCTTCGTTTTCCCTGCCATTGCACGGCGTTCGGCTAGGAAACGAGTGTGTTTGGGCTTGTTTTGCCTAAACCGTGATTTTCGTGGTTTTTAGGGTCGGCCGGTAAACGGTGACCGTTTGCGGTTCTGTTAGTTTCTAAATGACCGCAGGGATGTTAGAATCCCATCCACGTTGATTTCGTGCGATTCGGTGTTCATTCGAGGCCGGTAGAAGCCCGGGAACCTCGGTGACCCACTTAGGGTGGATTTGTCTAAATCGCCCGGATCGAGCGTTTTTGGTGTTGCATGTGGGCATTTTGGCCCTTGAATGTTGTTATTCGGTGTTGCGGTGTGTTTCCCCTGCGTTTCGGCGTGAATGGGGCGTGGAACGGGCCGATCCGGCCATTCCTATGTTTTCCCGCCGTAACCGAAGTAGCGGTCATGCCAGCGACCGTTACTTGTCTTTAGCGGCCCTACGACTGACCGTCGTTTGGTCTGCATCGTTTTAGCGCTTTGGCTTCTAGGTGAGTGACGGCCCTAGAGTGGCGCGTCGCTTCCTCGTAACGCGCCTAGGTTAGTGCGTTACTTCGCCTTCGTCGTTTTATGTTGGGGTTGAGTCGGTTAGTCTAACGCGCTTGACCCAGTGCGTTAGATGGAAGTGGCGCGCCTTGCCCAGGCCGTTACTTGCCAGTTGACTGACGTTGACTCGTTGAGGCGGTGCCTCTAGCGGTCGTGCCCCTATGCGTTGTTTGAGTGTGACGTGCCCGCCCCTGGCCGTTACATTCTCTTTTGGTCGAGGTTGGGTTGACTGCACCGTTGGGTGTGACGGTGGGGACCCCGTGCGTCGTTTGTGAGTAACGCGCATGCCTCCGACCGTTGTTTGCTGTGGTGTTGGGTTGAGGGTGGCCATGCCGTCTGTGAGTAACGGATGGGTCCCCCGTGCGTCGTTTGGTTCTGACGGCCCTCCCCTGCCGCGCTGTTTCGTGAGTGACGCGCCTGGCTTAGCGCGTTACTTCGCTTTGGTTTGGGTTTGCTGCACCGTTGAATGTGACGGTGGGTGCCCTGTGCGTCGTTTGCTTGTAACGCCCCTAGTCCCGTGCGTTACTTGGCTTTTGCGTGGTTTGTAGGTTATCAGGGTGGTGTGAGTGACGGCCTGGTGTCCGTCCGTCGTTTGGGAAATAACGGCCCTAACCTAGACCGTCGCTTGCTTGTAGCGGTCTAGAGCTGGTGCGTTACTTTCCTTGTGCCTTGGTTTTCCGCCCGATGATTCTGTGTGTCTTGGCTTGGCCTTGTGGTCTGCCCGTTGTCCCGTGGATGTCTCTTGACGTCCTATGAGGGTTAAGACTACGTTGTAAGGTAGCCAGGAGTCTTCTTGCTTGTGGTAGGGTTCCTTATCCTACCTTTGCATGTGCTTGTTTGGGTTTCGGTCAACCTGGTCTGACCCAGTGGTTGACATGTGACCTTGTTTGCGCGTGTCTTAGCGGTTCTGTCCTGCCTAAGACACTGCTTCTGGATGCTTCGAGGTATTGTTCTACCTCGGTTTGCGTGTCCAGGTGTGCTGAGGGTTCTTGATGTCTCCCTCAGGTCTCCGTGTGTCGTTTTCTGCGGAGCGTGGTTTCTTTGGCTTAGGATTAGACCGATTGGCGGCTTGTTCCGCTGTTGTGACGATCTTACCTTTGAGTCGTTTGGCTCAGGATCGTTACGTAGGAGGTCTAGTGCTTGTCCTGAGTTGTCGGCAGTGGTGATACTGTCACTTGGTGCCTCGAAGTGCGTGTTGAGGGGCGTGGTTGCCCGTTAGTACTTCGGCGCTTGTGTTTTGAGCTTCTGTGTCGTGTGAAGCCTCCACTTGTGTGACCTAAGGCTGAGAGGTGCCGACCCGCTAGCGGATGGCGGAGGGTTTTTCCCAGTGAGCGGTTTTTAGTTAGTTCCGCGGGCTCCTAGCCAACGGTAGCGTCCTGCCGAGGGAGAATACTAGCTAGAGGACCTGGCTTAGGCTATAGCCAGTGTGTGCACACGTGGTCAGGGGTTAGGACTTACGTCGACGGGCATGACCCTGACTAGTTACTTGTTTTGCTGTTACTGTTTGGTTCAGCTGGTGTCTACATCTCTGCTGTTGTTACAGCAGTACTGTAGGTGAGACACTTGAGGTGCGGCGTCAGACGTCAGTGGACGCAGCTGGCTTTTAAGGGGGTGCTTCCGTCACGTGACGCGTAGCTTTCGGCGTTTTCCTGTACGCTGTGACCTTTGCGAGTTGCCCGTTCGTGGCTGCACTCGGGGTCAGTGGTTTGTCGTCCGCGCGATGTTCCGATCGTGCGCGGGGCTTTGTGCACGACGTTCCCTGTCGTGTTTTGTCTGTTTCCCGGTGTCGGCGTTCGCCTTCGCCTTTGTTTGGGGCTGGTTGACAGACTGGTGTACCCTTCTGTGTGAGTTTAGGGTCATCCATCTGTTGCCTTTGTTTGGAGTAGTTTGGGATACCGAGGTTAGTTCGGTAGCCGCTTGTTTGGTGCGGGTTCTCACCCTCTCCTGCGTGTTCCCTACTCCTACTTCCCGTCTGTTCCTTTACAGCTTTGTAGTGTAGCTTTCCTGCTTTGCTACGTTGCTGTCCTTGCTACGTTTGTTGCTGCTTCCGTTGCCTTCGCTTTGTGCGGTTTTCCAGTGGGGATCCGCGTGACCCCTACTGAGTTTCTGTTGAGACTCACCCCTGCTGCTTTTCAGGTGGGTTTCGCCGTCTGCCTCTGCTGTCCTTGGTGGAGTGCGCGTTTGCTGTTGTAGCTGCCAGCCGTACCTGCGTCGGGTTCCTCCGACTTCTGTGTACGTTTCTTTCTGTTCGACTGTACTGTGCTAGACTTGTTGTCTTTCCTTGGGCTAGACTCTGGTGTATAATTGAAAACTTGAATATTAATGAAAAGGTAATTTTATTTCTGCTACTTTAGCAATCCATTGTAATGAAATTTAATTGCTTACTGTTATATCTGCTGGCTTCAATGTATTCCACACACTCCTTTTTCCCTTCGGCGCTTTCCCGCGCTTGGGAGGCCTCACGGGTCCCATGTGGTATCACGTGTATTCGGTATTTATACCGGGTGCACCGGGTATCCGGAATCCGGGTCGCTACAGCCTTGGTGGGGGTGGGATTGGGTGGTTGATGGTAAGGTCGAGTAGGAGTTCCCCCACTGGGGATAGGAGTCCTCAATAGGGGAGGAAGGTGGGGTCGGGGGCCCATATTTTTGGGTTCAGCTGGGTGAGGAGAGGCAAACTTAGGATTCCTAGAAAATCTCTCCGTATCCCGGGCTATTTGATAAGCCAACTCAAGGGAATCCACATCCCTCATAAATAGTTCTCTCTTGATGTATGGGTGGAGACCATTCCTAAATCGTGACAGGGTGACAGCCAACTCTTCATGTACTCCACACTTTAGAAGGTAGGAGTCAAACAGTTCAATGTATTCTACCACGGTTCTTCCCTCCTGGGTGAGGCATTGCCATTCGTCTAAGAGAGTTTGGGTGTAGGAGTTGAGGAGGTACTTGAATCTTAGTTGGGCTTTCATGTCTTCCCAGGTATGAATGGGTTCTTCCCGCCTAATCCTCTTTCTACTCTCCACACTCATCCAAAAGGTCTTGGCTAGTTTGGTAAGGTGCATTTTAGCAAGCCTAACTCTACTATCTTCCGTCATAGGGTACCAATCAAAGTATTGGTCCATGGCACTCTCCCATTCTAGGTAGACATGTGGGTTATGGGACCCATCGAAGTTTGGAGCTTCCACCCTAATCATTTTTAAGAGGTAATCATCTGGGTCTTCTCGAGGTCGCCTCTCATGATGTCGAGGTGGGCGGGGCCTCTCATTCTCTTGGTAGTGGTCATTCTCCAAACCCTCTCTATCAAATTCAGCGTGTGGAGGGGGAGCTCTTTGGACATGGTTTCTGGGTGGGGCCCTAGCTTCCTCGAATCTATCCATCCGGGTGGTAAGACCAGCTAGCTGTTCGAGGACGAGGTTGAGGGTAGTCTCCATCCGATCCATCGGAGCTTGGGGTGCCTCCCTAGGGGTATCTTGGTTTCCTTGGGAATTGGGATTCATCGGGGGAGCCGAGGATGAGGGGTCGGTCCGAAACAAGGCACCACTACGGGTAGACATGCACAAGAGGACACACGGACGAAGACAAAGTAATGACCCTAGGACCTAGGCTTGTAGAGACAAGTCTAAAACTTGCTCTGATACCACTTGATGTGACACACTAAGGGGCATGTAGAAAAAGGTCAAAGATCCTTGGACCTATTCCGCAAGCACAATCACAAAATAGCGAAGTTCACGATAAGGGCCGAACCGCCGCCGCACACACACGAACCCGGGTGACTCGGTGATACCGAGTGGAGGTGATGGATCAAGACCCTTGCTGGTAGAGTGCCAGTAGGGCTAGGGTTGCCCTCCCGAAGGTACAAAGCCCACACTATAGGGGCTGGCCGGGTGCCAATTGGGGCACTAGGTTCCTCTCCCTCACAACCCACTGTGACCGCTCGTAAGTGGAACACACGGGGTCGGGCGCTCTCTCTCTCGTGCTCAATGGAGCAACTCCACGGATATTAACTGAACAAGTACTAATAATGGAGCAAAGTTCAGAGCTTACCCTGGTTGGTTTGAAGAAACCAACCCCGTTCCGAGACGAGGGCGAGCGGGGAAGTGTGGGTTCCCCGCACACTACGCTGATGAAGCTTGATCCCTGTTTAATAGTTACAAGCACTACACCTCACACAAGAGGGTGGACTTGGGGTGGGGATATCTGTATTACAAATCCAACACTACCTCCACACAGGGAGGGGTGCTAAGCCAGCCAGGCGGGGAAGGGAGATAAGCTCGATTCGCGCCGATGGAGTGCTCCGCCGAACCTGCCCACATCTGGAACCGCAGGACAGAGGGACGGTGCAGTCGCCGCTGTGCACTTCCCTGAACTCGGAAGTCTCCGAAACCAGTGCCGAATCGTCACTGACTGACCCAGGTACGCTGATGAATTTTTGGGGGTGGTTCCCGCACCACCACTGGTCGGAGTGGACCCCGGAGCAGGTGCTCAGCGTTCTGGTTCAGGCCGTACCCGAGTGTTACAGCTGCTTGTCGAAGGTGCCACGGCCACTCCCGAAGTCCGAATGAGGCGGGACCAAGTCGAGGACGTCCGTGGGCAAATATTCTTCGAGCAGCAACCAAGCACAGCAGCAGAGGAGGTGGGGGCCGAGAGCAGCAGTCCGATAAGTGGAAGGGTGTCGGAGCAGATCTGACTGGCCTGAACAGCGTCCTGGTGGTAGGAAAGTTGGTACAATTAGCTCCGACCTCAGAATGAGACCCCGCTGGTTGCGTTGGACAGAGGACCGGTGGATATTTGCCCCTGTCAGGTGGCGTGCCACGGGGAGCACAGGTGTGGTCACAGGAGCTTCTGCAAGTTGCTTCTGGTTGCAGACCGGACTGGTTCTGCACAGTTGGTGAAGAACGGCTCTCCCGGGCAGCTCCGACCTCAGATTAAGACGAGACCACCTCGCCTGCGAAGACGACTGGAATAGCTTTCCAACGATGTAGGCCACACCCCCAGGAGCTCCGGGATGTGGTTGCTGGAGGCACTGCAACAGGATGTTGATCTGCAGAGCTTCAGCTGCACACAGATTTGAATAGAAAAGGGTTGAAGGGGGGTTTCTTTGGTGGAAGGGTAGGGGAAATGGTTGCTTTGGTGGTGGGGAATGGTTGGGAGGTGGCAAGGGGAGGTGAGGGAGGAAGGTAGGGGCGGAGCTAGCAGGGGAGAGGGATGGGTGTGCAAGAGACCTTGGAGGAGGTGGGGGCGCAAATGGGTTGGGGGAGAGGGGTGGATGTTCCTTTGATTTGGGTGGAGGGTTAATGGTGGTGTTAATGGAGGTCTAGAGAATCGGAAGGGGTTGCTTTGGAGATGGGAAGGGTTGCCTAGGAGAAGGGAGTCTCCCTTGAGAAGGTGAAAAGGTGTATGGGGAATGGGAAGGGTTGCTTGGGAAGTGGGGGGGAATGAAGGGGAGTTAAGGGTGTTGGGAAGATGAAAGGGTGGGAGGCTGATGTGGCAGATGAGGTGGCAAGGAGAGGAGAGAGATGATGGTGCGAAATTTGGAGAGAGAGAGGAGGGGAGAGAGAGAGGGGTTCTCCCCTTTTAGTGAGAGAGAGAAGTAGAGAGAGAGAAAGAGCTAGAGAGGGAGAGAGAGAGAGAGGCAATTCTTGTGGATAAAATTGTACTCAAATATTCATTAACCATCTCAAGTGGGGTTGGGGTCCTATTTATAGGTATCCCAACATTTACCAAAAGTCCCTCTGATAAGTGCAAAAAGCAAATAAGCAAAGAGATGGGGAAGGGAGAGGGCGCCCCTGGGCCAGGCCCACCTAATTGGGCCCATAAGACACTCTAGCCCAACATGAAGACACAAACTTAGGTAAATAACATGATAACCTAGGGACTTGACTCAAAACAAAGGCAAATTACATCAAAATGACTCAAATAAAAGTAGAAAATACATCAAGATGACCCACATAGCAAGCCCAAGTGACGTAGTGAACCCGTCCAGCCGTGGAGCCGTATCCTACCCGTCTCTGGGAGGGAGAGAGGTGTCGAGCTAGAGGGAATCATGGGTGATGTCCCCATCAACTCCCCCGGGCTGTGAAGAGCTCGACTCTATCGAGAAAGGGTCCACTCGGCTGTGATAATGCTCCAGGAGGTCGGGGTCTAACTGCTGAAGATCCTCCTTGCTCACCCATGAATATTCCGAAGGGGGCCGGCCCTTCCACCTGACCAAGTATTGCTCGTATGCTTTGCTCTGGGTGATAGTGACCTGTTCATCCAATATCCGCTCTACTTGCTCACGTTGGCCCCTCTGGGTTGGTGGGACTTTCTCATGGGTGGTGGCTCTCTCAAGGGGTGGAACAAGCTCGATGTCCTCACTAGGTGTCAGCGTGGGACCCCTGTATGGCACCAAGTCAGCCACATTGAATGTGGGACTTACTCCGTACTCCTCGGGGAGGTCCAACACGTAAGCATTTGTGCCGATCTGCCTCAGAACCTGGAAGGGACCTGATCCACGAGACCTCAGTTTGGAGACATTCCCAGGGAACAGTCTCTCGGTCCTCACCATCACAAAGTCACCTATACGAAATTCCTAGTGGCGTCGGTGGGAATCGGACGATTTCTTATACCCCTCATTGCTTTTGTTGATGTGTTTGTGGATTTCTTCAATCAATTCTTTCATGTGTTGGGCAAAAGACTCAGCACTAATAGACACTCTAGCATGTGTAGGCAAAGGAATGAGATCTGTAGGTTTTCTAGGCTTGTACCCATGCACGGCTTCAAAAGGGCTCATCCCTATAGACCTATTCACTGAGTTGTTGTATGCAAACTCTGCCTGGGGTAGAATAAGATCCCAATTCCCTGGGCGATCCTCGACAAGACACCGAAGGAGATTCCCGAGACTCCGATTGACGACCTCAGTCTGGCCATCTGTTTGAGGGTGATAGGCTGTGGAAAATTTGAGAAGGGTCCCCATTAGGTTTCAGAGGGTCTTCCAGAAATAGCTGGTGAACTTAACATCCCTATCAGAAATGATGGTCTTGGGTAGGCCATGGAGGCGAACTACCTCATCGAAGAATAGGCGGGCCACATGGGAGGCATCAGAGGTTTTGGAACAGGGGATGAAATGGGCCATTTTGAAAAACCTATCCACTACCACGAAGATTGAATCATGCTTCTTCTGGGTTCTAAGTAGGCCCAAGACAAAGTCCATGCTTAAATCCTGCCATGGACGATCAGGGACAGGGAGTGGGGTGTATAGGCCAGTGTTCTGTTTTACTTGTTTGGCCGAGTCACATATGCGACACTGCCCCACAATTTTGGCTACATCCCTCTTGAGACTTGGCCTCCTGCATGTAACTCTCTGACTAAGAAATCTCGCAGTGAGGTTCTAGGTATGCAAAGTTTATGGCCTTTGAAGAGGAATCCATCCTCTTGGATGAAACCTTGGTGTTCCTTGGGTGATTGGGTGGTCAGGGTGGTATGGATAGGCCCAAAGTCCGGGCAATCAGGGTACTCATCCTTGATTCTTTCAAACCCTATGACTTCCACCTGAATGGTAGCCAACAAGGAGACCCTCCTACTAAGTGCATCTGCAGCACGATTCTCACTCCTAGCCTTATGCTTGATCACAAAAGTGTAGGACTGGATGTATTCGACCCAGCGGGCATGTCGGGCATTCAACTTCTGTTGGGAGTTGAGATATTTTAGGGCCTCGTGGTCAGAAAATATGACAAACTCTTTGGGCAAGAGATAATGTCTCCAATGCCGGAGGGATTGAACCACGGCATAAAATTCTTTATCATAGGTGGAGTATTTCATCCTGGCCTCACACAATTTCTCACTAAAGTAGGCCACCGGGTGTCCCTCTTGGCTGAGGATCCCGCCAATCCCTACCCCGGAGGCATCACAAGTCACCTCAAAGACTTTGGAAAAGTCGGGGAGGCATAATACCGGGGCTTGGGTCATCCTTTCCTTGAGCTCTTGGAAGGCCCTAGAAGCAGACTTGGTCCACACAAAAGTCCCCTTTTTAAGGCAATCTGTGATGGGGGCTATGACCATGCTGAACCCGCGGATAAATCTCCGATAGAAGGTGGCCAACACATGGAAGCTCCGGACTTCATGGAGAGTGCGGGGCTCTGGCCAGTCAAGGATAGCTTGGACCTTTTCGGGGTCCATGGACACTCCCTCGGTGGAGACCACATATCCAAGGAAAGTAATGGATTTGGTCATGAAATGATATTTTCCCAAGTTGGCGAAGAGACTCTCTTTCCTAAGGGTAGTGCAGATCTGCCTAAGATGGCTGAGGTGGGCTTCCTTGGACTTGCTGTAGATAAGGATGTCATCAAAATAGACCACCAAGAAATCTCCAATGTAAGGTCTAAGGACCTCTGTCATCAGGCGCATAAAGGTGCTCGGGGCATTTGATAGCCCAAAAGGCATCACTAGCCACTCATAGAGTCCATCTTTGGTTTTAAAGGTTGTTTTCCATTCATCTCCTGGCCTTATCCTAACCTGATGGTAGCCACTTTTAAGATCTATTTTGGAAAAAATGGTGGCTCCGGCTAGCATGTCGAGCATATCGTCAAGCCTAGGTATGGGGAACCTATATTTGACGGTAATCTTGTTAATGGCCCTGCTATCGATGCACATTGGCCATGTCCCATCTTTCTTGGGTGTGAGAAGGGCCGGGACAGCACAAGGGCTTTTGCTAAGGCGGAGAAAGCCCTTTTTAATAAGTTCTTCCACTTGCCTCCTCAATTCAGCATGCTCTGTGGGGTTGAGGCGATAGTGGGGAAGGTTTGGGAGGGTGGCTCCTGGGACGAGGTCGATAGCATGTTGAACATCCCTCATGGGTGGCAGTTGGTCAGGGAGCTCATTGGGGAACACATCCTTAAATTCTTCCAGGAGAGGGTGTATTTCCACGGGGTGGGGGTTGGAGGGAGTTGACTCTCCAAGGCATATGACTACTGCACACAAGGGTGTTCCTTGGGAAACCTCCTCCTCCAGTTCTTTTCTCGTGATGAGATGCAGGCCTTTGACTTTTCCAGTTGGCTTTTCTTGGGTAGGTTCTTGGGAAGCTAGTTGGGTTGGTGGGGGTGGGATCCCTGGGTTTTGAGGTGGTTTGGATTGTGGGGAAGGGAGAAGCCCCTTGGAGGGAGGTTCCTTTCGAGGTGGGGAGGGATTGATGCGGATGGTTTTGCCCTCTTGTTCAAAAGTGCATGTGTTTGGCTTTCCTAGGATGGTTGCATTGACATCATCGATCCAGGGCCTCCCCAGTAGGATGCTCCCTACTTCCATGGGTATAATGTCACACCAAACTTGTCCTTGATAGGATGATAAGGTGATGGGGACAAGGCAACAAGTGTTGACCGGGATGGAGTGGTTGTTAATCCAAGAGACCCGGTATGGCTTGGGGTGGGGTGTGGTAGTAAGCCCAAGAAGTTTAACGGTGTCAGGAGACACGGCATTGACACAACTCCCATTATCTAGGATCACTTTCCTAACATGGTTCCCCATCTTGAGGTAGGTGTGAAAAATGGAGGTTCTTCGCCAATCCTCCTCTTGTGGTTTGGTGAGGGTGCACCTAATCACACCTAAGTGGGAGTCGGCGGGAGGAGGTTCGTGATCTAAGCCCATTTCATAGAATTGTTCCTCATACTCTTCTTCCCAACCCAAGGCAGCCTCATACTCCTCAACCATGCTCTCATGCTCTCCTTGGGACGGGGTAGGCCCTCCTTCAATGATAAGGCTGGACAATCCTTTGGACGGACATTGGGTGGCAATGTGGCCATAACCATGGCATCGAAAGCATTTTACCGAACTACTCCCTGGGGTTGTTCCTTTAGGGGTTTCCTCTCTTCGGGGAGGAGGGTTGGGTGGGGTTGCCTTGGTGGGGGTGGGATTGGGTGGTTGATGGTAAGGTCGAGTAGGAGTTCCCCCACTGGGGATAGGAGTCCTCAATAGGGGAGGAAGGTGGGGTCGGGGGCCCATATTTTTGGGTTCAGCTGGGTGAGGAGAGGCAAACTTAGGTTTCCTAGAAAATCTCTCCGTATCCCGGGCTATTTGATATGCCAACTCAAGGGAATCCACATCCCTCATAAATAGTTCTCTCTTGATGTATGGGTGGAGACCATTCTTAAATCGTGACAGGGTGACAGCGAACTCTTCATGTACTCCACACATTAGAAGGTAGGAGTCAAACAGTTCAATGTATTCTACCACAGTTCTTCCCTCCTGGGTGAGGCATTGCCATTCGTCTAAGAGAGTTTGGGTGTAGGAGTTGGGGAGGTACTTGAATCTTAGTTGGGCTTTCATGTCTTCCCAGGTATGAATGGGTTCTTCCCGCCTAATCCTCTTTCTACTCTCCACACTCATCCAATAGGTCTTGGCTAGTTTGGTAAGGTGCATTTTAGCAAGCCTAACTCTCCTATCTTCCGTCATAGGGTACCAATCAAAGTATTGGTCCATGGCACTCTCCCATTCTAGGTAGACATGTGGGTTATGGGACCCATCGAAGTTTGGAGCTTCCACCCTAATCATTTTTAAGAGGTAATCATCCGGGTCTTCTCGAGGTCGCCTCTCATGATGTCGAGGTGGGCGGGGCCTCTCATTCTCTTGGTAGTGGTCATTCTCCAAACCCTCTCTATCAAATTCAGTGTGTGGAGGGGGATCTCTTTGGACATGGTTTCTGGGTGTGGCCCTAGCTTCCTCGAATCTATCCATCCGGGTGGTAAGACCAGCTAGCTGTTCGAGGACGAGGTTGAGGGTAGTCTCCATCCGATCCATCGGAGCTTGGGGTGCCTCCCTAGGGGTATCTTGGTTGTCTTGGGAATTGGGATTCATCGGGGGAGCCGAGGATGAGGGGTCGGTCCGAAACAAGGCACCACTACGGGTAGACATGCACAAGAGGACACACGGACGAAGACAAAGCAATGACCCTAGGACCTAGGCTTGTAGAGACAAGTCTAAAACTTGCTCTGATACCACTTGATGTGACACACTAAGGGGCATGCAGAAAAAGGTCAAAGATCCTTGGACCTATTCCGCAAGCACAATCACAAAATAGCGAAGTTCACGATAAGGGCCGAACCGCCGCCGCACAAACACGAACCCGGGTGACTCGGTGATACCGAGTGCAGGTGATGGATCAAGACCCTTGCTGGTAGAGTGCCAGCAGGGCTAGGGTTTCCCTCCCGAAGGTACAAAGCCCACACTTTAGGGGCTGGCCGGGTGCCAATTGGGGCACTAGGTTCCTCTCCCTCACAACCCACGGTGACGGCTCGTAAGTGGAACACACGGGGTCGGGCGCTCTCTCTCTCGTGCTCAACGGAGCAACTCCATGGATATTAACTGAACAAGTACTAATAATGGAGCAAAGTTCAGAGCTTAGCCTAGTTGGTTTGAAGAAACCAACCCCGTTCCGAGACGAGGGCGAGCGGGGAAGTGTGGATTCCCCGCACACTACGCTGATGAAGCTTGATCCCTGTTTAATAGTTACAAGCACTACACCTCACACAGGAGGGTGGACTTGGGGTGGGGATATCTGTATTACAAATCAAACACTACCTCCGCACAGGGAGGGGTGCTAATCCGGCCAGGCGGGGAAGGGAGATAAGCTCGATTCGCGCAGATGGAGTGCTCCGCCGAACCTGCCCACATCTGGAACCGCAGGACAGAGGGATGGTGCAGTCGCCGCTGTGCACTTCCCTGAACTCGGAAGTCGCCGAAACCAGTGCCGAATCGTCACTGACTGACCCAGGTACGCTGATGAATTTTTGGGGGTGGTTCCCGCGCCGCCACTGGTCGGAGTGGACCCCGGAGCAGGTGCTCAGCGTTCTGGTTCAGGCCGGACCTGAGTGTTGCAGCTGCTTGTCGAAGGTGCCACGGCCGCTCCCGAAGTCCAAATGAGGCGGGACCAAGTCGAGGACGTCCGTGGGCAAATATTCTTCGAGCAGCAACCAATCACTGCACCAAAGGAGGTGGGGGCCGAGAGCAGCAGTCCGAGAAGTGGAAGGGTGTCGGAGCAGATCCTGACTGACCTGAACAGTGTCCCGGTGGTAGGAAATTTGGTACAATTAGCTCCGACCTCAGAACGAGAGCCCGCTGGCTGCGTTGGACAGAGGACCGGTGGATATTTGCCCCTGTCATGTGGCGTGCCATGGGTAGCACAGGTGTGGTCGCAGGAGCTTCTGCAAGTTGCTTCTGGTTGCAGACCGGACTGGTTCTGCACAGTTGGTGAAGAACGGCTCTCCCGGGCAGCTCCGACCTCAGATTGAGACGAGACCACCTCGCCTGCGAAGACGACTGGAAGAGCTTTCCAACGATATAGGCCACACCCCCAGGAGCTCCGGGATGTGGTTTCTGGAGGCACTGCAACAGGATGTTGATCTGCAGAGCTTCAGCTGCACACAGATTTGAATAGAAAAGGGTTGAAGGGGGGGTTTCTTTGGTGGAAGGGTAGGGGAAATGGTTGCTTTGGTGGTGGGGAATGGTTGGGAGGTGGCAAGGGGAGGTGAGGGAGGAAGGTAGGGGCGGAGCTAGCAGGGGAGAGGGATGGGTGCGCAAGAGACCTTGGAGGAGGTGGGGGTGCAAATGGGTTGGGGGAGAGGGGTGGATGTTCCTTTGATTTGCGTGGAGGGTTAATGGTGGTGTTAATGGAGGTCTAGGGAATAGGAAGGGGTTGCTTTGGGGATGGGAAGGGTTGCCTAGGAGAAGGGAGTCTCCCTTGGGAAGGTGAAAGGGTGTATGGGGAATGGGAAGGGTTGCTTGGGAAGTGGGGGGGAATGAAGGGGAGTTAAGGGTGTTGGGAAGATGAAAGGGTGGGAGGCTGATGTGGTAGATGAGGTGGCAAGGAGAGGAGAGAGAGGATGGTGCAAAATTTGGAGAGAGAGAGGAGGGGAGAGAGAGAGGGGTTCGCCCCTTTTAGTGAGAGAGAGAAAGAGCTAGAGAGGGAGAGGGAGAGAGAGGCAATTCTTGTGGATAAAATTGTACTCAAATATTCATTAACCATCTCAAGTGGGGTTGGGGTCTTATTTATAGGGATCCCAACATTTACAAAAAGTCCCTCTGATAAGTGCAAAAAGCAAATAAGCAAAGAGATGGGGAAGGGAGAGGGCGCCCCTGGGCCAGGCCCCCCTAATTGGGCCCATAAGACACTCTAGCCCAACATGAAGACACAAACTTAGGTAAATAACATGATAACCTAGGGACTTGACTCAAAACAAAGGCAAATTACATCAAAATGACTCAAATAAAAGTAGAAAATACATCAAGATGACCCACATAGCAAGCCCAAGTGACGTAGTGAACCCGTCCAGCCATGGAGCCGTATCCTACCCGTCTCCGGGAGGGAGAGAGGTGTCGAGCCAGAGGGAATCATGGATGATGTCCCCATCAGCTAAAGTACAGACAGTCTATGGAAGCCCTGTCACACGTACTACGAAGCACCACTGGCAGTACAACAACTGTCGACAGACTCAGGACTAGGCAACTAGACCTATCACGTAACGATCCTGAGTCGAACGACTCAAAGGCAAGATCGTCACAAACAACGGAACAAGCCGCCAATCGATCTAATCCTAAGCCACAAGAAACAACACTCCGCAGGAAACAACTCACGGAGACCTGAGGGAAAACACCGAAAACCCTCAGCACAACTGGACACGCGACCCAAGGTAAACGACACCTCGAGGCATCCAAAACCAGTGTCTCGGGCCGGACAGAACTGCCAAGACACACACACACTAGGTCACACGTCAACCCCTGGGTCACACCAGGTTGACCAGAACCTAACAACAATGCTCAAAAAGTAGGATAGAGGATCCTACCTCAAGCAAGAAAACTCCTGGCCACCTTACAACGTAGTCTTAACCCTCATAGGATGTCAGAAGACATCCACGGGACAACGGGCAGACCACAAGGACAAGCCAAGACAAGCCGAAACCGAAATCATGGAAATCGGAGCACAAGGCATGTAACGCACCACCCCTAGACCGCTACAAACATATGACGGTCTAGACCTGGGCCGTTACACACAAAGTGACGGTCGGGCGACAAGCCGTCACACACACCGCCATATCCAACTCTAAACACAGAAAACAACATGTAACGGCCAGCACCGGGCGCGTTACACACACCTGACGCGCCAGACCGGGACCGTCAGGGCCAACAACCCTCAAAACACAAAACACACGAAGCAAGTAACGCACTAGACGGGGCGTGTTACAACGAACTAACGCATGGGAGCGAGCACGTTATAGCCACTGGATGCACAAGACCAGGCGCGTCAGGGCCAACACGCCCACAACCAAAAGCACAAATCATGGCTGAGAGGCATGTAACGGCCAGCACAGGGCATGTTACAAACGCCTGACGCACTGGGTCCCCACCGTTACATCCAATGGCGCAACCACCCCACTCAGCCAAAACAGCAAGTAACGGTCCAGAGAGGACGCGTTACACAGGCCTAACGCACAGGGTAGGGGCCGTTACAAACAGAACAGCACGCAGCCACCCTAACTCGGCCAAAATAGAGTGTGACGGCCAGGGGCAGGCGCGCTACATCCATCTAACGCGCTGGGTCAAGCGCGTTAGAGGAACCGACTTAACCCTAAAATAAAACGACAAAACGAATGTAACGCCCCAGCCTAGGCGCGTTACATGGGTGTGACGCGCCACCCCAGGGCCGTCACGCACCCAGAAGCCAGAAAGCTCAAAAATGCCAAACGAAGTGGCGGTCTATCGTAGGGCCGTCAGAGCCAAGTAACGGCCACTGAAACGACCGCTACATCGATCACGGCGGGAAAACAGAGGAACAGCCAAATCGGCCCGTTCCACGCCCCATTCACGCCGAAAGGCAGGGGAAACACACGTAGATGATGAAAACCAACATTAGAAGGCTAAAAAGCCCGCATGCAAGCTCAAAAACTCAAGATCCGGGCGATTCTAACGAATCCACCCTAAATGGATCAACGAGGTTCCCGGGCTCCAACCGGCCTCGAATGACCACCGATCAACACAAAACTAACGTGAATGGGATCCTAACATCCCTGCGGTCAATTTAAAACTAACTACACCACTAACGGTCGCCGTTTTCCAGCAAACCCTACAAACCACGAAAATCAACGTTTAGGTAAAACAAGCCCAAACTCGACCGTTTCCTTGCCGAACGACGTGCAATGGCAGGGAAAACGGAGAGGAAGAAGTGAGGATCAGTCACCCTACCTCCACCGAAGAAACCGTGCCCCGAAGGGACTAAACCAGGCCGAAATCCACTCGCGAACCGATCCACCGGCTTAGAATCCACCGAACGGGATCGCGCCAGAATCGATCCGATCCTCGCCCCATCGCGCACCCAGCCAGCTCCACCACGTCCTCAGCACACGCCCCTAGGCACCCCGTCTACAGTCAGAGCCGTGGAGGCGAAACGAGAGAGAACGGAAGAGAGAGAGATGGCGGCGGCGAATGAGAAGGAAGGAGAGAGGAAGGAAAAGAAAAAGGAAAAGAAATTAGGAAATCTTCCTAATTTTTGAAAATTCTGAAAATGCGCCGAAAATGCACAAATTCAGAAAAATACGTAAAAATAGTCGAAATGACCGGCTCGAAGAGTACATCGTTGCTGTAGCATCCACGAGTTCGAGAATTGACAAACAAACTCACCGTAGGGTTCCGTAACTAGTACGAGAGAAAAACCCACACGGCTCGTCAAACTCAACTCGGAAGCCACAAAAGTGAACCGAAACTCAACGAAACCAATCCGAAAGATCCAATAAAAGATCTAAACAGATTCACAAAGGATCCGGCAAGATCCAGGGCATTACATCCTCCCCTCTTTTAAGAAATTTCGCCCTCAAAATTAAGGACTAGCAAAGGATAAGCAGGGAAGAACAACCCAACATCGGCTGTGCACACCACGCATCAGCCAACTATAACGCCGAAAACACGGCAACACAAATCTCGAGAAACATAGCTCAGAGGAACACTGTCAGATCATAATTATAGGTACACACTCAGCTTTCAAGACAGCAAGTCCACAGCACGAGCATGGCACCAAAGTGAACACGTCTGACACCTCCGAAGCAAGGCAACATCGTTTACACCTCACAGAACAGGAAACACGACTGCCACAACAACCGATAACCAACATCAAAAAATACAACGACAGCACGGCAAGCGATAGCTTACACAAGAAGAAACAGTCCTCACAGCTGACAGCTCGACCACATCATCGACTCCAGTGCCAAAGGCGACAGAGAACACCTGGCACACAGGACGCCAACGACAACAGCACAGCTGGACCACCGGCACCAACAAGTCAGTCCTCACTCAGATATTACATCTGACCGAGTCGCAAGCCACTCTAGGGAAAAGAGTATAGCAAGGCTAGTCGACAAGACTTGGTCCAAAACAGAGACACGCAATCATAGAGAAACAGCGCCAAAACAACAACAATAGCAACACTCGCAGAATTCTGGTTTCGTTCCAAACACAGAACCAAGGAACACATCTGCAAGCAAGGTCACAACAAGGCACAAGAACAGCTGAACACACAACCACAAAAGGACGGTCACGCATCGGACTGCTCACCAAGAAAAAGACCCACAACTGCAAAAAATGACAACAATCTCGGGGAACACATCTCAAGGACTACAACCACACCTCGAGAGCACAACACCCAAGAAAGAAATGCAGGGCAAAGGGTACTCAATCAGCAGGAATGCCGACAAATTCCCCAATACTCACAAATGCCATTGCCAACACCAGAAAAAATCACCAACAATGGCACGGCAACAGACGACATCGAGGCACAGGAAGCCAAGATGAAGTCACATCGAGAAGAAACAGATCTCTCGACCAGTGGGTAGCCAACCCACACAATTCCGCTGCACTCTCAACAATGTGCACAGGCAACAGAACAACCTCGGTAGTCGCACCTCAGCACACACCAAGCGCCTTCGCAATCAACAAAGATCGCAAATCACACGCCACGAGTACCGATCCCGCGAACAACGGATCACAAGGAGCCTGAGTGCAACAGGAGAAGAGCACCAGCTTCAGCACAAAGCACAAGGAAAGCATCAATCTTGGCTTACCTTCACGTCCCAAAAATGATAAATGAGCCTTCACGATACATCGGCCGCTGGACACGGCACGACAACTACGGTACGCGGCAGCTCTTAACACCATCATGGAGTCCAAAGCCAAGCAACCGTAAAGCAGAGAGCAGAAGAGAGCAGATCAAGCTCAAAACAAAGTTGTCCACACTTAAGCAGACACAAGACAAAGGCATCACTAAGAGAGCAAATCCAAGGCAAACCTCGAAAAGATTCCACCAGGAAGGACGAGAAGCAAGAAGCTCAACCACGAAAGCTCACCAGGAAGGAAAAATCCTAGCTTGCCTGAGCAACTTCTCCAACACGGAATCTAATCGAGCACTTCCACAGAAGCGAAATACATCAGGAGCTGAACAGACTAAAGCCGGGACGACCAAGACAACGTAAGAACATGTACGGTCATCAAACCAAGGCTAAAGGTCAACAGCAACCTGAACAACACACGGAAACATCTCGAACAATGCACTACAGGTTCAAGCCTTTCGGTGAACACTGCCAAGTACAACATGATCGAGATCAACACTAAAACCGAACGAAGCACCTCGTCACATCCAGACGAGAGCAAAACCATCTCGCACAGTGCCAACCAAGCACGCACAAGACCACACATAGAAAACAACGCGATAAACCATCACAACAACTAAGCCAGCAAGAAACTGTACTGGACCTTAAGGACTCTGGAAACTGTATATCTAAGATTCCCATGTACTTCACACAACAACGCTCTGATACCAACTGTGGCGACCCGGATTCTGGATACCGGGTGCACCTGGTATCCAGAATCCGGGTCGTCACAGCGCTGGTTCTATTTGTCAAGAAGAAAGATGGATCTCTCAGGTTGTGTATCGATTACAAGCGACTGAATCAACTTACTATCAAGAACAAGTATCCATTACCGCGTATTTATGAGCTCTTTGATCAAATTTTCGCAGCAGAATATTTTTCCAAGATTGACCTCAGGTCGGGTTACCATCAACTCAAGATCAAGGATGAAGACATATACAAGACGACTTTTCGGAGCTGGTATGGCCATTATGAATTTGTGGTAATGCCGTTCGGGTTAACTAATGCCCCGGTAGCATTAATGCAACTTATGAATAACGTCTTCAGGCCTTATCTCGACCAATTTATGGTCGTATTCATTGATGACATTCTTATATATTCCAAGACAAGGGAAGAACATGAAGAGCACTTAAAGGTATCTTTGCAAACCATAAGAGAATACAAACTCTATGCGAAGCTTAGTAAGTGCGAGTTCTGGCTAAAGGAAGTCTCATTCCTTGGCCATATTATTTCAAAGGAAGGTATCGTTGTCGATCCTTCTAAGGTGGAAGCTGTTAAGAACTGGAGTCGGCCAACGACCGTGTCAGAAGTAAGAAGCTTTCTGGGCCTAGCTGGCAGTTACAAGAGATCTATTAAAGATTTCTCAAAGATCGTCGTTCCTTTGACTAGACTTACAAGAAAATAAAATCCTTTTATATGGTCGAAGAACTGCGAGGAGAGTTTTCTGACCCTTAAGGATCACCTCACCACAGCCCCTATTTTAACACTGCCGACTGAGGGTGGTGGATTTGAAGTCTATACAGATGCATCTGGCATTGGCCTAGGATGCGTTCTTATGCAAAATGGGAAGGTTATTTGTTATTTCTCAAGATAATTGAAGCGTCATGAAGGGAATTATCATGTGCATGATCTGGAATTAGCTGTGGTTATTTTCGCTTTGAAGATTTGGCGACATTACCTTTATGGGGAAAAATTCATAATATTTTCATATCATAAAAGTCTGAAATATCTTTTCACCCAGAAGGAGTTGAACATGTGACAACGCAGATGGTTGGAGTATCTCAAGGACTTCGACTTTACAATTCAATATCATCCAGGGAAAGCAAATGCAGTAGCAGAGGCTCTTCGCAGAAGACCGATGGCAACACTAGCAAGCCTCCGAGAAGGTATGACTTGTCTTATCAAAGATTTCTCTCACTTAAATCTTGATATTGACAGGGAAGAAGATGGATGTATAATTGCCAATATAAGGCCTCAACGTACATTGATTGAGGATATAGTCAAGTTGCAAGAGAATGACCCTACATTGATGGAGATCAAGGATAATATTGATCAGAGATCAGAATTTTCTATCTCAAATAATGGAAGACTACTATTTAAAAGTAGGATTTGTGTGCCAAATCATAATGACACTAAGAAGTTAATCATGGAAGAGGCACATAAGTTGTCACGCCCCGATGCGGAATATCGAGGGCGTGAACTAGTCGTAAACAATCGTGTCGATCAGAGCATGTACAATTTTATTTCTAAAGATAGAAATGAATGGGAAAATAATACTTTTATTCCATCAAAATGAAGTTTACATCACTAATTCATAAGCCATAAAGGTAAATTATAACTTCTAATCCCAAAGTACATCATTCTTGTAAAAACACTAATGATCTACATAAACCTAGGTAAAAGAAAAACACAATTTCACTCTTGTCAATTCCCTTGTTCATTTTCATTTCCTGCAACAATTAACTAAAACGTAGGGTGAGCTAAAATCTCAATATGATTTTATATCTCTAAGAACCAGGCAATCTTTAAGTATTAACAATTTAAGCAATTTTCTAACTTGTATCGGGAAGTGTATAAATATGAATGGAATTTCCAAGTAATTGAGATAATATGATATCAAGATGAATTTCCAAGTAATGACTTTGAACAAGTAAAGAATTTCATGTAATTGGCCATTTTCACGCAAGTCAAGTAATTCATGTAATTTTCAAGTAAACAAGTATGGATAGTGGAATGCCGTAAAATCTAGCAAGTCATGCACTTCGGTGCAATGCCACACCGTGGTCAATCAACTCCCATAGGCATAAGTACTTTCGGGCGCTCCTCCTAGGACCAGACCAGGCCCCATTAATGCCAGGCATTGGGTCGGTGGATCATAAGATCCCAAGTACGTTTAGACATCCACTTGACACTATGGCTAATGAATTTCAAGAATAAGTTCATTTGTAAAAAGTATAGATCTGTCAAAAATCTCAGAAGTAGTAAGAGGAGTGAATAATAATTTTAAGGCATCATGTTTAACGACATTAAGTCGTGGAATTCAAGAAAGCACGGTAACTAGGAAGAAAATTCAATTAATTAGAGTGTAATAGAATTAATTTAATTCCATGGTTTAATCTTATGTGCATTTGGTATACAAGTGTTTACACATGTTTACAGGAAGTTTTTGTACATTAGAGATGCATTAGTTTAGCCAAAACGGTGATTTATTATAAAAATCAGAATTTGGTTATGAAAATAGGTTTTTATGTCAAAAATAATTCTAACTTGCTGAAAATAATTTTAACATGCTAAAAATAACTTTCATACGTTACTTTACTGATAAGATGATAAAAAAAATAAATTTTCATGTTGGATTTAATTTTTACATGCTGAAAAATTAATTTTTAACATGCTAAAATTAATACTTAACATGTTAAAATAATTCTCACACATTAACTTACTGATAATATGATAAAGATAAGTTACCATGCTGATTACAGAAATTCTCTGATAACAACATAAATTTTATCATGCTGAAAATTATTTTTCTATATTTATTTATTAATTATTTGATAGGAAAATAGAATTATCATGTTGAAAAATAGTTTTAATATACTGAAAATAATTCTATCATGCTAAAAATAATTCTAACATCCTCGAAATAATTTTATCATGCTGGAAGTAATTTTCATGTATCAATTTACTAATTATTTAATATGAAATTAGGTTTAGCATGCACAAAAAAATAGTTTTAAATAGATTTAACATGCTGAAAATAGTTTTTATATCTCAGTATGTATAAAATAATTTTATCATATTGGAAGTCATTTTTAACATGCTAGAAATATTTTTCATGTATTAATTTAGTAATATGGTTAAAATTAGATTTTTACATGTAAAAATAATTTCATTCTACAAAAAAATAATTCTTAACATGTTGTAAGAATTAAAACATGCTAATATTACCTTTTCTTACTTTTGGTGACTAAATACTTATAATTATTGGAGATTCCAAATGTTATAATTCATATTGTGTAGTGACTAATCTTTAGTCCCACAATGGAAGTTTAGAAAACTTTTATGGCTTTATATGTTGGAGAGCTCACCCTTGGGTCAGAACCCAAGGGATATAGGATGTGAGCTCGAGTTGTGTGTGGATACAAAACTATTAATATATTTATTTATTTATTTATGCCATTTTTTTGAAAACTGGACGATGGAAAAATGCTATAAAGGAACGCGATATGTCGGGGCAGCGCGATCAAAACGCGCTCTTGAGGTATAGCACGTTTTGGTTCTGACGAAAAATGGGAATACCCCTCCAATAAAATGACCATAACTTGCTCATTTCATAACGGAATTTAATAAATGAGTTATCAATGGAAAGAGGACAGAAAAATGAACAAGATGGTATGCTTTAATTAGAGTTTATCCGAAGAGACACATACCTTTTTGCGGATCTAAAGAAATATCTCCAAATATAAGAAAACCCATTGATCTTCTAAATCTTTCTTTAAATCTCCACCAATCTTCGCAGCAGCGTAACCTTAACCTCCAGGGATGATTTGAGGGTCGAATGGGGTTCTATTTATAGCCAAAACTTGGCCAAATTTGTCAAGATTCCTTGCCTAACAATGCTAAACTTTTCAACTCCGAATTAGAAGAAAATTCCAACTTCTCCGCTTAATCTAGCCTTAATTTGGTGTGAAACCAATGTAAAAACGGCTGGTCCAAGGTGGGCTATTAGGTAAGGGTCGATTTTTGTGTCAACATTCTAGAAATGGGGTTATTTTAATCCCTTAAATTGCATATTAAACACACGTTACGAATTTAGGTTAATTTAACATTTAATAAATCCTTTAATCTATTAATCCAGCCGATTATAGATTATCCAATGGGCCAATTGTGATCCTAGTCTATTACATGGACTTTTATTGGGCTTTCTATGATTTATCTAAGCTTTAAAGCATTTGATATCTATTTACTTCTAGTTAATTCAATTAAATTCAATAAACTAGTTTATTGCATATAGTAAAAATATAATTTAATTATTTCATGAAAATTTTAATTACATAATGACATTGAAAACTTTATTTCTCATTTTTAATTATCAGGTTTCTGCATCCTCCCCCACTTAAAAGAATTTGGTCCTCCAAATTCACATTATATAACTAAAAGTCAAAGATTCGAGTAGAAAGGTCGAATTTCTAACCTGAGATTACATCCGCGTATTTCTTCTTGATGGATTCTTCCAATTCCTAGGTGGCTTCCTCGAATCCATGCTTGCTCCATTGGACTTTCACCATCGGCATGGCCCGATTCCTCAGTTGGTGTAATTTCCGATCTAATATTTTGATCGGTCTTTCTTCATATGATAGGTCCTTTTGAAGTTTCAACTCTTCAAATTGAATCACATGTGAAGGATTATAGACGTATTTTCTTAGCATGGATACATGGAATACGTCATGTACACCGTCCAGTTGAGGAGGCAAAGCCAGCTTGTACGCCACCTCGCCGATTCTCTCCAGAATCTCGAAAGGGCCGATAAATCTTGGACTTAGCTTTCCTTTGATGCCAACTCTTCTAATTCCTCGTGTGGGTGAGATCTTTAAGAAGACATGCTCCCCCACTTGGAATTCAAGGTCTCTTCTCCGTTGTCGGCGTAGCTCTTTTACCGTGATTGAGCGACCTTTAGCCTTTCTTGTATCAACTAGATTTTGTCAGTTGTGTCTTGTACAATGTCAGGACCAATCAATCCTTTGTCACGAACCTCACTCCAGCATAGAGGCGATCTACAACTTCGGCCATATAAAGCTTCGAATGGTGTCATTTGAATACTCGACTGATAGCTATTGTTATAAGTGAACTCAGCCAGCGGTAAGTGTTCATGCCAACTACCACCGAAGTCAATCATGCAGGCTCTCAATATATCTTCAATAATTTGATTCATCCTCTCGGTTTGTCCATCCGTCTGAGGGTGAAAAGCCGTACTAAACCTTAGTCTAGTACCCATAGACGATTGTAAACCCTTCCAAAAATGATAGGTGAATCTCGGATGTCGGTCCGAAATAATAGAGCTTGGAATACCGTGCAGCCTTACGATCTCCTTGATATATAAAGCAGCTAGAACATCCACGGTCCATCTAGTCTTGATAGGTAAAAAGTGAGCGGACTTTGTTAGCCGATCCATAATTACCCATATAGCATCAAAACCACTTCGGGTCTTCGGTAATCCAATAATGAAGTCCATACCGATACTATCACATTTCCATTCTGGTATTTCGAGAGGCTTGAGTTTACCAGCTGGTTTGAGGTGTTTGGCTTTGACTTGTTGACATACCAAGCATCGACTTACGAACTCAGCTACCTCTCTTTTCATATTCGGCCACCAGAATGTTCTCTTGAGGTCTTGGTACATTTTTGTAGCACCGGGGTGAATAGTATACCATGACCGATGTGCTTCCTCCAAGATTTTTCCCTTGATAGTAGAACAATCGGGTGTACAAGTTCTTCCTTTGAATAATAACTTTCCATCATCAGCCAGAAGGAAATCGGTTGTTGATCTAGTTTCTCTTTAATTTCCACGATCAACGGATCATCCCCCTGTCGTTCCTTAATTTCAGAGAGTAACTTGGGTTGGAGTCAAATATTTTCAATAAACACTCCGTCTTTCTTCTCCTCCACATTGAGGTTTAAGTTGGCCATTTGCTCAAGTAGATGCCATTCTTTAACCATCATGCTCGATAATAAAGCCATCGGCTTCCAGCTAAGTGCATCAGCTACGGCATTGCCTTTTCCGGGGTGATATTCTATAGAGAAGTCGAAATCCTTTAAATATTCCAACCACCGTCTTTGTCTCATATTGAGCTCCTTTTGAGAGAATAAATATTTGAGACTCTTGTGATCAGAATACACCATAAAGGCTTCACCATAGAGGTAATGTCGTCAGATCTTCAAAGCAAAGACCACAGCTGCCAGTTCTAGGTCATCTACGGGATAATTTTTCTCGTGCTTCTTCAATTGCCATGAGGAATAAGCTATGACCTTGCCATGTTGCATTAATACGCAACCTAGGCCAATTCCAGATGCATCAGCATATACTTCGAATCCTCCTCCTTCCGTAGGTAATGTGAGAATAAGAACAGTCGTCAGACAATCCTTTAAAGTTTGAAAGCTTTTCTCGCATTCCTCGGACCATATAAAAGGATTCTCCTTCCCTGTCAATCTTATTAAAGATACTGCGATATTTGAGAAATCCTTGATAAATCTTCGGTAATATCCAGCCAATCCCTAGAAGCTTCAAATTTCCGTCACACTAGTAGGCCTTTCTCAGTTCTTTACGGCCTCGACCTTTGAAGGATCGACGGCGATACCGTTCTGGGAAATTATGTGACCGAGAAAAGAAACTTCCTCCAACCAGAAATCACATTTGCTTAATTTGGCATAAAGCTTGTGATCTCTTAATAATTGAAGGGCCTTCTTGAGATGTTCTGTAAGGCCCGTGCCTTAGTGGATCCTTAGTGGTTTGGATCTAATATTTGTTCTGGAATTTTTGACTATTTTTCTGTATTTTTAGGATTTTTTCTGGTATTTTTACGGATTTATTTGGAGTTAATTGAGGGTTATTAGAAACTAATAAGATTTTAATATATATAATAATTATATTATATATTTTTTAATTTTATTTTATTTTCTTTTAATCCCTCACCCTCACACCCTCTCTCTCCCCTCGTCGATCTCTTCTCACCCTCACGCTCTCTCTCTCCTCACGCGATCGCCTCTCTCCCCTTCCTAGGGATTTCGGGAGAAACGTTGTCGGATTGAAGCGTGGTTGGCACCGTTGGATTCCTTGTGTCTAGAGGAACGCGAGGGTACCCATTTCGGCACGGTTCGGTGATCGTGGGAGCGGGACGGAGTGTGAAGGCTCCGTGGACCTACCTCGGTGCATGCGGCGTTATCAGCCGTTTTGGCTTGCAAGAGGTAGGGGGATGGACTCCTGAACTCGCTAGGATCAATTCCTGTAGCTAGTTCGTTTGATTAGAACCCCGTAGCATGCATGATGTTCATTTTTCTATATTTGGGGTTTTAGCTTAATTCTTGAGTTTAATGCATTGTGGACTTTGCATTTGATGTTTTTAGCTATTATATTGTTGTATGGGATGCATGGTTTGACAGGAAACAAGTTTTTACGTCGTACCCAACGATTTCTATCGTCTGGGAGGGAACCGATTTTCAAACCGAATCCGTCCGTGGCCCAGGCGGTGTGACGTTCCTTCCAGGAACCGTCACACGTCTGGCGGTCCTAGATGGACGTGTTACTTAAATGTAACGGCCTAATGAAGGGGCGTTACATTGAGTGTAACGGCCAGGTTTCGACCGTTATTTACTCGTTGACTATCGTTGACTAGTTGAGGCGGTTCTTCTGGCGGCCTATCGGCCGACCGCCAGATGGCTATAACGTGCCTAGGCTAGCGCGTTACATCCCGTTTCATGCAGTTTTATCTGTTACTTGTAAATTAGCCTCGGGTGGATCTAACGGCCAGTCGGCCGGCCGTCAGAGCCATGTAACGCGCGTAGGCTGGCGCGTTACATGCCCATTTGTTTGGATTTATTGGGCTCGACAGCGGTGGTAACGGCCAGGTATAGGCGCGTCAATTCCCATGTAGCGCGCCTACCCAAGACCGTTACTTACCTGTGGCGCGTGGGCGGTGGACCGCCACATGCCTGTTGGTTTAAAAAGAATGCCGACTTATGCTTGAATGCTTCCCGAGCTATTTAGTATGCCATGTTTACCTAGTGTATTATATAATGGCATGTTTCTATATCCCAATAGAGTAGCTTTTCTTTCCTTGCAATGGAGCCACTGTTGTTGCCCTAAGGTCTGTTGAGTGCCGACCCGCTTGGGGATAGCGGAGGGGTGTTTCTCGTACGCGGTTTGTAAGCTAGTTCCGTGGGCTCCCGGCCAACGGTAGCATCCTACCGAGGGAGAAAACTAGCTAGAGGGCCTGGCTCAGGCGAGAGTCAGTGTGTGCACACGTGGTCAGAGGCTGTGGACTGACACTGACGAGTGTCACTCTGACTGGTCACTTGGTTTGGTACTGTTTGCGCGCTCAGCTTGTCGTTTTACTGACTGCGAGTGCTTGAGACGCAGTGTAAGTCGTCAGTGGACGCATCTAGTTTCTGCTCTAGTGGTTTTCCTACTCCCTACTGCTTGGATTGGTTAAGGCTTATCTTGTTTGGTAGATTTAGTTTCAGTCGCTTGCATTTAATTATTATTGGCATGTGTTAGCTGTTATACCTGCTTAGATAGAGTTTACAGCTTTCTTATGATTAGTTATTCATGCCAATGCCTGTTATTTTATTTAAATGCATGTCCTATTGCCTTTATCTTCGCATGCATGTTTGTTTAGTGCGAGGTAGGGATCCGTGTGACCCCTACTGAGTCTGGCTGTGACTCACCCTTCTCCTTTCAGGTGAGCCGCGCCCGCCGTCTCCCGGTGTTTTGTGAGGTTGCTCGGAGACCGTGCTTAGTTGCCAGTAGTTGACGGGTCACCTTTGTGAGGCTCTGGTGTACTTTCGCCGGGGTATGCCCCGCGTAGTTGTACTTTTTGGACTAGTACTCTTGTGCTTCTGGACTAGTTATATAATTATCACTCTGGTTATTTTTGAATTGCTTCCGCACTTGTATTAATTTTATTGCTTAATTGTAATATGCGCGTTCCAAATTGCAATTCGCTATGCATCCCCTCGACAAACTTCACTAACCCTTCAGGGCCCTCATCAACCTCTTGGGTGGCTTCCCCAGTTCTTGGCATCGGTGCATCGATGTTATCGGTATATCGGTACCCTGAACTCTGGGTCGTCACAGTTGGTATCAGAGCGGAGTTGAGGAATTGTATAAGGAATTGGAATTTGCAACTTGTCTAGAGCTAGTCCTTTGTGTTGTCTATTGCTGGCTTAGGGTTGTTTTCTGCGTGATTGATGTGATTTCTGTTGCTTTCTATTTTTTCGGCAGTGCAAGATGCTGCCTCGTCGAGGAAGACCTCCTCGAGTTCCTCGAGCTCCCCGAGATGTGCCCAGGGAAGATAGTGGTTATGCACCGCCTCCTGCAGTTCCCGCAGTTCCCGCTGTTCCTGCTATTCCAGTCGTTCCTCCTCCAGCGTCGATGGTTGCTCCTCAGGTTGAAGTGCCTGGCAGTCGAGGCAGGGCTTTGAAAGAATTTCTTATGTTCAATCCGCCTACTTTTGGTGGTCAAGCTGATCCAGAGGTTACGAGGCAATGGTTGGATACTATTGAACGCATGTTCCTATCCATGGAGAGCGCTGAAGATGAGAAGGTTATGCTTGCTGCGTTTCAACTCCAAGGTACAGCCATTACGTGGTGGAAAGCCGAGTGGCAGATTGCGTTTCACTCTAGACCTCTTCGGCAGATCACTTGGGCAGAGTTCGTTGCTGCTTTCGAGCGTGCCTATACTCCTGCCTGCTTGCAGATGGCTAAAATGTATCAATTTATGGAGCTGACTCAAGGTAGTATGACTGTGCTTCAATATCGAAATAAGTTATTGGAATTGGGTCAGTATGCGCCCCATGTGCTGGCAAATGAAGCATTGAAGACTCAGTAATTCTTGCGAGGTTTGAGGCCAGAGTTGAAGATGCCCATGATTGCAAGTCGTGTTGCCGATCTAGATGGTGCGTGCCAGACAGCTGTGGCACTTGAGCTGGAGATGGCGAGACCAGGTGGGTATCCTCAGGCGGGGTCAGTTCAGCCGGCAGTGCAGTCTCAGCAGACTTACCGACCGCCAGTGGCAGGTGTTCCCTCGGTCCAACCAGAGGTTAGCAGTGCTTCTTCTCCTTCCAAGACTAAGTTTAAGAGGTTCAAGAAGAAGAAGAAGTTTTTCCAGCAGCCGTCCGGTACGGATGTAGTCTAGCAACCGACAGCGCCTTCTTCTCAGACTCGTCAGAGTTCAGCTGTCAGTCAGCCATGGACGTGTCGGAGATGTGGTGGTCATCATAAGGGCCAGCCGTGTTCTCTGTCGGTTGTTTGTTTTCGATGTGACCAGCCGGGTCATGTGGTTTGGGATTACCCGCTGAGGCCGAAGCAATTGCAAGCTCCTCAGTTCTCCTAGTCTCAGCAGTCGTAATTCAGACCTCCTCCTGTACCTCAAACTCAACAATAGTTTTATTCTCAAGCGTCGGCGTCTTCTCAGCAATCCTCAGCTGGATCGAAGAAGCAGAAAGGCAAAGTTTCTCATATGACTAGAGCTGAAGCTGTTGCGTCCCATCTGGTGGAAGGTACGATTATGCTTTATGGTCATTCAGCTCGCGTCTTATTTGATTCTGGTGCTTCTCACTCTTTTATTTTTGAGGCTTTCTTGGCATGTATTGAGGAGCCGACATCAGAGATGTCTTGTGAGATGTTTGTTGAATTGCCTTCTGGAGATTTCATGGTTACACCTTTGTGTTTGGGAGAGTCTCCTGTGATGATTGATAATCACCAGTTGCTGGCAAGATTGTATGCGTTGCAGCTGGCAGATTATGATGTTATTCTGGGAATGGATTGGTTGGAGCAGTATGGAGCTATGGTTGACTGCAGATCGAAGAAAGTCTATTTTCAGCCCCAAGGAAAATCAGCCTTTTATTTCCAAGGTATTCGATCACGTTCTTCTCGTATGATTATTTCTGCTATTCGAGCCTATAGGTTGCTTAGTGCAGGTTGCCAGGGATTCTTAGCTTCTGTGGTTGCTATTGAGAAACCACGACAGGATGTCAATGATATTCATGTTGTCTGTGAGTTCCCTGATGTGTTTCCTGACGAGTTGCCAGGCTTGCCTCCAGAGCGAGAGATTGAAATGGTGATTGAACTGATTCCTGGTACAGGCCCGTTAGCAAAGGCACCGTACCGTATGGCTCCAGCTGAACTTAAAGAACTGCGAGCACAGCTACTTGAATTACTGGAAAAAGGCTATATTTGCCCCAGTTTTTCTCCGTGGAGTGCCCCAGTGTTGTTTGTGAAAAAGAAAGATGGAAGCCTGAGGCTTTGTATTGATTACAGGCAGCTGAATAAGGTGACTATCAAGAATAAATATCCGCTTCCCAGGATTGATGATTTGTTTGACCAGTTACAGTCTGCTACTGTCTTTTCACGAATTGACCTCCGGTCTGCCTACTTTCAATTGCGGATCCGGGAATCTGATGTGGAGAAGATAACTTTTAGCACTCGATATGGTCACTTTGAATTTCTGGTAATGCCGTTTGGATTGACTAATGCCCCAGCAGCTTTTATGGACCTAATGCAGCGTATTTTTCATCCATTTCTTGATCAGTTCATGGTGATCTTTGTTGATGATATTCTGATCTATTCTACCTCTGATGAAGATCATGTACAACATTTGAGGATCGTTCTGCAGACTCTGAGAGATCACGAGCTCTATGCGAAGTTCAATAAATGTGAATTCTGGCTTCGGGAAATTCATTTTTCTTGGCCACGTGATTTCTGGTGATGGAGTGGCAGTGGACCCTGCAAAGATTGAAGCTGTTTTGAGTTGGCAGAGACCGAGAACGATCACTGAGATTAGGAGCTTTTTAGGTTTGGCTGGGTATTATCGCAGGTTCATCCAGGATTTTGCGAAGATTGCAGCACCGATGACTAGACTGACTCGTAAAGATGTACCTTTTGTCTGGTCGGGTCAGTGTGAGGAGAGCTTTGTTGAATTGAAAAGGCTCTTGACTTCTTCTCTAGTGTTGACTTTGCCTTCCGACTCGGGTGGATTTCTTGTTTGCACAGATGCTTCTCGAGTGGGTTTGGGTGCAGTGCTAATGCAACATGGTAAGGTTATTGCATATGCATCTCAACAATTGAAACAGCATGAAGAAAATTATCCCACGCATGATCTGGAGCTAGCTGCAGTTATTTTTGCCTTGAAGATCTGGAGACATTATCTGTATGGTGAGAAATTTCAGATTATTACTGATCATCAGAGTTTACAGTATATATTCTCCCAGAAAGATCTGAATCTCAGGTAGAGGCGATGGATGGAATACATGAAAGATTATGACTTTACACTCTCCTATCAGCCGGGTAAAATGAATGTTGTGGCTGATGCTCTGAGCAGGAAGGTGCAAGTCAATCAATTGTTGCTTCATGAATGGAAATTGTGGGAACAGCTTCCGAGTGAGGCATTCAGCGTGGAGATTCCTGTCGATCCGAGGATGGCAGTTTATGCTAGCTTGGTTTTGGGTTCAACTTTGTATCAGCAGATTCAAGAAGCTCAGCAAGCTGACTCTGATTTGACCCGCGTTATATCAAGATATGATGTGGAATTTGATGACGAGCTGGTCGTCAGCTTCCAGGGCAGATGGTATGTTCCCGCTATTGATGCATTGAGACTTGAGGTTCTGAGTGAAGCCCATGGTTCCTGCTTTGCTATTCACCCAGTGTCACCAAGATGTATCAGAATTTGAAAAAAGTAGTTCTGGTGGCCAGGTATGATGAAAGACGTGGCTATATTTGTTTCTAAGTGCTTGACTTGTCAGCAGGTTAAAGCTGAACATCAAAATCCAGGTGGATTACTCTAGCCTTTAGAGATTCCAATGTGGAAATGGGACCACGTTACTACAGACTTTGTGGTGGGTTTGCCTCGGACTTCTCAGGGTTTTGATGGTATCTGGTTGCTTGTCGACAGATTGACTAAAACTACCAGAATGTTACCGATTAAAGTTGCTTGGAGTGTGCAGAAGTTGGCCGAGCTTTATGTGCAGAAGATCGTGCCACTGCATGGAATTCCTGTTTCACTTGTGTCAGATCGTGATCCACGTTTTACCTCCGGCTTCTGGCATAGTTTCCAGAAAGCTTTGGGCACTGAGTTAGCGTTCAGTTCAGCGTATCACCCACAGTCAGATGGACAGTCAGAGAGGACTATTCAGACTCTGGAAGACATGCTGAGATCGTGTTACCTTAACTGGCAAGGTTCGTGGAGTCAACATTTGCCACTTGTTGAATTTGCTTATAATAACAGTTTTCACTCCAGTATTGGTATGGCTCCTTACGAAGCGCTGTATGGTCGTCCTTGTCGTACTCCCTTGAACTGGTTTGATGTTGGGGACAGATTGTTGACAGGACCGGACATGGTATAGTAGTGTTCTCATGTGGTTCGTCTGATCAGGCAGAGATTGTTGACAGCCCAGAGTCAACAGAAAAGCTATGCAGATCGGCGCAGACGTCCACTACAGTTTGAGCCAGGAGATCTGTAGACACGCCAAAATTGACGTTACTGTGAGTACATCTCATATTACCTTGTAATGCCCCAATTTGACCCTCGAATTACCTATTTTTCTCACTTTTCTTGGATTTCTCCCTTTTTCCTCTCTTTTCCTATTTTTCCCTATTTTTCTGGATTTTTCTGGATTTTCTGGACATTTTTCTCTATTTTTATGTATTTTTCAGAAATAACGACATGATGTGAGGCGTCTTTTAAATAACGACTTAGGCTTGGGCGTTTCTTAAAAAATGGACGACTATTCATGGTGGCGTCATTTCCACTCATTTTCTATTTTTCTGGATTTTTCTGGGAATTTTTCAAATTTTTTTAGGAATTAACGACTTAACCATGGACGTTATTTCTAATTTGAAAAGAATAAAAAAATCGAAAATTGAATTCACGCCTTATGCACGGTCGTCACTTTTTCAAATTGATTTTTTTATATTATTTTCCACCCCCTTCTAGAGGTGATTTGGTGGCCTTCCGGGTGTCAGAAAAATTCACAAAAATGGTCGTTGGAATCAGGGCGATGAGATGCACCTCCACCTAAAAAATGAGAAAATAATATTGAGAAATAAAAAATGGCCATATTTTGAATATTTTGAATTAACGTCCATGGTTAGGGGGCGTTTTAATTAACGCCTTTGACTCAGACGTGTTCGACAATTTTCAAATAAATTCTAAAATTTGATTTTTGAATTAACGCCCTGATCTAAGTCGTATTTTTAAAAACGCCCTCTGGAAGGTCGTCAATTCGTGAATTGACGCCCTCGTCAAGGTCGTGTTTCACTTTTGTGCTCCAAACGGATGCAGCCTTTCCCTAGAGAGTCACTGCTTCGTTTGGGCTCTTGTCCAGTCTAATCCTCCCCTATTTGGGCTCTTGCCCGTTCTTATCTCTTCCTCCTTTGGACTCTTTCCTTCTTATCCCTTTTCTATCTTATTAATAGAGCTTCCGAGCTCTGTTAATTTTTTTTGGATTTCCGAAGGCTTCTGACCCTTTGTTTTTCTTTTGTTTTGTCTTCTCCTTCTTCCTACGTTTCTTCTTCTTCTGCTTTTTCTTTTTCTTCTTCTGTTCGGTTCTTCTTCTCCTCCCCTCTGATTCTTCTTATTCTTCTTCTCCTTCTGTTACTTCGTTCTTTTTGTTCTTTTTTTTCTTCTTTTATACAGGTTGCTGTTGCTGTTTGGCTAAGGAGGAGGCTCCCTCACGTTAAAGCTTCATCCTTCAAAGCCTCATCCCCATTGAGCATCAAAGCCACAGCAGCATATCAGATTTTTCTATCTCCCTTCTTCTTTTTTTTGTTTTGTTTACTGTATAGTTCACATACACGCATGCATGTTGCATCATTATTCTTTTATCAATTTTCCCTCTCTCAACCACGTTGGGAATATCTCCCCTTAGTGCAATCTCTTGCACACTCCTCTTAATGTTTGCACATTCATCATTATATTTCACACCCTCTTTGCATAGGGGTTTAAGGGCAACCACCCTTAAGGTATGTTCTTGCACATGTTTTCATGCTCATACTATATAAGAATTTGATGCTACACACTATGTTCTAATTCATATCTTCATTGGTGTTTGTGTCTTTTTTTTTTACAAGGGTAATAAAAAGCAAGAACTCTCTTCGTCGGCCGGCCGATCTTGAAGAGAAAGGAAAGCACTCACAATCCCCGCACTTTTGAGGTATTTTTCGCGATCACCCTCCCTATGTTTTATTGATTATCTTTTGAGGCCTCGCGTCTCTGGCGATCACACAAACTCCCCTTGGGCACCTCGTGCATGTTTTTCTCCACATTATTGATTATTGCTTGTTCTTAATTTTTCCTTAAGTGGATTTCTAAAGGAATCTACAAATTGGCGATCACGGTGGGACCCTTTGTGTTCTTCTTTTATTACCCCTTTCCCCTTTGGCACTCTCGCGTGCCCTTTCCCTTTGGTACCCACGGTACCACTCCTTTGTGCCCCTCGGGCGCCCTCCATTGTGCATTGCACTCTCCCCAAGTGATCTGTCAGTTTGATAGTTTTTTTAGAATTTCCACTTATCCAAAAAAATTTTTTTGATGAGCATGCTTCTATCTTAATACTCATATATTTGTTGATTGGCCGTGACTGTGAGTGTTTGATATTGCTGGCCGTGGGGTCTTGCTGGGAATAAACGCCTCTGTCAGAGGCGCTTTTTAATTTCACGCCCTCACCCAGGGCGTTTTATGTGTGTCTAACGCCTTCTGACAGGACGTCTTCTATCATACCCTGCTTATCTGTGAATTCACGCCCTTCTCCAGGGCGCCTTTTTATATTGTAACGCTTCACACTAAGGCGTTTTATTCATTCGGCCGTGCGTACCCCTGAGAGTTGACGCCCTCGAGCAGAGGCGTCCATTTGATTTGTAGCGCCCCATACCAGGGCGTGTTTTTACCTTGCCTGTGTGGCCCTCACAGTGATTCACGACAGTGACGCTGTCGTTTCTTTTCTGGATAGCGCCCCCTTTCAGGGTGTCTTTTACTGCGGGTTTGCAGAACCCTTCCTTGCGTGATTTTTCATCATGATTCATGCCATGCTCATATTCATTGATTGATTATATTGTGGTGATTACCCTGCTTGTTTGTGAATTCACGCCCCTCTCCGGGGCGTCTTTTACTTGGTAACGCCTCACGCCAGGGTGTTTGTTTGTTGATTAGCGCCCCTCAGCAAGGCGTTTGTTTCGATTTGACGCCCTCGGTCAAGGGCGTCCTTTCCCTTTATAGCGCCTCACCCTAAGGCGTGTTTTTACTGTGGGTTTCTAGAACCCTTCCCGTGGGTGAGTTTTCATGATATTTCATATTGATTGATCATATTGTGTGGTTGGCCTGATTTCCCCTGTTGCATTCATTCTTTGCATTGGTTTGGGAGCCCCCTCCTCTTCATTAGGATCCACACACCCTCTTGGAATCGGGACGACCCTTCATTGAGCATTCCGTCTCTTTGGACCGGAAATCCCTTTTCCAAGCCTCCATAAGTCCCCGCACCCGTGGATTCCCTCACGGACGCCGGGCAGGTTGTACCCTTTGAAGTCCCGAATTAGTTGGCCTATACGTGGTGAGAGAGTGTTCCTAGTTGGCATTGGAGTTAAATCACATTTGAAACTAGGTTTCTTCCCTTGTGTGAATCATTCCAAACTTTGCTAAAATTCATTAATTCACCAAGGTTCAAACATAAAAAATCAAGGTAACCATTCCAACTTGTGTGTTTCTTTGTAAATTGTTTGCACATTAAATTGCTTGCATAATGGTTTACTTTGATAAACAAAACAACATGTTTAATTCAATTCATGAGGATGCACAACCGTGCACATCTTATTCTCCTCAATTTCAACATATTCGTCAAAATTCTCACCATACTTTCAAAGGACCACGTCCTCACTCTTATGGTGTGGCCCGACCCTTGGGCAATGTCCAATCCAATGGTCCTTCAACTCAATTTCGAGCCACTATTCCTATTAAGCCCTCTCGTCCCAATGATGAGAAGGTCTCCCAAATTTTGCATGCATTAGATCATCTCACCCCTCAACAGATCCAAGCCCTTAAGGCCGCTGTTGAGGGTGCATCTCCTTCATCTCCCCTTCCAATCCTAATCGGGTGGCCCATCACCCACATCCCTCTTCTATTCACGACCCTCCACGGGTGGCCCATCACCCACTTCCCTCTTCCACTCATGTTCCTAATCGGGTAGCCCATTACCCATCCCCTTTTATTCACACTCCTTCTCGGGTGGTCCGACACCCGCCTCCTTCTATTCCTCCTCCATCACGGCCTCGAGGCCCATTTACTCCTTGCAATCCGGCCCGTCCGGGTTCTTTCACGGGTCATCCCGTCAACTCCCCTCCACGGCCTTTTTATGCGGCCCCTCCTCCTTCAAGGCCATGCCAGCCCTCGGTTGTTCAAGTCACACCCCTCCAACAATCTCTGCTTGATAAGATTACTTTGATGGAGGAACAAATAAAGAGGGTCACGGCTCCTCCTACTCCAGTCAATCCTCTCCATGCCGCTTTGGACGAGATTACAAAGATGGAGAGAGAATGGAAAGACAGGAGGGATGACTACGGCGTCGACATTCCAAACAATCAAGAACCGGCAATTGAAGATCCTGAGCCGGTATATGATGATGAAGTTATGCAGGCACCCCTTCCGAGTTTCCTTCGTTTCCCGCTCCCTCCAATTTCATTTGATGAACCCCCTGCTCAGGACGAAGCCATCGTCCCTAATCCAACTCCTATTCCCGAGACCTCATGGTGCTACGAGGATGGGTCGATACTCCAATCACCCGCGCCGGCGCATCTTGAGTCTCCCCCCACTCCTAACACCGCTCGCCCCGTTAGGCGCTTTCTCCGCAATAAACCTCCATCAATTGCCAAACCTCCACCAATTACACCTCCCCCCATTATGCCATTAGCCTCCACCTCCGCCTCCACTTCCCCAATTAGCCAGCCATTACCCTTCATTATCCCTTTAACCCCAAAACCCATTTTGCCTATACCTCCACCACATAGCCTTTCACCTTTACCCATGGCTAATCCTGAGCAGGATCCACCCCTTTTTGCACTCGAGCCAACCCCGACTGCTTCCAAGCAAAGGGAGAAGCTCGACGTGTTTGAACCTCCGCCTCCACTCACTCATTTTCCAACACCTCCCGTTATACCTCCATCATCCACGGAGCCTTCCGCCTCCGCCTCACCTCCCTTTACTACTCGGAAGGGGAGCGCTGCTACAAGTACTCGTGCCGAGGACGATCAAAAGCCGGGCAGCAAGGATTTGGCTGTGGCTATGCCGTTCAAGATACAGGAATTCATTTACCGGGTGCCAATCCGGGTTATTGTGCCGAGCACGATTGAAGAGGCTAAGCCGCTGCCCTTGCTCAGAGGAGAATGCCGGGCGTTGATGTCATCTAAGGGCCGGGCAGGGCACCCCTTGTTCCTACTTTCGAATTCTGAATTTATTATTCCTTACAAGGGGTGAATGCCCATTTTGCTCAACATTCCATATATACCACATTCAATGGGCAACACGATGCTTCCCGTTCCAACTCTCCAACTCCCTCACATTGTTGATCTTTGCCTTCAAAGGGGGTTGCCACTTATTGAAGCTCCTTTTATTGGGCCAATTGACTATACACTTTCACTACCGTGGAGGGGCAGTTATCTTGGTGCTAAGGGGCCTTCCACTCCTTTACCCACCTCCCATTCAACTTCATCCCTATTCTCATCTTTCGCTTCATGGGCCATTCCAAGGGTAAAGAGGAGGATCTCATTCTCTCGCCCTTCATGTTTTTCACGTTCTTTGCATTCCATGCATTCTGTCGCATTTGTGCATTCATCACATCTGTTCTACTGCATTCGCATGCATTTGCACCTTCTTCTTCCCGGGTTTCCAAACCCATATCTTCCTCACCTTCCGGCGCCTCCGGATATTCTGCACTTCTCATCCTATTCATCTTCATCTTTCTTTAATTCACTCCCCTTGGGGCATCGCATCACCTTTCCTGCTATCTCCCTGGAACCTCCAAGAATTTTATCCCTCCTCTTTGGGCATCACGCCCTTTCTGATTTCGTTATCCCTCCGGAACCTCCGGACTTTCCCCTCGGGCATCACGCCCCTTTCCATCCTCTTCCTCCGGAACCTCCGGATTTTCCTCCTAATCCTCCTTCATTCCTTTCTCTGTTCCTCGGGCATCACGCCCCTTTCCATCCTCTTCCCACGGAACCTCCGGATTCCCCATCTGATTGTCTCAGTCTTTTCCTTGGGCATCACGCCCCTTTCCATCCTCTTCCTCCGGAACCTCCGGATCTTTCACCCCTCTCTTTATCCCCCGGGCATCGCGCCCCTTTCCATCTCATTCCTCCGGAACCTCCGGACCTTTCTCTCGGGCATCGCGCCCCTTTCCATCTCATTCCTCCGGAACCTCCGGACCTTTCTCTCGGGCATCGCGCCCCTTTTCATCTTATTCCTCTGGAACCTCCGGATTTTCCTCCTGATCCTCCTTCATTCCTTTCTCTTTTCCTTGGGCATCGTGCCCCTTTTTATCTTCTTTATCCGGAACCTCCGATTCTCCAGCTTGTTCGTTCTATCTTTTTCCAGGGCATCGCGCCCCTTTTCATCTTCTTCCTCCGGATCTTTCTATAATCCTTGGGCATCGCGCCCCTTGGTATCTTCCCCCTCCTTTCATCATTCCTCCGGAACCTCCGGATTCGCCGTCTTATTCTCTCTATCATTTTCCACGGCATCACGCCCCTTTCCATCTCATTCCTCCGGAACCTCCGGACCATCCATCTTTCTTCCGATTCATCTTTCTGCTCCTCCGGGATATCACATCCTTCATTTTCTTCTTCATTTTTCATCATCTTTTTCCATATTTCTTCCGAGGGCATCGCGTCCCTTCTTTCGTTATCCCTCCGGAGCCTCCGGATGAGTCCTCCTATCATGATTCTCCTCCACTACTTCCGGACCCTCCGGATCCGCCTCTTTCCATCTATCAATTTCTTCTTCTGATTCCCCCTAATCCTGGGTCCGACCCAACTTCTTCCACATCCACTACCTTGGGCATCTGCCCTTTCTCCCACTGCTTTCGAGGCTTTAGTCCTCACTCCTCCTTCTAATTCTCCGCTTCTTCTGTAGACTGTTCCATGTGATCAGGGTCTTCGCGCCTTAGTGAGGGAGTTCTAGCCCTCGCCTCTTTTCCTTTTCTCCTTATTCGTCTGAGTCTGGTTTGAGCACCACTCATTCTTGTTAAGCCACTCCCAAAATCCTTTGCTTCCAATCCTTTTGACTCCCAAAGAGGACAAATCCCCACGATGATCAACCTCGGCTCTGACAGCTGCTTCTACAAAGGTTGCAAGGTAATATATTGGCGTAAGTACGCATTTTTAATGATATCATTTTCTCATTACTTCACGCATGATTTTCAAAATCAAGTGCTTCTTAACGAGATTAAGAGTGGTGTTTTAAACATTTATCTTAAGCTTTTGTTTAATTGAAATCATTCTAAAAGAGTCCTTTAGGCTTGTTTTTTACAGCACTCTTGGTTATAAGAACCCCGCGCTGGGAATTCAATATTCTCTCCCCGCTTGTTAAGAGCAACCCTTAGCTGGGCATTCCACACACTTCACGGCGCCCTTTTAGCCGGCTCCTTTGATAAAACACCGTTCCTACCTTGGCCATGCCATGAATTTCTGAAAGTCTTTTCTCTTCTTTACTCGGCCACATGCAGGGGCAAGAGGTTGACGGATGAGATGACCAACCTAGGTAATCCCCAATACGAGAGGAGTCTCAAATAGGGGCAGTCTTGACCCAAAATCAATATGAATTTTCATATGAGTTTCATGATATACATCTCGCCAAAAGGGCTATTATGAAAATCAAGTCAAAATTTTAATAAAAGTAAAATTGTGAATTATGGCATGACAAGAGTGGCAAAGTCCCCGCAGGGAAAACCCTGGTCGTATGCATGTCAAGGGTCTAAAAATCAAAGGCATAAAGTCCCAGCGCAACAGACTACCTCTTTGAAGGGAACACCTTGGAAGGAATTCAAGTTCCGATATCTCCCATCCTGCACAAAGCTTGTCACAATTATTCTTCTCTTCTCCCTCTAAGACCGAATGTTTCTCGGGTATGGCCTTGGTAGGGGCACCGTTGATCAAAGACGGTCGGTTATAGGATGCCACTTTCAATGCACGCCCAGCTTTGGGCAGTTTTAGCGAAAAGGGAAGGAACAAGGACCCCTAGCCAGTGGTTCAAAAAAAATAACCCTTTGATGCTGCATTAACAATGTCTAAACCAAAATCCACAAAAAAAAAATTGAATATTTCCTGAGCAAAATCCAACAAAAAATTGAATACTTTCAAAATTCATAATAAAAATTCAAATATTTTTCAAAATTCATAAAAATTCAAATATTTTCAAAACTCATAAAAATTTGCATATTCCAAAAATAAAAAAAATTACATTGTATTGTCTGATGGTGTTTTGCAGGAACAGCTTTGCAAGGACCAAGAGCACGGGATGAGTCCTACCTCCACTCATTGCTATCAATCTATTGATTCCTCCCGATATTCTCATGATATGCCACCCCGGGCATTTTTTTTTTGTTATCATCTCCCCATATCTTTTTTGGTTATATCTCCTGATTATCATTCTGATTATTCATCTCGAGATCTTTCAATCAACTCCTGCTAATTTCTCTTGATTAAATTCTGCCACTGGGCATAATATCATTTTGATCATTCAACTCCAAATCTTGATTAGCCAAGTTGACTTCCTCATGATGAAACAACAACAAACAATGATGATTTGCAATGCCATGATTTAATTCGTGCTATTCATGCCATATACATGCTATTGATGCTTTGATTCATGATATGCTTGCTATGCTTAAATGCCTCATTCATTATTTGTTATCTTTTATATCTTGGCTAATGAATTTTTGAGCGCAGGATAAGAAGCTCTTGGTCCCGCCGACTGGGCATCATCATCAAAGTCCCACGGTGCTTGCAGCTCATTTCTCGGTTCCCCCATGTGCTTATTGCTATCACCACCTCTCCCTGTATGCATTCTACTATATGTTACATACGCTACTAGATTATATCAAGGACCTTGTGGCTTTGATAAATCTGGAATTTGAGTTCCCCTTCATCAAAAATAATGACGATTCCAGAGGCATCTTAGTCACACGGATAGGCCGTTGAGCCGTCCAAGGCTGGGGACGATGGTTCCCTTTTGCGAATTGGTGCGTGGATAAACGGGCTTCGGCTTAGTATCAGCTCGCGAAATTGGTTTCTTGACCCAGTCTTGACAGTTTAACAATATTATCCTTGATTATATTATATCTTTATTTGTTATTTTCCCTTTAAACCCAGCATGCATTCATGTAGGACTTTGAAACAATTGTTGAAAAATCATTCTGATAAGCTGATTTTGAGAGTCAAATTGATCTAAATTCTTCCAGATATGAGATATTCCATGCCGAATTGAGTCCTCAGTTCGTTTTGTCGTTGTTTTAGGTTGTTTTCCGGAAGCTCCTTGTTTGGATTTCTATCATCTTATTTTAATCCTTTTCCCTTTGATCCACCTTGGCTGCAGCACGTCTACATGGCTGGTAACCGCTCCCCAATGGTGAAACCTACAGGTTTGTGACCTGAGGTACTTCCACCGCACTGGAAGTTGATCATTCTCCTTCGTGCCCTCGTGCACATCTCCCCATTTTATCCAAACATGGTTGATTTCAGTGAATTTCCCGAGATTGCTTCATCTCGAGCTTTTGATTTCATTTCTCATCAAGTGATGTTGATTGCGTGTCTCATCACACCTTGGCATCTACTTTTCAGTTTGCTACGCTCCCTTGCAAAGCAGACGCCAAGGCGGGACAGCTGCAGACACGCCAAAATTGACGTTACTGTGAGTACATCTCATATTGCCTTGTAATGCCCCAATTTGACCCTCGAATTACCTCTGTTTAAATGATTTTTCTCACTTTTCTTGGATTTCTCCCTTTTTCCTCTCTTTTCCTATTTTTCCCTATTTTTCTAGATTTTTCTGGATTTTCTGGGCATTTTTCTCTATTTTTATGTATTTTTCAGAAATAACGACCTAATGTGAGGCGTCTTTTAAATAACGACTTAGGTTTGCACGTTTCTTAAAAAATGGACGACTATTCATGGAGGCGTCATTTCCACTCATTTTCTATTTTTCTGGATTTTTCTGAGAATTTTTCAGAATTTTTTACGAATTAACGACTTAACCATGGACGTTATTTATAATTTGAAAAGAATTAAAAAATCAAAAATTGAATTCACGCCTTATGCACGGTCGTCACTTTTTCAAATTGATTTTTTTATATTATTTTCCACCCCCTTCTAGAGGTGATTTGGTGGTCTTCCGGGTGTCAGAAAAATTCACAAAAATAGTCGTTGGAATCAGGGCGATGAGATGCACCTCCACCTAAAAAATGAGAAAATAATATTGAGAAATAAAAAATGGCCCTATTTTGAATATTTTGAATTAACGTCCATGGTTAGGGCGCGTTTTAATTAACGCCTTTGACTCAGACGTGTTTCACAATTTTCAAATAAATTTTAAAATTTGATTTTTGAATTAACGCCCTGATCTAAGTCATGTTTTTAAAAGACGCCCTCTGGAAGGTCGTCAATTCGTGAATTGACGCCCTCGTCAAGGTCGTGTTTCACTTTTGTGCTCCGAACGGATGCAGCCTTTCCCCAGAGAGTCACTGCTTCGTTTGGGCTCTTGCCCAGTCTAATCCTCCCCTATTTGGGCTCTTGCCCGTTCTTATCTCTTCCTCCTTTGGACTCTTTCCTTCTTATCCCTTTTCTATCTTATTAATAGAGCTTACGAGCTCTGTTAATTTTTTTTGGATTTCCGAAGGCTTCTGACCCTTTGTTTTTCTTTTGTTTTGTCTTCTCCTTCTTCCTACGTTTCTTCTTCTTCTGCTTTTTCTTTTTCTTCTTCTGTTCGGTTCTTCTTCTCCTCCCCTATGATTCTTCTTATTCTTCTTCTCCTTCTGTTACTTCGTTCTTTTTGTTCTTTTTTTTCTTCTTTTATACAGGTTGCTGTTGCTGTTTGGCTAAGGAGGAGGCTCCCTCACGTTAAAGCTTCATCCTTCAAAGCCTCATCCCCATTGAGCATCAAAGCCACAGCAGCATATCAGATTTTTCTATCTCCCTTCTTCTTTTTTTTGTTTTGTTTACTGTATAGTTCACATACACGCATGCATGTTGCATCATTATTCTTTTATCAATTTTCCCTCTCTCAACCACGTTGGGAATATCTCCCCTTAGTGCAATCTCTTGCACACTCCTCTTAATGTTTGCACATTCATCATTATATTTCACACCCTCTTTGCATAGGGGTTTAAGGGCAACCACCCTTAAGGTATGTTCTTGCACATGTTTTCATGCTCATACTATATAAGAATTTGATGCTACACACTATGTTCTAATTCATATCTTCATTGGTGTTTGTGTCTTTTTTTTTTGCAAGGGTAATAAAAAGTAAGAACTCTCTTCATCGGCCGGCCGATCTTGAAGAGAAAGGAAAGCACTCACAATCCCCGCACTTTTGAGGTATTTTTCGCGATCACCCTCCCTATGTTTTATTGATTATCTTTTGAGGCCTCGCGTCTCTGGCGATCACACAAACTCCCCTTGGGCACCTCGTGCATGTTTTTCTCCACATTATTGATTATTGCTTGTTCTTAATTTTTCCTTAAGTGGATTTCTAAAGGAATCTACAATATGGTGTTTGTTAAGGTATCTCCGATGAAGGGTGTTTCCAGGTTTGGGAAGCGTGGAAAGCTTAGTCTGCGATATGTTGGCCCGTTTCCTATTTTTGAAGCTGTGGGTCCGGTAGCTTATCATTTGCAACTACCAGCGGCTATGCAAGCTATTCATGATGTGTTCCACGTGTCTCAGTTGAGGAAATATGTGCCAGATGCTTCTCATGTTCTCGATGATTCAGTTTGGCCCGAGGTGACTGCTGATTTGTCTACGCGAGAGTTTCCTATCAGAATTGAAGACCGTCGTGAGCAACGGTTGAGAAATAAGGTTATCCCTCTGGTAAGAGTTGCTTGGCAGCGTCACTCTAGTAATGAGTCCACTTGGAAATGTGAAGATGAGATGCGTCAGCTTTTTCCTTTCTTATTCCAGTGAGGTATAAGTCTTTTCTCAGTTTCCTCCTTTTCCGTTGTTGTAAATTTCGAGAGCGAAATTTCTTTTCAGAGGGAGGGACTGTAAGGCCCGTGCCTTAGTGGATCCTTAGTGGTTTGGATCTAATATTTGTTCTGGAATTTTCGACTATTTTCCTGTATTTTTAGGAATTTTTCTGGTATTTTTCCAGATTTATTTGGAGTTAATTGAGGGTTATTAGAAACTAATAAGATTTTAATATATATAATACTTATATTATATATATTTTAATTTTATTTTATTTTCTTTTAATCCCTCACCCTCACACCCTCTCTCTCCCCTCGTCGATCTCTTCTCACCCTCACGCTCTCTCTCTCCTCACGCGATCGCCTCTCTCCCCTTCCTAGGGATTTCGGGCGAAACGTTGTCGGATTGAAGCATGGTTGGCGCCGTTGGATTCCTTGCGTCGAGAGGAACGCGTGGGTACCCATTTCGGCATGGTTCGGTGATCGTGGGAGCGGGACGGAGTGTGAAGGCTCTGTGGACCTACCTCGGTGCATGCGGCGTTATCAGCCGTTTTGGCTTGCAAGAGGTAGGGGGATGGACTCCTGAACTCGCTAGGATCAATTCCTGTAGCTAGTTCATTTGATTAGAACCCCGCAGCATGCATGATGTTCATTTTTCTATATTTGGGGTTTTAGCTTAATTCTTGAGTTTAATGCATTGTGAACTTTGCATGTGATGTTTTTAGCTATTATATTGTTGTATGGGATGCATGGTTTGACAGGAAACAGGTTTTTACGTCGTACCCGACGATTTCTATCGTCCGGGAGGGAACCGGTTTTCAAACCAAACCTGTCCGTGGCCCAGGCGGTGTGACGGTCCTTCCAGGAACCGTCACACATCTGGCGGTCCTAGATGGACGCATTACTTAAATGTAACGGCCTAATGAAGGGGCGTTACATTGAGTGTAACGGCCAGGTTTCGACCGTTATTTACTCGTTGACTATCATTGACTAGTTGAGGCAGTTCTTCTGGCGGCCTATCGGCCGACCGCCAGATGGCTGTAACGCGCCTAGGCTAGCGTGTTACATCCCGTTTCATGCAGTTTTATCTGTTAGTTGTAAATTAGCCTCGGGTGGATCTAACGGCCAGTCGGCCGGCCGTCAGAGCCATGTAACGCGCGTAGGCTGGCGCGTCACATGCCCATTTGTTTGGATTTATTGGGCTCGGCAGCGATGGTAACGGCCAGGTCCAGGCGCGTCACTTCCCATGTAGCGCACCTCCCCACGACCGTTACTTACCTGTGGCGCGTGGGCGGTGGACCGCCACATGCCTGTTGGTTTAAAAAGAATGCCGGCTTATGCTTGAATGCTTCCCGAGGTATTTAGTATGCCATGTTTAGCTATTGTACTATATAATGGCATGTTTCTATATCCCAATAGAGTAGCTTTTCTTTCCTTGCAATGGAGCCACTGTTGTTGCCCTAAGGTTTGTTGAGTGCCGACCCGCTTGGGGATAGCGGAGGGGTGTTTCCCGTACGCGGTTTGTAAGCTAGTTCCGTGGGCTCCCGACCAACGGTAGCGTCCTACCGAGGGAGAAAACTAGCTAGAGGGCCTGGCTCAGGCGAGAGTCAGTGTGTGCACACGTGTTCAGAGGCTGTGGACTGACACTAACGAGTGTCACTCTGACTGGTCACTAGGTTTGGTACTATTTGCGCGCTCAGCTTATCATTTTACCGACTGCGAGTGCTTGAGACGTAGTGTAAGTCGTCAGTGGACGCATCTGGTTTCTGCTCCAGTGGTTGTCCTACTCCCTACTGCTTGGATTGGTTAAGGCTTATCATATTTGGTAGATTTAGTTTTAGTCGCTTGCATTTAATTATTATTGGCATGTGTTAGCTGTTATACCTGCTTAGATAGAGTTTACAGCTTTCTTATGATTAGTTATTCATGCCAATGCCTGTTATTTTATTTAAATACATGCCCTATTGCCTTTATCTTCGCATGCATGTTTGTTTAGTGCGAGGTAGGGATCCGCCTGACCCCTACTGAGTCTGGCTGTGACTCACCCTTCTCCTTTCAGGTGAGCCGCGCCCGCCATCTCCGGTGTTTTGTGAGGTTGCTCGGAGACCGTGCTTAGTTGCCAGCAGTTGACGGGTCACCTCTGTGAGGCTCTGTTGTACTTTTGCCGGGGTATGCCCCGCGTAGTTGTACTTTTTGGACTAGTACTCTTGTGCTTCTAGACTAGTTATATAATTATCACTCTGGTTATTTTTGAATTGCTTCCGCACTTGTATTAATTTTATTGCTTAATTCTAATATGCGCGTTCCAAATTGCAATTCGCTATGCATCCCCTCGACAAACTTCACTAACCCTTCAGGGGCCTCATCAGCCTCTTGGGTGGCTTCCCCAGTTCTTGGCATCGGTGCATCGATGTTATCGGTATATCGGTACCCTGAACTCTGGGTCGTCACATGTTCTTCATGTTCTTCCTTTGACTTGGAGTAGATCAAAATGTCGTCAATGAAGACAAGCACAAATTGATCGAGGTATGGCCTGAATACACTGTTCATTAATTGCATAAATGCGGCAGGCGCGTTTGTTTGGCCAAAAGGCATAACAGTGAACTCGTAATGCCCATACCTACTCCGAAATGCAGTCTTGTGAATATCCCCTTCCTTGATCTTTAATTGATGATAACCAGATCAAAGATCGATCTTTGAGAAATATCGAGCTCCAGAAATCTGGTTGAATAATTCATCAATCCTCGGCAATCGATATTTATTCTTGATGGTGAGTTGATTCAATTGCCGATAATCAACACATAGTCTCATCGAACCATCCTTCTTTTTAACAGAGAGGACTGAGGCTCCCCAATGTGAAGTACTTGGTCGGATAAACCCCTTTTCCAATAACTCCAATAGTTGTTCCTTTAACTCTTTCATTTCAACGGCAGACATCCAATATGGAGCTTTAGAAACTGGTGCAGCTCCCGAAATTAAATCAATAGAGAAAACAACTTCTCTCTCTAGAGGAATACCAGGCAACTCGTCTGAAAATATATCATAATAATCCCGAACGATAAGAATGTCTTTTAGAACGGGTTCCGTGTGCTCGGTCATAGTGATAGAAACTATGAAACCAACACAACCCTTCCTTAACAATTTCTCAGCTTTGAGGGCCGAAATAAGAGATATATGCTTGGAATGCCTGGTGCCAGAAAATAGAAGGTCGGGGTAACCCATAAAAGTTACCATACCCAACTTGTAGTTGACACTAGCACCATGAGCAGATAGCCAATCGGCACCCAATATAACATAATATCCGTCCATCTCCATGCATACCAAATCAACGGGTAAGTTATAACCGCTAATTAGAACTTCACTAATAGGATAGAAATGTTTAATCTTCGTTCCCGTTCCAATAGGGGTTGTAATAGTGAGTGTAGAATCTATTGGAATAGGCTTCATAGGTAAAAGACCAGCAAATCTTCTAGATATAAATGAATGCGTAGCTCCAGTGTCAAATACGACAGAGGCATGCCTTGAGTACACAGAAAGAGTACCTTCCACCACACCTCCTTCCTCAGTAGCTTCCGCATCCATAAGATCTTGAAGTCTTCCTTGCTTTTTGGCAATAATAAGAAGTTTTGTCGGTGGTGGAGCTTGCTCGTTGAGAAGAGGACAATTCGGGATCCTATGCTCCCGACTCCCGCATCGAAGACACGCGCCGAGCTTTCTCCAACATTCCTCGGCTTTGTGTTCGGGTTTCTCGTAGAATTTGCATAATGCCTTTGATGACGTAGAGAAAGGAACAATTTGCTTGTCAAAGGTTCTTGGCTTCTTGTCCCCCTTGAAAGTTACGTCTACCCTTGTTGAAATTTCGCTCATCCTTGTTGAAGTTACGCTCGTCATTAGGCTATTTCTTCCCGAAGGAAGGTTTGAAACTTCCGGGCCCAGTAACTTGCTCTGTCTTAGCTTCTCTTCCTCGGATGCGATCTGACAACTCTGTTGCATCTTCCAAGAGTTGTGCTCTTTGTACCGCATCACTATATATTTGAATATCCATCGGGGCGAGTTGAGTAATGTGACGACCCGGATCCCGGATACCAGATATACCCGATAGGACTATTGAATATACCTGATACCACTTGGAACCCGCGAGGCCTCCCAAGAGCGGTAAAGCTCCGAAGGGATAAAAGGTATGTGTAGAGTACATTGAAGCCACAGAGATATAACAGTAAGCAATTAAATTTCATTAGATCGGTTTGCTAAAGTAGCAGAAATAAAATTACTTTTTAATTAACAGTTTCAAATTAACAATTATATACCAGAGTCAAGTCCAGAGCTAAGATAGCAAGTCTAGCAAGTACAATCGACAGAAAAGAAAGACGTACCGAGAAGTCGGGAGAAGCCCGACGCAGGTACCAGCTGGCCACAATGACACGCTACGAGCACGCGCACCAGGAACCACGAAAGCAGAACGAACGATAGCTCACCTAAAAAGTAGGGGTGAGCCTCGTGTCACTGGCTCAGTAGGGGTCACGCAGATCCCCACTAAAAAACACGCAGTAACACGGAACAACAAAAATGACAAGAAGAACAGCAGGTGTAGTAAAGTGGAAAAACTACACTACAAAGCTGTAAAACTACTCTAGAAGCAGTAAAGAACAGACAGGGAGTAGGAGTAGAGAACAAGTAGGAAAGGGGGAGAATCCGCACCAGACAAGCGGCTGCAGAACTAACCTCGACACCCCAAACTACTCCAGGCAGCGACAGAAGGGCGACTCTGAACTGACAAAGTCAGGAGTTCCCGATCTGCCGACACGATGCCAGGCCTAAGACAAAGACCTGCAAGGACAGACAAAAGTCTAGAAATGATCTAGATAGACGACGGACAGACCCGACGAGCATACACGACTAGAACATCGTGCACACAACACAACACTGACCTCGAGTAGGGCCACGAGAGGGCTAAGTCGGAAAGGTCACGGTGCACAAGAAACGTGAAAGTCACGTATCACGTGACGGAAGCGCCTCCTCACAAGGAGAACAGCCAGCTGCGTCCACTGACATCTTATGCTGCGCCCAGAGTGTCTCACCTATGGTACCGCTAAAGACACGGCAGAGACGCAGACACGCACTGAACCAAATAAGAACAACAGCAACAAGAGACTAGTCAGGGTCACGCCCATCGGCGTAAGTCCTCAGTCCCTGACAACGTGTGCACACACTGGCTCTAGCCTATGCCAGGTCCTCTAGCTAGTTTTCTCCCTCGGTAGGACGCTACCGTTGACCGGGAGCCCACGGAACTAGCTTACAAACCGTATATCGGGAACTGCCCTTTCCACCCCTCCGAGGTGGGTCAACACACTGGACCGTGTGCATCGACAGGCCACGACAAGCGGAGGTTCACGAGACACCAAACTCAAAAACACAAGTGCTAGAGTACAGACAAGCTAGAACGCGCTGTCACACATACTACTAGGCACCACTGGCAGTACTACTACTGCCAACAGACTCAGGATTAGGCAACTAGACCTACAACGCAACGATCCTTGAGTCGGACGACTCAAAGGCAATATCGTCACTGACAGCGGAACAAGCCGCCAATCGGTCGAATCCTAAGCCACGAGAAATGACACTTCGCAGAAAATGACTCACGGAGACCTGAGGGAACAGCAAGAACCCTCAACACGTCTGGACACGTAGACCGAGGTAGGGTGATACCTCGAAGCATCCAGAACCAATGTCTCGAGCTGGACAGAATCACCGAGACACACAAAGCTGCCCGTCAACCCCTGGGTAACCCCCGATTGTCCGGAGCCAGACAACGCCGACACAAACAACCAACGCACAGACCCACACGCAGCAAGCACAAGCACTCCTGCTATCCCATCATGGCTACTGCCGTCATAGGACGTCAACAGACACCCATGGGTCATGGGCAAACCACGAGACCAAGCCAAGACAAGCGGAAACCGAAATGGCAATAACAACACTCTGGCAAAACGGATCGTTATTCAACCACTAGGCGGACCCAGCAGTCAAGGAACAACCGCCATGCAACCAGAGGCAAGGGCATTGGCAGTTCTAGATTGCATCGTTAGGGAACTGTTGCAGTCAGGGAAAAGACCACACCTAGTCACCTAACCCGACCGATCCAGAAGACCACTGCCACACAAACAAAGCCCTAGAACACAAACCTACGACTGCCTAACACACGGGTGAACACCGAACAGCCTAACAGCCATCACGGCCACCACAGGATTGTAACGGCCTAGCACAGGCACGTTACACGCTCTGACGCACCAGACTAGGGCTGTCAGAGCCAACAGGCCAACGACCACAACTCGAACCACGTAACGCACCAGGCCAGGCGCGTTACAGCAGCCTAACGCATGGGGGTAGGGCCGTTAGAGCCAACCGGCACAGCCACCCAACTCGGCCAAACAGTGTGTAACAGCCTAGGACAGGTGCGTTACGAGGCTGTGACGCACAGGGGAACGACCACTACACGAACCGACTTAAATGGTCAAATCTGGTCAAACAGAACATAACGGCCTAGCACAGGCGCGTTACAATGCTCTAACGCATGAGGACTTGGGCGTCAGGCGACCGGCTGACCAGAACCTCAAGAAAACAGAATGGCTGTGACGCACCTGCCTGGATGCGTCAGAGGGCTGTGACGCACCACTACTGGACCGTCACACTCCCATAGCCATGAAAAGTTTAAAATGTTAAAACGCTGTGGCGGTCTATCGTAGGGCCGTCAGAGACTGTGACGGTCTCTGCAACGACCGCTACACCGGTCACGGTGGGAAAAAGGTGGAAACGCCGAATCGGCCCGTTCCACGCCCCATTCACGCCGAAACACAGGGGAAACAAAGCTAGACGATGAAAAACAACTTCAGGAGGTTGAAAATCCCACATGCACGCATTAAAACGCAAGATCGGGGCGATTTGGACAAATCGACCCTAAACGAGTCACCGAGGTTCCCGGACTCCTACCGGCCTCGAATGATGACCGATCGACACAAAACTAACATGAATGGGATCCAGATATCCCAGCGGTCATTTTGATACTAACTAGACCAAGAATGGTTGCCATTTTCCGACGAACCCTGAAAACTCCGAAAATAACGGTTTTCACTAAAACGGCCCGATCTCTCCCGATCGAGCACCGAACTATGCACAGAAGCAGGGAAAATGTGCAGAACAGGTAGGCGATCCATATCCCTACCTCCATCGAAGAAACTGTGCCCCGAGGGGACTAAACCGTGTCGAAAACCATGCCGCGAGCTCAAACGCCGGCTTTGAATCCACCGTTCGGGATCGCGCCAAAACAACTCCATCCTCGCCCCGTCGCGCACTCGACCAACTCCACAGCATCCCCAGCACGCGCCCCTAGGTCCTTCGTCTGCAGCCGGAGCCAAGGAAGCTCGAGAGGAGAGCAAACGAAGAGAGAGGGGGGGTGGCGTGAAATGAGAAGGAGAGAGGAAGGAAAAGAAAAAGGGAAAGAAATTAGGAATTTTCCTAATTTCCAAAAAATCTGATTTTTGGCCCTATCACAGAAAAATACGCAAAAATAGTCAAAATGACCCGCTCAGAGAGTACATCGTCGCTGCAGCATCCTCGAGTCGATGAACTGACAAATAAACTCACCGTAGGGTTCCGTAACTAGTACGAGAGAAAAACTCACACGGATCGTAAAACTCAACTCGGAAGCCACATAAGCGAACCGAAACTCACCGAAACTGATCCGAAATATCCAACCAGACCTACTAAGGATCCAGCAAAGATCCAGGACATTACATCCTCCCCTCCTTTAAGAAAGTTCATCCTCGAATTTTAAGGACTAGCAAGGGTAAGCAGGGAAGAACAACCCGACAGCACAACTGTGGAAACGACACAAGTCTTGAGAAACACAGCTCAGAGGAACATCGTCAGACCACAATCACCAGCACACGCTCTAGATCGAGCACGACACAAGTGAACACAAGTCCAACACCTCTGAAACAAAGCAACTTCGCTTACATCTCACCGGGAAAGAGACACGACTGCCACAACAACAGATATCAAGGAAACGAAACGACGGACACGGCGAGTATCAGCTCAAACAAGGAGACACAGTCCTCTCAGCTGACAGCTCGACCACATCATCGGCTCTAGTGCCAAAGGTGACAGAGAACACCTGGCACACAGGACGCCAACGACAACACTGGACCACAAGCACAATCAAGTTAGTCCTTACTCAGATATTACATCTGATCGAGCCGCAAGCTAACTTTAGGGAAAAAGAGTACATCAAAGCTAACTGACAAGACCTGGTCCAAGACAGAGACACAAAATCATAGAGAAACAGCAATAAAACGACGACAACAGTACTTGCAGGATTCCGGCTCCGTATAGAACACAGAACCACGGAACACAACTGCAAGCAGGGTCACATCAAGGCACAAGAACAGCTGAACACACGACCACTAGGGACTAGTCATGCATTGAGCAGCTCACCAAGAAAGGGCCCACAACAATGAGAAACGACAACAATCTCGGGGAACGCATCTCAAGGACCACGAGCACGCCTCGAGAAGACAATACCCAAGAAAAGAGAATACGGAGCAGAGGGTACTCGATCAGTAGGAATGCCGACAGATTCCCCAATGCTCACAAATGCCAATGCCAACACCCAGAACAACTCTAGCAACAGCACGGCAACAGGCAACTTCAAGGCACGGGAAGCCAAGATGAAGTTACATCGAGAACAACAATTCTCTCGATCCGCCAGAATCTCACAACCAACGATCCTGAGCCCGTGGGGAATCAGCCCACACGCTTTCGCTGTGCACTCAACAACGCACGCAGGCACCAGAAAGACCTTGGTATCCGCATCTCAGCGCACTCTAGGCGTCATTGCAATCCATGAAGATCACAATATAACACACGACGAGTACTGATCCAGCGAACAACCAATCATAGGTCGCCAAAGTGCCAATCACGGAGAGCACCGGCTCCAGCACAAAGTACAGAAGACTGCTAATCTCAGCTTACCTTCATGTCCTTAAAACGGTAAATGAGCCTTCACAACACATCGGCCGCTGGACACGGCACGACAAATTCGGTACGCGATAGCTCTTAACACCATGATGGAGTCCAAAGCCAAGCAACCGTAAGACAAAGAGCAGATCAGGCTCAGAACAAGGCTGTCCACACTTAAGCAGACACAGGACAAGGGCATCACAAAGATAGCAATTCCAAGGCAAACCTCGAAAAGATTCCACCATAAAGGATGAGAAGCAATAAGCTCAACCACGAAAGCTCACCAGGAAGGGAAAATGATGCGGGACGGACCACAGACACGACAAGCTCGCGATTGTCCCTTAACGAGGGAAGCATCGGGCGTGCGCGGTTGAGAAACCGGCAATGAGCTAGGGTGATCGGCTCTCTCGTGTGCTCGGATCGGGTCACGGGACGGTCTCGCACTCTCTCGCAGCAGCAGTAATGAATAGATAAAGCGAGCTAGATATCCCTACACATGCTCTTTATGTAACGACCCGAGAATCCGATTACCGGGAAGGCCCGATAACCCGAGACTCGTACCGCCACCCACGAGTCCGAAGACTCGGAAGGGTTAAAAGGATGGTGTGGAGACCACACAAGTATCATAAATAATTGCAGAAATTAACATGTTATAATATTAAGTAGGAAATAAATTAATCATTTTACATGGTCCACAATAAAATAACAACGACAGCAACAGTAGCCCACGACTAGTACAGTGACAAGAAAGAAAGTACAACTACACGGGGCATACCCCGGCTCTGACCTCTGGCACTACCTCTGGGCACCCGCACCACGCTGCGCTCCTGACGCGCTCCCCGAAGGTGGCGTCTCACCTGAAACACGGTGAAAACACGCAGGGAATGAGTCTCCGAACAAGACTCAGTAGGGGTCACTCGAACCCTACCTCGTAAAATGAGAAACCACTACACTAGCGGTAGGAGAGTACCTCGGAAAGGAAAGCCATGTACTCTACAGAACTAGACCCTACGGCACGTAAACTGACACACGTGCCACGGTACGAGAAGACCGAAACCAACGGTCAAACCGTAAAACCCGAAGGTCGGAAACACACGACCCACAGTCTGTCACTCCGTACTCGACAGGAGTACCACCCACTAGAAGCACAGCCGATAGCGTCCCCTGACGTCTAACACCGCGCCGCAGGTGAGCCGCCTGACGTGGTAGGTCCTACCCGAGGTGTAAACACCGTACAAGTAACTCACAACAAGTGACTAGCTGGGGTCACGCCCGTCGACGTGCGTCCACAGTCCCCAACCACGTGTGCACACACAGACCACCCGTCCTAGGTCTGGCCCTCTGACCGGTTTTCCCCTGGCACTGGACTCTGATGTGACGAGGGGCCCGACGGTAACCAGTCTAAAACCGTCCTCAGGGTAAGCCCGTACACCACTCCCTGGTGCAACTAGCACACGCGTACTAGCAGGCTACGACTAGTGGAGGGTCACAAAGGAGTAGACTCTCAAATCAACGGAAAACACTTCGCAACCGCAGGTACGAGGAACGCTCCTTGTACCAACACCGACGCATGGTGACACAAGCCGAAGTCACCACCTCCCGGGACCCCACGACACCCCACATGTAGCCCCCACATGATGCCCCACATCAGTCGGACTACGGGTCAGCACAGGGATCGAGACTAGCTCGTCCGGGACTCAAATCGGTGAAGAAGGGGAGTCGCGGTCACCGGAGGACCGCCTCCTATGGTAGCGGTCGACCCAGGACCGCTATCACCTGGTCGCGGTCGGCCTGGAACCGCGACCACCCTGGTGCATGAAAACGTGAAAGCGGTCGCGTGAAGACCGCCTTCACCTGGTAGCGGTCTTCTGGAGACTGCGACCAGACTCCAACGGTCAAAAACCCATCTCGAAGATCGTGCCGAACCCACGGTGAAAGCGGTCACCCCCCGACCGCCACCAGCAGTCGCGGTCAGTCGCGAGACCGCGACCGCCTGCCGACAGCACAAGCCCCAACACTCGAAACCTTGATGAAGGCGGTCCCCACCTAACCGCTACCTGATGAAGGCGGTTACTGGTGGACCGCTATCATCCCGGAAAATCGAGAACGGTCGGGAACGGCTAAAAACAGCATCCCACGCCCCCATACCTCCACCGGAGAGGGGGAAATCAAAGGGGAAGACCCCTAGGGACCCCTAGCATGCATCTAAGCCAACAAAACGTGAATCCATGCATCGAATCCATAGATCGGGCGACTCTCCCCAAAACATGGAAAAACCCCAAGCATGCTCAAATAAGCCCCTCTCAGCCTCCCCTCGGCCTATAAATCACAGAAAAGATCGGCTAGAGGCTAAGGAACGTCACCCTACCTCAATGGAGCGAATGCTCCGCCGAATCACCCACGAATCACGAAGAACGCTTGAAACTTCACGAACTCCCCACGCTTCCCACGCACGCCGCACGCCCACGAGATCGCCTCGTCGTCACCCACGCGTCCGCGCCGTCGCCCCGCCGCCGTCCGTAGCCGGAGAGGGGTTCGCCGCGCCCGAATGGGAGAGAGGGAGAGAGGAGGTTGTCACGGTGGGAAGAAACGAAGGAAGAGGAAGAAGAAGAAAGAGAAAGGAGAAAAGAAAAAGAAAAAGAATTAGGGCTTTATAGAAAATCCGAATTTTTGGAAAAATACCGAAAAATAGAAAAATACATTTCTGGAATCCTCGGAACGCAGTGATCGCAACGGTACCACTCGTGCCCGGGTGAACCGCCCGGTTCGCATGCAGTGAGCTTCCAAAGAAAAAGCCAAAACACACACCGAGAATCGGAAAACACACACCGAAAAGCCGCGGAACGCCTCCGGGCCTCCGAAATGACTCCGGATCGCGCCGATCCGAACACGAAAGATGTCCGAAACAAAATTTCGGACACAACGGAGCCGGACGCTCCAAAAACCAGATCCGGGAGCCATGAAGAAGGATCCGAAAGGTCCGGGATATTACACTTTAGCAGCGGCATAAACAAATATATATGAAGTAAGCAAAATGCCAAGTAAGGGAGCGAATGTGATACCTCCACGCGCTCGGCGTGGGGAAGACGGACCCGGCCGAAACTCGTACTCCCGGGATGAATATTACACAATGATGACGGCAATGAAATATCGCCCACTCCATGCAGGGAGGTAAAGGGCTACACAACTGGGCCCGGGAGGACCGAATTCGGGTTGACAGGCGGCTTCTCGCGTCTCTTCGGCAGCACCCGAACTTGTGCCTGTGGGGCCCACGCGCTATCCGGAGGGACCGTGCGGGACCCGATGCCACCACTGTGGTGGGGACACTTGTGGAAGTGTTCCCTGGACTGGCGGCATGCTGGTTCGTCGGCCGGAGGCCAGGCGGCTCTGTTCGGCACCGGTCGGAATAACCGGCCACGGATCTGCCGGTTCTGTTTTCTGGCGTACGCTCCGGCGAGAACGGACGCTACGATCAGCCTCGATGTCGGAATGCGACGAAACTGGCGCCGTTGGAAAGCTGCTTCGAAGGTCTTCAACTCTCTATGATTACAGAAAAATAAGAAAACATGCACTTCCAATTCGCGAATTTTGAAGGTTGCTGTTGTACAGTGCCTGAACTCTCAGACTAGCAGGGAACTTTCCTGAGAGTTGCCTTTGACCGATATGTGAACGTCTGAATCAGAGGTTATGGTATTCAGTAAAGTTGTTGTAAATCAAGCTAGAAAATCCAGACTATTTTTGGATCTGGATTTGGGAAAGGCTACGAATTTCTATGATTTGTGCACTAGCAGTGGGTCGGATCTGGAATCTGGCTGACAATACTGTAGCTAAGGAAGAACACGAATTTTTTAAAATAGATGGAAGGCTGATCAAAATTTAAGAAAATTCGTGGATGTAGGGGATTATGGACATAACTCCCAATGAAATTGGGAGTTTGAAAAAATCAAAAAGGTGGTCGGAGATGAGAAACTTAGAGCTGTTGTCACTATAGACAGAGACAAAATAGATCTGGGAATGACAAATGAACGAAAATGAAAAATTACTAAATGGAAGAGTTTGGACGTGAAAATTTAGGTGGAGGTGGGGATTCAAGGCTAGAACACACCCTCAAAATTTCAAATACATCTGAGCTCGTGGCTGGCAGAAAAAATTCACGAAATACACATCTGTCCAGCAGGACAGAAAGTTGAAGACGGCTCCGCGGTGGCTCGAAGGCGGCACGAACGGCGGCGGCGGCGACACAGATGATCACCGGAGATAGAGGGGAGGGGATAGGAGGTAGAAACCACTCTAGAATTGGAGGTTGGAGAAGGAAGAACACCAGGAGAGAGGAAGGGGGCGCAATATGCTCCAAGCTTCAACACAATTTTCTGATTTTTCACTAATATTCATATGAAAATACAATCTTTCATATGATTCACATCAAATGCAATGTGAACCCTTGGATCTAGGGGTGGGGATTGAAGGGCTGGGAGCAAGTGTGAAGCACACACAAAAATTAATACAATAATAAGGGGAGAGGGGCGCCCCCTTGACCAAGGTTAATGGTTTGAATGGGGTAGGTGAAGGTAGGTGACCTACCTTGGACCAATTTAACCACTTGTCTACCCATGTGGCATTTGACATTCAACCCTTCTAGATGGCCACCTAGGATGGTTGACCAGCCCCACATGAGTGACATGGACCAATGGGAAAGGGCTGAGGGCCCCCTTGCTGTTCCTACTGAAAAATTACAAAGAAACCCAAACAATCCGTGGGAATGACGCATTGGCTTATAAAGCCGTACAATTGCGTATATACTTTCCTGTGGATATACAAATAAACTAAAGGACATAAATGTAAAATAAAATGTACATGCTCGGCGTCGATTCCCATCAACTCTCCCCGGGTGGGAGGAACTCGACCCCGTCGAGTAGGGGTATGGATGCTCGAGTACTTCGGCGAATCCGTCACCGTGCCAAGTAGCGCGGGTATGCTCCACTCCAAGTGATTGGCACCTGCTCATTCCATATATACTCGATATGCACAAGCTGCCATGGGCTAGAGGTGGACACTTTGGGTGGGGCACTCTCAAAAGGGAAGGAAGCAGCTCGAAGACTCACTAGGAATCACCGCTGAGTCCCCGTAGGTGACTGATCCGGGTATAGATGTAGAACCGATCTCATACTCATCAAGTGAGTTGACTCGCTTCTTACTCATAAGATAACGACAACGAGCTTGCACAAGACACATGCAGACTCTCAAACTACACACAAACCATGCAAACAAACCACACAAAGAAAAGCACATTGACTCAACTATGACCCTAGACTCACCTAATGTTAGTCCGACCCGTACATAGATGACGGCGGACCAGGACACCCGAATATGTGCCATACATGCATTTGACGTAACCAGAGATGGGTGGCATTGGGTACACCTAAATGTCCAAGTATGACCCAGTCATGCATGGACGGCCCTTTAGATTTAGGAGACTTGAGTGGGCTAGGAAAGCCGGGTGTGGAAGAGCCGGGTGTAGGTGTATCGTGGACGGGCTTGGTGGGTATGGAGGACCCGACCCGTAGGAAAGGGGTATGAAGGTGGACTTCCCCGAAGAAGTGAAGGGAATATGAAGGGTCTAGGGATCCACTAGGGAAGGGGTCAAATGGATCAAAGAAGGTATGACCCCTTATGGTGGGTTCCAACATGACATGGTCCCAAGTTTGGAATTCATAATCACCGCCATACATTATGATTGGTGGGACGACGGACATGTGTAGAAAATAGGACTCCTCCCTTGGGAAAAAGGGAATGAAGTCGGACTCGGCCGGCATCGGGAGGAGTAGAAGAATCTCCGTGGTGACACACCCCACGGTGCACACGGAGGTAATGGACCGTAAGGCCAGATGGGTGAAGCTAAGACTAGCGGGTTGGTCGAAGCCTCGGGCCAGTAGGTGCGTCAACTTCCATTGTGAATCTAATGCCATGACAAGATCATCCAACGTGTCAACATGGTGACTAGATCGAAAAGTTGTGTGGTAGGAGTTGAAGGGTACCAATGGTAGTGTGGGGTCCATAGATGGGAAGGGAGGTGGGACCAAGCCATCCTTGAGCCAACTAAAAAGTGGCTCGGCGATGTATAGCGTTCCCGTAAGAAACACGGGTGGCTCGGGGTGAGACGGCTCCAAGCATAATGGTTCCGAATGTGGAGTGGACCACCGGGGTTGGGTGGCTGGACATGTGAGGGTGATCTTACCGGGTAGGTAAGGTGGGTATAAGGTGCAAGTCCTCTTGCCCCAGTCAAGATTGGCTCTTCGTTCTCCTAACCACGTTTGTCCTAACATGATGCATGAACCAGCAAGTGTGCCGATCCTACACCATGCGCCATCGATGTAGAGAACAGAGCCGATCCTCTTATAGAACTCAACACAAGCAAAATCACCATCGCGGACAATCTCGCCTGTCTTGGAGAGAGACTCCACGATGTCAAGAGAAACCCAATTATCCGACTCCCTATTGGTGAAATGGAGTTCCGTTGTGGACCCGTTGGGTAGAGCGACTTTCATAGTGAGAGGGGTAAAACCAAGGGCTCGGTCCATGAGGACATTGACTTTGGCCACAAAGGTTGACCACTCAGATGTGTGGTCTTGGAGAACGGCCATGGGTAGCGGACATGGACATGCATACGCACGGTGACAAGACACTAGACCGACTATGCAAGTTTGGAATGAATGCACACTAAGGACCCTAGACGTAAACCAAGACTCGATACGTGGTGGAGTTAACCGATCCGAAGATCACTCGCGCAAGTGTGCGGCCTTCCCGATAGGCGTAGCCTAACGTTCGGACAACACCTTTTGATATACCGGGTTATTGGGATGTAATGCAAAAAGACACTTTTTTTTGTTTTAAAACAATGATGGTTCTAGACTCGACTTAGACCATGATGCATGCAAGACTTATGCAAAGACTACCCTAGACTCAACCCGCTCTGATACCAAATTGATGCAGGACGGACCACGGACACGACAAGCTCGCGATTGTCCCTTAACGAGGGAAGCGTCGGACGTGCGCGGTTGAGAAACCGGCAATGAGCTAGGGTGATCGGCTCTCTCGTGTGCCCGGATCGGGTCATGGGACGGTCTCGCACTCTCTCACAGCAGCGGTAATGAATAGATAAAGCGAGCTAGATATCCCTACACATGCTCTTTAGCAGCGGCATAAACAAATATATATGAAGTAAGCAAAATGCCAAGTAAGGGAGCGAATGCGATACCTCCACGCGCTCGGCGTGGGGAAGACGGACCCGACCGAAACTCGTACTCCCGGGATGAATATTACACAATGATGACAGCAATGAAATATCACCCACTCCACGCAGGGAGGTAAAGGGCTACACAACTGGGCCCGGGAGGACCGAATTCGGGTTGACGGGCGGCTTCTCGCGTCTCTTCGGCAGCACACGAACTTGTGGCTGTGGGGCCCACGCGCTATCTAGAGGGACCGTGAGGGACCCGATGTCACCACTGTGGTGGGGACACTTGTGGAAGTGTTCCCTGGACTGGAGGCACGCTGGTTCGTCGGCCGGAGGCCAGGCGGCTCCGTTCGGCACCGGTCGGAATAACCAGCCACGGATCTGCCAGTTCTATTTTCTGGCGCGCGCTCCGGCGAGAACGGACGCTGCGATCAGCCCCGATGTCGGAATGCGACGAAACTGGCGCCGTTGGAAAGCTGCTTCGAAGGTCTTCAACTCTCTATGATTACAGAAAAATAAGAAATCATGCACTTCCAATTGGCGAATTTTGAAGGTTGCTGTTGTACAGTGCCTGAACTCTCAGACTAGCAGGGAACTTTCCTGAGAGTTGCCTTTGACCGATATGTGAACGTCCGAATCGGAGGTTATGGTATTCAGTAAAGTTGTTGTAAATCAAGCTAGAAAATCCAGACTATTTTTGGATCTGGATTTGGGAAAGGCTACGAATTTCTATGATTTGTGCACTAGCAGTGGGTCGGATCTGGAATCTGGCTGACAATACTGTAGCTGAGGAAGAACACAAATTTTTAAAAATAGATAGAAGGCTGATCAAAATTTAAGAAAATTCGTGGATGTAGGGGATTATGGACAGAACTCTCAGTGAAATTGGGAGGGTTTGGAAAAATCAAAAAGGTGGTCAGAGATGAGAAACTCAGAGCTGTTGTCACTGTAGACAGAGACAAAACAGATCTGGGAATGACAAATGAACGAAAATGAAAAATTACTAAATGGAAGAGTTTGAACGTGAAAATTTAGGTGGAGGTGGGGATTCAAGGCAGAGCACACCCTCTTTCAAATCCATCTGAGCTCGTGGCTGGCAGAAAGAATTCACGAACTACACCTCTATCCAGCAGGACAGAAACTTGAAGACGGCTCCGCGGTGGCTCGAAGGCGGCACGAACGGCGGCGGCGGCGACACAGATGATCACCGGAGATAGAGGGGAGGGGATAGGAGGTAGAAATCACTCTAGAATTGGAGGTTGGAGAAGGAAGAACACCAGGAGAGAGGAAGGGGGCGCAATATGCTCCAAGCTTCAACACAATTTTCTGATTTTTCACTAATATTCATATGAAAATACAATCTTTTATATGATTCACATCAAATGCAATGTGAACCCTTGGATCTAGGGGTGGGGATTGAAGGGCTGGGATTAAGTGTGAAACACACACAAAAATTAATACAATAATAAGGGGAGAGGGGCGCCCCCTTGACCAAGGTTAATGGGTTGAATGGGGTAGGTGAAGGTAGGTGACCTACCTTGGACCAATTTAACCACTTGTCTTCCCATGTGGCATTTGACATTCAACCCTTCTAGATGGCCACCTAGGATGGTTGACCAGCCCCACATGAGTGACATGGACCAATGGGAAAGGGTTGAGGGCCCCCTTGCTGGTCCTACTGACAAATTACAAAGAAACCCAAACAATCCGTGGGAATGACACATTGGCTTATAAAGCCGTACAATTGCGTATATACTTTCCCGTTGATATACAAATAAATTAAAGGACATATGTGTAAAATAAAATGTACATGCTCGACGTCGATTCCCATCAACTCTCCCCGGGTTGGAGGAACTCGACCCCGTCGAGTAGGGGTATGGATGCTCGAGTACTCCGGCGGATCCGTCACCGTGCCAAGTAGCGCGGGTATGCTCCACTCCAAGTGATTGGCACCTGCTCATTCCATATATACTCGATATGCACAAGCTGCCATGGGCTAGAGGTGGACACTTTGGGTGGGGCACTCTCAAATGGGAAGGAAGCAGCTCGAAGACTCACTAGGAATCACCGCTGAGTCCCCGTAGGTGACTGATCCGGGTATAGATGTAGAACCGATCCCATACTCATCGAGTGAGTTGACTCGCTTCTTACTCATAAGAGAACGACAACGAGCTTGCACAAGACACATGCAGACTCTCAAACTACACACAAACCATGCAAACAAACCACACAAAGAAAAGCACATTGACTCAACTATGACCCTAGACTCACCTAATGTTAGTCCGACCCGTACATAGATGGCGGCGGACCAGGACACCCGAATATGTGCCATACATGCATTTGACGTAACCAGAGATGGGTGGCATGGGGTACACCTAAATGTCCAAGTGTGACCCAGTCATGCATGGACGGCCCTTTAGATTTAGGAGACTTGAGTGGGCTAGGAAAGCCGGGTGTGGAAGAGCCGGGTGTAGGTGTATCGTGGACGGGCTTGGTGGGTATGGAGGACCCGACCCGTAAAAAGGGGTATGAAGGTGGACTTCCCCGAAGAAGTGAAGGGAATATGAAGGGTCTAGGGATCCACTAGGGAAGGGGTCAAATGGATCAAAGAAGGTATGACCCCTTATGGTGGGTTCCAACATGACATGGTCCCAAGTTTGGAATTCATAATCACTGCCATACATTATGATTGGTGGGACGACAGACATGTGTAGAAAATAGGACTCCTCCTTTGGGCAAAAGGGAATGAAGTCGGACTCGGCCGGCATCGGGAGGAGTAGAAGAATCTCCGTGGTGACACACCCCACGGTGCACACGGAGGTAATGGACCCTAAGGCCGGATGGGTGAAGCTAAGACTAGCGGGTTGGTCGAAGCCTCAGGCCAGTAGGTGCGTCAGCTTCCATTGTGAATCTAATCCCATGACAAGATCATCCAACCTGTCAACATGGTGACTAAATCGAAAAGTTGTGTGGTAGGAGTTGAAGGGTACCAATGGTAGTGTGGGGTCCATAGATGGGAAGGGAGGTGGGACCAAGCCATCCTTGAGCCAACTAAAAAGCGGCTCGGCAATGTATAGCGTTCCCGTAAGAAACACGGGTGGCTCGGGGTGAGACAGCTCCAAGCATAATGGTTCTGAATGTGGAGTGGACCGCCGGGGTTGGGTGGCTAGATATGTGAGGGTGATCTTGCCGGGTAGGTAAGGTGGGTATAAGGTGCAAGTCCTCTTGCCCTAGTCAAGATTGGCTCTTCGTTCTCCTAACCACGTTTGTCCTAACATGATGCATGAACCAGCAAGTGTGCCGATCCTACACCATGCGCCATCGGTGTAGAGAACAGAGCCGATCCTCTTATAGAACTCAACACAAGCAAAATCACCATCACGGACAATCTCGCCTGTCTTGGAGAGAGACTCCACGATGTCAAGAGAAACCCAATTATCCGACTCCCTATCGGTGAAATGGAGTTCCGTTGTGGACCCGTTGGGTAGAGCGACTTTCATAGTGAGAGGGGTAAAACCAAGGGCTCGGTCCATGAGGACATTGACTTTGGCCACAAAGGTTGACCACTCGGATGTGTGGTCTTGGAGAACGGCCATGGGTAGCGGACATGGACATGCATACGCACGGTGACAAGACACTAGACCGACTATGCAAGTTTGGAATGCATGCACACTAAGGACCCTAGACGTAAACCAAGACTCGGTACGTGGCGGAGTTAACCTATCCGAAGATCAATCGCGCAAGTGTGCGGCCTTCCCGATAGGCGTAGCCTAACGTTCGGACAACACCTTTTGATATACCGGGTTATTGGGATGTAATGAAAAAAGACACTTTTTTTTGTTTTAAAACAATGATGGTTCTAGACTCAACTTAGACCATGATACATGCAAGACTTATGCAAAGACTACCCTAGACTCAACCCGCTCTGATACCAAATTGATGCGGGATGGACCAGGGACACGACAAGCTCGCGATTGTCCCTTAACGAGGGAAGCGTCGGACGTGCGCGGTTGAGAAACCGGCGATGAGCTGGGGTGATCGGTTCTCTCGTGTGCCCGGATCGGGTCACGGGACGATCTCGCACTCTCTCGCAGCAGCGGTAATGAATAGATAAAGCGAGCTAGATATCCCTACACATGCTCTTTAGCAGCGGCATAAACAAATATATATGAAGTAAGCAAAATGCCAAGTAAGGGAGCGAATGCGATACCTCCACGCGCTCGGCGTGGGGAAGACGGACCCGGCCGAAACTCGTACTCCCGAGATGAATATTACACAATGATGACAGCAATGAAATATCTCCCACTCCACGCAGGGAGGTAAGGGGCTACACAACTGGGCCCGGGAGGACCGAATTTGGGTTGACGGGCGGCTTCTCGCGTCTCTTCGGCAGCACCCGAACTTGTGGCTGTGGGGCCCACGCGCTATCCGGAGGGACCGTGCGGGACCCGATGTCACCACTGTGGTGGGGACACTTGTGGAAGTGTTCCCGGGCTGGCGGCACGCTAGTTCGTCGGTCGGAGGCCAGGCGGCTCCGTTCGGCACCGGTCGGAATAACTGGCCACGGATCTGCCGGTTCTGTTTTCTGGCGCACGCTCCGACGAGAACGGACGCTGCGATCAGCCCTGATGTCGGAATGCGACGAAACTGGCGCCGTTGGAAATCTGCTTCGAAGGTCTTCAACTCTCTATGATTACAGAAAAATAACAAAGCCTGCACTTCCAATTGGCGAATTTTGAAGGTTGCTGTTGTACAGTGCCTGAACTCTCAGACTAGTAGGGAACTTTCCTGAGAGTTATCTTTGACCGATATGTGAACGTCCGAATCTGAGGTTATGGTCTTCATAAAAGTTGTTGTAAATCAAGCTAGGAAATCCGAACTATTTTTGGATCTGGATTGGGGAAAGTCTACGAATTTCTATGATTTGTACACTAGTAGTGGGTCGGATCTGGAATCTGGAAGACAACACTGTAGCTGAGGAAGAACACGAATTTTTAAAAATAGATGGAAGGCTGATAAAAATTTAATAAAATTCGTGAATGTAGGGGATTATGGACAAAACTCCCAGTGAAATTGGGAGTGTTTGAAAAAATCAAAAAGGTGGCCGGAGATGATAAACTCAGAGCTGTTGTCACTGTAGATAGAGACAAAATAGATCTGGGAATGACAAATGAACGAAAATGGAAAATTACTAAATGGAAGAGTTTAGACGTGAAAATTTAGGTGGAGGTGTGGATTCAAGGCAAGAACACAACCTCAAAATTTCAAATCCATCTGAGCTCATGGCTGGCAGAAAGAATTCACGAACTACACCTCTATCCAGCAGGACAAAAACTTGAAGACGGCTCCGCGGTGGCTCGAAGGCGGCACGAACGGCGGCGGCGGCGACACAGATGATCGCCGGAGATAGAGGGGAGGGGATAGGAGGTAGAAACCACTCTAGAATTGGAGGTTGGAGAAGGAAGAACACCAGGAGAGAGGAAGGGGGTGCAATATGCTCCAAGCTTCAACACAATTTTTTGATTTTTCACTAATATTCATATGAAAATACAATCTTTTATATGATTCACATCAAATGCAATGTGAACCCTTGGATCTAGGGGTGGGGATTGAAGGGCAGGGATTAAGTGTGAAACACACACAAAAATTAATACAATAATAAGGGGAGATGGGCGCCCCCTTGACCAAGGTTAATGGGTTGAATGGGGTAGGTGAAGGTAGGTGACCTACCTTGGACCAATTTAACCACTTGTCTACCCATGTGGCATTTGACATTCAACCATTCTAGATGGCCACCTAGGATGGTTGACCAGCCCCACATGAGTGACATAGACCAATGGGAAAGGGCTGAGGGCCCCCTTGCTGGTCCTACTGACAAATTACAAAGAAACCCAAACAATCCGTGGGAATGACACATTTGCTTATAAATCAGTACAATTGCGTATATACTTTCCCGTTGATATACAAATAAACTAAAGGACATAAATGCAAAATAAAATGTACATGCTCGGCGTCGATTCCCATCAGAAAATCCTAGCTTGCCTGAGCAATTTCTCAAACCCGGAATCTAATCGAGCACTTCAACAGAAGCGAAACTGTAGCAACCCTGATAAATAAAGATTTGGAAATAAATTAAATTTTTTTTCAAATTATATTACAGAATTAATACAGATAATAAGAAGAAGCTTAAAGGGGTGAATAAAACCAAAATGCAAATAACGTCTCTTATTAAGGCGTTAATTTAATAATAAACGCCTCTAGCTAAGGCGTTCTTAAAGAAGTGACGCCCTCACCTAACGACGTCAATTTCAACCGACAAACAGGGCAAGGCCAAGTAACGCCTCTAGTATGGGCGTGTTTTAAAACAAAGAACACCCTCGTACCAGGCGCTTCTTAAGAAACGACTTGAACCAGGTCGTCAATTCAGGAATCGACGCCCTGACCAAAGTCGTTAATTCCATTCGTGAACCGTTCGAACCCAGAGCTTATCCAGGGAAGGATCATGTTAATCTAGTAAGTGGTTAATAGGGCAAGGACTCTAATAGGGATATATTACCCTCACTCAAACACTACCCCTATTAGAAATACCAAAATCCTATAAATAATCGTTCGATCTAAACCCTAAACCTATTTGACCAATCGAACTTCACAGGTACGTGAAGAACATCAAGTTCTTCTATTTTTCTTCTTCTGTTTCTTTCATTACGAACGTAGTATGTGAAGAACTAATGTTCTTCATCTATCTCTCTTCTTACAGGTTAAGAAGCCCCTACGATCTGAAGAATAACAGAGCCCTTTCATCCGGGTGAAAAGATCTTTTCTTCACTTTTGACGTGATGATCAGATTTTAAAGAAACTGATACAGTTTCTTCGTTTCTCTTATAGGAAAGCTGCAGTAGAAGCCTCTTCATCAAAGCCATCATCCGATAGCAACGCGTTCCGAGTCCCTGTTCTAAACAGAGGGTAGATCCTTCTCACAGACCCCTTCACGGTTATCTCCACGTCCATTATAAAGGTAGGTTTTCTCAAGTTATGGTAGCCCAAATAAAATTAATGCAAGATATACATATATATAAGCATGACATGCATATGGTTTATTATAGTTTTAATACGTTTCTGTAATATTTTGAAAGAGACGCCCCTGTCAAGGGCGCTAATTCACATGAAACGACCCTTCCCAGGTCGTCAATTTAAGATTTGACGCCCTGTACCCAGGCGTTAATTTCAGTTAATCATTAATTAACCATGTTAAGAACTGATTCTATATGAAATCATGATTTACATTAATGCATGATCCCATATCTCCCAATCCATTGATTTTACTGTCATGACTGTTCGTTCATGGTATATTCTCCCCCATGAAATTCCTGCGTGCTGAAATTATTACTGCCCTTAAAATTTCCTGCAGAAACTTAAGTAACGACCTGGACCAAGTCGTTTTCCACATGTCAACGCCCCACCATAGGGCGTAAATTAAAAAGAAACGCCCCTTCCTAGGGCGCGTATATGTTAAAAATTCTGAAAATATATATTCTGTAAAAATTGAATTAATGAGTAACGCCCCTGCCCAGGGCGTGTTTTGGAGAAATCCTGAAAATTATTTATATTCTGTCAAATACATAAATAATAAGACGCCTGCTTCTGCAGTCGTCAAATCTTGAAAAAACGACCCTGACCAGGGCGCGTTTTAGATAAATTAATGAAATATTGAAATTCTGCAAAATGGAAGCATGTGTAAACGCCCTTCTGTTAGGCGTTAATTACTTGATAAACGACTCTGATTAAGTTGTTATTTTACTGTAAAATTGATTTTCCACTGTTTCCGTTAACCGATGGTTTCATATGTTATATAATATATATATCGGTACTATTCTCCACTCCGTGAGTATAGTCCCATGTTTCATGTTGTTTCATCGATCACACTCAACTCTCATTGACATACAAGCTCTCCATTGGACATTCCGTTCCTTTGGACTAGCAAGTTAGTCATAGAGACCTCCGTAAGACTCCTCGTACCTTGGATTCCCTCAAGGTCGACTGAGCTGGTTGTACCCCAAAAACCTATTACACAATTAATGCCATGTCAATCTAAAGAAACATGGTATACCGGCCCTTATGATTATACAAAGAGTATATCATAAGAAATTCTTAATGGATGATGATATCATGCCATATCATGTCATTCTTGTAAAACCTCAATTCTATGATAAGAATGAGGGTATCTTACTTTGATATAATGTTCATGTGGACCTCAATTCTATATAAAGAATGTCCATATCGATTTGTCATGGTACCTAAGTTAAGGGAACCATATTCTACCTAGTTTATCGATATCGTGATTATACCGTTATTATCGCCATTCTATGTCCTTTGTCATATTTTGGACTCTCTTCTGTCAAAGTTGTCATACGTGTCTACAAGCTTGATGATTGAAATTCTATATTGGCTATATAAACAAGAGTGGATGTCAAAACACATGATAAATGCCTGCGCATATAGGGCCCGATCTGGTCCTGGGAGGAGCACCCGAAAGTACTTGTGCCCATGGGAGTTAAAATGATAAGGTATCTGGCATTATACCGAGTGCATGACTAGCTTGATTGGACATTCCACACAAAATCTTGTCCTTGAATCGTACTTGACTTGACATGACTTGCGTGACCCGAAAAAGGGTAATTACTTGCTTGCTTGATACATGATAGCCAAAGTTCTTGACATGACTTGTTAAATGTTCTTGCTTGAATATCTTGAGTATCTTTATTGAAAGTTCATGACTAGTTCATCTTACTTCTTGATATATTCTCTCTCTATCTTGTCATTTTATGCGAGCATGCATAGCTTTATTGCATTCATGGAAGATGTAATTACTTAAACCCTTGCTAGTACTTGAGATATAATTTCCTACTGAGCGTTCGCTCATTCCGTTTGTCCCTTACTTTTCAGGTAAGTCCGATGACGAGACTGAAACGGATGGGAAGGTCAAGAGTGAAAGAGCTAGAGCTTTTCCAAGTGTCAATTAGTTTTTTTCCTATTTTCTTGAGTCAACTAGGTACTTTTCCTTTTTTATTAACCAGAGTATTGGATTTGTAATAGTCTATTATAAAGGAATAAAGGATTGGGTTATCTTTACTTTTGCGCATCTCTGTCTTTGTGTCGAATACACGACCACTCTGATTGACATGATTGATATAAACTCGTCACGCGTCTCCGGGTATCTTCCGCGCTCGGGGCGTGACAGTTTTTGTGGTATCAGAGCCTAGGGTATTCAATTCCTAGGAAAAATCCAAGTCCAAGGATAAGTATAAACCTTTTACCAGTGAGATTGGGTAGAACCAAGGGTTAAAATTAAAAATAGAGTACTGGTTTCTAAATGTAGTCACGTACTAATATAGTTATTGTAATTGTAGGATAATGGCTGCCGAACGTGCTCAATGGCGCAACATGCAGCGTACCCTCCAAGGGATGACTCAAGTGCTACAACAGGTAGCACAAGGTGATGCTCCACGAGCTGGAAGCTTACACCAAGCCTTTAAGAGCATGAATCCCCCGAAGTTTATGGGATCGACCGATCCGGACGATGCCGAGCATTGGGTTCGAGAGACTGAACGTATATTCCGTGTTATGCAATGCACGGATCAGGACAAAGTCTTATTAGCTACTTTCCAGTTAGAAAAGGATGCTAGATGCTGGTGGGAGTCTATTGAAGCAACCATCGATCCTAATCAAGTTACATGGGAAGAATTTGTAGAATATTTCAATGCTAAATACTTTTCAGACCGAGTCTAGGAGAAGAAAGCTGCTGAGTTTGCTGCATTAAAGCAACGATCCCTATCAGTAGCTGATTACGAGGCACAGTTCTCGAGATTGTTCAGATATGCCAAACACTTGATTAGCACGGAGAAAATGAAGGCTAAAAGGTTTCTTAATGGGCTCAGGCCCCAGTACATCACTCAGCTGGCGCCTATGGATATCCAAGTTTATTCTGAAATAGTGCACCGAGCTCAGTTACTTGAATATGCCACAGAACTATCTGATAGGATCCGTGGAAAAGACAAGAAGGAGCAAGTCACAGGTTCGGGTTCTTTCAAACCCAACTTCAAGAAAAGGCCTAGTAATGGAGGTTCTTCCTCTCAAGATCAAAAATTCAAGAAGACCAAGCCCTTCTCTATCACCACTACACCTTCAAACGTAGTATGCAAGCATTGTGACAAGGCTAGTCACAAGACCGAAGAATGCTGGAGGAAATTAGGAGCATGTCTCCGTTGTGGGAGCCGCGAACATCGGATTCCCGACTGTCCGTTACTTAATGACCAAGCCGGAGACGGTAAGCGCCCGGTGACAAAGAACGCTCGACTTCATGCAATAAAGGAGACCGAGCAAGAAGAAGGTGGACTGGTAGAAGGTACATTAACAGTTTGTTCCAAAAGTGCTTATGTCTTATTTGATACGGGTGCATCGCATTCCATTATTTCTAAGAAGTTTGCCGACCCGTTACCGTTAGAACCAGAATGGATAAAAATAGTTCTAACTACTCCTCTTGGAAGTGAAAATGATATTACTCATCACTACCAAAACTGTGAGGTAATGGTTCAAGGTAGGAATTTACCTATAGATCTCATATGCCTCGATCTAAAGAGTATGATGTTATACTGGGAGCGGACTGGTTATCCAAATACCAGGCAACGGTTGATTGCCGCAATAGCCAAATTACTTTCAAAGATTTTCCAGAATTAGTCTTTACTCGCCCCAAGAGTCGGAGCAATTCCCCTCTTATTTCGGCCCTCCGAGCTAGCAAGCTCGTCAGGAAGGGATGTGTAGCTTTCCTTGCATTTGTCACAGTTAAGGAAACAAAGGAAACTAAGCTAGAAGACATACAAGTGGTGCAAGAATTTCCGGACGTGTTTCCGGAAGATTTGCCAGGATTACCCCCACAAAGAGAAGTGGCCTTCACCATCGACTTAGTCCCTGGTGCAGGTCCGGTTTCAATGGCACCTTATAGAATGTCACCTGCTGAACTCAAGGAGTTAAAGAGCAATTAATGGAACTAATTCGAAAAGGGTTCATTAGACCAAGTACTTCCCCGTGGGGAGCACCTGTACTGTTTGTAAAGAAGAAAGATGGATCCATGAGGCTATGCATCGACTATCGACAGTTGAATCATCTCACTATCAAGAACAAGTATCCACTGCCGAGAATCGATGAGTTATTTGATCAGATTTCAGGATCCAAATATTTTTCCAAGATTGATCTCAGGTCGGGATATCATCAGTTAAGAATCAAGGATGATGACATTCATAAGACTGCATTCAGAAGCAGGTATGGCCATTACGAATTTGTTGTTATGCCTTTTGGACTAACAAATGCCCCTGCTGCCTTTATGCAGTTAATGAATAGCATATTCAGGCCTTACTTGGATCAATTATAGTGGTTTTCATTGATGACATATTAATATATTCCAAGACTAAGGAAGAGCATGAAGAACATTTGAGGATTGCATTGCAAGTCTTGAGGACAAATCATTTATATGCAAAACTCAGCAAATGCGAGTTCTGGCTTAAAGAAGTAGCTTTTCTCGGACATGTCATGTCAAAGGTTGAAGCTGTGAGAAATTGGGAAAGACCCACTAATGCAAGCGAGATCAGAAGTTTCTTAGGTCTTGCAGGATATTATCGGCGATTCATCAAAGACTTCTCCAAGATCGCCGTGCCCCTTACAAGGTTAACTCGCAAGGAGATCCGATATGAATGGAGTGAGGAATGTGAAAGAAGTTTCCAAACTCTCAAAGATCATCTCACTACAGCTCCGGTGTTAGCTCTACCAATAGAAGGAGAGAAATTCGAGGTCTACACAGATGCTTCTGGCATTGGCCTCGGATGTGTCCTAATGCAACAAGGAAAGGTCATAGCATACTCTTCACGTCAACTGAAGAAGCATGAGGAGAATTACCCCGTCCATGACTTAGAACTGGCCGCGGTGGTATTTGCCCTAAAGATATGGAGACACTACTTATATGGAGTGCAGTTTACTGTATACTCCGATCACAAAAGTCTCAAATATCTATTTTCACAAAAAGAGCTAAACATGAGACAAAGACGCTGGCTAGAATACCTCAAGGACTTCGACTTCACTATACAATATCATCCTGGAAAGGGTAATTATGTTGCTGATGCCCTTAGTCGAAAGCCGAGAGCAATGATAGCCAATTGTATGATACAAGAATGGAGGTTACTTGAACAATTCTCCGAGCTCAATATAAGTTTGGACACGGAATCCAAATTTGTCACATTATCTCATGTAAGCATACAGTCAGACTTATTATCTGAGATACAAACACTTCAGGATGATGATCCTATATTAGTGGAAATCAAAGGCAGAGTAGAAGGACAATCTGATTTTCAACTAACTTCTGATGGAAGATTATTGTTCAAAGACAGAACTTGTATACCAGATTGTCCAGAATTAAAGAAGAAGATCTTAGATGAAGCTCACAGATCAAGGTACACTATTCATCCAGGATCAACCAAAATGTACCAAGATGTAAAGAGGAACTTTTGGTGGCCCAACATGAAAAGAGAAATAGCGGACTATGTATCACGCTGTCTCACATGCCAACAGGTCAAGGCGGAACACCAAAAGCCTGCTGGAAAACTACATCCTCTAGATATTCCTAAGTGGAAGTGGGAGGATATTGGTATGGACTTCATCATGGGATTATCTAAATCAAAAGGAGGACACGATGGAATCTGGGTTATCATTGACCGATTAACTAAATCGGCGCATTTCTTGCCAATAAAAAGCCGATGGTCAATTGATGTGCTAGCTGCACTATACATCAAGGAAATAGTCAGGATACATGGAATTCCTGTCTCAATCGTGTCTGACAGAGATCCCCGTTTTACTTCTCATTTTTGGAAGGGATTACAACATGCGTTGGGAACAAGGCTTAACTTTAGTACAGCTTTCCACCCACAAACGGATGGTCAGACCGAGAGAGCTAATCAAGTTGTTGAGGATATGCTAAGAGCTTGCATCATTGACTTTGGTGGAAGCTGGCATGAACATTTGCCACTAGTGGAATTTGCATATAATAATAGCTACCAAGCTAGTATCCAAATGGCACCTTTCGAAGCTTTATATGGAAGGAGTTGCCGATCACCCTTATGCTGGAACGAAGTTGGAGAGAAACAACTGTTAGGTCCAGACATGGTAAGGGATACAACTGAGAAGATACAAGTAATCAGAGAAAGATTGCAAGTTGCTCAGACAAGGCAAAAGGCTTATACTGACACAAGAAGGAGAGATCTTGAATTCCAAATCGGAGATCATGTATTTCTCAAGATATCACCTGGACGTGGCATACGAAGATTTGGTGTTAAGGGAAAGCTTACGCCAAGATTCATCGGACCATTTGAGGTACTTGAAAGAGTTGGCGAGGTTGCTTATCGCATCGCGTTGCCTCCTCAATTGTCCGAGGTACATAATGTATTTCACCTATCTATGTTGAAGAAGTATGTTCACGATCCGTCGCACATTATTAAACATGGAGATCTGGTGATCAAGAAAGATCTCACATATGAACAGAAGCCTATGAAGATCTTAGATCGTGAAATACGAGCACTAAGGAATAAGGTTATTCCCATGCTTAAGGTACAATGGAATAAGAATTCTGAACACGAAGCAACATGGGAGACCGAGGAATCTATGAAGAAACGATTTCCCGAGTTATTCTAAGAGGTATATGATCTACACTCTCCACGTGTATACATATTATTCAATTGAATTTGGGGACCAAATTCTTTTAAGTGGGGGAGGGTGTAGCAACCCTGATAAATAAAGATTTGGAAATAAATTAAATTTTTTTTCAAATTATATTACAGAATTAATACAGATAATAAGAAGAAGCTTAAAGGGGTGAATAAAACCAAAATGCAAATAACGCCTCTTATTAAGGCGTTAATTTAATAATAAACGCCTCTAGCTAAGGCGTTCTTAAAGAAGTGACGCCCTCACCTAACGGCGTCAATTTCAACCGACAAACAGGGCAAGGCCAAGTAACGCCTCTAGTATGGGCGTGTTTTAAAACAAAGAACGCCCTCGTACCAGGCGCTTCTTAAGAAACGACTTGAACCCGGTCGTCAATTCAGGAATCGACGCCCTGACCAAAGTCGTTAATTCCATTCGTGAACCGTTCGAACCCAGAGCTTATCCAGGGAAGGATCATGTTAATCTAGTAAGTGGTTAATAGGGCAAGGACTCTAATAGGGATATATTACCCTCACTCAAACACTACCCCTATTAGAAATACCAAAATCCCATAAATAATCGTTCGATCTAAACCCTAAACCTATTTGACCAATCGAACTTCACAGGTACGTGAAGAACATCAAGTTCTTCTATTTTTCTTCTTCTGTTTCTTTCATTACGAACGTAGTATGTGAAGAACTAATGTTCTTCATCTATCTCTCTTCTTACAGGTTAAGAAGCCCCTACGATCTGAAGAATAACAGAGCCCTTTCATCCGGGTGAAAAGATCTTTTCTTCACTTTTGACGTGATGATTAGATTTCAAAGAAACTGATACAGTTTCTTCGTTTCTCTTATAGGAAAGCTGTAGTAGAAGCCTCTTCATCAAAGCCATCATCCGATAGCAACGCGTTCCGAGTCCCTGTTCTAAACAGAGGGTAGATCCTTCTCACAGACCCCTTCACGGTTATCTCCACGTCCATTATAAAGGTAGGTTTTCTCAAGTTATGGTAGCCCAAACAAAATTAATGCAAGATATACATATATATAAGCATGACATGCATATGGTTTATTATAGTTTTAATACGTTTCTGTAATATTTTGAAAGAGACGCCCCTGTCAAGGGCGCTAATTCACATGAAACGACCCTTCCCAGGTCGTCAATTTAAGATTTGACGCCCTGTACCCAGGCGTTAATTTCAGTTAATCATTAATTAACCATGTTAAGAACTGATTCTATATGAAATCATGATTTACATTAATGCATGATCCCATATCTCCCAATCCATTGATTTTACTGTCATGACTGTTCGTTCATGGTATATTCTCCCCCATGAAATTCCTGCGTGCTGAAATTATTATTGCCCTTAAAATTTCCTGCAGAAACTTAAGTAACGACCTGGACCAAGTCGTTTTCCACATGTCAACGCCCCACCATAGGGCGTAAATTAAAAAGAAACGCCCCTTCCTAGGGCGCGTATATGTTAAAAATTCTAAAAATATATATTCTGTAAAAATTGAATTAATGAGTAACGCCCCTGCCCAGGGCGTGTTTTGGAGAAATCCTGAAAATTATTTATATTCTGTCAAATACGTAAATAATAAGACGCCTGCTTCTGTAGTCGTCAAATCTTGAAAAAATGACCCTAACCAGGGCGCGTTTTAGATAAATTAATGAAATATTGAAATTCTGCAAAATAGAAACATGTGTAAACGCCCTTCTGTTAGGCGTTAATTACTTGATAAACGACTCTGATTAAGTCGTTATTTTACTGTAAAACTGATTTTCCACTGTTTCTGTTAACCGATGGTTTCATATGTTATATAATATATATATCGGCACTATTCTCCACTCCGTGAGTATAGTCCCATGTTTCATGTTGTTTCATCGATCACACTCAACTCTCATTGACATACAAGCTCTTCATTGGACATTTCGTTCCTTTGGACTAGCGAGTTAGTCATAGAGACCTCCGTAAGACACCTCGTACCTTGGATTCCCTCAAGGTCGACTGAGCTGGTTGTACCCCAAAAACCCATTACACGATTATGCCATGTCAATCTAAAGAAACATGGTATACCGGCCCTTATGATTATACAAAGAGTATATCATAAGAAATTCTTAATGGATGATGATATCATGCCATATCATGTCATTCTTGTAAACCTCAATTCTATGATAAGAATGAGGGTATCTTACTTTGATATACTGTTCATGTGGACCTCAATTCTATATAAAGAATGTCCATATTGATTTGTCATGGTACCCAAGTTAAGGGAACCATATTCTACCTAGTTTTATCGATATCGTGATTATACCGTTATTATCGCCATTCTATGTCCTTTGTCATATTTTGGACTCTATTCTGTCAAAGTTGTCATACATGTCTACAAGCTTGATTATTGAAATTCTATATTGGCTATATAAACAAGAGTGGATGTCAAAACACATGATAAATGCCTGCGCATATAGGGCCCGATCTGGTCCTGGGAGGAGCACCCGAAAGTACTTGTGCCCATGGGAGTTAAAATGATAAGGTATCTGGCATTATACCGAGTACTTTACTTGCTTGATTGGACATTCCACACAAATCTTGTACTTGAATCGTACTTGACTTGACATGAAATGCGTGGCCCGAAAAGGGTAATTACTTGCTTGCTTGATACATGATAGCCAAAGTTCTTGACATGACTTGTTAAATGTACTTGCTTGAATATCTTGAGTATCTTGTTGAAAGTTCATGATTAGTTCATCTTATTCTTGATATTACACTCTCTCTATCTTGTCGTTTTATGCGAGCATGCATAGCTTTATTACATTCATGGAAGATGTAATTACTTAAACCCTTGCTAGTACTTGAGATATAATTTCCTACTGAGCGTTCGCTCATTCCGTTTGTCCCTTACTTTTCAGGTAAGTCCGATCACGAGACTGAAACGGATGGGGAAGGTCAAGAGTGAAAGAGCTAGAGCTTTTCCAAGTGTCAATTAGTTTTTTTCCTATTTTCTTGAGTCAACTAGGTACTTTTCCTTTTTTATTAACCAGAGTATTAGATTTGTAACAGTCTATTATAAAGGAATAAAGGATTGGGTTATCTTTACTTTTGCGCATCTCTGTCTTTGTGTCGAATACACGACCACTCTGATTGACATGATTGATATAAACTTGTCACGCGTCTCCGGGTATCTTCCGCGCTCGGGGCGTGACAGAAACACATCCGGAGCTGAACAGACTCAAGCTGGGATGACCAAAACAACGTAAGAACGTGTACGGCCATCACAACAACGCGAAAAGTCACCAGCCACCTGAACAAATCACGAAAAATATATCGAACAGTGTACCCCAGATTCAAGCCTTCCGGAGAACTCTACCAAGTACAACATGATCGAGACAGACACAACGATGAAAAAGAAACACCTCGTCACATCCTGACGCGAGCAGGACCATCTCGTACTGTGCCAGGTGTGACGACCCAGAGTTCAGGATATCGATACACCGATAACATCGGTATACCGACACCAAGAACTGGGGAGGCCACCCAAGAGGCTGATGAGGCCCCTGAAGGGTTAGTGGGGGGTTAGCTGAGGAGTATGCATAATTAATTGCGAATTGGGGCGCGCAATACAAATAAGTATTTAAGATTTAAACACAAGTGCGGAAGCAATTTAAAATAACCAGAGTGATATATATAACTAGTCCAGAGTCACAAACACTAGTCCACAGGTCACAACTACGCGGGGCATACCCCGGCAAAAGTACAACACAAGCCTCAAAAAGGCAGCTCGTGCACAGCTGGCAGCTAAGGAACGGTCCCGAAACAGCACACTAAACTCCGGGAGATGTCGGGCGCGGCTCACCTGAAAGGAGAAGGGTGAGTCACAGCCAGACTCAGTAGGGGTCACGCGGATCCCTACCTCGCACTAAACAAGCGAACATGCATAATTAACAGCAATTAAAGCATGCATTCAAATAAATACACAGGCAATGGCATGAATATCTAATCACAAGAAAGCTGTAAACTCTATCTAAGCAAGTATAACAGCTAACACATGCCGCTACTAATTAAATGCAAGCGATTAAAGCTAAAACTACCAATTAGAATGAGCTGCAACTAGTCCAAGCAACAAGGAAGGACAACCACTGGAGCAGAAACCAGAAGCGTCCACTGACGGCTTACACTGCGTCTCAAGCACTCGCAGTCGACAAGCGACAAGCTAAGCGCGCAAACAGTACCAAACCAAGTGACCAGTCGGAGTGACACCCGTCGGCGTCAGTCCACAGTCTCCGACCACGTGTGCACACACTGACTCTAGCCTGAGCCAGGCCCTCTAACTAGTTTTCTCCCTTGGCAGGACGCTACCATTGGCTGGGAGCCCACGGAACTAGCTTACAAACCGTGAATGGGAAATATACCCCTCCGCCATCCTCAAGCGGGTCGGTACTCAACAGACCTTAGGGAAACAACAGTGGCTCCATTGCCTGGAAAGAAAAGCTACTCTATTGGCACATAAAACACGCCACAATATAGTAAAACAATACAACTATGGCATGAATATAGAACGGAACGCATAAGCAATGGGCTGGGAATATATTGCAGCCATCAGGGAAGTGGCGGTCAAGGACCCACGCGCCACATGCAAACGACGGTCGGGGGTCGGCGCGTTACTTCAAGAATGACGCTCCAGTCCCCATCCGTCACTCCCGTCAGGATTCCAGCTCAAGAGGCATCAAAGGCATGTAACGGTGGGGGCCCTGCGCGTTACTTCGAAGCGACGCGTGGGGTCACCGCCGTCACATCCACCCGAGGCTCAAACCACCTATCAGCGTTCTAAATGGTAGCAGGCGAAGTAACGCCCCGGTCTAGGCGCGTCGGACCGAAACGACGGTCGGCCGACTGGCCGCCGGGCGCACCGCCTGACCAAAATCACGGAAAACAGTTGATGAGTAACGGATGGGAGCCCCACCGTTACTCTCCAAGTAACGCACCCCCATTGGGCCGCTATTTGGTAGTGACGCGTCCACCTTGGACCGTCGGGCAAGTGACGGTTCCTGGCAGGACCGTCACTGCACCTGGGTTACGGGCGGGTGCGGTTTGTAAACCGAAGCCCTCCCGGACGGCTGAAAACGCCGGGTATCGACGAAAAACCTGATAACCTGTCAAACCACGCATGCTAGACAACAATTTAACATCTAAATCTAGCACATGCAAGGCCTAAAACGCATTAAACTCAAGATTTAGGCTAAAACCCCAAAAATGGAAATATGAACATCATGCATGCTACGGGGTGCTAATCAACAAGCGAGCTAAAGGAAACGATCCTAGCAAGATCGAGGTTCCATCCCCCTACCTTTCGCAAGCCGAAACCGTCGAACGGGCCGCATGCAAGGAGGAATAGCCACGGAGCTTCCACGCTCCACCTCGCTCCCACGATCACCGATCCACGCCGAAGTGGACACCCACGCGCTCTACTCGACGCGAGGAATCCAACGGTGCCAACCTCGTCTCAATCCGACGCCGTCTCGACCCCGATCCCTAAGAGAGGAGAGGAGGTGGCCGCACGGAGGAGAGAGAGAGGAGAGGTGAAATGAGAGATCGACGGGGGAGAGAGAGTGAGGGTGAGAGATATATAAAAAAAAATAAATAAAATTAATATATATATAATATAATCATTATATATATAAAAATCTTATTAATATTCAATAACCCTCAAACAGCTCCGAACAAATCCGGAAAAATGCCAGACAAATTCCAAAAATCCAGGAAAATAGCCGGAATTTCCAGAACAATTAATAGAACAAATACCACGAAGGATCCATTAAGGCACGGGCCTTACAGTCCCTCCCTCCTTACAGAAATTTCGCCCTCGAAATTTACAATAACCGAAAAGGAGGAAACTGAGAAAGGACTTATACCTCACTGGAACAAGAAAGGAAAAAGCTGACGCATCTCATCTTCACGCTCCCAAGTAGACTCGTTACCAGAGTGACGCTGCCAAGCAACCCTTACCAGAGGAATAACCTTATTTCTCAACCGCTGCTCACGACGGTCTTCAATTCGGATAGGAAACTCTGGCGTGGACAAATCAGCAGTCACCTCGGGCCACACTGAATCATCGAGAACATGAGAAGCATCAGACACATATTTCCTCAACTGAGACACGTGGAACACATTATGAATAGCTTGCATGGCCGCCGGCAGTTGCAAACGATAAGCCACTGAACCAATAGCTTCAACAATCGGAAAAGGGCCAACATACCGCGGACTAAGCTTTCCACGCTTCCCAAACCTGGAAACACCCTTCATTGGAGATATTTTAACAAACACCATATCTCCTGGCTCAAATTGTAGTGGACGTCTGCGCCGATCTGCATAACTTTTCTGTCGACTCTGAGCCGTCAACAATCTCTGTCTGATCAGACGAACCACATCAGAACACTGCTGTACCATGTCCGGTCCTGTCAACAGTCGGTCCCCAACATCAAACCAGTTCAGAGGAGTACGACAAGGACGACCATACAGCGCTTCATAAGGAGCCATGCCAATACTGGAGTGAAAACTATTATTATAAGCAAACTCAACAAGTGGCAAATGCTGACCCCACGAACCTTGCCAATCAAGGCAACACGATCTCAGCATGTCTTCCAAAGTCTGAATAGTTCTCTCTGACTGTCCATCTGACTGTGGATGATACGCTGAACTGAAAGCTAACTCAGTGCCCAAAGCTTTCTGGAAACTACGCCAGAAGCCAGAGGTAAAACGCGGGTCACGATCTGACACAAGTGAAACAGGAATTCCATGCAATGGCACGATCTTCTGCACATAGAGCTCGGCCAATCTCTGCACACTCCAAGTAACTTTAATTGGCAACAATCTGGCGGTTTTCGTCAATCTGTCGACAAGCAGCCAGATTCCATCAAAACCTTGAGAAGTTCGAGGCAAACCCACCACAAAATCTGTAGTAACATGGTCCCATTTCCACATCGGAATTTCCAATGGCTGAAGCAGACCACCTGGCTTTTGATGTTCGGCTTTAACTAATTGACAAGTCAAGCACTTAGAAACAAAAATAGCCACGTCCTTCTTCATGCCGGGCCACCAGAACTGCTTCTTCAAATTCTGATACATCTTGGTGACACCAGGGTGAATAGCAAAACGGGAACCATGGGCTTCACTCAAAATCTCATTCCTCAAATCATCATCAACAGGAATATACAATCTGCCCTGGAAACTGACGACCAGCTCGTCATCAAATTCCACATCATATCTTGATATAACACGGGCTAAATCAGAATCAGCTTGTTGGGCTTCTAGAATCTGCTGATACAAAGCTGAACCCAAAACCAAGCTAGCACAAACTGCCATCCTCGGATCGGCAGGAATCTCTACACACAATGCCTCGCTCGGAAGCTGTTCCCACAATTTCCATTCACGAAGCAACAAATGACTGACTTGTACTTTCCTGCTCAGAGCATCGGCCACAACATTCATTTTACCTGGCTGATAGGAGAGTGTAAAGTCATAATCTTTCATGTATTCCATCCATCGCCTCTGCCTGAGATTCAGATCTTTCTGGGAGAAAATATACTGTAAACTCTGATGATCAGTAAGAATCTGAAATTTCTCACCATACAGATAATGTCTCCAGATCTTCAAGGCAAAAATAACTGCAGCTAGCTCTAGATCATGAGTGGGATAATTTCCTTCATGCTGTTTCAATTGCCGAGACGCATATGCGATAACTTTACCATGTTGCATCAGCACTGCACCCAAACCTACTCGAGACGCATCTGTACAAACAAGAAAACCACCCGAGTCGGAAGGCAAAGTCAACACTGGAGAAGAAGTCAACAGCCTTTTCAATTCAACAAAGCTAGCCTCACACTGATCCGACCAGACAAATGGCACACCCTTCCGTGTCAATTTAGTCATCGGTGCTGCAATCTTCGCAAAATCCTGAATGAATCTGCGGTAATACCCAGCCAATCCTAAAAAACTTCGTATCTCCGTGATGGTCCTCGGTCTCTGCCAACTCAAAACGGCATCAATCTTTGCAGGGTCTACTGCTACTCCATCACTAGAAATCACATGGCCAAGAAAATGAATCTCCCGAAGCCAGAATTCACATTTACTGAGCTTCGCATAAAGCTCGTGATCTCTTAGAGTCTGCAGAACGATCCTCAAATGCTGCACATGATCATCAACAGAGGCAGAATATATCAAGATATCATCAACAAAGATCACCACAAAATGGTCCAGAAATGGACGAAAGATACGCTGCATTAGATCCATGAAGGCTGCTGGGGCATTAGTCAAACCAAACGGCATGACTAAAAATTCAAAGTGACCATATCGAGTACTGAAAGCAGTCTTCTCCACATCAGATTCCCGGATCCGTAACTGAAAATAGCCAGACCGGAGATCAATCCGTGAAAAGACAGCAGCAGACTGTAACTGGTCAAACAAATCATCAATCCTGGGGAGCGGATACTTATTCTTGATAGTCGCCTGATTCAGCTGCCTGTAATCAATACAAAGCCTCAGGTTTCCATCTTTCTTTTTCACAAACAGTACTGGGGCACTCCACGGAGAAAAACTGGGACGAATATAGCCCTTCACCAGTAACTCTAGTAGCTGTGCACGCAGTACTTTCAATTCAGCTGGAGCCATTCGGTACGGCGGCTTTGCTAAGGGGCCAGTACCTGGAATCAGTTCAATCACCATCTCAATCTCTCGCTCTGGGGGCAAGCCTGGCAACTCGTCAGGAAACACATCAGGGAACTCACAGACAACCGGAATATCACAAACATCCCGTCGTGGTTTTTCAACAGCCACCACTGAAGCAAGGAATCCCTGACAACCTGCGCTAAGCAACCTATAGGCTCGAATAGCAGAAATAATCATACGAGAAGAACGGGATCGAATACCTTGAAAATAAAAGGCTGATTTTCCCTGGGGCTGAAAATAGACTTTCTTCGATCTGCAGTCAACCACAGCTCCATAATGCTCCAACCAATCCATTCCCAGAATAATATCATAATCTGCCAGCTGCAACGCATACAATCTCGCCGGCAACTGGTGATCATCAATCATCACAGGAGACTCATCCAAACACAAGGGAGTAACCATGAAATCTCCAGAAGGCAATTCCACAAACAACTCACAAGACAGCTCAGAAGTGGGTTCCTCAATACAAGCCATAAAATCCTCAGAAATAAAAGAGTGAGAAGCACCAGAATCAAATAAGACATGAGCTGCATGACCATAAAGCATAATCGTACCTTCCACAAGATGGGACGCAGCAGCATCAGCTCTTGTCAAATGAGAAACTTTGCCTTTCTGCTTCTTAGAACCAACTGAAGATTGCTGAGAAGACGCCGACGCCTGAGAGAAAAATTGCTGTGGAGCTTGAGGTGCAGGAGGTCTAAACTGCGGCTGAGGTTGAGAAAACTGAGGAGCTTGCAATGGATTCGGCCTCAGCGGGCAATCTCGAACCACATGACCTGGCTGGTCACACCTAAAGCAAACAACAGGAAGAGAACACGGTTGGCCCTTATGATGACCACCGCATCTCCGACACGTCCACGGCTGACTAGCAGCTGAGCTCTGTCGAGTCTGAGAAGAAGGTGCTGTCGGCTGCTGAACAGAATCTGCACCGGACGGCTGCTGAACAAACTTCTTCTTCTTCTTGAACCTTTTGAACTTGGGCTTAGAAGGAGAGGAAGCACTGGAAACCTCTGACTGGACCGAAGGAACACTAGGCACGGGCTGTCGGTAAGCCTGCTGAACCTGAGCCACCGGCTGCACTGACCCTGCCTGGGGATATCCACCCGGTCTCGCCATCTCCAGCTCTAAAGCTACAGCTGTCTGGCACGCAGTATCGAGATCCGCAACACGACTCGCTATCAACGGCATCTTCAACTCTGGCCTCAACCCTCGCAAGAATTGCTGGGTCTTCAAAGCTTCACTGGCCAGCACATGGGGCGCATACTGACCCAATTCCAAGAACTTATTCCTGTACTGAAGCACGGTCATACTGCCCTGGGTCAATTCCATAAACCGATACATCTTATCCATCTGCAAGCAGGCAGGAGTATAGGCACGCTCAAAAGCAGCAACGAACTCTGCCCAAGTGATTTGCCGAAGAGGTCTGGATCGAAAGGAAATCTGCCACTCGGCTTTCCACCACGCAATGGACGTACCCTGGAGTTGAAAGGCAGCGAGCATGACTTTTTCATCTTCAGCACACTCCATCGAGACAAAAACACGCTCTATCGCATCCATCCATTGCCTCGCGACTTCTGGATCAGCTTGGCCATCGAAAGCAGGCGGATTGAACATCAGAAATTCCTTCAAAGCCTTGCCTCGACTGCCAGGCACTTCAGCTTGAACGATCGGCACTGGAGGAGCAACTGGAACGACAGGAACAGCGGGAACTGCAGGAGGAGGTGCAGAACCGCTATCTTCCCTGGGCGCATCTCGAGGAACACGAGGAGCTCGAGGAGGTCTTCCTCGACGAGGCGGCATAATTATGCTGCCAGAAACACAATCAACAATGAAATCCATCAATCATACGGAAACATCCTATGCCAGCAAGAGACAACAACAGGACTAGCTCTGGACCAAGCGTCAATTCCAATTCTTTACGCAAATCCTCAACTTCAAGCTCTGATACCACCTGTGACGACCCAGAGTTCAGGATATCGATACACCGATAACATCGGTATACCGACACCAAGAACTGGGGAGGCCACCCAAGAGGCTGATGAGGCCCCTGAAGGGTTAGTGGGGGGTTAGCTGAGGAATATGCATAATTAATTGCGAATTGGGGCGCGCAATACAAATAAGTATTTAAGATTTAAACACAAGTGCGGAAGCAATTTAAAATAACCAGAGTGATATATATAACTAGTCCAGAGTCACAAACACTAGTCCACAGGTCACAACTACGCGGGGCATACCCCGGCAAAAGTACAACACAAGCCTCAAAAAGGCAGCTCGTGCACAGCTGGCAGCTAAGGAACGGTCCCGAAACAGCACACTAAACTCCGGGAGATGTCGGGCGCGGCTCACCTGAAAGGAGAAGGGTGAGTCACAGCCAGACTCAGTAGGGGTCACGCGGATCCCTACCTCGCACTAAACAAGCGAACAAGCATAATTAACAGCAATTAAAGCATGCATTCAAATAAATACACAGGCAATGGCATGAATATCTAATCACAAGAAAGCTGTAAACTCTATCTAAGCAAGTATAACAGCTAACACATGCCGCTACTAATTAAATGCAAGCGATTAAAGCTAAAACTACCAATTAGAATGAGCTGCAACTAGTCCAAGCAACAAGGAAGGACAACCACTGGAGCAGAAACCAGAAGCGTCCACTGACGGCTTACACTGCGTCTCAAGCACTCGCAGTCGACAAGCGACAAGCTAAGCGCGCAAACAGTACCAAACCAAGTGACCAGTCGGAGTGACACCCGTCGGCGTCAGTCCACAGTCTCCGACCACGTGTGCACACACTGACTCTAGCCTGAGCCAGGCCCTCTAACTAGTTTTCTCCCTTGGCAGGACGCTACCATTGGCTGGGAGCCCACGGAACTAGCTTACAAACCGTGAATGGGAAATATACCCCTCCGCCATCCTCAAGCGGGTCGGTACTCAACAGACCTTAGGGAAACAACAGTGGCTCCATTGCCTGGAAAGAAAAGCTACTCTATTGGCACATAAAACACGCCACAATATAGTAAAACAATACAACTATGGCATGAATATAGAACGGAACGCATAAGCAATGGGCTGGGAATATATTACAGCCATCAGGGAAGTGGCGGTCAAGGACCCACGCGCCACATGCAAACGACGGTCGGGGGTCGGCGCGTTACTTCAAGAATGACGCTCCAGTCCCCATCCGTCACTCCCGTCAGGATTCCAGCTCAAGAGGCATCAAAGGCATGTAACGGTGGGGGTCCTGCGCGTTACTTCGAAGCGACGCGTGGGGTCACCGCCGTCACATCCACCCGAGGCTCAAACCACCTATCAGCGTTCTAAATGGTAGCAGGCGAAGTAACGCCCCGGTCTAGGCGCGTCGGACCGAAACGACGGTCGGCCGACTGGCCGCCGGGCGCACCGCCTGACCAAAATCACGGAAAACAGTTGATGAGTAACGGATGGGAGCCCCACCGTTACTCTCCAAGTAACGCACCCCCATTGGGCCGCTATTTGGTAGTGACGCGTCCACCTTGGACCGTCGGGCAAGTGACGGTTCCTGGCAGGACCGTCACTGCACCTGGGTTACGGGCGGGTGCGGTTTGTAAACCGAAGCCCTCCCGGACGGCTGAAAACGCCGGGTATCGACGAAAAACCTGATAACCTGTCAAACCACGCATGCTAGACAACAATTTAACATCTAAATCTAGCACATGCAAGGCCTAAAACGCATTAAACTCAAGATTTAGGCTAAAACCCCAAAAATGGAAATATGAACATCATGCATGCTACGGGGTGCTAATCAACAAGCGAGCTAAAGGAAACGATCCTAGCAAGATCGAGGTTCCATCCCCCTACCTTTCGCAAGCCGAAACCGTCGAACGGGCCGCATGCAAGGAGGAATAGCCACGGAGCTTCCACGCTCCACCTCGCTCCCACGATCACCGATCCACGCCGAAGTGGACACCCACGCGCTCTACTCGACGCGAGGAATCCAACGGTGCCAACCTCGTCTCAATCCGACGCCGTCTCGACCCCGATCCCTAAGAGAGGAGAGGAGGTGGCCGCACGGAGGAGAGAGAGAGGGAGAGGGTGAAATGAGAGATCGACGGGGGAGAGAGAGTGAGGGTGAGAGATATATAAAAATAAAAATAAATAAAATTAATATATATATAATATAATCATTATATATATAAAAATCTTATTAATATTCAAAAACCCTCAAACAGCTCCGAACAAATCCGGAAAAATGCCAGACAAATTCCCAAAAATCCAGGAAAATAGCCGGAATTTCCAGAACAATTAATAGAACAAATAGCACGAAGGATCCATTAAGGCACGGGCCTTACACCAGGACAGCACGCACAAGACGACACACATAAAACGAAGTGACAAAGAATCACAAACCTAAGCCAGCAAAAGACTGTACTGGACTTTCAGAACTCTGGATACTGTATATCTCGGATTCCCATGTACTTCACACAATAATGCTCTGATAGCTCAGAAAAGAACTCCGAACATCTCAGAACCTGGCTCTGATACCAGCTGTGACGACCCGGATCTCGGATACCAGATATACCCGATAGGACTATCGAATATACCTAATACCACTTGGAACCCGCGAGGCCTCCCAAGAGCGGTAAAGCTCCGAAGGGATAAAAGGTATGTGTAGAGTACTTTGAAGCCACAGAGATATAACAGTAAGCAATTAAATTTCATTAGATCGATTTGCTAAAGTAGCAGAAATAAAATTACTTTTTAATTAACAGTTTCAAATTAACAATTATATACCAGAGTCAAGTCTAGAGCTAAGATAGCAAGTCTAGCAAGTACAGTCGATAGAAAAGAAAGATGCACCGAGAAGTCGGGAGAAGCCCGACGCAGGCACCAGCTGGCCACAACGACACGCTACGAGCACGCGCACCAGGAACCACGAAAGCAGAACGAACGATAGCCCACCTGAAAAGCAGGGGTGAGCCTCGTGTCACTGGCTCAGTAGGGGTCACGCAGATCCCCACTGAAAAACACACAGTATCACGGAACAACAAAAACGATAAGAAGAACAACAGGTGTAGTAAAGCGGAAAAACTACACTACAAAGCTGTAAAACTACTCTAGAAGCAGTAAAGAACAGACGGGGAGTAGGAGTAGGGAACAAGTAGGAAAGGGGGAGAATCCGCACGTGACAAGCGGCTGCCGAACTAACCTCGACACCCCACACTACTCCAGGCAGGGATAGAAGGGTGACTCTGAACTGAAAAAGTCAGGAGTTCCCGATCTGCCGACATGACGCCAGGCCTAAGACAAAGACCTGCAAGGACAGATAAAAGTCTAGATAAGATCTAGACAGACGACGGACAGACCCGATGAGCACACACGACTAGAACATCGTGCACACAACACAACACTGACCTCGAGTAGGGCCACGAGAGGGCTAACTCGGAAAGGTCACGGCGCACAAGAAACGCAAAAGTCACGTATCACATGATGGAAGCGCATCCTCACAAGGAGAACAGCCAGCTGCGTCCGCTGACGTCTGATGCTGCGCCCCGAGTGTCTCGCCTATGGTACCACTAAAGACACGGCAGAGACGTAGACACGCACTGAACCAAATAAGAACAACAGTAACAAGAGACTAGTCAGGGTCACGCCCGTCGGCGTAAGTCCTCAGTCCCTAACAACGTGTGCACACACTGGCTCTAGCCTAAGCCAGGTCCTCTAGCTAGTTTTCTCCCTCGGTAGGACGCTACCGTTGACTGGGAGCCCACGGAACTAGCTTACAAACTGTATCTCGGGAACTGCCCTTTCCACCCCTCCGAGGTGGGTCAACACACTGGACCGCGTGCATCGACAGGCCACGACAAGCGGAGGTTCACGAGACACCAAACTCAAAAACACAAGTGCTAGAGTATGGACAAGCTAGAACGCGCTGTCACACGTACTACTAGGCACCACTGACAGTACTACTACTGCCAACAGACTCAGGATTAGGCAACTAGACCTACAACGTAACGACTCACGGAGACCTGAGGGAATAGCAAGAACCCTCAACACGTCTGGACACGTAGACCGAGGTAGGGTGATACCTCGAAGCATCCAGAACCAATGTCTCGAGTTGGACAGAACCGCCGAGACACACAAAGCTACACGTCAACCCCTGGGTAACCCCCGGTTGACTGGAGCCAGACAACGCCGACACAAACAACCGACGCACAGACCCACACGCAGCAAGCACAAGCACTCCTGGCTGTCCCATCATGGCTACTACCCTCATAGGACGTCAACAGACACCCACGGGTCACAGGTAAACCACGAGACCAAGCCAAGACAAGCGGTAACCGAAATGGCAATAACAGCATCTGGCAAAACGGATCGTCATTCAACCACTAGGCGGACCCAGCAGTCAAGGAACAACCGCCATGCAACCAGAGGCAAGGGCATTGGCAGTTCTAGATTGCATCGTTAGGGAACTATTGCAGTCAGGGAAAAGACCGCACCCAGTCACCTAACCCGACCGATCCAGAAGACCACTGCCACACAAACAAAGCCTTAGAACACAAACCTACGACTGCCCAACACACGGGCGAACACCGAACAGCCTAACGGCCATCACGGCCACAACAGGACTGTAACGGCCTAGCACATGCGCGTTACACGCTCTGACACACCCGACTAGGGCTGTCAGAGCCAACAGTCCAACGACCACGACTCGAACCACGTAACGCACCAGGCCAGGCGCGTTACAGCAGCCTAACGCATGGGGGCAAGGCCATTAGAGCCAACTGGCACAGCCACCCAGCTTGGCCAAACAGCGTGTAACGGCCTAGGACAGGCGCGTTACGAGGCTGTGACGCACAGGGGAATGACCGCTACATGAACCGACTTAAATGGTCAAATCCAATTAAACAGAACGTAATGGCCTAGCCCAGGCGCGTTACAACGCTCTAACGCATGAGGACTGGGCAGTCAGGCGACCGGCTGACCAGAACCTCAAGAAAACGGAATGGCTGTGACGCACCTGCCTGGATGCGTCAGAGGGCTGTGACGCACCACTACTGGACCGTCACACTCCCACAGCCACGAAAAGTTTAAAACGTTAAAATGCTATGGCGGTCTATCGTAGGGCCGTCAGAGACTGTGACGGTCTCTGCAACGACCGCTACACCGGTCACGGCGGGAAAAAGGTGGAAATGCCGAAGCGGTCTGTTCCACGCCCCATTCACGCCGAAACGTAGGGGAAACAAAGCTAGACGACGAAAAATAACTTCAGGAGGCTGAAAAGCCCACATGCATGCATTAAAACGCAAGATCGAGGCGATTTGGACAAATCGACCCTAAATGAGTCACCGAGGTTCCCAGACTCCTACCGGCCTCGAATGACGACCGATCGACACAAAACTAACATGAATGGGATCCAGACATCCCAGCGGTCATTTGGATACTAACTAGACCAAGAATGGTTGCCATTTTTCGATGAACCCTGAAAACTCCAAAAATAACGATTTTCACTAAAACGGCCCGATCTCTCCCGATCGAGCACCGAACTACGCATAGAAGCAGGGAAAACGTGCAGAACAGGTAGGTGATCCATCTCCCTACCTCCATCGAAGAAACCGTGCCCCGAGGGGACTAAACCGCGCTGAAAACCACGCCGCGAGCTCAAACGCCGGCTTTGAATCCACCGTTCGGGATCGCGCCAAAACCACTCCATCCTCGCCCCGTCGCGCACCCGACCAACTCCACAACATCCCCAGAACGCGCCCCTAGGTCCTCCGTCTGCAGTCGGAGCCAAGGAAGCTCGAGAGGAGAGAAAATGAAGAGAGAGGGGGCGGCGGCGTGAAATGAGAAGGAGGAGAGAGGAAGGAAAAGAAAAAGGAAAAGAAATTTGGAATTTTCCTAATTTCTGAAAAATCTGATTTTTGGCCCTATCATAGAAAAATATGCAAAAATAGTCAAAATGACCGGCTCAGAGAGTACATCATCGCTACAGCATCCTCAAGTCGATGAACTGACAAATAAACTCACCGTAGGGTTCCGTAACTAGTACGAGAGAAAAACCCACACAGATCGTAAAACTCAACTCGGAAGCCACATAAGCGAACCGAAACTCACCGAAACTGATCCGAAAGATCCAACCAGACCTACTAAGGATTCAGCAAAGATCCGGGACATTACAAGTAATATATTGCGGCCTTAAGCCGTTGAGAAATCTTCTTACCTTCATTTTGTCGGTACCCACGAGATGTGGAGCGTACAGAGATAACCTTGAAAATTGAGCTTCATATTCGGCTACCGATAAACCCCTTTGCTTCAAAGCGGAAAATTCGGCGGCCTTCCTTTTTTGCACTTGGTCAGAAAAATATTTACTATTGAAGTGTTCCACGAACTCTTCCCATAGAATTTGGTCGTGCGGTAAAGTAGCTTCGACCGATTCCCACCAGGCACGGGCATCCCTTTCTAGTTGAAAGGTAGCGAGTAAGACCTTCTCCTCGTCAGCGCATTGCATGACTCGAAATATCCTCTAGATCTCCTTAATCTAGTGTTCGGCTTCATCCGGATCCGTAGATCCAGCGAACTTGGGAGGGTTCATGCTTCACAAATTCCTATGCAATTCACCAGCTCCTCGGTTTGCTCCTCCCGGAGCAACCTGTTGGAGGGCTTGGGTTAAGCCTTGAACGGTGCGCTGCATCTCACGCCATTGAGCTCTCTCGGTGGCCATTTGCGAGAATTAGCCTGAAACCATAATTGCAATGTTTATTATTTTTGTTTTGGTATTTATTTCCTGATAATTCCCTTTTTCTTAAAACTTAACCTGTGTTTCTACCCGATCTTACCGAGAAGGTTTTGAGACCTATCCAATTTCTAGATATTGATCTAAAATATAACCTCAGTTTAGGAATCCTAGATTTTTTGTAACCTAGGCTCTGATACCACAAAGATTGTCACGCCTCGACGCGGAATATCGAGGGCGCGAACTAGTCGTAAACAATCGTGTCGATCAGAGCATGTATAGTTTCATTTCTAAAGATAGAAATGAATGGGAAAATAATACTTTTATTCCATCAAAATGAATTTTACATCACTAATTCATAAGCCATAAAGGTAAATTACAACTTCCAATCCCAAAGTACATCATTCTTGTAAAAATAGTAATGATCTACATAAACCTAGGTAAAAGAAAAACACTCTTTCACTCTTGTCCATTCCCTTGTTCATTTTCATTTCCTGCAACAATTAACCAAAACGTAGGGTGAGCTAAAAGCTCAGTAGGATTTTATATCTCTAAGAACCAGGCAATCTTTAAGTATTAACAATTTAAGCAATTTTCTAACTTGTATCGGGAAGTGTATAAACATGAATGGAATTTCCAAGTAATTGAGATAATATGATATCAAGATGAATTTTCAAGTAATGACTTTGAACAAGTAAAGAATTTCATGTAATTGGTCATTTTCACGCAAGTCAAGTAATTCCTGTAATTTTTAAGGAAATAAGTAAACAAGTAACAAGTAAACAAGTACGAATAGTGGAATGCTGTAAAATCTAGCAAGTCATGCACTTCAGTGCAATACCACACCGTGGTCACTCAACTCCCATGGGTACAAGTACTTTCAGGCGCTCCTCCCAGGACCAAACCAGGCCCCATTAATGCCAAGCATTGGGTCGATGGATCATAAGATCACAAGTACGTTTAGACATCCACTTAACACTATGGCCAATGAATTTTAAGAATAAGCTCATTTGTAAAAAGTATAGATCTGCCAAAAATCTCAGAAGTAGCAAGAGGAGTGAATAATAATTTTAAGGCATCATGTTTAACGACATTAAGTCATGGAATTCAAGAAAGAACGGTAACTAGGAAGAAAATTCAAGTAATTAGAGTGTAATATAATTAATTTAATTCCATGGTTTAATCTTGTGTGCATTTGGTTTACAAGTGTTTAGACATGTTTACATGAAGTTTTTGTACATTAGAGATGCATTAGTTTAATACGGACTAAAGGCATTTCTAGGCCTGCCTGGGCGAAGCTTTGGCATTCTGCAATTGAACCAAGGGCAGCACTCTTTGTCTGGAAGTTAATCCACCGGGCAGTACCAGTGGATAGCAGGGTGGCTGAATGTGGTATTCCTATTGTATCCAAATGCAATTGCTGCTCCTCTTCCGCCCAAGAAAACCTCAACCATTTGTTCATTTCTGAAGATTTGGCCTCTGAATTGTGGGGCTGGATACAGCCCTTACTTAGCAATAAGTTTCACCTCAGTGATCAGATCTCCATAAGATGCTGGAACCTGTTGAATACAACTACTCTTATCTCTGCCTTCAGCTTTGTGGGGATGTATGCAGTAATTCTGGTGATGTGGGAGATTTGGAAACAAAGGTGTGCAATCGGATGGATATGATCACATCCGAGGAACTGATTCAATAAAGAGGCAAATTCAATTTTCAATAGCTCTGGCCTTGGACAAGCTGAGCTTTCGCAAGCCATTATCTCCACTTCAGTCCTGCTGTCTTGCTTCCTTTCACCTATTTCTGCGGATCAATCTTAAGCAACCATTTTTAGTTTTTTGCAGATTGGCACCTCAGAAATTCACATTGCATGTTGATGGGGCATCCAAGGGTAGCCCAGGTAGATGTGGTGGAGGTGGCTGTGTAAGAGACTCAAAGGGTAGATGGATAGTAGTCTTTGCTTTCCACTATGGCATTGGTAACAGTTTATTGGCAGAGGCTAGAGCCTTATGTGATGGGCTATCAATTGCCATGGAAGGAGGTCTAGCTTTGGCGGCTATATATTTAGACTGTGCTCTTCTAGTGTAGGCCATAAGAAAAGGAATTTCTCCTAGCTGGATGGTTCTTCCATAGTGGAGGAAGATCCTAGATCTTATTCATGAAAGTGGCTGTGTGCTACTACACACCTATAGAGAAGGCAACCAGGTTGCAGATTCCCTGGCGTCATATGCTTGCAGCATCACTGAAAATCAAATCTTTGTCCATGCAGGAGAGCTCTCTCGGATGACCAAGGGAGCACTAAGAATTGATATAGCATGGCTGCCAGCCATTCGAGTACTTTATCTCTTTGTTTTGTTGCTCCTTAGGTTTGTCTTTTGACTTCCTTTATGTCCTTTGCATACGGCCAAGTTGCCCTTCTGTTCATCACGGGGATGCCCCTTTGTTTTTGTAATTCCAGCTTAAATCAATCAAATAAAAAGGCCACATTTAATACCTGGGGGAATGAGAACATCCCCCCTTTTTTAGGGTGGGGTGCATTCGACCAGTGCTTTAACTGTTGGTCGGTCTTTGCTCAAAAAAAAAGAGATGCATTAGTTTAGCCAAAATAGTGATTTATTATAAAAATTAGAATTTGGTTATGAAAATAGGTTTTTATGTCGAAAATAATTCTAACTTGCTGAAAATAATTTTAACATGCTGAAAATAATTTTCATACGTTACTTTACTGATAAGATGATAAAAAAATAAATTTTCATTCTAGATTTAATTTTTACATGCTGAAAAATTAATTTTTAACATGCTAGAATTAATACTTAACATGTTAAAATAATTCTCACACATTAACTTACGGATAAGATGATAAAGATAAGTTACCATGCTTATTACAGAAATTCTCTGATAACAACATAAATTTTATGATGCTGAAAATCATTGTTTTATATTTATTTATTAATTATTTGATAGGAAAATAGAATTATTATGTTGAAAAATATTTTTAATATACTGAAAATAACTCTATCATGCTAAAAATAATTCTAACATGCTAGAAATAATTTTATCATGCTGGAAGAAATTTTATCATCCTGGAAGTAATTTTCATGCATTAATTTACTAATTATTTAATAGAAAATTAGGTTTAGCATGCATAAAAATAGTTTTAAATAGATTTAACATGCTGAAAATAGTTTTTATATCTCAATCTGTATAAAATAATTTTATCATATTGGAAGTCATTTTTAACATGCTAGAAATAGTTTTCATGCATTAATTTACTAATATGGTTAAAATTAGATTTTTACATGTAAAAACAATTTCATTCTACAAAAAAATAATTCTTAACATGCCGTAAGAATTAAAACATGCTAATATTACCTTTTCTTACTTTTGGTGACTAAATACTTATAATTATTGAAGATTCCAAATGTTATAATTCATATTGTGTAGTGACTAATCTTTAGTCCCACATTGGAACATTAGAAAACTTTCATAGCTTTATATGTTGGAGAGCTCACCCTTAGGTTAGGACCCAAGGGGCATAAGATGTGGGCTCGAGTTGTGTGTGGATATAAAATTATTAATATATTTAGTTATTTATTTATTCATGTCGAGCCGTGCCGAGCCATTCCGAGCCGAGGCGTGGCGTGGCGTGGCATGTTGGTTGATTGGAGCCTTGGGTAGTATTTTTTTTTTTTAGAAATCTGGAAATTTTTAAAAGTTGCTGGCTCTGGCTAGCGCGATCTGAAGAAAGCGCTATCCACGGCTAGCGCGATCTGACATATATTATTATATTTTTTTTTTGAAAATTGGATGATGGAAAAATGGTATAAATGAACGCTCTATGTCGGGGCAGCGCGATCAGAACACGCTCCTGAGGTATAGCACATTCTGGTTCTGACGAAAAATGGGAATATCCCTCCAATAAAATGACCATAACTTGCTCATTTCATACCGGAATTTAATAAATGAGCTATCAATAGAAAAAGGACAGAAAAATAAACAAGATGGCATACTTTAATTAGAGTTTAGCCTGAGAGACACCTACCTTTTTGTGGATCTAAAGAAATATCTCCAAATATAAGAAAACTCTTTGATCTTTCAAATCTTCCTTTAAATCTCCACCAATATTCGCAGTAGCGTAACTTTAACCTCCAAGGATGATTTGAGGGTTGAATGGGGTTCTATTTACAGCCAAAACTTCGTCAAATTTGTCAAGATTCCTTGCCTAACAATGCCAAACTTTCCAACTCCGAATTAGAAGAAAACTCCAACTTCTCCTCTTAATCTAGCCTTAATTTGGTGTGAAACCAATGTAAAAACGACTAGTCCAAGGTGGGCTATTAGGTAAGGGTCGATTTTTGTGTCAACCTTCTAGAAATTGGATTATTTTAATCCCTTAAATTGCATATTAAACACATGTTACGAATTTAGGTTAATTTAACCTTTAATAAATCCTTTATTCTATTAATCCAGTCCATTATGGATTATCCATGGGCCAATTGTGATCCTAGTCTATTACATGGACTTTTATTGGGCTTTCTATGATTTATCTAAGGTTTAAAGCATTTAATCTCTATTTACTTCTAGTTAATTCAAGTAAATTCAATAAACTAGTTTATTTCATATAGTAAAAATATAATTTAATTATTTCATGAAAATGTTTATTACATAATAAAATTAAAAATTTATTTCTCATTTTTAATTATCGGGTTTCTACATAAGTCAAGGTATGCTATTCATCCTAGTGCTACCAAGATGTATCAAGATTTGAAAAGAAACTTTTGGCAGCCCAATATGAAAAGAGAAGTGACAGAATTCGTGTCTCGTTGCCTCACTTGTCAACGGGTCAAGGCAGAACATTTAAAACCCACTGGAAAGTTACACCCCTTAAATATTCCCGAGTGGAAGTGGGAAAGTATAGGGATGGATTTTATCATGGGTTTACCTAAGACAAGAGGACATGATGGTATTTGGGTGATCATAGACTGATTGACTAAATCGGCACATTTTCTACCGATCAAAAGTCGATGGTCTGTGGATGTACTTGCAGCTTTATACATGAAGGAGATTGTCAAACTGCATGGTGTCCTTGTCACCATTATTTCTGACCGAGATCCTCGGTTTACATCACAATTCTGGAAGGGTCTACAACATTCTTTAGGGACCCGACTCAACTTTAGCACAGCATTCCATCCATAAACAGATGGTCAAACTGAAAGGACAAATCAAGTGGTGGAAGATATGCTCGGGGCTTGTGCTATTGACTTTGGAGGAAGTTGGCATGATGACTTGCCCTTAGTGGAGTTCGCATACAATAATAGCTACCAAGCAAGCATACAAATGGCATCGTTTGAAGCTTTATATGGAAGAAGCTGTCGTTCCCCTATTTGTTGGAATGAAGTAGGAGAAAGGCAATTTCACGGTCCCGATATTATTAGTGATACTACCGAGAAGATAAAACTCATTCGAGAAAGACTTCATATGGCCCAAGACAGGCAGAAATCATATACTGACAATCGAAGGCGTGACTTAGAGTTTCAAGTAGGAGATCATGTATTTCTTAATATTTCTCCAGGTCGAGGTATTCGAAGACTTGGTATTAATGGCAAGCTTATTCCAAGATTCATTGGCCCCTTTGAATTTCTGGAAAGAGTTGGTGAAGTCATATATCGAATAGCTTTACCTCCTCAATTATCTGAAGTACATGATGTATTTCACGTCTCGATGCTCAAGAAGTATGTCCCTGATCTTTTCCATGTCATCACTTATGATAATCTGGAAATTAAGAAGGATTTGACATACGAACAAAAGCTACTCAAGATCATTGAACGGGAGGTACGTCAGCTTCGGAACAAGACTATTCCTATGGTCAAAATCTAGTGGACCAAGTCAGGAGAAACATGGGAAACTAAAGAAACTATGCGCAAAAGATTTCCAGAACTATTTGAATGTAAGTACACTCTCCATAATCCATACATTGAATTTGGGGACTAAATTCTCTTAAGCGGGGGATGATGTAATGCCCTTAACATTTTATAGAATATTTCAGAAGTATTTAAGTATTTTCTGGGAATTTATAAGAATTTTTTTAAGACCGAAATGGATTAATAAATGAATTTATGGTTAAAAAAATGGCCCAAGTACGATAACCAATTAACCTAGCCTATTTAAACAAAGTCGAAAAGATTTAAAGACCAAGCCCATGAAGTTTGGCCCATATTCTAGAAGGTTGATTAATTTATTCACGAAATTTAAAGGATAAATACTCATTATTAAGATAATTAAATGGATAAATGAATAAAAGAGTTTGAATTAAATTCAAATTCGGCGCCCAGTAATAAAGGCGGTCTATCGCGAGACCGGTAGGGGATGGTTAGCGGTCCAGTCCTAGACCGCTACTTTCTATCAATTTCGTGAGTTGAAGAAAGAGCAAAAAGATTGGATTTTAGATGTTCTATCTCCTAGAGACCGAGGTGGAAGGACTAGTAAGCATCTTAAGGACTCTCAGAGGTCAACCTAAGTTTTAATAAGGACTCTAGAATTGATCTAATCCATGAAACCCTAGCAAAACCCTATAAATAGACCTTAGATTTCACTTGTGCGACCCTTACGTTTGGCTCGCATGCAACCAAGGTAAGATGGTATTATTTCAGGTAGGTTCTTTTGAGGTTTTTATTCCTAATACTAAGGACTGACATCCCTCAAAATTTCGTGCTAGGAGATCCACCCATCAGGAAGATAGAAGCTTGCAAAGTTGCTGGTTTCATACAAACGACTCAGGAAATTGAGCAACAGGTCACTGAAGATCGGGAAATTAGGAGCCCAAAACGAGGTATTTAAAAGTTGCACCTTTAGACCTTTATGTTCTCCTTAGTATCTTCTTATTACCCTCCAAATTTAACGTCTTTAGGTCAGGAGAATCAAGAGTTATTAGGGCGTGAAGTTACTGATTTATCACAAGAAGTACCGGAGACTAGGGTTGACTTCCAGTCTTGAATTCGATCTCTTAAGACCTTAACAGAGGTAGGTCATCTCATGGACGGCTAAAACATTGTTCTAGGATTAAAAGCCCTCTTGTTGCATTTAATTCCATGCTTTATAGACCGAGAATTTCATGTTTTATTAGAGTCTATGCATCTAGTGTAATGTTCATGCTTAATCCTAGCCCTAATCAAATAAAAGGAACTCTCTTGTTCTAATACATGGAACCCATGCATATTACTTCCGTTCTGTCATGCTGTGAAATTTATATATGTTGATTTTCAGACATGATGTGTTTTAATTAGCATCTAGTTGCACATATTTAGTTTCTTGTAAACAGGAGATAAATGGCCTAAGAATGGACCGCCAGCAGTATGTTAGTAGCCCTACGATAAATCGCTTCTTCAGGATTAGCGGCTCATATCTAGACCGTTTGTGATCCCATGTTTTCACTGTTTTAGAACCATAAGCGGATGTACGATAGACCGCTTAGCCTATACAAACGGCTGTATAATAGACCATTTATGACCCCGAGTTCTGTATTTTTGGTTAATCCGAAACCTAATGCAGAATCACCCTATCTCTTATATGACAAACCTAGTTAGCTAAGTTTTATTCTTGCTACTGGCATTGTTTTTACATGTATAAATATTTCTAATAGAATTCATGTTTCTTATGCATTTAGAACTTATTTTAAACATAAGTTAATTTATGCCAAAATCATATACTTTTGTAATTAAATACATGGTTCTAAAGTTAGATGATTCATGGTTTACCTTGATCACAGTTTTTATGATATCTTTCTCATCTATAGAGTCATTTTCATAAGTACATGGCATATATTCCGGTGTATGACTATTAGTTACACTTATGCACATTAAACACACAATCTTGGACTTGATAACCTCTCCTTTGGATATTCCTTCCAACGGACTAGGAAATCTTATTTTAAGGCCTCCGTAATTCTCCGTGAGCCTGGGATTCCCATCAGGACACAGAGTTGGTTGTACCATTAAAACCCAATCGTCTAGAAAGCACTTATACCGGTGCTTTATATATTTCTGGAACTTAGCAGCCTTATGGTTGACCGCTAGAGTCTGATAGCGGACCTTCACTAAACCACTAACGAATCCTAGATGGCTCTTTCTTTGACCGCTAAAGACTCCAGATAATCTATTTTAAATACCGAACAGTGTTGTCCTTAACTGTCCAGAACTAGACCGCTTTCTTCATGAAACGGCCCAGTAAATGACCGCTATTGTTTCTGAGTACAGTTAGCCCAAGGTTTGACCCAAGGTTTAATATTCCTATGATCCTAGATGGACTATTTAATTTCTGAGACGTGTCACCTTAATTAAAATATTTTATGAAAATTATGAGAATTAAAGAAAGTACCGTTATGCTGTCAAATTTTCTCCAAAAGCGTAACCTAGTTATTAATGCATTTCTTGAACTCTCATATTCATATTTGAGCATTCTTTTATTTGACATTGTATCATGAAAGATCATTGAATTTGTTATTTACATGGCCAAAACTTTATTGCTATAAACATGGAAGTAGCTTGACTTATATGCAGTTCGAGCACTGATTGTGTTCAAGGACTCTATGCTAGTCCCCTCGCCTGATTGTCGGAAACATACTATTTAAACCATGGGGTATGATGCTATTGGCGTTGCATTGCATTGGGAGTACTTTCTTTATAAATAAGTGAAATATCCACGGCTCGTGAAGGAAAAATCCACATAAATTCATGAAGTACTTGCTATTAAGCAAAAAGTACTTACTTGCTTGTACATTCTTGTTCATGAAAGGCCATTATTACATTCTTGCTGGACTATACTTGAATTGAGCAAGTATGATTTAATCGCATTACACTCAATCATATTTTCATATCTCAAATGTGATCATATCTTGTTACTTTGGTTTTATTCACGTGATTTATCGTATCTGCATGATTTTATCTTGTTCTTTAGAGCTAAGACATTAATTACTTTAACATTGCCTACATGTTGATGCGAAGATACCTACTGGGCAAGTGTGCTCATTACCTTTTTTTCAATCTTTTCAAGAAATACGAGTGAATCGGATTCGGATTACTGAAGTAGCGGGTCCGAGAGCGATTAAAGAAATTATGGATTCGAGTGAAGACCTAGAATGTCAAAACATGTCTACATTGAGTCTTTATATGTAATTTTTATTTTTTTTGAGTTTAAATCAAAAGAGAGTGAATATTCATGTATCTGGATCAAGATTGTTTGATATGAAATAAAGTGAAAGTTTGATTAAATTATTGTGCAATTACTTTGTGTGATTGTTATTGCGCTCTGGTTATATTTCTTGCTCGAGGCTTACCATGCCGGCTGTTCGCGTTCCCGATTATTTCCGCTGCATAATCTCGGGGCGTGACAGTTTTAGTGGACCCAATCTCAAGTAAAATATACCTCTGGATTCATCTTCGAGTCCTCATTCTTTTGATAGTAAAAGCCCTAAATTTTATTCAGTATAGCCTTCGTATTGATAGCTTTAGTCGGAGCATGTCATTTAGGGCACCGATCTTGTTGCCCCCTTTTTATCTTGATTGAATGTTAGGTTAGCAGGCCTTAAAACTTAATTAATCTTGCTATATAGTGAGTTTCGTTGTCCTCTTTCTAATGATAGCTTTTTGCCCAATTTTTTTGCACCATACCGAGTGAATTTAGTGTTGTAATTGAGGTCTATCGGAGTTCGCCGGAGGCCGGACATGGCATTCCTTATGCGATCGTAACATAAACCGCTTATGACCCTGGCGGTCTCGCGACAGACCGTTTTCCCCCTTTCATATGTATTTGAATCCATTAGACCTTAGCGGCCCCTCGATAGACTGCATGGTCGGGGGTAGCGGCCTGTTGTAGGACCGTTTCCTGCCCCAGAGTCCATGCCACGACCATTTTTATGTGTTATTCTAGCTATGTTTATTCCATTTTGTTAGATATCATGATTAGGGTAGCAACCGACTAAATAATTGGAGCATATGGAATAATACTACTAACTGTGATTATGACTGCCAATATCTTTCCTTTCATCCAAATTGTATCCTCTTGTCTATTCCTTTTACTTGATAAACAAATTTTTAAATTCATAAGTTATTGGTCATTGATTAATGGTTAGGTTGCTTGATAGTCATTCCACCCCGGTGGTGCTGACTGACCGCTACACATTCATTTTTCGATGGTTAATTAACTTAAATTCTTATAATAGTTGGGACTCTCCACCGAATATTCCTTCCGTTGGACTAGGACCTCTATTATGAGACCTCCGTAAGTCCCCGCGAGTCTGAGATTCCCACTAGGACGACGGGCGGGTTGTACACATAAAACCTAAACCTTTCAACTCGTTCGAATCGTTGGTTTTGGCCCGAGCCAGAATTGGGACTGTCCTATCTATTTCGGCCCTTCTGAGACCGTTTCTATCAGTGTGCGGTCCAGTCATGACTGCCAGACTGTTTAAACGGCCCTTCGGTGATGGGGGCATCTCTTGCCCATCACCATTTTGGGAGCACGGAATGTTTGTTGGCATGAGCCATTGTGTTCGTCTTAAACTTTTGAGTCTGGTCATGTAATTTTCTTATTTTGTGAAGTTATGGTTATGTAATTTTTCCTTTTATTTGAGTCATCTACCTAAGTTAAGTGTCATAGGCTTGGTTAGTTTGGTTATTGGGCCCAATTAAGAGGGTTAGGTTATTAGTCCAAAAGTCAGGGACTTTTTGTAAAATGTGGGTTTCCTATAAGTAGGACCCCATTCTCCCATTTGGGAACTAATGAATGAATGAATATTTGAAGCAATTTGAATTCTACCACCTTTGTGAGAAACACACACACTCTCTCTCTCTATCTCTCTCTCCTTCTCTCTTTAAGGGGCGAACCCCTCTCTCGCTCTTCTCCCCTCTCTCTCTAGCTTGCACCCCTCTCTCTCCTCTCCCCCTTGCCACCTCAGCCCTCCACATCAGCCCCAACCTTTCACCTTCCCCAAGCCCCTTCAATTCCACCATTACTCTCACCAAACCCCAAGCACCCTTTCACCTTCCAAGGCAATCTTTCCTCTCCCCCAAGCACCCATTCCACTACCCCAAGCACCCCTTTACATTCCCTAGGGAAATTTGGATTTCCCTCCCCCCTTGGTGGCTGCGACCAACCACTCTCCAATCCCCCCCCTTCAGCCTTGGTCGACTACATCCCTCTCCCCATATCCCCTTTGTCACTCCAAGACCTTCACCCTCCCCCTCCCTTTCCCCTTGTGCTGCTAGCCCCACCACCACCATCACCCCTCCCCTATCCCCTTGCACCAGACCGTCTCCAACCCCATCTCCACCTTCCCCATATCCCCCTCCCACCTCCCAACCCTTCCCCCAACATCACCACCCCCATATCTAATAACCCTCCACCAAAGAAACCACCCCTTTCAACCATTTTTGACTAATCTGTGTGCAGCTGAAGGTCTGTTGATTTCCAGCCTGTTGCAGCGCCGGCCATAGCTACATCCTGGAGTTCCTGAAGGCACACCATATATTTCTGGAAAGTCCTTCAAGTCAGCTACATAGGCGAGGAGATCTCATCAATCCGAGTTCGGAGCTGTCCAGGAGGGTTGTTCTCGTCAAGTCACGCCTCCGACATCCGGGTGGAGATCAAGTCCAAAGTACATAAGCTCCTATGGCCACATCCTTTGTCTCGTTGGTGCGCCACTTGATCGGGATGAGATACTATCAGTCCTCTGTCCAACGCAGCAAGCGGAGCATCGTTCGGAGTTCGGAGCTCCCCGTTCCATTTAATCTTCCCTAGGTGCGCAGATTAACCCAGTCAGGGCCTGACCGACACCCCCTCACTCTAAGGGCTCTATCTCTCTACCCCGGCATCTTCTGGTGTCCTTTCTTGTTGCTCCTTGAAGAGGACCTTCCCACGGTCGTATCGATTTATGCTGCGTTGCCTTCGGAGCTCGGAGCTATTCGGAGCGAGTACGTCTTCCAGTGCCTTTGATTCTGGAACAGATCGGAGCTGAATCAAGGAGTCCAGTTCAAGAGCGTGCGTCAGCCTCCGATGACCTCGATAAATTCCCCAAAACTTCTGAAGCCTTCTTGGGCCAACCCAGGAAGTTTTGGTGCTGGTCTCGCCCACTTCTGACTTCGGACGGATCCGTGGCAGCCTCATCATCGTACCCCTATCCTGCCAAATCTGAGCGGACCGAACGGCAGATTCTCTTCTACTTCGGCATTCCCCACCCCGCCTGGCCGGCTTAAAGCCCCTCCCTACGGGAGGTAGTGTTTGTTGTAATCCCACATCTCCCCATCCTTTGTCCAACCCTCCGACGTGAGGAGTAGTTCATGTAAACATTTAAACATGGAGAAGCTTCACCGACGCGGTGTGCGAGGAACCTACACTTCCCCGCTTGCCCACGTCTCCGAACGGGGTCGGTTTCTTCAAACCGACCGGGTAAGCTAGCTCTACCCCCTTGCTCTCATTTCAGTACTTGTTTATTCATTATGCATAGAATTGCTCCTCTAGACGGTGAGAGAGCGCCCGACCCCGGAGCTCCCAGCTTACGTGTGGTCACCGTGGAATTGTGAGAGAGAGTGACCCAGTGCCCCTCTGGCACCTAGCCAGCCCTTTGAGTGTGAGCACCGTACCCTTGGGATGGCAACCCTAGCCCTGTTGGCCCTCTACCAGCAAGGGTCTTGCTCCACTACCTCTACTCGGCATCGCCAAGTCACCTCGGGAGTCGTGTGTGCAACGGTGGTTCGGTAATTTACGTCATTCTCCGTTCTTGTGCATTGTGTTTGCATGGTACGTCCAAGGATCATCGGTCTAGTTGCTACACTCTCATAAGTGGTGTCACATCAGATGGTATCAGAGCAAGTTTTAGACTTGTCTCTACGAGTCTAGTCCTAGGGCATTTGAATTTGGAGTCTCCTTTGCATAGTGCTTTCCATCGTCCCTTTGCATGTCCACCTGTCGGGGAACCATCTACCGGCAAGATCCTTCGTCCTCAGCCCCTCTCATGGATCCAAATCCCCGATAGGATCATGAAGCCCTTAGGGAAGAACCGCAACAACACGTTGATCCCACGCGTGAGACACTAGCCACCATTGTTGGTCGGCTAGAGACCATCACCACCCGGCTTGACCGGTTAGAAGCTAATGACCCACCTCGGAACCTAGGCCCAAGGGCACGACCTTCCCGGGATGAACTTGATAGGGAAGCAAATGAGTCCCCAGTTAGGAACTACAGCCCTAGATCTCGGCCCCTACGAGATGAATTTGGATGGGAAGCCAATTAACCCCCACTTAGGAACTATGGCCCTAGAGCTCGGCCACCATGGGATGAATTTGGATGGGAAGGTAATGAACCCCCGCTTAAGAACTATGGCCCTAGAGCTCGGCCAGCGCGGGATGAATTTGAGAGGGAAGTCGATGAACCACCACTTAGGAACTATTGCCCTAGAGCTCGGCCACCACGGGATGAATTTGAGAGGGAAGTCAATGAACCACCACCCAAGAACCATGGCCTTAGAGTCCGGCCTCCACGGGATGAGTTTGATAGGCAAGGGTTGGCCTTTGATCCTTATTATGACTATGAGAGACCCCGACATTACGGGCGCGAGGGAAGGCACCCCCGGGAATACCCGGATAGCCACCTTTTAAGAATGATCAAGGTTGAGGCACCAACCTTTGATGGATCCCACAACCCAAGTGTTTACCAAGATTGGGAGACTGCCATGGACCAATATTTTGATTGGTACGCCATGAGTGAGGAAAGGCGGGTAAGATTGGGCAAGATGCAACTCACTAAGCTAGCCAAAACAAATTGGCTAAATGTAGAAAGTTTGAGGGTGGCCCGACGCCAAGAACCCATTGACACCTGGCAAGGCATGAAGTATCATCTTAGAATCAAGTACCTCCCCCTTTCCTACACTAAAACCCTCTTAGATGAATGGCATAGTCTCACCCAGGAAGGTAGGACCGTGAGCATGTATATTGAGAAATTTGACTACTATGTCCTGAAGTGTGGAGCCCGAGAGGAGCACGCGGTTACCCTATCTAGATTTAGAAATGGGCTACAAAACCACATCAAAAAGCAACTCTTCATGAGGGACGTTGAAACCCTTCCCCAAGCCTATCGAATAGCCCGGGATGCTGAGCGGTTCTCTAGACCTCCTAGATTCACTCCACGACCAACCGATCCCAAGGACATGGGACTCCTCCCTAACCCGGCCCCTCTATTAAAGACCCCCATGCAAAGTCCAAGTGGAAGTACCCCACCTCGGCCCCCATTTCGGCCCTCTAATCTCCCTCCCACCCTTCCTCCGACGAGAGTCACCCCTAGTCAACCCATGCCCCGGCGAGAGGAGAATTCCAATGGACAAAGTGTGGGTAGTACCACTCCGGGAAATAGACAACAATGCTTTAAGTGTAAAGGATTTGGACACTTCATCAGTCAATGCCCTTCACGAGACATGTCCAACTTAATGATTGAAGAGATAGTGATGTGAAACGAACATCCGGATCTGAAATTTTCTCTTCTTTACATTTTCTACACTCCACTTTTTTTCTCACTTATGTTGACTAGAAGATGTCTTAAATATCCATACAGTCCAGCAGCAACCCCACGTTCACAGATGACTTCAGAACATAATCAAAGATTTGACTGTCTAAACAATCTAGCATAGCCTACAGTCACCTGTGCAGAACATAGCTCATTCAACATTTGCCACCGGGATCAACACAATGGAGCCAGACGTTTTCCTATCCTCCAAGTCTGCATGTGCCCTTGCTGCTTTCAAAAGTGGGTAAGTGTGGTTAACACGAACACGCAGGAAACCCGATGCAACATTGGTGAACACCTCCAAGTCTGGGATTTTATTTTATTTTATTTCTCCATTTTTTTTCTTTTGCTAGAGTACTAAATAGAAGAAAGCCTAAGAGAGATAAACGGAGAGAGAAACGGTAGAGAGAGAGAGCAGAGAGAATGAGAGAGAAGAGAGGGAATGAGACGATTTCTCTTCATTATTTTTCTTTGCTAGAATACTAAATAGAAGAAAGCCTGAGAGAGATAAACGGAGAGAGAAACCGTAGAGAGAGAGAGAGAAAGAGAGTCGGGGGAGAGGTTTGCATCTCCTTTTTTTAACACAAAATAACTTCCCGTAGAGAGAGGGAGAATGGGAGGATGAGAGGGGTGATGATAGAGAGAGAGAGACACCAGCGGCCATGCAACTAACGTGGGGAGGGAGGAGAGAGAAAGAGAGAGGATGGGTAGAGAGAGAATAGTGAGGCCGTTGGCGACGTCGACAAGATCTCGGCGTGCTCGGAGTGTTGGCGACGTCGACGAGATGGGCGCTACATGTGGGTTGCATGGCGAGGTGTCATGCTCATCGTCTGGTCCACGTGTTCGCCGTGTTGAGGATGTCGCTGTGCTCTGGAGGTGACCGTGCTCGGAGAGAGGCGGAGCGATGTGTTGTGCTACCTGCTGCATATGGGGCATGGGGGGATCTTCTGGCAGAGGAAAGAAGCCCAGAGGATGGCAGCGGTGGGGTGATGTACACAGGAGATGCCAAGAAGCTTTGGTTGCAACGGTGGGGTGATGTACGCAGGCGATGCCAAGAAGCTTTGGTTGCAACGGTGGCAAGCAGGGGAAGACGCAATGGCGAGCAAGCTAGCGAGAAGCGTCCATGGCGGCGGCAGCTAGTTTGCCGGTGATGGGCATCTGGCTCAGCATGGCGGCGCCATGGACGTGGGCAGTGGTCATCGCCAGCATGCTCGCTTGTAGGGGAGATAGGGAGGCGGTGCCGTGATGGGCGGGGTGGTGGCAGTGGCGGGCTCGCGGCAAACGGGCAGTGAGGGGCTGGCTTCTCCGACGGGGAGGGGCATGGTGCAGGGAGTATGATGAACTATGGAGGAGGTTGTGGGAAGGAGGAAGAGGAGGGGGAGAGAGAGATAGTGAGAGTGGGGGTTTTACACGCAAGGGCCATTCATTGTAGGGCCGGAGGCCCTGTTTTGGCGTTAACAAGTGGGGTGGGAGGAGTGGGGTTATGGCAAGAAGGAAGGTGGTCCGGCGGTTTGTGAGCGGGGGGGAATAAAACGGCAACCCAGGTAGCAGTGGGGGTGGTTTTGCATGGCAGGTATGGGAATAGGAATGGTGGTGGGGTTGGTTCGCGGTGGAGGTGAGAGCGAGAAGGAGGTGGACAATGGGGGGGGTTTGTGTCGGGGTTCAGCGATAGTAGTGGTGGTTGCGCAAGAGAAGGGAGAATAGGGAGGTGGTGGGCAATGGATAAACATGGGCATCTCACCCCAGGCTTCTCACCCATGGACAGGGGCATCTCACCACATCTCCTTCTCGGAGAACACAAACAAGGCTTCACACCTCAAGTGGATGGTTTCCAAAAATTATAAAACACTTCATTCTATTCTTTCAACGTGGGTTACAAGTAACTTAAATAGAAAATAGTGGGAAGGGGAGGGACACATTGAAAACCCAAAGGACTTGGGTTCCTACGAGGGTACTCATGAGTGCACACTAGTGCCTAGTTATAGCTATATACCTATTCCTAATAAAAGAAAATTCTCACTAGGCCCACTTATATCATTTCATGTGGCCCAATAACATAAAACACCTAAATATAGCAAATATAATTTGATAGTTACTGGTGCCACTTTTGACAATCGACCGTTGTTGCTTGTCGATCCCGAGACGATCCCGTCAGATAGTTACCCCTACCCAAGGGGAACTTGAGGAGGTGATTGAAGTCCATGAGGCTGCCCTAGATTGGGAAGAGGAATATGAAGCCCAATGCCAAGAGTTGAGTCAAGAGAATTCATCCCTACCCCATGGGACCCCGTTGAACTTAACTAGGTGCAACCTCCTCCGAGTTTTACAAGATGACCAGCCACATCCCCCCACCCGGCCTTCCATGAGCATTGTGATACTTGGGGAACCCCTCATTGAGTGGCTAAAGCAAAACCTCCTCTCCACGACATGCGCCCCTCCATGGATAACCATAACCCAATCGTGCCCACCCCACCATTCCACCCAACCTACCAATCGTTCTAGTTTGTAGGGACCTTGAGGGACTTGATTAAGGGTATACTAAGGCAATTAGAGGTGACAAACTTGCTGGCCTTAGGAGCAAGCGACACGGGGTACCTTAGTTTCTTACACCCTTCTATCGGGTCCATCACCTCCATCTACACCAAGGGCCCTTGCATGAGTGAGCTCTTATTATTTCTACCCGAGCCCGACGAGTTTTGCCAAGGCCAGCCCTATGACCCCCACCCACCTCAAGGAAAGAGTACTATAGCTAGGGAGTCAACCTTGGTGCTGCCCCCACTAGGAGTTGGATGCCTAGATCACACTAGGGGGTGTATGCTTTGGAGTGCTCACGGTCTAGGATGGGAACATACCTCATTCCCCACAACCCAAGTCCTCCTAGATCTGCATGATCGCTTTCCACTGACCCCTCATTACCAACCCACCCCCTTGGCCTCATACACCTTTCCCTACCCCTCATCCCTTTGCAAGGAACATTGCGCTAGGCCCCATCGGGCTCTTGATTTCCACCTCCCCACGTGCACTAGGGACCCCGAGACCATCTCTTGGATACATGCCCACCTCCACCACCCCTCAACATATCTGGATCCTTTTGACCCCACATTCTGGGAGCCCATCAGCCCACAAACCTCAGCCCCAACCCTTAGAAACAACAAAGGTCTTGCCTAAGTGAACCACCCTAAGGTTTCCCAAAGCTGGTATTCTGCTTTCCTACATATAGAATCACTGAGGGTCACAGCATTTGGGTACATGGACCCCCCCTTATCCCTCCAAGAGAGTCAGGTCTCCACATGCATTGGAACCACACTTGGACACCCCACTTCCCTAACCTTTGTTAGAGGTTCTATGTTTGTTGGTCCCACCTTGAATAGGAGAGCCATATGTTGTAGAGCTTCATTTGGATGGCCCAATCCCCCACTCTCCGACGTCCATGAAATAGAATCAAAACATGCTAGGGTCACTTTCGGTTGGCCGGGCCCTCCCTTCATCTCTAAAGGATCATCATTCATGACATTGCATGGCAACCTTCGCAAGCACATCAACAAGACCAACGAGATGTACAAAAAATTAGCCAACCCCCACCACTACCACAGAGAATTCCGTATAGGTGATTTTGTGATGGTGAGGACTGAGAGACTATTCCCTGGAAATGTCTCAAAACTGAGGTCTCGTGGAACAGGTCTGTTCCAGGTTCTGAGGGTACATCGACACTAATGCTTATGTGTTAAACCTCCCTGAGGAATACGGAGTAAGCCCCACTTTTAACGTGGCTGACCTGGTGCCATACAGGGATCCCACGGTGGCACCCAATGAGGAAATTGAGCTCATCCCCTCCCTTGAGAGAGCACCTACCCTTGAGAGAAGTCCACCAGCCTGGAAAGACCAACATGAGCAAAATGAGCGGATATTGGATGAACAGGTCACTGTCACCCGGAGCAAAGGGTATGGGCCTACCTCACGAGGTTGAAGAATCGACTACCTTTTTGGAAGGCTTGTGGGCGACACCACCGTGGCTCCCTCCGCATATGATGGATCTTACTCGCCGGAGTCGAGTACTTTGCACCCTGGGGGTATGATGGGAGCATCACTTGCCCTTCACCATTTTTGGAGCACGGAATATTTGTTGGCATGAGCCATTGTGTTCGTCTTAAAATTTTGAGTCTGGTCATGTAATTTTTATATTTTGTGAAGTCATGGTTATGTAATTTTTCCTTTTATTTGAGTCATCTACCTAAGTTAAGTGTCATATGCTTGGTTAGTTTGGTTATTGGGCCCAATTAAGAGGGCTAGGTCTAGGGGCGGCCCCTTCCCCTTGGTTTCATGTCATTAGTCCAAAAGTCAGAGACTTTTTGTAAAATGTGAGTTTCCTATAAATAGGACACCATTCTCCCATTTGGGAACTAATGAGTGAATGAATATTTGAAGCAATTTAAATTCTACCACCTTTGTGAGAAACACACACACTCTCTCTCTCTATCTCTCTCTCTCCTTCTCTCTCTAAGGGGCGAACCCCTCTCTCTCTCTCTTCTCCCCTCTCTCTCTAGCTTGCACCCCTCTCTCTTCTCGCCCCTTGCCACCTCAGCCCTCCACATCAGCCCCAACCTTTCACCTTCCCCAAGCCCCTTCAATTCCACCATTACTCTCACCAAACCCCAAGCACCCTTTCACCTTCCAAGGCAATCTTTCCTCTACCCCAAGCACCCATTCCACTACCCCAAGCACCCCTTTACAAGAAGGACGGCTCTCTGAGAATGTGTATTGATTATCGCCAGCTTAACCAGCTTACTGTTAAGAATAAGTACCCGTTGCCGAGAATAGATGAGTTGTTCGATCAGATAGCAGGAGCACAATATTTTTCCAAGATTGATCTGTGATCGGGGTATCATCAGTTGCGGATCAAGGATGGAGATCTTTTTAAAATGGCATTCCATAGCAGGTACGGGCATTTCATGTTTGTTGTAATCCCTTTTGGTCTAACGAATGCTCCTGCAGCTTTTATGCAACTAATGAACAGTGTTTTCCGGCCCTACTTAGATCAGTAGATCGTGGTTTTCATTGATGATATTTTGATATACTCCAAGAGTAAGGAGGAGCATGCAGAACACTTGAAGATGGCGTTGTAGATATTGAAGGACCATCAGTTGTACGCTGTTGTACTCGGGCAATTTATCCAGCAAAATACCCAAAAATAAGAGTTCAGGAATTTCCTCGAACACCCTCAAGGCGTGGGCTACCCGGCCCCTCCGACAACCCAGTGGGCCTAACCAACGGCCCCAACACACTAGCCGAGGTATACGGCGGCATTAGCAATCAATCGGGACCACTCTCTACCCCTCAGTTGCGAACTTTGTCCGTGTTCTATACAACCACCCGGGCCAACCTGGGGGCGCCCCGACTATAAGCCGCGCCACGTGGCACCTAGTGAAAAGGTCAGGGGCCTACCCCAGAATGCCTTCTTTTAACCCTCCAAGGTCAAAGGGAGACCCAAATAAGTCAACCATAGGCTCTGGAGGCCCCCAGCACGTGTATACGGCTCACACACGTGTGTTCAGCATTTTTTCGAACACCTTGTGGGCGCGTATGTTCCAGCCCTTTTACACCAACCCACGGGCCACCCCGTGGTTCCAGTATACTAATTGGGTCCTACAAAGACCCCCTAGCAAGCCGGGGTCACCCCCGACCCTCAGACACGTGGCAATAAGCCACTTAACTTTAGCTCTCGGGCCAACCCGAGGCTACCCTGCCAACCAGCAGTACAACACGGCACATAGCATGAGGCCGAGCCCGCATACCCAAGGTGCATCCTCTCAGCTCCTATGGACTTCTACCCTCAACTCGAGGCCAAATCCAAGGCCCGTCGGTCACCTATGTGGCCCGTTCGACAACCCGGGGTGTGTCGGGCATTCGCCCGAACACCTTGCGAGCGGCTACTACGACTCGAAGAACAACGGCCCCCATGGGCCATCCCAATATCTCGGAACCTCGTGTCTTCAAAGGACATCCCCAGACGATGAAAGAAGACCCCCCGGGGGCCATCCCTTGGGGTTGCGGCTCGTCCGGGTCCAGTTCACCCTGGGGTGCGGCCGCACCCCCAAGGGAGGGCAAACTCCTCGGGGGCCGCGCCCTCTCCCGAGCTCAGAGGCCCGACGGTCCTCCCTAGTCCCAGTCCGTGAAAATTCCCAATCTCACGGTCCGAGGTTCGTGCAAAGTTTCGCTTGTCGTACCCGTACGTGGAAGAATTCGCGAAGACGAAGCCCCAGGATTACGTCGAGTCACACACGTCAATCCCTCGGTCTACGCACACCAGCAGCCAGTCAACCAGTCCAAGCCCTTATCCTTTGCCTTCTTACGTTCAAGCTGAGTCAAAGTGGGGCTAAAAATAACCAAAATTCAATTTTATAGAGGTGGGGGCGCCCCCCCCCCCTCTCTCTCCAACCCAGTCCACCCAAACCCCCTCCTGGCGAGGGGTTTAGGTGGACCAGCCTGGACCCCTAGGCTGGTCCCCCTAAACCCCCCAAGGGGGGGGGGGGGTTAGGTGGACCAACCTGGCCCCCCAGGCTGGTCCGCCTAAACCCCTTGGTTATTAAAAAAAGATTTTTTAAAAAATAAAAAAAGGACCCATTTGGTCCGCCCAAACCCCGCCTGGGGAGGGGTTTAGGCGGACCAGCCTGGACCCCCGGGCTGGTCCGCCTAAACCCCATCAAAAATTAAAAAAAGGGGTTTTTCCCCTCCGAAGAGGGGTTTAGGCAGACTAGACTAGCCCATGGGGCTGGTCCACCTAAACCCCCCCTGGAGGAGGGGTTTAGGCGGACCAGACCAGCCCCTTGAGCTGGTCCGCCTAAACCCCATCTCCCCACTCCGTTACACACACAAAACACACAAAGAAAAATACAAAAATAAAATAAAAATGATACTATTTGGGGGATTTACCCTAACCAAGTTGAACCCTCAACTTGGTCCGCCTAAACCCTTCCCTCCACCCCTTCAAATTTTTATAAATTTCCCCCCTTAGAAGCTCAAGGGGCAACGGAAGAAGGCTTGCACAAGCAAACACTCAGACGGACGAACAAACTCCCCGGTCCTAATTGCCGCACCCTCGGACCCTGGAGGTCTTTGGCAAGGGTCGGGAATGCGAGAAGACAAGTGCGCAAGCGGTCGGCTTGCTAGTTGGCTCACACACGCCGAGGGTATGTCGCGCATACTTCCCTCACGTGGTGTTTAGCCGTCTCATACCAAGACCATCCCCGTCGCACGTAAGGCAACCATGCCAACAGCAAACACACCTGCATCTTAGGTTCGCCAGTGTATGCCAACTTACGATGATGATGGAGTGCACTTCATAATGTCGTGCCAGACCTGACACGGAATCACGTGCCTACCGTTCACCCCCCCAATCGGCCGTTGGCCCCTCAGATTAACAACTCGAGTCCATTCGGACCTCTGGCCCGGGAATCATAGTCCCAGGGCAGACCTCGACTCCCCAGCATGACAACACTCGCCGTCTGAAACTCGGACCCGACTGCTCACCTCGAGTCGCGTCTGACCTCCACCAGGCGCCAGTCCATGTCCGCTTTTGATGGAAATCAAACTAGCTGCCGCCAAAGCCGATCGATGAAGCTGCTGGGCTGGAGATTAACGCGCTACCTTTGGGTAGCGCGACCTGAAGAAGGCGCTAAGTTTCCCTAGCGCGATCTCAGGCAGACGGTCAACTGCAGACGCCCCAACTACCCAGCACTTGGAACTCCCAATGACTTCAATGTTCGCTATTTCCCACTGTTGTAATTGATGTTTTAGTGTCGTTTAGGCTTCCCCTTCCCCCCTATATATGTACCCCATCTCGTTTGATTAAGAAATGGAATAGAAATGATTTGAGAAAATGAGTGTTTGAAGAGTATAGCATGGCTATATCTCTTATCTTCCCCCCCCCCCCAATCTTTGGAATCCCTCCCTCCTCCCCTCTACGGGTGCGATGCCCATGTTCTTCTTCTAATCCTCCCTTTTCCCCTTCACGGAGGCCGTTCGAAGCTCCGGGTGTATCGGCTTTGAGAAGAGGCCGGGTGTGAGGCCCCATTCGGGCTCCGTTCTTCCTCCACCAACGATCGACGTCCTCCACCACCGACAACGACGTGGCTATGATCAAGACGGAGCTTGGTTGCACCGGTCCTGCGATGGGATCGGGTGTGATGCCCCAGCCAACACCCTACTGGTCCTAGCTCGCCCTGCCATGCCCCTTTCTCCCTCGTCGCCCACCCCCGCTCCCACCTTAACCAAGTTATCCTAGCTAGCAATAGGTTAGTTTAATCGATGTTTAGGGCCCCCATGTTTTGTTTAAGATCCCCCCCGTGTCATATCCACTCTCCTATGTGCCCTCCCCTCGTGAATCACTCCCTCGAAGTCATCCACGAGCGCCCCTAAGTCCAACTTCTTCGTTCGGCGACTGTCTGAGAACGAGCTGTATCGTCCTAGCGCGATCTTCATGAAGGCGCCATGTTCCTATAGCGCGACTACGGGCAGAAGGTTGATGAAGGCCATCCCCTCCCAATCTCGTTTCACATCAAATGGTATCAGAGCTTAGGGAACCAGCCTGTTCTCACAGACTGGGATCTTGAGCTTCTAGGTTCGAGGACGAACCTTCCAAAGTGGAGGGGTTTGATGGAAATCAAACTAGCTGCCGCCAAAGCCGATCGATGAAGCTGCTGGGCTGGAGATTAACGTGCTACCTTTGGGTAGCGCGACCTGAAGAAGGCGCTAGGTTTCCCTAGCGCGATCTCAGGCAGACGGTCAACTGCAGACGCCCCAACTACCCAGCACTTGGAACTCCCAATGACTTCAATGTTCGCTGTTTCCCACTGTTGTAATTGATGTTTTAGTGTCGTTTAGGCTTCCCCTTCCCCCCTATATATGTACCCCATCTCGTTTGATTAAGAAATGGAATAGAAATGATTTGAGAAAATGAGTGTTTGAAGAGTATAGCATGGCTATATCTCTTATCTTCCCCCCCCAATCTTTGGAATCCCTCCCTCCTCCCCTCTACGGGTGCGATGCCCATGTTCTTCTTCTAATCCTCCCTTTTCCCCTTCACGGAGGCCGTTCGAAGCTCCGGGTGCATCGGCTTTGAGAAGAGGCCGGGTGTGAGGCCCCATTCGGGCTCCGTTCTTCCTCCACCAATGATCGACGTCCTCCACCACCGACAACGACGTGGCTATGATCAAGACGGAGCTTGGTTGCACCGGTCCTGCGATGGGATCGGGTGTGATGCCCCAGCCAACACCCTACTGGTCCTAGCTCGCCCTGCCATGCCCCTTTCTCCCTCGTCACCCACCCCCGCTCCCACCTTCACCAAGTTATCCTAGCTAGCAATAGGTTAGTTTAATCGATGTTTAGGGCCCCCATGTTTTGTTTAAGATCCCCCCCGTGTCATATCCACTCTCCTATGTGCCCTTCCCTCGTGAATCACTCCCCCGAAGTCATCCACGAGCGCCCCTAAGTCCAACTTCTTCGTCCGGCGACTGTCTGAGAACGCGCTGTATCGTCCTAGCGCGATCTTCATGAAGGCACCATGTTCCTATAGCACGACTACGGGCAGAAGGTTGATGAAGGCCATCCCCTCCCAATCTCGTTTCACATCAGCTTTGGCCACCAAGGCAGTCGGGCCCACACCAATCCCTCTGTAAAGAGTTCATGTAAAACACGTAGATATCCGCTTTGTTACGCGATGACCCAGGGACCGACCCACGTGTCGGAATTGTCCCGCGGCTTGCGCCAGTTGTACTTTGGCCACTTAGGCCCATTTGTAAAGCCCATGTGGCTCATCATAAAGCCAGTGAAATACAAGTGCCCGCATTCGGGCCTCCAGCTTCTTACCTACACCGTTCGGCATATGTGCCCAATGTCCTAACCCCAGTAAACCCCCCTCGATCGAAAGAGCACCCACAACTGCAGAATGCTCCCGACCCTCTACCCACGGCTTCAGGCATATATACAGACTTTTCTTCAGCTCAGAACGAAGGTGTTTGGATTCAATCCGATGTAAATAAACACCGGTTGCTTACGGCCGGTGGGGAAAGACGTCCAGTACACGATTCTCACAATCGCCTATGCACTCGCACCAGTGGAATCCCCTTTCTCCACGTGTCACCCGATCGCCCGAGCCCATGTGCCGCGTCCTGGTGACGCTTCCCCGGTCAACCCTTGGTTCCATGGGTGATTGTCGAGAAATCGACTGGCACGCCTTCACCATGTCCGGTTAATCCGTACCCTTTCCTTCCCGTGCCATTTGACCCTTTTCGACTTTCCGTAAAAGGAGAGTGCCCGATACTGTCGTGAGAGACATGCAACAGTAAGGAGGATACCCGAGATATATCGAACTCCCGTATTTTCTTTCCCCGCTGTATCCCTTCCTCCACCCCGGTCATTCAGCATAAAAACCCACGCGACAGAGAGGATGGCACGCCCTGTGGGACGTCTCCCGCCTTCCTTCTTTTTGCTGAAGAAAAGTCTATGCCAGCCCTGAAGCCCTGGTGCCCTTTCCCTATCCTTGCAGGTGAGGCAGAGGAGGGTACTCGCGCGTGCATTCTCTCGCAGCTCTCGGCTCGCATTCTGACTGTCGGGCCTCGCTCGGCGGTTGTCAACAGCCGTCGCCTCCGCAGCACACAGCACTCCAGCAACCATGGCGGCTATCACCTATGGTCCCAAAGTCATTGCCACCCATGCACGGGTGGGCTACTTGGCGACACCAATCGCTTTCGGCAGCTTCGCCCCTATCATCGGATCGCCCTACTTCTTGGGCGTGATCCCTGTGGCTGCTCCTCAGTCGACCCCAGTTTCTTCGTTGGGTCCCGTGGCCAATGCACCACGCGCACTTCCAGCACCGGTGTCCCACCTGGGTACCAAGTACCGGACCGCCACCACTGGCCCCTGCAAAGCCCCCAGATCAGCACCGGCCCGGGTAAGCGTTAGCTTCCGAGGCTAGCCTCGTCTGATCTCCGGCACGGGCCCCGTGCCTGTGAATCATGGAAAATAATCCACTTTTAAGAAAAATAAGCATATATAAGCATATGCATAAGAAGAATAATGAAAAAAGGGAGTAAAAGAGCACGTGGTGCTACTAAGGAGAGTGATCGCCAGAGGGGTTACCTCAATAAGAAGAAAAGATGATCGCGAATACCTGGTGATAATAGTATGCGGGATGGATGTGGTTCCTTCCTCCACCTTCTATCGGCCGGCCGATGAAGGGGGTCTTCCTTTTTGATTACCCTTAAACAAAGAACAAACAAGTAAAAGAAAAAGAGATCAGCCAAACGTGAGTGTAGTATCAATCCAAAGATGAAAGATGGTGATGAAAGAAGAGCATAAAGTGTGCACCTTTTGTTTGTTTTTAAAACCCCTAGAGAATTAGGGAGAGGAGAAGAGATGCAATGAAAACTAATGCAAGGAAAAGAATATGGTGATCGATGATGAGATGATGATGACAAACAACAATGAAGAGAAGAAAAGATCCCTGTTGTTCCTGTAAACAGTAAAGGGAAACACTTTGCTTCGGATGTGGCAGCAGGATGAAGCAAAAGAGAAATCAATAGTTCTCAATCTCAATCGCCAGCACCCGTTAACCTCTGTGACAACTCACAACTCACAATTCTTTCTTAACAGCTCTGCTTCTAACCTTGCACACGTTAACCTCCGTGTAACCTCGCGCGAGATCAACCAGGGGACTCTTTTATAGGGTTTCGATCAAGATAAACACAAATTTGGGAAGATAAGAATAGGCAGTGGTCATCAATGGCAAGGACTCTAGTTCCCAGATCGAGCAAGGTGATCAAGAAAGGCAGAGAACTCTTCAGGAAAGGCGAGTTGAAGCAGGACACGAAAGGGTGAGACACGACCTACCAAAGGGCATCAATTCAGAATTGACGACCTGCTCCAGGGTATTAACTCAAAACACGACCGGGATCACGGCGTCACTTCCTGGATTCAATTTTGGTAATAAAAGTCTTCTTTATTTGAAAATTGTGAAAAGACGCCTGAAGCAAAGGCGTTAAACAAAAACACGCCCTATGGAAGGACGTTAATCATTGATTTTCCAATTTGAGCGATACTCGTAAAATACCAGGAATTGACGCCCTTCCCTGTGGTCGTCCTTTCTCAAGAACACGCCCCAGATTAGGTCGCTATTTAAAACACGCCCCTCTTCAAGTCGTGAATTCCAAAAATGCAAGAATAAATCACAAAAACACATAAAAATAGAAAAAACTTTATATTATAGAAATATTGAAGTTCACTTTTGGGCGTTATGATGGTGACATGAGATTTGATCAACAAAGTGTCAAATTTGGCGTGTCTACAGTGCCCCGGACTTCGATCATTATCTCAGCATCATCCTCGGGTCTCCAACCCTGAGCCACAGCCAAGTCAGCACCCAACACGGGCTCCCAGCCGCGGGTCCACGGCTTCCCAGCACCTTCCTCAAGTCTCCAACCCCGAGCCGCAGCCAAGTCGACACCCAACACGGGCTCCCAGCCTCGGGTCCACGGCTTCCCAGCACCTTCCTCGGGTCTCCAACCCTGAGCCACAGCCAAGCCAGCACCCAACACGGGCTCCCAGCCCCGGATCCACGGCTTCCCAACACCTTCCTCGGGTCTCCAACCCCGAGCTGCAGCCAAGCCAACACCTAACACGGGCTCCCAGCCCCTGGTCCACGGCTTCCCAGCATCTTCCTCGGGTTCCCACCCCCGAGATCCAGCAAAGTCGGCACCCAACACGGGCTCTCAGCCCCGAGTCTACGACTTCTCAGCATCTTCCTCGGGTTCCCAACCCTGAGCCCCAGCAAAGTCGGCACCCAACACGGGCTTCCAGCCCCGAGCCCACGGCTCCTCAGCACCTTTCTCGGGCCCACAGGCCCGAGCCATGGCAAAGTCGACCCTCGATATGGGCTCCCAGCCCCGAGTTCGTGGCTCTCCGATATTACACTCGGGACCCCGATTCCGGGCTCCAGTTGAATCGGCTCTCCCCGCGGGTCTTTTACCCAAAAGGCAAGGTTCCTCAGCACCCTCCTCGAGCCTTCCGACCCGAGCCCGGACTACCTCGGCACCTACTGCGGGTCCTCCACCCTGGGGCGTCAGCACCTCAGCATCTCCGACGACGTCGCTTCCCAGGGCAAGAGTGTCATCTCGAGCATCGGCAACACTCCTATCGGCGCGGGAAAGGGCTTATACCCAAGTCGCCCAATCATCGACTCCCGGTGTGGGTTTCATACCCCGGGGGCCGGTCCCAGTACCTCCGACGGACAGCTCCATGCTTCCGGTCGCTCCAGGCTAGGTTTTCTCAGTCTACCATCTAGAGGCAGAGTCTACCTCAGCTCCTCAGAAGAAGCGTCGCCATGGCCGCAGAGGTAGGCGGCTCGCTGCTGCGACTAGCAACTCCGGTAGGATGATTCTTTTCGGTGATTTGCAGATCCATCTCGACGGGGGCGAATCAATCATACCCCAGGAACGGACCGTTCCCACCATCCCCACCTCCAATCGTTTTGACATCTTTCGGCAAACACGAGAGGATGGGGCGAAGCTCAAAGGAGCGGATTCCTTGGCAAAAACCCTGGGGCACCCACCACAGCCTGATACACGGCCTCCCAAGACAACTCATCGAAAAAGTGGCGATAAGGGAGACCAGCGATCTGACTTGAGGAGAATCTGGGTCACCCCGGAAGAAGCTCAAGCCGTTCGAAGGGCGCGTATCAGAAATGATGTGACACCACCTTGGGGGTGATAGTCACAAGACCGAAGACCCCTCGGACCTAGCAAGCAAGTGATGCAACGGACCGGCAACTTCACTCGAGCGGACTCACCCGCTTGGCGCGCACCCGGGTCCGTAGGTGGACCGGCGATGGGGATGACGGTCCGAGGTTGGACCTTGCGATTCCAAGGGGTAGGCTAGCTTAAGATTGAACTCCAAGGGTCCCGGGATGCCCACTCTCGTAGGCGGCCAGCACGCCGAGGGTGTGGGATATAATGGCTCTCTCGCAACTCACCCGCGGTGATCACTCACGTCAATAGCAATTTTGGGCCGAGCTCTCACTCTCCGTCCGACGAAGCAACAGAGATAATACTATGCTAAGCAATGAATTGAAACCAGCCAAGAGGGGAACTGAGGCTCACCTAGTCGACGTGAAGACGCCGACTCCGGCCGGAGACGGGGGCGAGCGGGGAAGCGTGGGCTTACCCGCACGCTGAGCCGATGAAGCTTCAAACCTGCGAATTATCAATTTACAATCACTACACCCCTTGCAAGGGGGTTGGACTAGGGGTGGGGAACTGTTTTACAACAAAAATGTACCTCCACACAGGGAGGGGCGATCAGCCGGCCAGGCGGGGAGGGGAAAAACTAGCTTAGAGGATTAAGACAAGAAGCTCGCTGAATTTGTCCACTCTGAGGAACAGAGGATAGACTGTCACTGTCGGCACCGCTGCGGACTCTCCCAGATTTCGTTGTCAACGAAATCAGTAGGATAATCTTTGTAGTTGACCTAGGAGGACGCCCAATTTTTGGGGGAATTTTTGGATGACGACGTTGGATGGGGCAGGGTCGTGAACAGGGCCTCTGTTCTATGATTCTGACTGCTATGGTACCACTACAGTAGGAAGACGAGGTCACCACGGGCGCTCTTGAGCTCTGATTCAGGCGGGGCCAGAGTCGCTGGTTTCGTTGTCGAGCCCTCTTCAAACGGAGACCTGTGGGTTAGTCAGAGGAGGTCGGAGTAGATAGATAGATCCCAAACAGTGATAGGGTGTCTGTTCAATCCCAGAGGGAACAAAACAGTGCACTCGTGGGAGAAAAAAAAAGAACTCTTGGCTCCGGATGCCGAATGGGGTACCGTTTCTTGATTCTAGAAGTATACTTATCGTAGAAGAACTCAGCCAAGCGCCGCCTCCAGATCTTCAAGGGGTTGGCCGTGGGAGGCTCTGCAAGTAGCTTCAAGTTGCCAGTCAGGAGGAAGACGTGCAGTGTGGGGAGATCAGCTCCCCCGAGTAGCCACAAGCTCAGGTTGGGATGAGACTACCGCCGTTACGAAGAAGATAAGAAGATGCTTCCAGCGGTATATGGTACGCTCTCTGAAGCTTCTTGGTGATGTCGTGGTAGCCTCAGAAATTAGCTGGTACTCTGCTGCCTGTGAGCTGGGAATAGGATGAAGGTGTAGGGTTGTGTGTATGAGGGTGGGATGGCCAAGGGAAACAAGGGTGGAATGGGGAGGACGACTAGGGTAGGAAGGGGGTGTTGGGGATGGGTGTGGGGCAGCTTGAAAGGGAGGGAGATTCAAATTTGGGCCTTGGGTGAAGCTCTTTCAGCCTTGGGGATGTGGAGAGGTGCTTGGGGAAAGGAAGAGGGTAGTTGGTGGTTGGAGGGTGGAGCAAGGATTGGAGGAGGTTCTCTTGGGGCTGGGGTAGAGTAAAGAGGGGGGTGTGGGGAGTTGGAGTAGCTTTAATGGAGGGGGGAGGAGAGAGAAAGTAGGTGGGAGGGTGAGGAGAGAGAGAAGGGGGCACCCTCTCTTGGAGAGAGAGAGAGAGAGAGAGAGGAGGGATGTGGAGAGTCTCACTCCAAGGGAAGAAAATTCTCACAAGGGGTTTCTTTCTATTCAAATATTCACGAAAGGTTACAAATAAGAGAGGGGAGGGGGCTATTTATAGACTCCATAATTTTCTTAGGACCAAAGTGACCCCGACAAATCCACAATTGACCCGCCTGTCCCAAGGGGGGGCACCCCTGGGCCTAGCCCAATGAATTGGGCCCATAAACCTATCTAATCAACATAATGACTGAGAACTTAGGTAATTGACCCTTAAACCTAGGTACCTGACTCAAATAATGGGAAAATTACATAATTATGACTCAAAGAAAATATAAAAATTACATGTATTGACTCAAAAAAATGTGGAGAACACAATGGCGCAAACCGACGATCCATCAGAGCTTCGTAAAATGTGGAGGGGTAAGTGATGCCCCCATCAAGAAACCCCCTGCAAGCACTCAGACGCGCCATCAGACGGGATGCGACTGGCTTCACAGTAGCATCGTCTGACGATGCCCAGTCGTCCAATGTCCCCCGCACAAGCAAGCGGAGGCAATGGTGAGCCTGCTCCCGGGCCCTCCAGTAGCCTGTCCAGGGTTCTCCTCCGACTGATATCGGGAGTGAGCCCCCTCAGTAACGCACCTCGGTCTTCGACAGACTAGGAGCGCCTGTCCGCCCTGAGCGGCACCCACGCAGGAAGCGGACGGCCCGATTCATCAATGACGCGGTTCGAGTGTTCGCGTGCTACACCGCCGGACACCTGTCGGACACCCAGTCTGATGACTTGAATCAGCCCCTGTCCCACTTCAAGAGGCCGCGCCATCAGGCTCCGCCGCCTCCCCCAACAGGTCACATCGGCACTTCTGTCAGACCGCAGGTGTCAGAATGCGCAGAAGAGGTGCCGGTGGAAGGCTGCGACCCTCCTATCAATGCAGAGCCGGTCAACAACAACCCTCCTGCGAACGAGGCTCAAGAAGTGACCCTCGATACTCTCATGAAGGAGAACCAGCATCTGAAGGCCCTCCTGCAAGACCTTCTCCAGGAACGAGACCTTCATCCTCAGCAACCTGCTAGGCCCCAGGCCGAGGCACCGGTAACCCCGACGACTCATGTCACGCCCCGAACCGATAGCAGCGGAACGTGTCGTTTGCTCGGAACGTGGTAGTTAAACAGTCAAGTCAATCAGAGCATAGCCATTCTACAAAGTATGATTGGACAATATAATAACTTCATTCCAAATATAAGTTCATTACAATTTGGACCCAATAAAAGAAAAGACTCAATAAAGAAAAATTACAATGAGACATAAGACGTAAGATAACCAAACTAGATAGTTCATCTAGATGTCAGAGTTCTCTTCACTCTTGCCCTTGCCCATCATGTTCGGTCTGAAAAATATTAGAAAACGCAGGGTGAGCGAATGCTCAGTAGGACTTAATATCTCATGCTCCAAGCTAGTTGTAAGTAAATTACCATTTAACATGCTCATGCAGGTCATGTAAAAATATAAGGCAAATCGAGAACTATAATGGCACGAGTCATAACGATAAAGCGATGATAAATTAAAATCATAAAAACGAGTAAGGAAGATGCTAGATACATTCATGAAGAGTAAGGACAATGATAATCAAGAGAGTATAGCAAGATCTTAACAAGTACTTTCTCAAGCTTGGTCAAGAGCGTTCATGAGGAAATATAACATTCATCTCTCTATGACGAACACTATCATGAGAGCTTTAATGTATCCAGTATTATGAAGGATCTTCGTGACAAGATAACGAGTAATATCAATGGAATAATTCAAGAACATTTATGTTGATTGATATAGAAGTAGAACAATTACTCCTACAAGCTCTATATAGCATTTGCCAAGACATTAAGGGAATATCACGACGATATGATAACCCCTCCAATAAGGCAATTCAAGATCTTTTCATGACGAATAATAAGTTGTAGAAAGGTGTACTATGATGGCAATTACTCCCGATCATCACTATCATGAGAGCATTTGCACATCTAGCACTGCATAGGATTGGCCAATGCACTAAGGGGAAAATCACGATGATATGACCACCCGTGATGGAAATAAGTTATAGATGACTATAGGTGGTGAATGCCAGCACCCGATCATCGTATACCGATAACGTTTGGACTATGCCTCACCCAATAGGGTCAGATCAGGACCCGTAGTATTTAAAATGTCATTTTAGTTGGACCTATAGCCCCTGACATTTAGTCTAGACTAATTCCATATTAATGGCCAAGAATTTTAAGGATCAAGCATGTAAGAACATTAAGATAGATTTCATGAAACATAGAGTTCAAGGATAGAACTTGTAGTAAGGATGATATATCAATAAAGCATATGGAAATCATGACAATCTGGGAATCTAAGTGATTAGGTACAACCAGCTCGGCTGCCTTGAGGGAATCCAAGGCTAGCGTAGACTTACGGAGGTCCCAATGACTAACTTTCTAGTCCGAAGGAATGGAATGTCCGACGGAGGGCTCGTATGTCACCGAGAGTTGAGGTGTATAACGTGAACCAATCATGAAACAGGGACTCCATCTACGGACGTGAGATGAGAGTGCCAGAAGACCCGCGGTATGGGTCATAACCGAAAGGAAACTATGAGAACAATAATGCGTAAATTATAAAATTCACGTCCATCCAATTTTATAATTAACTATAATTAAATAAACTTATATTAATTGACGCCCGTGGGTGGCGTCATTTATTAATTAGCATCCACTTGGAGGGACGTCAATTCTATGATTTTTAACTTAATTTATCTCAAAAGAATTCACGTCAATATCTATTTAATTGAAAAATTTTAAATTATACATTCAAAGACACATTTATTTATATAAAATAATTTAAAGAAATAGAAAATATGATAATTAGGAGAAAAATATGAGGATTCAAAATTATATTTTTTTATAATTTTATGTTACATAGTTTGGTAGATATGAATTTTCAAAGATATAGTTACAAGTTATATATATATATATAGTAATAATAATAAAATATTTGACGCCTTTGCATGCCGTCGTTGAAAGAATTCAACAACACTCAATAGGTCGTCATTTAATTCATGAATAGTATTCACTCTTAGAATCTTTCATTCTCGATGTACACATGTCAGAATTGCGCAAATTATATACCAAAATGAAGGGCTCGAAAAACTCTACCTAACCGGATGTTCAAAATAATTTTTCGTTGAGAGATGGAGGATCTTGAGATAGGAGACACGAAAAATGATGGTACCACCCTCACTACCTCGGTCTCCACCCCAATAACACACCCATAAAATTTCATGGCCAAAGGACACTATGACGCCCTCGAACAGGCCATCAAAATAAAAATATATAACTATGGTACCTCAGTAACCATTGCAATTCACCGTGTAACTATTAGAAATTCATATATTTAATAAAGCTAATCATTAACTGGTTAACACACCATATAATCACATGAAAATGTAGAGTAAATTTTGGGGATTTCAAAGATATATTTTTCTAGAATTTTAATTATATGATTACATGATTATAAAATATTTAATCATGATTTACTTCTATTCACTTAATGATTTTCTACTTAGAGCATGCAGGAAGTCATGGCATCAAACGTATAAAAACATGCAGGGTGATTAATCGGATTTGACTTGGGAGATTGCCTACCTTTTCACGTCATTTTAACGGGGAAAAAGGAAGAAGAATATAGCAGCTGCCACAACTATAACAGCAAAGCAGTAGCACTCGGCCACTGCAGCAGAGGAAGAAGAAGGTCGAAGTAGATGTTACTTTCTTCCTCACCCACGGGACATAGCCGCCAGCAGCAGCACACCGACATAGAACAACCCCTCGAACACGCCAGCGGCAATCGCCTTGGCTCGTTCGATTGTCTGGTTATTTATAGGGAGATAATTTCTAGTAGAGTTGTGATCGATCAAGGAATCTTAATGGGGTTAGGAATCAAATGACCGCAGGTTTCCTAGCTTCGATCCATGAATTCTTCGAATTGCTAAAACTACAGCCGCCTGCCATAATGGTTTAAAACCCTAAAGCCATGCTAATCTCTCGATTGTGTATTTGGACTTAAGGAAAGGCCTAACGAATGAGAAGGGATTCGTGGGCCACAGGCTGATTATCACGTGCATATACAGGTTCCTTTAATGGCCCAACCCGTGTATGCTTTTGTTTATGTTAAAGCCCTTGCATAATGTATATATCCATATATAACTCTTCATGTGTTTATTGATGCTCTTAAGCCCAAACCGTAAGGTCCATTAATCAATTAAAATTATAAATTAATTGTAGACTATATATATATGGACCTTACCCATTTATGTTTTTGATATAGCCTCTTTTAAGGCTCATTTTGAGTTAAATCCTTTTTTCATCTTAATAATAATTAGGCTGGGCTTTTAACTATTTGAGAATTTATATATATATATATATATATATATATATATATATATATATATATAATATACACCCAAAAAAGCCCATTATTCTAGCATACGTAAGGCCCATTTAGCCTATCCAAGCTCCACCAATTTTATTTTAAGGTCCATTAGTTGCTTTTATCAGGGCCCATCCATATACTCATATAGGATTTTATGTTTTATAAATGTGTGTTAGGCCTATTAACTACTTATGGATTTACATGGTTTAAGCATTAAACCTTTATTTAAAGTTACAATAGGTTTTTAACTAAACTACTTAGTAGAACTTTATACATATATGTATGGACCCCATTTCTAATAACTTTAGTTATTTATTTACTCTTTTAATTTCTATGGTTATCTTGGTTACCAGAGTCGAGTTCGATCCTCTTGCTTAATTATTTATTTGCATTTCACATGAGGCCCAATTTCTTTTTATCAAAATTTTATTTCAAATATTACTATTTATTCTTTATAAATTTTTGGGGTGCTACACCCTCCCCCACTTAAAAGAATTTGGTCCCCAAATTCACATGATTTTCTTCCTAAATTAGTGGGGTAAAATCACCATGTCCAAAATAATGTATTCTAACTAGATCATTCACATACATGCTAAGTGCGAAGATTACAATACCTAATTAATGTAATTTATGGGTGAAATAGATTTATCAGGTTACCTTCCAGTACTTGTGGTGTTTCTTCTTTTAAGAGTGGACAATGAGTAATTTTGTGATCTCGCTTCTGCAACGGATGCACTTTCCTAGTTTGTACTAGCACTTGTCTAGATCATGCCGCCCTTTCTTACAATGTTCACACTTCTCCTTGACCGGAACAATTTGTTGCCCATCATTCCGGGGTTTCTTATTCTTACGGAAACAATTACCTTCATTAAATCTTCTCTTGTCATTAACGGGCTCCTTATTCTTGGATCCATTCACTTGCTCATTCTTGACAATCTTTCCCTTGACTCGCTCTATCAAGTCCATCGCATCTTCCAAGAGTTATGCTTTTCTAACCATCTCAGTGTAAGTTTGTATTTCCAGTGGAGCCAATTGAGGAATAAGCTCCACCTTCAAGCCATTCATGAATCATTTCGCTCTCATCTTGATGGGGACATCACCTCCCATGCCCACATTCACAGCTCGTCTCCTCGCCCCGGTTGCATCCGGCATGTTCTAATTATTTAATTTCGGGTCCTATGTAATTTTTATTTGAGTCATTTGATGTATTTTCCCTTTTATTTGAGTCATCTTCCTAGGTCTTGTGTTTATTTCCCTAAGTTTGAGTGTCATTAGGTTGTCTAGTTAGCTATTGGGCCCAATTCATTGGGCTTGGCCCAAGGGCTCCCCCCTACCCCCTCGGTTATTTGTCATTGAGTCAATTGTCAGGGTCTTATTGTAAAATGTGGGTTGCCTATATATAGGGCCCCATTCCCCCCCATTTCAAGGTAATGAATCAATCAATGAAAAATTGCCATTTTGTGAGTTCCATCTTTATTTTTATGGTGGAGTGAATCCATTAGTGAGGTGAGAAGCCTTAGGGAGAGAATCCCACCCATCCCTCTCTTAATCTCTCTCTTTCACTCCCCTTTCTCTCTCCTCCACACCCAATTTTGAAAATTTTCTCTCTCCTCCCTTCCCAACCACCACTCTCCCACCTACCCCCATTAAAGGCCACTCCCCTTCCCCACACATCCCATTACTCCACCCCCTAGTCCCAAGGGAGCATCCCCAATCACTAAGCCACCCTCCAACCACCTCATCCCTTTCCCAAGCACCCTTCCCTCTCCCCCATGCAACCCTCCACCTCCCAAGACCATTTGAATTTGAATATCCCCTTCCCTCCATAGCCCAAAGTTGCCCAACTCCTTTCTGATGTAAAATCAACCTAAGACCTATGATGATGTGATGAAGATGTTTTGATACACTTGATGTGAGACCAACTAGGATGCTATGATGATGATACCAATTGATGTGAGACTGACCTTGGACCTAAGTATGCAAGCATTCGGGTTAGGCAGCGGATTCACACTAGCGTCTCACTCGCTTGGCGCACGTTAGTGCCCGAAGGCGACTCGGTGATGATGGAGAGGGTCCGAGACGGGACCTTGGTTCTCCAAGGGTCGGCAAGCTTATTGCGGACCCCAAATGGGCCAAGGGAAGCCCAAATCATAGGCGACCAACACACCAAGGGTGTGGGTTGAGTGGAAGCTCTCACAACTCGCCCGCGGTGGTCACTCAATTTGGTGGCAATTTAAAATCGGACACTCTCTCACCGCCGACAGAGTAACTATAGCAATACTAAGCTAAGCAAGTCCATTACAGCAATGAGAGATGTTCAGGAGCTCACCTAGCCGGCGTGAAGACGTCGACTCCGGCCGGAGACGGGGGCGAGCGGGGAGGCAAGGGTATGCACCCGTACGCCGCGTCGGTGTCGCTTCAACCTGAAATTAAAAGGAGTACAGCACTACGCCCCATGCAAGGGGGGGCATCTCGGGGTGGGGGTTAATGTATTACAACCAAAAGTTACCTCCACACAGGGAAGGGCCTTCATCCGGCCAAGCGGGGAGGGGAGAAAGCGATGAAAACACAAGAGAAGAAGCCGATGCCGAATCTGTCCAGTTCTGTGAGTGCTGATAGGGGACTGAAGAATTGACTGCTGCAACTGCTACCGAATTTTTTCGGGGACGAAACCACCTGGAAAATCTTCGTAGGAGGCCGGGGAAGTCGTCCAAGTTTTGTAAATTTCTTCTGTTGCCGATGCTGGTCTGGGTGGAGGCCCGAACAGGGAGGCAGAGTCTCGGACTGGCAGCTCCTGATTTCCAACAGTAGGTTGCAGAGGATGCCCTGACAGCTCCCGAACTTGGAATCAAGCACCGTCAGAGTCGTTGGAACCGTGGATGAGTCCTCTTCGCAGAAAAACTAACGGGGAAGCCAAACAATGCCGGAGAAGACTAGGGGACTCTGAACAATGATGGCAGGCCGGTGCAGACTGTGGGTAGCAGACCCATGTAGTTGAGGGAGAAAATTGATAACTCTGGATAAAGAAGGCCGATCGAAGTTCCGCTTCTTGATTCTGAAAGTAGACAGGGCGAGGAAGAACTTTGCAGAAGAGCTTTTGAACTGATTCTTCCAAGGTTCGTCATGGTGAAGCTTCTACTCCGGTTCTGGTACTCAGCAAGGGTAGCTCTGCGCAGTTGTGGGAGAACGGAGCTCCCAGGCAGCACACAGCTTGGATGAAGATGAAACCACTTCCATTGCGAAGAAGACAGGACGATGCTTCCGTGGATAGCTCTTGGGTCTTCAAACTCGCTGGGATGTGGTCGGAGTCGCTGCTGCAAGTTGCTGGTCTTCTGCAGGTCTTCAACTGCGAACTGGGGATGAGAGATGATGGAGAGGAGCAAGGAAGAATGGTGGAGGTGAGAGAGAGAGGGGGGTGCGACCCTAACCAAGGAGAGGGGTCTTGGGGGTGCCCTAGGGCTGTGGAGGGAAGGGAGATTTGAATTCAAATGGCCTAGGGAAGTGGTGGGTTGTATGGGGGAGAGGGAAGGGTGCTTGGGGAAGTGGGTAGGGTAGTTGGGGGTTGGAGGGTGGCCTAGTGATTGGGGGATTCCACCTTGGGGTTGGGGGGAAGTTAAATGAGTGTATAGGGAAGGGAAGAGGTCTTAATGAGAGGTGAATGGGGAGGAGAGAGAAAATTTCAAATTTTGGGGTTGGGGAAGAGAGAGAGAGAGAGAGAGAGAGAGAGAGAGAGATCTAGTGGGATTTGGAATTGGATTTCAATATTCATGCAATGGTTCATTAGTTCAAAATGAGGGGAATGGGGTCCTATATATAGGAAACCCACATTTCTACAAAAGTCCCTGACATTTGACTCAATGACAAATAACCGAAGGGGTAGGGGAGCCCTTGAGCCAAGCCCAATGAATTGGGCCCAATAGCCTAACAAACCAACCTAATGACACAATACTTAGGAAAATGACTCACTAACCTAGGTATATGACTCAAATAAAGGGAAAATTACATGATATTGACTCAAAGAAAATGTGAAGATTACATGACTAGACTCAAAAATACATGACTAACATAATGGCGCTTGCCGACGAGCAATCCGAGTCCGGAGAAAATGTGGGGGGGCAAGGGATGCCCTCATCATACCCCCGGGGTGGGGAAAACTCGACCCCGTCGAGTATGGGTCCACTAGGGAAGTAGTACATCGAACTGCGGCTCTGGGCGATCCACGATCTCCATACTCAACCCGCGACCATAGTCGGGGAACGGCGCTTCAGCTCGACAAAGTGACTCGGCCATACCCTCATGCTGGCGATGGGATCTTGCTTGCCTAGTATTACCGCCGTGTGCTCACGTCGGGCTCTCAGGTTATTTGTGGTGGCACTCCGAGGGTGTCTCTCACAAGAGTAGGTGTAAGCTCGAGGCACTCACTAGGATCCACCGCGGTGCCCTTAGAGAGTGCCGGATCCGCCACATGGGAAGTGGGGTGAATCCCAAAACCCATTTGAAAGTCTAACCCATAAGCTGGGTTGCCAAAGCCACTCAGATCTTGGCAAGGTCCAAGTCCTCGTGCCCTCAGATTGGAGGTGACCCTAAAGTAGAGCCACTCCAAAGCCATCATCACCAAGTTGTCAACTTGGAACTCAAAGTGGTGCTTAGGAGTTTGTGCTCGCTTCTTGTGAATCCCACCGCTTGTTGCTTGATACTTGCTTGAATGCATATGCCATGCACTATGATGCGATGTGAGTTGACAATGTATGGTATGCAAAGGTGGTCCAGGACAACCACATATAGACCTATCATGCATTGATGTTATGAGGACGTTGAATGATTTGGGAGGACCGGGGCATCCATAGGTATGCATGGTGGTGACAAATGCTGGGGGACCCGGACATCCATGTATGCTCCTTTCATGCTTATGACTCATGATGAAAGAGGGTGGACCATTACATCCAAATATGGTCCACTTATGCTTCCTACTTGACATGTGGGTGATGTGGATGAATGTACCCGACAGACTAATCATGTCAAGCGGTGTGATGTGCCAAGACATATGAATTCATTTCCCAAAGATGACTTCCTCATGTGGGATGGTGGGGTGGCCTTTGAGCTTCCACTCAAAAGGGTCGAAGGGATCTAGGTAGGTGGATATGGGGTGGGGCACTTTCTTGATCTCTAGGCGGGTGTTGCCTAAGGTCATGATTTCTATGGTGTAACCTGGGTCATGGATGAGGTGGGCTTGGCCCAACATGGTGGGTGGGGGTAGGAAAAGGTGGGTGGTGGGTGATGTGGGTGGGTCACGTGGGTACCCATACTCCCAAAGGAAGGGATCAAAGGGGTCATGGACTGGGTTTCCTAGAAGAAGAGACTCTATGCCCACATGGTCTTCACACGGTGGGTCCTCCTCCCTCAAGGTAATTGGACCAAGGTCGTTAGTGGGCCAGTCGATCAAGGTACTTGGGATCTCAATGGAAGTGGAGTGGATCATGATGGGTTTTTCATCCATAGGGAGAATGAGAAGGAGGTCACTAGTGTAGCAACCAATGGTGAAGACCGAGGTGATAGAACCATCACATGGGTGGATAAGACTAAGGCTTTTTGGGTGGGCCTTTCCTAAGGTCAATAAGAAAGTCAACCCTAGTTGCCATTCTAAACCCTTGAGGAGATCATCCCAACCTTCTACCTCATAGTAAGATTGGATTGTGGTGTGATAGGAGTGGAGGGGGGGGGGCAATTTGGGATGGATATCCCAATGGTGAGAGAGGTGGGGGTGAGCTAGGAAGGGTGGGTCCTTGTTTGAGCCATTGGAGTATGACTTCATTCATGGTGAAGGTGTGTGGTGGTGCGGACACCCGAGCAGTTGAGCGGCGCGACACGCCGAGCCACCGGTACCGCACACGGAGCACGACTCGAGCCACCTCAGCGTCCATCTGGCTCGGAGACAGCCTGGAGACTCTGCCTTGAGCCTCCCCATTTATCATATTTAGTTAGACTTTATTTGTGTTTAATGTGTGTTTATTTCATTTGTATTCGGTTTGTAATATTGATTGTACGAGGGGTTTATGTGTAAAATTGGGACCCCGGGTCCCACGGGCCCCCAGGCCCCATCTCATTGAGCCACCTCAGCCTAGGGTCCCATGTGGGGTCAGTCAACCTTCCACATGGAGGCTTCTAGAAGGGTGGGCCAAGTGGGGGACAAGGGACTTGGAAAGTCCACATTTGGCCACCCATCCTCACCTACAAATTCAACCTTCTACTCCTTGGTCCAACGCCCCCCCCCCTTTGTTTTTTTTATATAATTTTTGTGTGATGTTCACATCTCATCCCAGCCCTCCATCCCCTTCCCCTAGATCCAATGGTGGATAATAGATGTGAGATGTAACACATAAATACTCGTATTTTCCCATTTTGATGAATTAATGTCATTTGAATCAAAGTAATTCTTGGAGCTCCAGCTTGGTGCGCCCCCTTCTCCTCTCCCTCTCCCCCTTGGATGCTGTGAAGGCTTCCATTCTGAGGTGTGACTCCTCGTGTATCAGTTCCGACGATCGCCGCCGCCGCCACGAGCCGCCACCGCACCGCCATCGCCATCAACGGAGTTCTGCCTGCGCAGTACCACAGCAGCTTGTTCGAAATTCACAGCTCTTCCCTGAGCTCATTTGGCTACCAAATTTGGAGGAGTTGTTCCTGGGATGTTCTTCTCCGCCCACAAAAATCAGGCCAGCATTCAGATCACGTTTCCTAATTTTTGATTTTCGTCCACTCTTCCATTTCGGTTCTGCCAGAGTTCTGTCCAGATTCACCTCCGTCCTGCGTTTCATGTCTTAGATCCACTTTTTGATTTTTTTTAGTTCGCCCATTTTTACTGGGGATTCCATCCATCCATCCCTTCATCCACACTTTTTCTCAATTTTTGATTCGCCCATCTCATATTTTCTAAAAATCGTTCTCAGACCCATCTATAGTTCTATCCACCTGTTCCCAGATCCGACCACCAGTCACCCCAAAAATCATAACAAATCGGAACCACCTCCAAATCAAATGCTAAAAATAGTCTCAGTTCCGTTGTTTGATTCCCTACAACTTCTAAGAAGAGCTCAAGAGCTGAAGCAGAGGTTTACTAGGCGGTCAACGGTGGTTCTCAGATAAGTGCCCTGTAGATCTGAGATTTCGGTTACTGTACAACAGGGACTTGTAAATTCAATAAAGTTCTGATCCGACCAGATCCAACAGATCTCTCTGGGTTTAGATTGAAGCATTTGAAGAGAGATTTCCAACGATAGCTCATGCGTCCCGATCCGACATCGGGATTGACCGCAGCGGCAGTTTTCGCCGGAGCGCGCGCCGGAAGACAGCAACCAAAATCCGTTGGTTATTAGTTCAAGAGTTGGGAATCGGGGCCGATCGACCCCCGATCGGTGTTCCCGGCCGACCGCCGTCCGTGGAGGCGCGCCACCAGGGGTCCCCATCACAGTGGGTCCCACCCCCGTAGATCCGGAGGACAGCGCCGTCCGTGGGCCCCGCGGACCCGTAAAAGCTACCGTTCGGAAAGCACGAAAACGCGGAGTTCGGCACCGCCGGGCGACATCAAGATGCTGCCCGTCAACCCGAGTTGCGTGATTCCCAGACCCCACATGTGACCTTTTACCTCCCTGCGTGGAGTGGGTCGACTTAGTATATTGCTGTAATCATTGTTAACCGGGAGTCCGTAATTCGGCCGGGGTTGTCTTCGCCACGCCGGGTGCGTGGAGGTAATGGTCTTAACCTCTTGGCGTTCATTTGCTTAGCTAGTATATGGTCTTTTACCACTACCGAGAGTGTAGGTACTAGCCCGTGTGTCCATGTCACCGTTGTGAGAGTGAGAGCGACCCGTCCCGCGACTCGATCCGAGTCCGGAAGTTGAGTCGGACTACCCTTGACCTCCGCCGGTTCCTTAACCGCGCACGGTCCCCGCTTTCCCTCGCTTGGGACGACGAGTGAGCTTCCACTTCTGTTAGCGACGTTTCGCCACTAGGAGCTCGTAGTGTCAGGCTTAGTGTCTCCCTGGTGTGTGTTGCTGGTCGTGTCTTCATCTAGAGTCCAAGAGTGGCACCATATAGTGTCGTCTCCCGTGTCCGTCCCGCATCATGTGGCTTTTGAGGATCCAGACTAGGAGAGGTGGGTGGAAGTGGAGGTTCTTGGATTTCCTCTAGGGTAGGTTTTTGTTCGGGACTAGCATCTATTTCCATGTGGATGAGTGTGTGGGTTTCAATTCCTAGTGTTAATGGGTTGGGTAGGTCTAATGCGGGAGAATTGGTGATAGCTGGAGCATGGTGCACTTGGGGTGGTGGGCAAGGGTGGTCTTGGATTTGGATAGGAAGGGGAAGTAGAGGAGGCCTAGGTTGGGGAAATATTGGTGTAGGAAGCGGGAGGTGGGTTGGGTGAGGGGTTTTGGGTTGGGGGGTGATGGCCATTATGGACCTAGGTGGAGGGGTGGTCATGGGGTCCACTTGGGTTTGAGTGGTGAAGGTTGGATGAGTGGTGGTCCCTATGGAGGGAATCGGGCCGGTTAAGGGTCTCTTGCCCTTGGGATCGTTTGGGGTGGAGGTGGGGGTTAAAGGGGCTTGACTAGTGTAGGTTAGGGGAGGGGGTTTTGGTTGGGGTGTGGGGGACCTTATGGGGTTGGGTGAGGAGGTGGAGGCCTTAGATACTTGGGTTTTAGGGGTGAGGTTTTGTACGGGTGGGGTTGAGGGAGTGGGAGTGCTCCTTGGGCTTAGGTAACCCGGGTAGGAAGGGGACATATATTTTGCCCTAAGTTGCTCCTTCATGTCCTTCCAAGTGGTGATGGGAGTTTCCCTTCTAAGTACCTTTAGCCCGACAATTTGCATCCAATAAGTTTCTGCCCGTTTGGTAAGTTGCATTTTGACAACCCATGCCTTTTCATCCTCGGACATAGGATACCAAGTGAAGTATTGGTCCATTGTAGCCTCCCAATCTAAATATTCTCTAGGAGAGGTTCCATCAAAGGTGAGAAGTGGGAAAGGGACCATCCTATCGTCCGTCCTTGGGGCGGGCCTATTTTCTCCAAGTTGGTTGAGTCGGCCCGATATGTTATCAAGCCGCTCATTGGCATAGGTCAAGGCTTTCATGAAGTAGTTGACATGGCCAGGGAAGTTATGGGTGTTAGTGGTAGGCATCTCTTGGTGGCTTGGACTTATGGAGTGGGCCGATTGGTAAGGTCGATATGAGGTGGCCATACTAGGGGACAAGAGTGATGCACTTGAAGACTCTAAATGCATAGACATGCCCTAGGACCAACTTGATAGAGACAAGTTGTGAACTTGCTCTGATACCACTTGATGTAAAACCAACCTAAGACCTATGATGATGTGATGAAGATGTTTTGATACACTTGATGTGAGACCAACTAGGATGCTATGATGATGATACCAATTGATGTCAGACCGACCTTGGACCTAAGTATGCAAGCATTCGGGTTAGGCAGCGGACTCACACTAGCGACTCACTCGCTTGGCGCACGTTAGTGCCCGAAGGCGACTCGGTGATGATGGAGAGGGTCCGAGGCGGGACCTTGGTTCTCCAAGGGTCGGCTAGCTTATTGCAGACCCCAAATGGGCCAAGGGATGCCCAAATCACAGGCGGCCAACACACCAAGGGTGTGGGTTGAGTGGAAGCTCTCACAACTCGCCCGCGATGGTCACTCAATTTGGTGGCAATTTAAAATCGGACACTCTCTCACCGCCGACGGAGTAACTATAGCAATACTAAGCTAAGCAAGTCCATTACAGCAATGAGAGATGTTCAGGAGCTCACCTAGCCGGCGTGAAGACACCGACTCCGGCCAGAGACGGGGGCGAGCGGGGAGGCGAGGGTATGCACCCGTACGCCGCGTCGGTGTCGCTTCAACCTGAAATTGAAAGGAGTACAGCAGTACGCCCCATGCAAGGGGGGGGATCTCGGGGTGGGGGTTAATGTATTACAACCAAAAGTTACCTCCACACAGGGAGGGGCCTTCAGCCGGCCAAGCGGGGAGGGGAGAAAGCGATGAAAACACAAGAGAAGAAGCCGATGCCGAATCTATCCAGTTCTGTGAGTGCGAATAGGGGACTGAAGAATTGACTGCTGCAATTGCTACCGAATTTTTCCGGGGACGAAACTACCTGGAAAATCTTCGTAGGAGGCCGGGAAAGTCATCCAAGTTTTGTAAATTTCTTCTGTTGCCGATGCTGGTCTGGGTGGAGGCCCGAACAGGGAGGCAGAGTCTCGGACTGGCAGCTCCTGGTTTCCAACAGTAGGTTGTAGAGGATGCCCCGCCAGATCCCGAACTTGGAAGCAAGCACCGTTCGAGTCATTGGAACCGTGGATGAGTCCTCTTCGCAGAAAAACTGACGGGGAAGCCAAACAATGCCAGAGAAGACCAGGCAACTCTGAACAATGATGGCAGGTTGGTGCAGACTGTGGGTAGCAGACCCGCGTAGTTGAGGGAGAAAATTGATAACTCTGGATCAAGAAGGCCGATCGAAGTTCCGCTTCTTGATTCTGAAATTAGACAGGGCGAGGAAGAACTTTTCAGAAGAGCTTTTGAACTGATTCTTCCAAGGTTCATCGTGGTGAAGCTTCTACTCCGGTTCTGGTATCAGCAAGGGCAGCTCTGCGCAGTTGTGGGAGAACGGAGCTCCCGGGCAGCACATAGCTTGGATGAAGATGAAACCACTTCCATTGCGAAGAAGACAGGAAGATGCTTCCGTGGATAGCTCTTGGGTCTTCAAACTCGTTGGGATGTGGTCGGAGTCTCTGCTGCAAGTTGCTGGTCTTCTGCAGGTCTTCAACTGTGAACTAGGGCTGAGAGATGATGGAGAGGAGCAAGGAAGAATGGTGGAGATGAGAGAGAGAGGGGGGGTGCGACCCTAACCAAGGAGAGGGGTCTTGGGGGTGCCCTAGGGCTATGGAGGGAAGGGAGATTTGAATTCAAATGGCCTAGGGAAGTGGTGGGTTGTATGGGGGAGAGGGAAGGGTGCTTGGGGAAGTGGGTAGGGTAGTTGGGGGTTGGAGGGTGGCCTAGTGATTGGGGGATTCCACCTTTGGGTTGGGGGGAAGTTAAATGAGTGTATGGGGAAGGGGAGAGGTCTTAATGAGAGGTGAATGGGGAGGAGAGAGAAAATTTCGAATTTTGGGGTTGGGAAGAGAGAGAGAGAGAGAGAGAGAGAGAGAGAGAGAGAGAGAGAGAGATCTAGTGGGATTTGGAATTGGATTTCAATATTCATGCAATGGTTCATTAGTTCAAAATGAGGGGAATGGGGTCCTATATATAGGAAACCCACATTTCTACAAAAGTCCCTGACATTTGACTCAATGATAAATAACCAAAGGGGTAGGGGCGCCCTTGGGCCAAGCCTAATGAATTGGGCCCAATAGCCTAACAAACCAACCTAATGACACAATACTTAGGGAAATGACTCACTAACCTAGGTACATGACTCAAATAAAGGGAAAATTACATGATATTGACTCAAAGAAAATGTGAAGATTGCATGACTAGACTCAAAAATACATGACTAACATAATGGCGCTTGCCAACGAACAATCCGAGTCCGGAGAAAATGTGGAGGGGCAAGGGATGCCCTCATCACTTTCCCCATTGAGTAGGCCACCCCCATCCCCTTCCCTTCACTCCACTCTACCAAGAGCGGCCACCCCATCACCCTTCCTCCACCTTGGCTGAGAGCCTGCAGAGAACCAGTGGAGTGCAGCAGCGACCCCATCTTCCCCCTGGCGTCCCTAGAGGTCCAAGAGCTATGGTCGGAAGCGTCTGCCTGTCTTCTTCGCAACGGAAGTGGTTTCGACATCGTCCGAGCACCGTGCTACCCGGGAGAGCCGTTCTCCCTCGACTGCGTGAATCTCTCCTGACAGAGCACCTGAACGTGATTGGAAGCTCTGCCACAACAAATCCAGCACGAATCAAGACAAGAGCCCTTCTGAAAAGTTTTTCCTCCTTCTGTCTACTTTCAGAATCAAGAAGTGGAACTCCATTCGGCATTCTGTAGCAGGAGTTATCAATTTTCTCCCTCAACCACGCGATTTTGCTTCCCACAGTCTGCACCGACCTGTCGTCATTGTTCAAAGTCCCATGGTCTTCTCCGACATTGTCTGGGCTTCCCCGTCAGTTTTGCGGCGAAGAGGACTCGTCCACGGTTCCAACGACTCTGACGGTGCTCGATTCTGAGTTCGGAAGCTGTCGGGGCAATCTCTGCAACCTGCTGTTGGAAACCAGGAGCTGCCAGTCCGAGACTCTGCCTCCCTGTTCGGGCCTCCACCCAGACCAGCATCGATGACAGAAGAAATTAATAAAATTTGGACGACTTCCCCGGCCTACTATGAAGATTTTCCATGTGGTTTCGTCCCCAAAAAAATTCGGTAGCAGTTGCAGCAGTCAATTCATCAGTCTCCTGTCAGCACCCACAGAACTGGGCAGAATCGGCAACCTCCCATCTTCGGTGTTCCCTTCTCAAATTCCCCTCCCCGCTTCGCCGGATGAAGGCTCCTCCCTGTGTGGAGGTAGTGTTTGGATGTAACTATCATCTTCCCTTTCCCACGTCCCCCCCTTGCATGGGGTGTAGTGTTGTAATAGCTTAAACAGGTCAAGCTACCCCGGCGCGGCGTGTCGGGAACCCACGCTTCCCCGCTCGCCCTCGTCTCCGAGCGGGACCGATTTCTTCAAACCGGTCGAGTGAGTGCTCCAAAACTTTGCTCTAATTCATGCTTGTTCTTTCAATATTAGTTCATAAACTCCGCTGGCCGTGACGAGAGCCCGATCCTTAAGCTCATTTGCTATAAGTGATCATCGTGGGAAGAGAGTGGAACCCGTGCCCTTTGGCACTTCGTCGGACCCTTGATTTGGGCAGCCATACCCTTGGGGAATCAAACCTTGGCCTTGCTGGCCCTCTACCAGTAAGGGCCCAGCCCACACAACCTCCCCTTGGCATTGCCAAGTTACCCCGGGTCTTAGTGAGCATCGGGTGAGCGGTTGCCATTATCAGTCCGTTTTGAATGCTTAATTGTGCTTGCTTGTTGAGTCCTAGGTTGTGTCACATCAAATTGGTATCAGAGCAAGTCATTGACTTGTCTCTATCAAGTCAAGTCCTAGGGCACGTTTGCATTGGAGTCTTCATCAGTCCGACCCTTGCATTTACCCCCCCGATCTTCATGGCCACCTCCTACTTAGCCTACTCGCCACCCATGGACTTCATCCTAGATAGGGATATTACCTTTGACGGATCACATTCTAGTGACTATCTTAGGTGGGAGGCTACCATAGAAAAGTACTTCGAAAAGACTTGGGTATATGGACTGGCGAGAGTCCGAAAGGCCAAGGGACGACTTCGGGGTCAAGCCAAGAGTAAGTGGGAACATATAGAGGGCTTAAGGAGGGTTGGAAGCCAAGAACCTATTCACACATGGGAAGAGATGAAGCTAGAACTTAGAAAGATCTACATCTCCAAACATTCCCACTCCTCCTACTCAAGCACCCCTAACCCGAGGAGCACTACCACTCCTCCATCACCACCCGGACAACTTGAGACCACCCTTTGGTCTCCACCCCCACCACTCCCAACAAATCACCTCTCAACCATCATAGCTACACTTCGCGACCAAGTCCTCTCCTTAAAACCCAAATAAACCAAGCATCCACCTCTCCACCAAATCCCATGAGGATCCCCACACCCCAACCAAAACCTCCTTCCACAAACCTCACTATCCAAACCCAATTGGCCCCCACCTCCACCCCCCCACAACTGGCCGATCCTAAGGGGAAGAGACCCCTAACTGACCAAGTTTCCCCAATAAGGACCACCACTACCCCTCCATTTTTCCCTATAAGGGACACTCCCCCCAAGATCGGCCAACCCAAGCCACCCCAACCAACCCATCTCCCACTCCCTCCCCCAAAACTCCCATGTCCTAGTCCCCCACTACTTCCCCTCTCGATCCCAAACCAAGTTTCCCTTTACCTTCCACCCCGGGTGCGCCATACACCAACCCTCATCACCATACCACCAAAAGACCCTCTCACCACCTTAGAGAAGGAACCCATACCCGATCCAATAATGGTGAACACTCCAAACCCACTCCCTACCTTGGAGGAAACCCATGACCAAGAAGAAGAAGAAGCATCACATGGTGACCTTCACCTTACACCACCCTCTCTAGTTAGGGCCAAACTCATCTTAGAGGAACCCCTTATTAGTTGGCTAAAGAAGAGCCTAATAAGAGAGATCACGACCCACGATTGCCTTCCCATAAAGGAAAACCTTCCCATAGTGCACATCTCCTCCTATCACACCATAATCTAAACATCCTACCAAGTGGAAACCTTAGAGACCTTCGTAAGGGCTTAGCTTGGCAATATGAGTTGACCGGCTTGTTGACCCCCATGGCCCACCAATCTAGGAGCCTTGACCTCCTACACCTTTGTGTCGGGTCTATCACCTCGGTTTGCACTATTGGATGCTACACTAGTGACCTCCTTCTATTCCTCCCCACACCCGAGGAGCCCGACCTTCTCCTCAATTTGGAGCTTCTTATATCGGGTGGAAAGTCAAGCCCTTCCCTCATGGTCGACCCACTCACAAAGAACTTCGACCCAATTATCTCATTAGAGGAGGATGACCCACCACCACTTGAGGATCTTGAGGACATAGGGCCCCTCCCCCTCGATAACCCTTTTTATGATCCCTTTGATCCCTTCCAATGGGGGTCAAAGAACCCATGGGACCCAACCACCTTATCCACCACCCACCTTTCCCTATCCCAACCCACCATGTTCGACCCAATCCACCCCATCCTAGACCCGGGTTACACCTTGGGAGCCATGACCTTGGGCCACATATCCCTAGGTAATAAGGTTGTGCCCCACCCCATGATGACCACCTTCTTAGATCCATTCGATCCTTTCCAATGGGAGTTCAAGGGTTGTCCCACACCTATACACATGGAAGTCACCTTTGGGAAAAGCATGCATGTGTCTAGGCTTACTACACCAATTGGCATGAACATTATATTGGGTCCATTCATTCATATCACCCACATGTCAAGTAGAAAGCATGAGTGGTCCAAATTCGGATGTAGTGGTCCACCTTCACTCATCATGAGTCGTAGGCATGATAAGAGTATTCATGGATGTCCGGGTCCCCCAGCGTTTGTCACCCCCATGCATGACCGGATCACCTATGGATGCCCCGATCCTCCCCATTCCATCAAAGTCTTCTTAGCGTCAAAGCATGATTGGTCTACTTTTGGTTGCCCAGGTCCACCCATCACCCCTAGAATGTCAACATTCACAAAATTGCATGAAAGCCTTTGCAAGCACATAAGCAAGGAAAATGAGATCTATAAGTGGCAGGCTGACTCCCTTCGGCGTCACCAAGAATTCCACGTGGGTGACTTTGTGATGGTGAGGAAGGAGAGGCTCTCCCCGGGAGTCATCTCCAAATTGAGGCTACGTGGGGCTGGTCCCTTCCAGGTCCTGAGGCGCATTGGCGCTAATGCCTGTGAGTTAGATCTCCCCGAGGAGTATGGAGTGAGTCCTACATTCAATGTAGCCGACCTAGTGCCATATAAGGGACCCATGGTGGTACCTAGTGAGGATATTGAGTCTATTCCCTCCGTTGAGAGAGCACCCACCCGTGAGGAGAGTCCACCAGCCAAGAGAGCCCAGCGTGAGCGCATTGAACGAATATTGGATGAACAGGCCACTACCACCAGGAGCAAGGTATACGAGCGCTATCTCAGCAGGTGGATGGATCGGTCTCGTTCGGAAGACTTGAGGGCAGTACCACTTCTACACCCTCCAAGGAGGGAAGGACACTTACTCGACGGAGTCAAGTTCTCCGCACCCCGGGAGTATGATGGGGACATCACCTCCCATACACACATCCACAGCTCGTCTCCTCGCCCCGGTTGCATCCGGCATGGTCTAGTTATTTAATTTTGAGTCCTATGTAATTTTTATTTGAGTCATTTGATGTATTTTCCCTTTTATTTGAGTCATGTTCCTAGGTCTTGTGTTTATTTACCTAAGTTTGAGTGTCATTAGGTTGTCTAGTTAGCTATTGGGCCCAATTCATTGGGCTTGGCCCAAGGGCTCCTCCCTACCCCCTCGGTTATTTGTCATTGAGTCAATTGTCAGGGTCTTATTGTAAAATGTAGGTTGCCTATATATAGGGCCCCATTCCCCCCATTTGAAGGGAATGAATCAATGAATGAAAAAACTTACCATTTTGAGAGTTTACACTTCTTATCTAGTGGAGAGATTCCATTTTTTGGGTGAGAAACCCTAGGAGAGAGATTCCCCACCCTTCCCTCTCTTAATCTCTCTTTTTCACTTTCACTTTCTCTCTCCTCAACACCCAAATTCGAATTTTCTTCTCTCTCCTCCCTTTCCAACCACCTCCACTCCCCACCTACCCCATTTAAGCCTATTCCCATTCCCCACAACCCTCATCAATACTCCACCCCTTCCCAAGACCCCCTCCACCAATCCTCTCCTCACCATCCAACTCCCAACTACCCCTCCCACTTTCCCAAGCACCCTTCCCACTACCCCAAGCACCCCTTCCCTTCCCCAACACAACCCCCCCATTCCCAAGACAAAAAATTAACCCCACCCTTAAACCTATTTTCGAATATCCTTTCCCTCTCTCCATTCCAACCAAATTCGCAGCCCCCACTACCACCATCTATTGGACCCTCTTCCAGACCTTATTCTCCACCTCCCACACCTTATAACATCCCCTCCAAGACCCCCTTACAACCAGAGGTCACTCCCACACTTATCTACCCCCTTCCCCTTCTTCTTTCTTTGTCATTGGAAGCTACTTTGAAGTTACAGTTTACTGTCCAGAGGTTGTAGATGAACCAGCAACTTACAGCGGCCACCACGACTTCCTCTGGACGAGTTTGGAAAACCCAAGAGACATCGTTGGAAGCGTCTACCAGTCTCCTTCGCAACAGAAGTGGTTTCATCTTCTTCCGATCTCCGAGCCGTCCAGGACGTCCATTCTCCCACAACTGCGCAGTTCTGCCTCGGCTGAGGACCTGAGCCAGATTAGAAGCTCTGCCAAAACGAACCCCGAAGGAATCAGTCCACGAGTTCTTCTTCAAAGTTCTTCATAGCCCAGTCTACTTCTAGAATCAAGAAACAGAACTTCATTCGGCATTCGTGATCCAGAGTTCTCATTTTTCTCCCTCAGCTACGCAGATCTGCTACTCATAGTCTACACCGATCAGACACCATTGTTCTACATCCCCTAGTCTTCTCCGACATCGGTTGGCTTCCCCGTCAATTTTGATGTGAAGAGGACTCGTCCACGATTCCAACGAATCTGACGGCGCTTGATTCCGAGGTCGGGAGCTGCCGAGGCGTTCCCTGCAATCTGCTGTTAGAAGTCTGCAACTGCAGGTCGGAGAATCTGAAGCTCTGTTCAAACCTCCATCCTGGTCAGCAGCGGCTCCATAAGAAATTCTGAGGCATTCCCTTCCCAGCTACGAAGATTTCCTCACCAGTCTTATCATCAGCGAAATTCCTGAGCGAGTTCTACAGCAGCAACACCGTCTACCTGTCCCTGTTCGGAGAGAGCAGGCAGAACCGGTGACTTCATCGTTCCATGCTTTTAACCATAGTTTCCCCTCCCCGCTTGGCCGGCTGAAGGCCCCTCCCTATGCGGAGGTAATTTTGGTTGTAATATCCCTTAACCCCCACCCCAAGATCCCCCTCCTGTGAGAGGTGTAGTGTTGTAACCTGTTTGGGCAGGTCAAGCTACCCCGGCCCGGCGTGTGGGGATCCACCCGCCTCCCCGCTCGCCCTCGTCTCCGACCGGGACCGGTTTCTTCAAACCGGTCGAGTAAGTGCTCAAACCTTCACTCCATTTAGTGCTTGTCATTCAATATTTGTTCTTAATTCCGCTGGTTATGCGAGTGAGAGCCCGGTCCTCAAGCCCCGTTGTCTTGAGTGATCACCGTGGGAGAAGTACATCCGGTGCCTTTGGCACTTTGTCGGCCCCCTTGAATTGGGCATCCATACCCATTGGGAATCCCATCTTGGCCTTGCTGGCCCTCTACCAGCAAGGGCCCAACCCCTCAACCTCACCTTAGCATTGCCAAGTTACCCCGGGCTTGGGTGAGTGTCGATAGAGCGGTGGCCCAATTCGGCCCATTTGAATGCGATTGTGCTTGCTTGCATTAGGTCCGAGGTTGTGTCACATCACGGTCGCCAGACCTCGATGACATATGGTGATGGCGTCCTCCTGAATGGGTGGATTGACACACCTCATGCTGAGGTCTCGCCACTTTTTGATGAAGTCAAGGGCGGTCTCGCCCTTCCTTTGTTGGAGAGAGCAGAGCTCGGCCAGGGAAATCTTTCGCTCGGCCGTTTGAAAGCGGTCGAGAAATTTCTTCTTGAGATCTGCCCAGTCGATGAATGAGTTGGGCTTTAGGCGGGAATACCAGTGAAAGGCGGTTCCCGTGAGCGAAGTAGCGAAGTAGCGGATGAGATATGATTCATCCAACGCTAACTCGCCCATGGCCGTAACATAGTAGGCCAAGTGTTCATGTGGCGACCCCTGCCCGTTGAACTTTTGCAGCTTCGGGGGCTTGGCGTACTCTGGGGGAAGCTTTTTTAGCTGGTGGTGAAGTGGGTAGGGTACACTGTAGAGATCTACTATGTCAACCCCTTCACCATACTGGGCAAGCTTTGTTTCGACAATACGCTCGATCATCTGGCGTTGGGCCAGGAGATTCTCTGGCACTGGCGTATTGGAGGCTCGTGGCTGGGCCTCGACTGGGGGTGTGCCAAACCTAGTAGCCAACGGGGTTCGGGCAATCACCGCTGATGTGTTGGTAGCCTCTCGAGCTGTAGCACCCCAAAAATTTATAAAGAATAAATAGTAATATTTGAAATAAAATTTTGATAAAAAGAAAGTGGGCCTCATGTGAAATACAAATAAATAATTAAGCAAGAGGATCGAACCCGACTCTGGTAACCAAGATAACCATGGAAATTAAAAGAGTAAATAAATAACTAAAGTTATTAGAAATGGGGTCCATACATATATGTATAAAGTTCTACTAAGTAGTTTAGTTAAAAACCTATTGTAACTTTAAATAAAAGTTAAATGCTTAAACCATGTAAATCCATAAATAGTTAAAAGGCCTAACACACATTTATAAAACATAAAATCCTATATGAGTATATAGATGGGCCTTGATAAAAGCAACTAATGGACCTTAAAATAAAATTGGTGGAGCTTGGATAGGCTAAATGGGCCTTACGTATGCTAGAAGAATGGGCTTTTTAGGGTGTGTGTGTGTGTATATATATATATATATATTCTCAAATAGTTAAAAGCCCGGCCTAATTATTATTAAGATGAAAAAGGGATTTAACTCAAAATGAGTCTTAAAGAGGCTATATAAAAAATATAAATGGGTAAGGTCCATATATATATAGTCTACAATTAATTTATAATTTTAATTGATTAATGGACCTTACGGTTGGGCTTAAGAGCATCAATAAACACATGAAGAGGTATATATGGATATATACATTATGCAAGGGCTTTAACATAAACAAAAGCATACAAGGGTTGGGCCATTAAAGTAATCGGTATGTGCACGTGATAACTAGCCTGTGGCCCACTAATCTCTTCTCATTTGTTAGGCTTTTCCTTAAGTCCTAATACATAATCGAGAGATTAGCATGGCTTTAGGGTTTTAAACCATTATGGCAGGCAGCTGTAGTTTTAGCAATTCGAAGAATTCATGGATCGAAGCTAGGAAACCTGCGGCCATTTGATTCCTAACCCCATTAAGATTCCTTGATCGATCACAACTCCACTAGAAATAATCTCCCTATAAATAACCAGCCAATCGAACGAGCCAAGGCGATTGCCGCTAGCGTGTTCGAGGGGTTGTTCTGCGTCGGTGCGCTGTTGCTGGCGGCTGTGTCCCGTAGGTGAGGAAGAAAGTAACATCTTCTTCGACCTTCTTCTTCTTCTACTGCTTTGCCGTTATAGTTGTGGCAGCTGCTACATTCTTCTTCCCTTTTCCCAGTTAAAACGACGTGAAAAGGTAGGCAATCTCCCAAGTCAAATCCAATTAATCACCCTGCATGTATTTATACGTTTGATGCCATGACTTCCTACATGCTCTAAGTAGAAAATCATTAAGTGAATAGAAGTAAATCATGATTAAATATTTTATAATCATGTAATTATATAATTAAAATTCTAGAAAAATATATCTTTGAAATCCTCAAAATTTACTCTAAATTTTCATGTGATTATATGGTGTGTTAACCAGTTAATGATTAACTTTATTAAATATATGAATTTTTAATAGTTACACCGCGAATTGCAATGGTTACCGTAGTACCATAGTTATATGTTTTTATTTTGATGGACTGTTCGGGGGCGTCATAGTGTCCTTTGGCCATGAAATTTTATGGGTGTGCTATTGGGGTGGAGACCGAGGTAGTGAGGGTGGTACCACTATTTTCCGTGTCTCCTATCTTAAGATCCTCCATCTCTCAACGAAAAATTATTTTGAACGTCCGGTTAGGTAGAGTTTTTCGAGCCCTTCATTTTGGTATAATTTGCGCAATTCTGACATGTGTACATCGAGAACGAAAGATTTTAAGAGCGAATACTATTCATGAATTAAATGACGACCTATTGAGTGTCATTGAATTCTTTCAACGACAGCATGCAAAGGCGTCAAATCTTTTATTATATATATATATAAAACTTGTAACTATATCTTTGAAAATTCATACCTACCAAACTATGTAACATAAAATTATAAAAAAATATAATTTTGAATCCTCATATTTTTCTATTAATTGTCATATATTCTATTTCTCTAAATTATTTTATATAAATAAATGTGTCTTTGAATGTATAATTTAAAATTATTCAATTAAATATATATTGATGTGAATTCTCGTGAGATAAATTAAGTTAAAAATCATAGAATTGACGTCCCTCCAAGTGGACGCTAATTAATAAATGACGCCACCCACGGGCGTCAATTAATATAAGTTTATTTAATTATAGTTAATTATAGAATTGGATGGACGTGAATTCTATAATTTACGCATTCATGTTCTCATAGTTTTCTTTTGGTTATGACCCATACCACAGATCTTCTGGCACTCTCATCTCACGTCCGTAGATGGAGTCTATGTTTCATGATTAGTTCACATTATACGCCTCAACTCTCGGTGACATACGAGCCCTCCGTCGGACATTCCGTTCCTTCGGACTGGCAAGTTAGTCATTGGGACCTCCGTAAGTCTACGCTAACCTTGGATTCCCTCAAGATAGCCGAGCTGGTTGTACCTAATCACCTAGATTCCCATATTGTCATGATTTCCATATGCTTTATTGATATATTATCTTCACTACAAGTTCTATCCTTGAACTCTATGTTTCATGAAATCTATCTTAATGTTCTTACATGCTTGATCCTTGAAATTCCTGGTCATTAATATGGAATTAGTCTAGACTAAATGTCAGGGGCTATGGGTCCCACTAAAATGACATTTTAAATGCTACGGGTCCCGATCTGACCCTATTGGGTGAGGCAAAGTCGAAACATTACCGGTATACGATGATCGGGTGCTGGCATTCACCACCTATAGTCGTCTGTAACTTATTTCTATGAGGGGTGGTCATATCGTCGTGATTTTCCCCTTAGTGCATTGGCTAATCCTATGCAGTGCTAGATGTGCAAACGCTCTCATGATAGTGATGATCGGGAGTAATTGCCATCATAGTACACCTTTCTACAACTTATTGTTCATCATGAAAAGATCTTGAATTGCCTTATTGGAGGGGTTATCATATCATCGTGATATTCCCTTAATGTCTTGGCAAATGCTATATAGAGCTTGTAGGAGTAATTGTTCTACTTCTATATCGATCAACATAAATGTTCTTGAATTATTCCATTGATATTACTCGTTATCTTGCCACGAAGATCCTTCATAATACTGGATACATTGAAGCTCTCGTGATAGTGTTCATCATAGAGAGATGAATGTTATATTAACTCATGAACGCTCTTGACCTAGCTTGAGAAAGTACTTGTTAAGATCTTGCTATACTCTCTTGATTGTCATTGTCCTTACTCTTCATGAATGTATCTAGCATCTTCCTTACTCGTTTTTATGATTTTAATTTATCATCGCTTTATCGTTTTGACTCGTGGCATTATAGTTCTTGATTTGCCTTATATTTTTACATGACCTGCATGAGCAAGTTAAATGGTAATTTACTTACAGCTAGCTTGGAGCATGAGATATTAAGTCCTACTGAGCGTTCGCTCACCCTACGTTTTTTAATATTTTTCAGACCGAACATGATGGGCAAGGGCAAGAGTGAAGAGAACTCTGACATCTAGATGAATCGTCTAGTTTGGTTATCTTGCGTCTTATGTCTCATTGTAATTTTTCTTTATTGAGTCTTTTCTTTTATTGGGTCCAAATTGTAATGAACTTATATTTGGAATGAAGTTATTATATTGTCCAATCATACTTTGTAGAATGGCTATGCTCTGGTCGACTTGACTGTTTAACTGCCACGTTCCGAGCAAACGACACGTTCCGCTGCTATCGGTTCGGGGCGTAACAAAAGGTGGTATCAGAGCCTAGGCTTTCTAAATCCCTAGGTCATCAAGTTCAAGTCCTAGATTGAGTCGTCCCTGTCAGTTATCCTATAGGAACCTTGTGAGATTTGGGGTAGGGCCATGGGTGAAATAATAAAATATGTTACGTCTGTGTTAGCTGGAATACCAAGATTTATGAATAATCATTTATTTAAAACTCGTTTTGTAGGCTAAGTAATGGCCGCCGAAAGAGCCCAATGGAGAGAAATGCAATGTACCGTCCAAGGACTAACACAAGCCTTGCAACAAGTTGCCCAAGGCGGGAACCAACATGGAGCTGGGGATCTACATTGAAAATTCTAAAAGATGAATCTCCCGAAGTTTAGTGGGTCTACCGAGCCGGATGAAGGAGAGAATTGGGTACAAAAAATGGAAAGGACCTTCAAGGTGATGCAATGTACCGACGAAGAGAAGGTACTCTTAGGAACTTACCAATTAGAGAAGGATGTTCGAGTATCGTGGGGATCCGTGGAAGCAATCTTGCCTAACGAGCAAGTTACATGGGATGACTTCTTGGAACACTTTAATGAGAAATATTTCTCGGAACGAATACGTGAAAAGAAGGCTACGGAGTTTGCGGCCCTAAAACAACGCAGTCTCTCAGTAGCGGAGTATGAGGCAAAATTCTCTAGATTGGCCAGGTATACACCACACCTAGTCAGTACGGAAAAGATGTGATGTGACACAACCTAGGACTCAACAAGCAAGCATAATTAAGCATTCAAAATGGACCGATAATGGCAACCGCTCACCCTATGCTCACTAAGACCCGGGGTAACTTGGCAATGCCAAGGGGAGGTTGTGTGGGCTGGGCCCTTACTGGTAGAGGGCCAGCAAGGCCAAGGTTTGATTCCCCAAGGCTATGGCTGCCCAAATCAAGGGTCCGACGAAGTGCCAAAGGGCACGGGTTCCACTCTCTTCCCACGATGATCACTTATAGCAAATGAGCTTAAGGATCGGGCTGTCGTCATGGCCAGCGGAGTTTATGAACTAATATTGAAATAACAAGCATGAATTAGAGTAAAGTTTTGGAGCACTCACTCGACCGGTTTGAAGAAACTGGTCCCGCTCGGAGACGAGGGCGAGCGGGGAAACGTGGGTTCCCCACACGCCGCGCCGGGGTAGCTTGACCTGTTTAAGCTATTACAACACTACACCCCATGCAAGGGGGGGATCATGAGGAAGGGAAAATGATAGTTACATCCAAACACTACCTCCACATAGGGAGGAGCCTTCATCTGGCCAAGCGGGGAGGGGAATTTGAGAAGGGAACACCGAAGATGGGAGGTTGCCGATTCTGCCCAGTTTTGTGGGTGTTGATAGGAGACTGATGAATTGACTACTGCAACTGCTACCGAATTTTGTTGGGGACGAAACAACCTGGAAAATCTTCGTAGTAGGCCGGGGAAGTCGTCCAAATTTTATTAATTTCTTCTCTCATCGATACTGGTCTGGGTGGAGGCCCGAACAGGGAGGCAGAGTCTCGGACTGGCAGCTCCTGGTTTCCAACAGCAGGTTGCAGAGATTGCCTCGACAGCTTCCGAACTCAGAATCGAGCACCGTCAGAGTCGTTGGAACCGTGGACGAGTCCTCTTCGCCGCAAAACTGACGGGGAAGCCCAAACAATGTCGGAGAAGACCAGGGGACTCTGAACAATGACGACAGGTCGGTGCAGACTGTGGGAAGTAGAACCGCGTGGCTGAGGGAGAAAATTGATAACTCCTGCTACAGGATGCCGAATGGAGTTTCGCTTCTTGATTCTGTAAGTAGACAGAAGGAGGAAAAACTTTGCAGAAGGGCTCTTGTCTTGATTCACGCTGGATTTGTCGTGGCAGAGCTTCCAATCACGTTCAGGTGCTCTGTCAGGAGAGATTCGCGCAGTCGAGGGAGAACGGCTCTCCCGGGCAGCACGGTGCTCGGACGATGTCGAACCACTTCTGTTGCGAAGAAGACAGGCAGACGATTCCGAAGATAGCTCTTGGACCTCTAGGGACACCAGGGGGAAGACGGGGTCGCTGCTGCACTCCAGTGGTTCTCTGCAGGCTCTCAACCAAGGTGGAGGAAGGGTGATGGGGTGGCTGCTCTTGGTAGAGTGGAGTGGAGGGAAGGGGATGGGGGTGGCCTACTCAATGGGGAAAGGAGTTGGGCGACTTTGGGCTATGGAGGGAAGGGGATATTCAAATTCAAATGGTCTTGGGAGGTGGAAGGTTGCATGGGGGAGAGGGAAGGGTGCTTGGGAAAGGGATGAGGTGGTTGGAGGGTGGCTTAGTGATTGGGGATGCTCCCTTGGGACTAGGGGGTGGAGTAATGGGATGTGTGGGGAAGGGGAGTGGCCTTTAATGGGGGTAGGTGGGAGAGTGGTGGTTGGGAAGGGAGGAGAGAGAAAATTTTTGAAATTGGGTGTGGAGGAGAGAGAAAGGGGAGTGAAAGAGAGAGATTAAGAGAGGGATGGGTGGGATTCTCTCCCTAAGGCTTCTCACCTCACTAATGGATTCACTCCACCATAAAAATAAAGATAGAACTCACAAAATGACAATTTTTTATTGATTGATTCATTACCTTGAAATGGGGGGGAATGGGGCCCTATATATAGGCAACCCACATTTTACAATAAGACCTTGACAATTGACTCAATGACAAATAATCGAGGGGGTAGGGGGGAGCCCTTGGGCCAAGCCCAATGAATTGGGCCCAATAGCTAACTAGACAACCTAATGACACTCAAACTTAGGGAAATAAACACAAGACCTAGGAAGATGACTCAAATAAAAGGGAAAATACATCAAATGACTCAAATAAAAATTTCATAGGACTCGAAATTAAATAATTAGACCATGCCAGATGCAACCGGGGCGAGGAGACGAGCTGTGAACGTGTGCATGGGAGGTGATGTCCCCATCATACTCCCGGGGTGCGGAGAACTTGACTCCGTCGAGTAAGTGTCCTTCCCTCCTTGGAGGGTGTAGAAGTGGTACTGCCCTCAAGTCTTCCGAACGAGACCGATCCATCCACCTGCCGAGATAGCGCTCGTATACCTTGCTCCTGGTGGTAGTGACATGTTCATCAAATATTCGTTCAATGCGCTCACGCTGGTCTCTCTTGGCTGGTGGACTCTCCTCACGGGTGGGTGCTCTCTCAACGGAGGGAATAGGCTCAATATCCTCACTAGGTACCACCGTGGGTCCCTTATATGACACTAGGTCGGCTACATTGAATGTAGGACTCACTCCATACTCCTCGGGGAGATCTAACTCACTGGCATTAGCGCCAATGCGCCTCAGGACCTGGAAGGGACCAGCCCCACGTAGCCTCAATTTGGAGATGACTCCCGGGGAGAGCCTCTCCTTCCTCACCATCACAAAGTCACCCACGTGGAATTCTTGGTGACGCCAAAGGGAGTCAGCCTGCCTCTTAGAGATCTCATTTTCCTTGCTTATGTGCTTACAAAGGCTTTCATGCAATTTTGTGAATGTTGACATTCTAGGGGTGATGGGTGGACCTGGGCAACCAAAAGTAGACCAATCATGCTTTGACGCTAAGAAGACTTTGATGGAATGGGGAGGATCGGGGCATCCATAGGTGATCCGGTCATGCATGGGGGTGACAAACGCTGGGGGACCCGGACATCCATGAATACTCCTATCATGCCTACGACTCATGATGAGTGAAGGTGGACCACTACATCTGGATTTGGACCACTCATGCTTTCTACTTGACATGTGGGTGATATGAATGAATGGACCCAATATAATGTTCATGCCAATTGGTGTAGTAAGCCTAGACACATGCATGCTTTTTCCAAAGGTGACTTCCATGTGTATAGGTGTGGGACAACCCTTGAACTCCCATTGGAAAGGATCGAATGGATCTAAGAAGGTGGTCATCATGGGGTGGGGCACAACCTTATTACCTAGGGATATGTGGCCCAAGGTCATGGCTCCCAAGGTGTAACCCGGGTCTAGGATGGGGTGGATTGGGTCGAACATGGTGGGTTGGGATAGGGAAAGGTGGGTGGTGGGTAAGGTGGTTGGGTCCCATGGGTTCTTTGACCCCCATTGGAAGGGATCAAAGGGATCATAAAAAGGGTTATCGAGGGGGAGGGGCCCTATGTCCTCAAGATCCTCAAGTGGTGGTGGGTCATCCTCCTCTAATGAGATAATTGGGCCGAAGTTCTTTGTGAGTGGGTCGACCATGAGGGAAGGGCTTGACTTTCCACCCGATATAAGAAGCTCCAGATTGAGGAGAAGGTCGGGCTCCTCAGGTGTGGGGAGGAATAGAAGGAGGTCACTAGTGTAGCATCCGATCTTGCCGATGATGACAAGAACCGGAAAGGGTAGCGATCGATCTTGCCGATGATGAGAAGGGTCGAAAAGGTAGCGACCGATCTTGTCGATGGTGACAAGGGTTGAAAAAGGTAGACGGTCTTGCCGATGATGATAAGAACTGGAAAGGGTAGCGACCGATCTTGCCTATGATGACAAGGGTCGAAAAGGTAGCGACCGATCTTGTCGATGATGACAAGGGTCGAAAGGGTAGCGACCGATCTTACCGATGATGACAAGGGTCGAAAAGGTAGACGGTCTTGCCGATGATGACAAGAACCGGAAAGGGTAGCGATCGATCTTACCGATGGTGACAAGGGTCGAAAAGGTAGCTACCGATCTTGCTGATGATGACAAGGGTCGAAAGGGTAGAGAATATATATATACGTAGATATATAAGGGGGACATCGGATGACGACTCCGCCTCGACCCTGTAAAGGGTTCTCAAGACGGAGGACGGATCATCACTATTCATCATTCATTCATATATTACATAATTTTTTATTCACATTACTGACCTAAACGCCCTTTCAGGTTTTCGCCAAAGCCAGACCCCTCTTGCTTTTACCCATGCGCCCTCTCGAGTTTTCACATGGCGGGATACCCGATTTTGCCTGCGACGCCCTTTCGGGTTTTCGCCACAGCCGGGTTATAGCCATTTTTGCACTTGTCCCGATATAGGAGCAAGTCTGGCGGGGTATCTCTATTTTTAACCTCATTTTTCTTTTCTTTTCTTCTTTGAATTCGGAGTACAGAAGAACTGGACTACTAGAATGCCGACTGGCCTTGCCGATGATAACAAGGATTGGTCCCGGGTTTAGTTCGTCGACACTGGTTAAATGCCGAAGCAAAGGTCATGGTTTGTTAACAAGGACGTAAGATCCGAGTTAGGGGTAGAGATCGACCGATCTCGCCGATGATGACGAGGGTCGAACACGGGTTTATTCATCAGCATGGGTCACATGCCGAAGCAAAGGTAGGATTATTAACAGGGACGGAAGGTCCAAGTTAGAGGTAGAGATCGATCGATCTCGCCGATGATGACGAGGGTCGAACATGGGTTTATTCATCAGCATGGATCACATGCCGAAGCAAGGGTAGGATTATGAACAGGGACGGAGGGTCCAAGTTAGGGGTGGAGATCGACTGATCTCGCCGATGATGACAAGGGTCGAACATGGATTTATTCATCAGCATGGGTCACATGTCGAAGCAAAGGTAGGATTATTAACAGGGACAGAAGGTCCAAGTTAGAGGTAGAGATCGACCGATCTCGCCGATGATGACGAGGGTCGAACAAGGGTTTATTCATCAGCATGGATCACATGCCGAAGCAAGGGTAGGATTATTAATAGGGACGGAGGGTCCAAGTTAGGGGTAGAGATCGACCGATCTCACCGATGATGACGAGGGTCAAACATGGGTTTATTCATCAGCATGGATCACATGCCAAAGCAAGGGTAGGATTATTAACAGGGACGGAGGGTCGAAGTTAGGGGTAGAGATCGACCGATCTCGCCGATGACGACGAGGGTCGAACATGGGTTCATTTAAAGGATCTCCGGTGGGACGTCTGATGATTGTCCCTTTTGGAGTTTCATCGGGTGGAGAACAAAAGAGGAATTTTTTAAATTACCACTTTACTGACTTAAGCGCCCTTTCAGGTTTTCGCCGAAGCCAGCCCCCTCTTGCTTTTGCCCACGCGCCCTTTCAGGTTTTCGCGTGGTGGGGTACCCGATTTTACCTGTAGCGCCCTTTTGGATTTTCGCCACAGTTGGGTTATAGTCATTTTTACACTTGTCCTAATATAGGAGCAAGTCTGGCGGGGTATCTCTATTTTTAACCTCATCTTTCTTTTATTTTCTTTCTTTTTTTTTGATATAAAGGGTGGTAGGTCGAAGTGTGATGTCCGACCCTTGGTTGGTAGTAGACGGCTGTTGGCCGGATCACCGGGCTTTGTGCCGAGCAGAGTGGTTTATTCGATAGCAGGAGCTGAATGCTAACGCAAAGGAATGTTCTTTCGCCGATTCGGACGTAAGGCCCATAACGGCAATATGGTGTATTCTTTTGAGAGCTCGGCCAAGGCGGAGTGCCACTAGACCAAGGAAAGGTAGCTCGATCAGGGCGGAATGCCACTAGACCAAGATAAGGGTAGCTCGATCAGGGCGGAGTGCCACTAGACCAAGATGAGGGTAGCTCGGCTGGGGCGGAGTGCCACTAGACCAAGATATGGGTATCTCGGCTAGGGCGGAATGCCACTAGACCAAGATAAGGGTAGCTCAGTTAGGGCGGAGTGACACTAGCCCAAGATATAGGTAGCTCGGCTAGGGCCGAATGCCACTAAACCAAGATCAGGGTAGCTTGGCTAGGGGGGATGCCACTAGACCGAGATAAGGGTAGCTTGATCGGGGCGGAATGCCACTAGACCAAGATATGGGTAGCTCGACTAGAGCAGAATGCCACTAAACCAAGATCAGGGTAGCTTGGCTAGGGCGGGATGCCACTAGACTAAGATAAGGGTAGCTCGATCAGGGCGGAGTGCCACTAGACCAAGGAAAGGTCGCTCGATCAGGGCGGAATGCCACTAGACCAAGATAAGGGTAGCTCGATCAGGGTAGAGTGCCACTAGACCAAGATAAGGGTAGCTCGATCAGTGCAGAGTGCCACTAGACCAAGGAAAGGTAGCTCGATCAGGGCGGAATGCCACTAGACCAAGGAAAGGTAGCTCGATCAGGGTGGAATGCCACTAGACCAAGAAAAGGTAGCTCGATCAGGGCGGAATGCCACTAGACCAAGATATGGGTAGCTCGGATAGGGTGGAATGCCACTAAACCAAGATCAGGGTAGCTTGACTAGGGCGGGATGCCACTAGACCAAGATAAGGGTAGCTCGATCAGGGCGGAGTGCCACTAGACCAAGAAAAGGTAGCTCGATCAGGGCGGAATGCCACTAGACCAAGATAAGGGTAGCTCGATCAGGGCGGAGTGCTACTAGACCAAGATAAGGGTAGCTCGATCAGGGCGGAGTGCCACTAGACCAAGGAAAGGTAGCTCGATCAGGGCGGAATGCCACTAGACCAAGATATGGGTAGCTCGGCTAGGGCGGAATGCCACTAAACCAAGATCAGGGTAGCTTGGCTAGGGCGGGATGCCACTAGACCAAGATAAGGGTAGCTCGATCAGGGCAGAGTGCCACTAGACCAAGGAAAGGTAGCTCGATCAAGGCGGAATGCCACTAGACCAAGATATGGGTAGCTCGGCTAGGGCGGAATGCCACTAAACCAAGATCAGGGTAGCTTGGCTAGGGCGGGATGCCACTAGACTAAGATAAGGTATTCTGACCGATCACTCGGGGAATGCTGGTTGCGCTGCATGATATAGCTTTATATACTTTCCGTTGAGGGGAGAGAACTGGATGACTCCTTTGTGGTCTACTAGGACGTAGGCACCCCATTCATATACTCGGCGGATGATATATGGTCCGATCCAGTTTTCGACCAACTTCCCTTTGGGGTTGGAGGCCATCACTTCTCTTCTTTTGACCATCACCAGGTCTCCTTTCTTGAATTCTCAACCTTTGACCAGCTTGTCAAAGGCACGGGCCATGCGAGCTTGGTAGAGTTGGATGTTTTGTTGTGCCCGGAGGTATTTTCCTTCGAGCTCAGCGAGCTCTTCCAATCTTCTTTCAGCATTGGTTTGTTCACCGTTGGCTAGTCCATGCTGGATGGCGACTCGTAGCGAAGGAACTTCTAGTTCAATCGGCACCACAGCCTCTGACCCATAGACGAGGGAGAAAGGTGAACAGCCGGTTGGGGTTTTGTAGATAGTACGATAGGCTCAGAGCGCTTCGTACATCCTTGATGGGGACATCACCTCCCATGCCCACGTTCACAGCTCGTCTCCTCGCCCCGGTTGCATCCGGCATGGTCTAGTTATCTAATTTTGAGTCCGACGTAATTTTTATTTGAGTCATTTGATGTAATTTTATTTTACTTGAGTCATGTCCCTAGGTCTTGTGCTTATTTTCCTAAGTTTGAGTGTCATTAGATTGTGTAATGTGCTATTGGGCCCAATTCTTCGGGCTTGGCCCATGAGCCCCCCTACCCCTTCGGTTATTTGTTATTGAGTCTTTTGTAAGGGACTTATTGTAAAATATGGGTTTCCTATATTTAGAGCCCCATTTCCTTCATTTGGAGGTAATGAATGATTCAATACAAAAGATTTCCATTTGAGTATTCAAATATAGTTCTAGTGGAGTGAATCCTATAGTTGGGTGAGAAGCCCTAGGGGAGTGATTCCCCACCCCACCTCTCTCTCTATCCCTCTTTCTCTCTCCTCCACTATGGGGTTCGCCCCTTTCTCTCTCTCCTCCTCCTCCCTCCCAACTTCCAACCCCCACCTACCCCATTAAAGGCCCTCCACTTCCCATAGCTGCCATTACTCCACCCCCATAGTCCCAAGGTAGAATCTCTCCCATTCCAACACTATCTTCTCTATTCCCACACAATCTTCCCCCATTCCAACACAATCACCCCCTTCCCCACACAATCCCTCAACTTCCAAGGCCATTTCAAATTTGAAATCCCTTCCCTCCAAGCTTTGGCCGCCCTTCCCTCTATCCCCTTTAGCCGAGGTCGCCCCCACCTCCCTCCATTCTTCTCCCCCCCTTGCAATCCCCATCCCCCCTTACCTCCAGCTGAAGCTTGCGCCCTCCCCCTCTTTGATGCGGGACGGACACGGGAGACGACACTATATGGTGCCACCCTCGGACTCTAGATGAAGACACGACCAGCAACACACACCAGGGAGACACTAAGCCCTACACTACGAGCTCCTAGTGGCGAAACGTCGCTAACAGAAGTGGAAGCTCACTCGTCGTCCCAAGCGAGGGAAAGCGCGGACCGTGCGCGGTTAAGGAACCGGCGGAGGTCAAGGGTAGTCCGACTCAACTTCCGGACTCGGATCGAGTCGCGGGACGGGTCACTCTCACTCTCACAGCGGTGACATGGACACACGGGCTAGTACCTACACTCTCGGCAGCGGCAAAAACCATATACTAGCTAAGCAAATGAACGCCAAGAGGTTCGGACCATTACCTCCACGCACCCGGCATGGCGAAGACAACCTCGGCCGACTTACGGACTCCCGGTTAACAATGATTACATCAATACACTAAGTCGGCCCACTCCACGCCGGGAGGTAAAAGGTCACATGTGGGGTCCGGGAATCACGCAACTCGGGTTGACGGGCGGCATCTTGATGTCGCCTGGCGGTGCCGAACTCCGCGTTTTCGTGCTTTCCGAACGGCAACTTCTACGGGCCCGCGGGGCCCACGGACGGCGCTGTCCTCTGGATCTGCGGGGGTGGGACCCACTGTGATGGGGACCCCTGGTGGCGCGTCTCCACGGATGGCGGTCGGCCAAGAACACCGATCAGGGGTCGATCGGTCCCGATTCCCAAGCTTTGAAGTTGCTGCCCACGGATTTTTAGTTGCTGTTTTCAGGCGCGCGCTCCGGCGAAAACAGCCGCTGCGAGCAATCCCGACGTCGGATCTGGACGCATGAGCTATCGTTGGAAAGCTCTCTTCAAATGCTTCGATCTAGACCCAGAGAGATCTTATGGATCTGGTCGGATCAGAACTTTATTGAATTTACAAGCCCCTATTGTACAGTAACCGAAATCTCAGATCTGCAGGGCACTTGTCTGAGAACCACCGTTGACCGCTAGTAAACCTCCGATTCAGCTCTTGAGATCTTCTTAAAAGTTGTAGGGTATCAAACCACGGAACTGGGACTATTTTTAGAATTTGATTTGGAGGTGCCTGCGATTTGTTATGATTTTTGGGGTGACTGGTAGTCGGATATGGGAACAGGTGGACAGAACTGTAGATGGGTCTGAGAACGAATTTTAGAAAATACGATATGGGCGAATCAAAAATTGAGAAAAATTGTGAGTGAAGGGGTGAATGAATGGAACCCCAAGTAAAATTGGGCGAACCAACAGAAATCAAAAAGTGGACCTAAGACATGAAAATCTGGCGAGAATGAAACTGGACAGAACTCTGGCAGAACCGAAATGGAAGAGTGGACGAAAATCAAAAAATATGAAACGAGATCTGAATGGCAAACCAAAATTTTTGGGATGTCCTTCACACCTCTGGAACATCCACTAAAATTCCTAGATCTATCTGAGCTCGTGGCTGAGACAAGAAATTCGTGGAAACTTCTGTGGTACTGCACGGGCAGAACTCCGTTGATGGCGGTGGCGGCTCGTGGCGGCGACCGGAACTGATAGGGTGGAGTCTCACCACCAGAAGGAAGCCTTCACAGCTTCAAGGGGAAGAGGGAGAGGAGGAGGGGGCGCACCAAGGCTGGAGCTTCAAACTTTTTCACAATTCTTATGGCATTAATTCTCCAAAATGAAAAAATACAAGCTTAAATAGGTTACATCTCTCATCCATCCACAACCGTAGGATCTAGGAGTGGGAGATGAAGGGCTGGGATGGCATGAGACACACACACACAAAATAAATAAAAAAATAAAGGGATGGGGGCGGCCCTTGGACCAAGGAGAGTGGCTTGACTTGGTAGGTGGGGTGGGTGGCCAAAATGTGGACTTTCCAAGCCACTTGTCCCCCACTTGGCCCACCCATCTAGAAGCCTCCATTTGACATGTTAACTGACCGCACATGGGGCCCATGGGTGAGGTGGCTCAATGGGATGGGGCCTGGGGGGCCCGTGGGGCCCACGGGATCTAAATTGCACATAAGCCCCTCTTACAATCAAAATAGCAAACCGAATACAACGAAATAAACACAAATTACACACACATAAAGTCTAACTAAATATGATAAATGCCGGGACTCAGGGGGGCGTCTCCAGGCTGTCTCCGAGCCAAATAGATGCTGAGGTGGCTCGAGTCGTGCTCCGTGTGTGGTACCGGTGGCTCGGCGTATCGCGCCGCTCAACTGCTCGGGTGTCCGCACCAATTCTCCCCGGGTGGGAAAAACTCGACCCTGTCGAGTAAGGGTCTGCATCGCTCCTGTATCGCTCCAAAAGGTCCGGATCGATCTGCTGCAACTCGCCATGTGTGATCCATGTGTCCTCAGTAGCGGGCCGTCCTCTCCATCGCACTAGGTAGCGCGGGTAAGATCCACTCCTGGTAACTGTCACTTGCTCATCCAGTATACGATCTATATGCTCACGCTGCCGTGAAAAAGGGGCTGGAGGTGGAAGTGGACACTCAGGTGTGGGATCACTCTCAAGGGGAGGAGATGGCTCAAAAGGCTCACTAGGGATCACCGCTGGGTCCCTATATGCAACAAGATCCGATATATTGAAGGTAGAGCTTATACCATATTCCTCGGGCAGGTCCACAACATACGCATTGGATCCAACGCGTTTCAACACTCTAAAGGGACCGGCTCCGTGAGCTTGCAACTTCTTAACGGTTCCAGAGGGAAACCGTTCAGGTCTTACCCTGATCATGACATATTCACCCTCTTGGAACTCTCGGTGGTGTCGATGGGCATCGGCTAGCTCTTTGTAACGTGCATTGCTGGCCTCACTCATGCAGACTCCTAACATGCCTAGCACTAGACTCGGCAGACTCACTATGCACTCCTAAAATGCTTAGCAAAATAAAAACACACGGATGCACACACAACCCTAAACAAACCTAATGTTAGTTCGACCCAATCATATGCAAGGTGGTCCAGGACATCCGAAGGTGTGCCATGCATACCCTAAGTGTGACTGAATGTCGGTACAACCATAAGACGGTCCTTTGGATTTGGGAGGTTTGGGTGGAACAGGAGGGTCGGGTGTCTCTCGCCCGTGAACGGACTCGGTGGGTGCCGATGGCCCGGTCCATGGGGGAGGGGTATAATGGTGACCTCCCCTAAAGAAGTGGAATGGAGATTGTGGACCAAGGGGACCACTAAGAAAGGGATCGAAGGGATCAAAGAATGTGTGACCCCTCGATATGGATTCCCTCATCTCAAGATCCCATGTGTGGAAGTCTAGAAGGTGTTGTTGATCTCCTTCATCCTTGAAGGGAGATGAGATGGTGGGGGTATGATGGTGGACTCTCTCAAAAAGGTGGAGTAAATATGGTGGGTCACGGGGTCCACAAGAGAATGGGTTGAAGGGATCAAAGAAGGTATGACCCCTCGGACTAGGCTTCCACAAATCACTGTCCCACATTTGGAAATCTTGGAGGTGTAAATGATCACCTTCATTCACTGTGAGAGATGGGACGACAGTCATAGGTAGAAAGTAAGATTCCTCCCTTGGGCAAAGGGGAATGAAGTCGGACTCGGCCGGCATAGGGAGGAGTAGAAGAACCTCCGTGGTAACATGACCCACGGTGTACACGGAGGTGATGGACCCCAAAGCGGGATGAGTGAAACTACGACCTGTGGGTCGGTCGAAGCCTGGAGCCAACAAGTGCGTAAATGTCCACTACCGGTCTAACCCTTTAAGAAGGTCATCCAATGTATCCACATAGTGACTAGACCGGAAAGTGGTATGAAATGAATTGATTGGCACCAGAGGTAGAATAGGGTCCATAGATGGGAAGGGAAGTGGGACCAAGCCCTTCTTGAGCCAGCTAAGAAGCGGCTCGGCTATGACAAGTATACCCGTTAGAAACACGGGTGGCTCGGGCTGAGGTGGCTCCAAATGAGATGGTTCCGAATTAAGATGGGAGGGTGAGTGTGATGGAGCTCTCATGGGTGGGGAAGGAGGATCCACTATGACGGGGAGAGGGATTGGGGACTCCGTTGATGGGGCCGGGTTAAGACTACCGGTGATGACCTCTTTAGGCTCGGGTAGGAGTACATCACTCGGAGTACGTGTCCTATCCACCCCATCCAACCGGTCCAAAATCATTTGCATAAGTTGGCAACGGAGTGGGTTGGAATAGGGATATCCTGGTGGACTCGCCCGCAGTCAACCGTCCTAGGATTGGGTCTTGGCTCATCTACGTGTGGGGCTCTTTGCCTCCGACTAGGACCCACTTGGTTGGAAGTGATTGGGTGGGGCCAGTTGGAGGTGACCGGTTGGGGCACGTAGATCTTCCTAAGCTCTCTCTTCATGTCCCACCATGACTCGATGGGCCATTGCTCCCTAACCTCTCTCATTCTTTCGATGTAATCCCACTTTTCGGTAGCCTCATGAAGAAGCCGCTCCTTGGCGAAAGAGAATTGCATTACCTCGGACATAGTATAACAATCAAAGTATGTGTCCATGGTGGCCTCCCACTTGAGGTAGTCGCCCGGGCCAATGGGGCCATAAAAATTCGAGGCTTCGGGCCTACGGAAGTGGAGTGGGTGGTTGCCAAGCCCATGGGTGGACCAACGGCCATATTGCCCGGGTGATGGGGATTCCATGTGAATTTGGCGGAACTACATGCTAGACATGCCGACACTTGGACAAGACCGACTGACTCTTATTGGACTACACACGAACTAGGAGACACAAACTGATGCAAACACCGACTAATGCACCTAGACCTAAACCAATATCCGGTACGTGGCGGAGTTAATCGATCCAAAGATCACTCCCGCAAGTGTGCGACCTCCCGATAGGTGTAGCCTAACGTTCGGACAACACCTTTTAAGATACCAAATTATCGGGATGAAATACAATTTTAAAACACCTTTTTTTGTTTATTTTGAAAGTAATGATGGTCCTAGACTCGACTTAGACCATGATGCATGCAAGACTTATGCAAGACTACCCTAGACTCAACTCGCTCTGATACCAAACTGATGCGGGACTGACACGGGAGACGACACTATATGGTGCCACCCTCGGAATCTAGATGAAGACACGACCAGCAACACACACCATGGAGACACTAAGCCCGACACTACGAGCTCCTAGTGGCGAAACGTCGCTAACAGAAGTGGAAGCTCACTCGTCGTCCCAAGCGAGGGAAAGCGCGGACCGTGCGCGGTTAAGGAACCGGCGGAGGTCAAGGGTAGTCCGACTCAACTTTCGGACTCGGATCGAGTCACGAGACGGGTCACTCTCACTCTCACAGCGGTGACATGGACACACGGGCTAGTACCTACACTCTCGACAGTGGCAAAAGACCATATACTAGCTAAGCAAATGAACGCCAAGAGGTTCGGACCATTACCTCCACGCACCCGGCGTGGCGAAGACAACCTCGGCCGACTTACGGACTCCCGGTTAACAATGATTACAACAATACACTAAGTCGGCCCACTCCACGCAGGGCGGTAAAAGGTCACATGTGGGGTCCGGGAATCACGCAACTCGGGTTGACGGGCGGCATCTTGATGTCGCCTGGCGGTGCCGAACTCCGCGTTTTCGTGCTTTCCGAACGGCAGCTTCTACGGGCCCGCGGGGCCCACGGACGGCGCTGTCCTCTGGATCTGCGGGGGTGGGACCCACTGTGATGGGGACCCCTGGTGGCGCGTCTCCACGGATGGCGGTCGGCCAAGAACACCGATCAGGGGTCGATCGGTCCCGATTCCCAAGCTTTGAAGTTGCTGCCCACGGATTTTTAGTTGCTGTTTTCAGGCGCGCGCTCCGGCGAAAACAGCCGCTGCGAGCAATCCCGACGTCGGATCGGGACGCATGAGCTATCGTTGGAAAGCTCTCTTCAAATGATTCGATATAGACCTAGAGAGATCTGCTGGATCTGGTTGGATCAGAACTTTATTGAATTTACAAGCCCCTGTTGTACAGTAACCGAAATCTTAGATCTGCAGGGCACTTGTCTGAGAACCACCGTTGACTGCCTAGTAAACCTCCGATTCAGCTCTTGAGATCTTCTTCAAAGGTGTAGGGTATCAAACCACGGAACTGGGACTATTTTTAGAATTTGCGTTGGAGGTGGCTGCTATTTGTTATGATTTTTGGGGTGACTGGTAGTCGGATATGGGAATAGGTGGACAGAACTGTAGATTGGTCGGAGAACGAATTTTAGAAAATATGAGATGGATGAATCAAAAATTAAGAAAAATTGTGGGTGAAGGGGTGAATGAATGGAACCCCAAGTAAAATTGGGCGAACCAACAGAAATCAAAAGGTGGACCTAAGATATGAAACTCAGGCGGGGATGAAACTGGACAGAACTCTGGCAGAACCGAAATGGAAGAGTGGACGAAAATCAAAAAATATGAAACGAGATCTGAATGGCAAACCAAAATTTTTGGGATGTCCTTGACACCTCTGGAACATCCATTAAAATTCCCAGATCTATCTGAGCTCGTGGCTGAGACAAGAAATTCGTGGAAGCTTCTGTGGTACTGCGCGTGCAGAACTCCGTTGATGGCGGTGGCGGTGCGGTGGCGGCTCGTGGCGGCGGCGGCGGCGACCGGAACTGATAGGGTGGAGTCTCACCACCAGAAGGAAGCCTTCACAGCTTCAAGGGGAAGAGGGAGAGGAGGAGGGGGCGCACCAAGGCTGGAGCTTCAAGCTTTTTCACAATTCTTATGGCATTAATTCTCTAAAATGAAAAATACAAGCTTAAATAGGTTACATCTCTCATCCATCCACAACCGTAGGATCTAGGAGTGGGAGATGAAGGGCTGGGATGGCATGAGACACACACACACAAAATAAATAAAAAAATAAAGGGAGGGGGGCGGCCCTTGGACCAAGGAGAGTGGCTTGACTTGGTAGGTGGGGTGGGTGGCCAAAATGTGGACTTTCCAAGCCACTTGTCCCCCACTTGGCCCACCCATCTAGAAGCCTCCATTTGACATGTTGACTGACCGCACATGGGGCCCATGGGTGAGGTGGCTCAATGGGATGGGGCCTGGGGGGCCGGTGAGGCCCACGGGGTCCAAATTGCACATAAGCCCCTCTTACAATCAAAATAGCAAACCGAATACAACGAAATAAACACAAATTACACACACATAAAGTCTAACTAAATATGATAAATGCCGGGACTCAGGGGGGCGTCTCCAGGCTGTCTCCGAGCCAAATAGATGCTGAGGTGGCTCGAGTCGTGCTCCGTGTGCGGTACCGGTGGCTCGGCGTATCGCGCCGCTCAACTGCTCGGGTGTCCGCACCACTCTTCCTCCATCTCCCCTCCACACCTCCCACAACCCCCCCTCTCACCCTTCATCCACCTCCCCTTCACCACATACCCCATTCTCCTTCTTCTTTCTAGGCATTGGAAGCTGTCCCTAGGTTGCTGCTTGCCATCCAGAAGTTGCAGGTGAACCAGCAACTTGCAGCGGCCACCACGACTTCTTACGGATGAGTTTGAAGACCCAAGAGCCCCCATTGGAAGCGTCTACCGGTCTCCTTCGTAACGGCAGTGGTTTTATCTTCTTCCGATCTGTGTGCTGCTCAGGAGATCCTTTCTCCCACGACTGCACATAGTTATCCCTGCTAAGTACCAGAACAGGATTAGAAGCTCTTCCACGATGAACCTCGGAAAACTCAGCCCACAAGCTCTTCTATAAAGTTCTTCTCCTTCCTGTCTACTTTCAGAATCAAGAAGCGGAATCCTGTTCGGCATCCGGTAGCATAAGTTATCATTTTTCTCCCTCAGCTCTGTCGTCCTGCTACCCACAGTCTGCATCGACTAGTCGCCATTTTTCTGCATCCCCTAGTCTTCTCCGACATCGGTTGGCTTTCCCGTCAGTTTTGCTGCGAAGAGGACTCGTCCACAATTCCAACGACTCTGACGGTGCTCGATTCCGCGGTCAGGAGCTGCCGGGGCGTTCTCTGCAATCTGCTGTTAGAAGTCTGCAACTGCAGGTCAGAGAATCTGAAGCTCTGTTCAAACCTCCATCCCGGTCAGCAGCGGCTCCAGAAGAAATTAAAGAAATTCTGAGGCATTCCCTTCCCAGCTACGAAGATTTCCCCATTGGTCTCGCCCTCTGCAAAATTCCTGATCGAGTTCTGCAGCTTCAACACCATCTATCAGTCCCCTATTACAGAGGGCAGACAGATTTGGCATCACCACTTCTATATCGTTTTAGCCCTAGTTTGCCCCACCCCGCTTCGACGGCTGAAGGCCCCTCCCTGTGCGGAGGTAGTTTTGATTGTAATCCATTAACCCCCATCCCAAGATCCCCCTCCTGCGAGAGGTGTAGTATTGTACTCATTTGGGCAGGTCAAGCTACCCCGGCGCGGCGTGTGGGGATCCACCCGCCTCCCCGCTCGCCCTCGTCTCCGACCGGGATCGGTTTCTTCAAACCGGTGGAGTAAGTGCTCTAAACCCTTGCTCATTGTGCTTGTCTTTCAATATTAGTTCTTAGTTCCGCTGGCCGTGAGAGGGAGAGCTCGGTCCTCAAGCCCCGTTGTCTTGAGTGATCACCGTGGTGAAGAGGGTAACCCGTGCCTTTGGCACTTTGTCGGCCGCATTGAATTGGGCATCCACATCCATTGGGAATCAAACATTGGTCTTGCTGGCCCTCTACCAGCAAGGGTCCAACCCCACATCCTCCACTTGGCATTGCCAAGTCACCCTGGGCTTGGGTGAGTGTCGATAGAGCGGTGGCCCAATTCGGCCCATTTGAATGCGATTGTGCTTGCATGCATTAGGTCCGAGGTTGTGTCACATCAATTGGTATCAGAGAAAGTCATTGACTTGTCTCTATCAAGTCAAGTCCTAGGGCATGCTTGCTTTGGTGTCATCATCAATCCGACCCTTGCATTGATCCCCCCGATCATCATGACCACCTACTTAGCCTACTCACCACCCATAGACTTCATCCTAGATAGGGATATTACCTTTGACGGATCATGTTCTAGTGACTATCTTAGGTGGGAGGCTATGATAGAAAAGTACTTCGAAAAGACTTGGGTATATGGACCGGCGAGAGTCCGAAAGGCCAAGGGACGACTTCGGGGTCAAGCCAAAAGTAAGTGGGAACACATAGAGGGCTTAAGGAGGGTTGGAAGACAAGAACCTATTCACTCATGGGAAGAGATGAAGGTATAACTTAGAAAGATCTACATCCCCAAACATTCCCACCCCTCCTACTCAAGCACCTCTAACCCGAGGAGCACTACCACTCCTCCATCCCCACCCGGCCAACTTGAGACCGACCTTTGGTCTCCACCCCCACCACCCCCAACAATTCATCTCTCAACCATCATAACAACACTTCACGACCAAGTCCTCTCCCTTAAGACCCAAATAAACCAAACAACCACCTCTCCAGCAAATCCCATGAGGATCCCCACACTCCAACCAAAACCTCCTTCCGCAAACATATCTATCCAAACTCAATTGGCCCCCACTACCACCTCTCCACAGCCGGCCGATCCCAAGGGGAAGAGACCCCTAACCGACCCAGTTTCCCTAATAAGGACCACCACTCACCCTATTCTCACCATTCAAACCCAAGTAGACCCCATGTCCATCCCTCCACCTAGAACCATGACGGATACCACCACCCAACCCAAATCCTGTCACCCAACCCACCTTCCACTTCCAACCCTAATCCTACCCCAACCTAGACCTCCACTACTCTCACTCCCAAACCACACCCTACCAATCCCAATCCAAGTTTCCCTTTACCCTCTACCCTGGGAACACCACACACAAACCCTCATCACCCCAAAAGACTCTCTCACCTCCTTGGTAGCAGAACTCATACCCAATCCAATAGTTGTGAGCACTCCAAACCCACCCCCCACTTTGGAGGAAACTCAAGTCCAAGCTAAAGAAGAAACCTCACACGATGGTCTTTACCGTACACCACCCTCTCTAGTTGGGGCGGAGCTCATCTTAGGAGAACCCATTGTTAGTTGGCTAAAGGAGAGCCCAATTCGAGAGACCCCGGCCCATGTTTTCCCTCCCATAGAACGAGACCTTCCCATAGTGCCCTTCTTCTCCTATCACACCACAATCCAAGCATCCTATCAAGTGGAGACCTTAGAGGACCTTCTCAATGGCATAGCATGGCAATTAGAGATGACTAGCATGTTGACCCCTATGGTCGAACAACCTAGGAGCCTTAGCCTCCTACACCTATGCATAGGGTCTATCACCTCGGTTTGCACCATTGGTTGCTACACTAGCGACCTCCTTCTATTCCTCCCTACACCCGATGAGCCCAACCTTCTCCTCGATTTAGAGCTTCTTATCTCGGGTAGAAAGCCAAGCCCTCCACTCATGGCCGACCCACTTGTCAAGAACATTGGCCCAACTATCATGGAGAAGGATGACTTAGCACCTTTTAAGGATCTTGAGGACATGGAGTTCCTCCCCCTAGGTGACCCATTTTATGATCCATATGATCAATTCCAATGGGAGTCAAGGGACTCATATGACCCAACCATCTTACCAACCACCCACCCTTTCCTACCCTCACCCACCATATTGGGCTAAACCCACCTCATCCATGACCCGAGTTACACCTTGGGAGCCATAACCTTGGGCCACATATCCCTAGGTAATAAGGTTGTGCCCCACCCCATGACGACCACCTTCTTAGATCCGTTCGATCCTTTCCAATGGGAGTTCAAAGGTTGTCCCACACCTATACACATGGAAGTCACCTTTGGGAAAAGTATGCATGTGTCTAGGCTTACCACACCCCTTGGCATGAACACTATGTTGGGTCCATTCATTCATATCACCCACATGTCAAGTAGAAAGTATGAGTGGTCCATATTCGGATGTCATGGTCCACCTTCATTCATCATGGGTCTTAAGCACGTCAGAGGCATCTACAGATGTCCGGGTCCACCGATATTTATCACCAATTTGCATGATAGGGCCACCTACGGGTGCCCCGGCCCACCTAGGCTGACCAAAGACTACACTGCATCATTACATGATAGGTCTACTTTTGGTTACCCAGGTCCACCCATCACTCCTAGAATGTCTGCATTCACAACATTGCATGAAGAGATCCGCAAGCACATTAGCAAGAAGAATGTGACTGATAAAAGGGTGGCCGACTCTCATCGGCGTCACCAAGAATTCCACATGGGTGACTTTGTGATGGTGAGGAAGGAGAGGCTCTCCCCGGGAGTCATCTCCAAATTGAGGCTATGTGGGGCTGGTCCCTTCTAGGTCTTGAGGCGCATTGGCGCTAATGCCTATGAGTTAGATCTCCCCGAGGAGTATGGAGTGAGTCCCACATTCAATGTAGCCGACCTAGTGCCTTATAAGGGACCCACGGTGGTACCTAGTGAGGATATTGAGCCTATTCCCTCCGTTGAGAGAGCACCCACCCGTGAGGAGAGACCACCAGCCAAGAGAGCCCAGTGTGAGCGCATTGAACGAATATTGGATGAACAAGTCACTACCACCCGGAGCAAGGTATACGAGCGCTATCTCGGCAGGTGGATGGATCGGTCTCATTCGGAAGACCTAAGGGCTGTACCACTTCTACACCCTCCGAGGAGGGAAGGACACTTACTCGACGGAGTCGAGTTCTCCGCATCCCGGGAGTATGATGGGGACATCACCTCCCATGCCCATGTTCACAGCTCGTCTCCTCGCCCCGGTTGCATCTGGCATGGTCTAGTTATCTAATTTTGAGTCCTACGTAATTTTTATTTGAGTCATTTGATGTAATTTACATTTTACTTGAGTCATGTCCCTAGGTCTTGTGCTTATTTTTCTAAGTTTGAGTGTCATTAGATTGTGTAATGTGTTATTGGGCCCAATTCTTCAGGCTTGGCCCATGAGCCCCCCCTACCCCTTCGGTTATTTGTTATTGAGTCTTTTGTAAGGGACTTATTGTAAAATATGGGTTTCCTATATATAGGGCCCCATTTCCTTCATTTGGAGGTAATGAATGATTCAATACAAAAGATTTCCATTTGAGTATTCAAATCTAGTTCTAGTGGAGTGAATCCTATAGTTGGGTGAGAAGCCCTAGGGGAGTGAATCCTATAGTTGGGTGAGAAGCCCTAGGGGAGTGATTCCCCACCCCACCTCTCTCTCTATCCCTCTTTCTCTCTCCTCCACTATGGGGTTCGCCCCTTTCTCTCTCTCCTCCTCCTCCCTCCCAACTTCCAACCCCCACCTACCCCATTAAAGGCCCTCCACTTCCCATAGCTGCCATTACTCCACCCTCATAGTCCCAAGGTAGAATCTCTCCCATTCCAACACTATCTTCTCTATTCCCACACAATCTTCCCCCATTCCAACACAATCACCCCCTTCCCCACACAAGCCCTCAACTTCCAAGGCCATTTCAAATTTGAAATCCTTTCCCTCCAAGCTTTGGCCGCCCCTCCCTCTATCCCCTTTAGCCTAGGTCGCCCCCACCTCCCTCCATTCTTCTCCCCCCTAGCAATCCCCATCCCAACTTACCTCCAGCTGAAGCCTGCGCCCTCCCCCTCTTCCTCCATCTCCCCTCCACCATTAGACCCCCTCCACACCTCCCACAACCCCCCCCTCACCCTTCATCCACCTCCCCTTCACCACATACCCCATTCTCCTTCTTCTTTCTAGGCATTGGAAGCTGTCCCTAGGTTGCTGCTTGCCGTCCAGAAGTTACAGGTGAACCAGTAACTTGCAGCGGCCACCACGACTTCTTCCGGATGAGTTTGAAGACCCAAGAGCCACCGTTGGAAGCGTCTACCGGTCTCCTTCGCAACGGCAGTGGTTTCGTCTTCTTCCGATCTGTGTGCTGCTTAGGAGCTCCATTCTCCCACGACTGCACATAGCTGTCCCTACTGAGTACCAGAACCGGATTAGAAGCTCTGCCATGACGAACCTAGGAGGAATCAGCCCACAAGCTCTTCTATAAAGTTCTTCTCCTTCCTGTCTACTTTCAGAATCAAGAAGCAGAATCCCGTTCGGCATCCGGTAGCAGAAGTTATCATTTTTCTCCCTCAGCTCCATCGTCCTGCTACCCATAGTCTGCATCGACCAGTCACTATTGTTCTGCATCCCCTAGTCTTCTCCGACATCAGTTGGCTTCCCCGTCAGTTTTTCGCTAAGAGGAATTGTCCACGATTCCAACGACTCTGACGGCGCTCGATTCCGAGGTCGGGAGCTGCCGGGGCGTTCTCTACAATCTGCTGTTAGAAGTCTGCAACTGCAGGTCTGAGAATCTGAAGCTCTGTTCAAACCTCCATCCCGGTCAGCAGCGGCTCCAGAAGAAATTAAAGAAATTCTGAGGCATTCCCTTCCCAGCTACGAAGAGTTTCCCACTAGTCTCGCCCTCGGCAAAATTCCTGATCGAGTTTTGCAGCTTCAACACCATCTGTCAGTCCCCTATTGCAGAGGGCAGACAGATTTGGCATCACCACTTCTATATCATTTTAGCCCTAGTTTTCCCCACCCCGCTTGGCCGGCTGAAGGCCCCTCCCTGTGCGGAGGTAGTTTTGATTGTAATCCATTAACCTCCATCCCAAGATCCCCCTCCTACGAAAGGTGTAGTATTGTACTCATTTGGGCAGGTCAAGCTACCCCGGCGCGGCGTGTGGGGATCCACCCGCCTCCCCGCTCGCCCTCGTCTCCGACCGGGACCGGTTTCTTCAAACCGGTCGAGTAAGTGCTCTAAACCCTTGCTCATTGTGCTTGTCTTTCAATATTAGTTCTTAGTTCCCCTGGCCGTGAGAGGGAGAGCTCGGTCCTCAAGCCCCGTTGTCTTGAGTGATCACCGTGGTGAAGAGGGTAACCCGTGCCTTTGGCACTTTGTCGGCCCCATTGAATTGGGCATCCACATCCATTGGGAATCAAACATTGGTCTTGCTGGCCCTCTACCAGCAAGGGTCCAACCCCACATCCTCCACTTGGCATTGCCAAGTCACCCCGGGCTTAGGTGAGTGTCGATAGAGCGGTGGCCCAATTCGGCCCATTTGAATGTGATTGTGCTTACTTGCATTAGGTCCGAGGTTGTGTCACATCAATCCTTTCTTCCCAATCTTTTTTATTAGACTTGACAGTCTTTGCCAGCAACGTACATAGTGTCTTGTTGAATGCTTCTGCAAGTCCATTGGCTTGAGGGTTGTAGGGGGACGATGTCCTCCAGTCAATCTTGTATTTGTCGGCTAGCCGATAAACCTTCTGGTTCCTAAAATGGCTGTCATTATCAGAGATGATTCGGCTGGGGATCCTGAACTGGAATATTATATTCTGCCGGAAGAATCTTGCAACTAGTTCCCCTGTTACATCTCTTAGTACTACCGCCTCCGCCCACCTGGAGAAGTAGTCTATAGCTGCTAAGATATATTTGCACCCTGATGAAGATGCTGGTAGCGGCCCTACCATGTCCGTGCCCCACTGGGCGAACGTCCAGCTTGGCAAGGTGGGATGCAGTGGCACTGGAGGTCTCCTTGCCATGTTAGCGTGTTCTTGACACTTCTGACAAGCTTTGGCGAACTTGCAGCAATTATCAAATATAGTGGGCCAATAATAACCCAATTTCTTTACCTCAATTTTCATCTTTGGGCCAGCCTGGTGTGCTCCAGCTGATCTCGCATGGACTTCTTGCATCACCTGTCCCGCCTCTGTTGAAGACAAGCAATGAAGCAAGACTTTCCTTCGGGCATCTGCCATTATTCGAAACAGGGTTCCGCTTCTCATCTCGCAAGAGTCCTTGACCCTCATAAGCTTCATTCTCTGTTCTTTTTCTTTCGGGAGCTGCTGATGTTGGAACCAACGTAGGAGATGTTCTCGCCAATCAGGCTGCTAAACCTCTTCGACGACTGCCACCTCGACCTCTTGTTCGTCGACTAAGACCTCTGTTACACTGGGGACTAGCCGGCGATTGATCACTGTTATATTCAGGCTTGCGTCTGGCGGGACCGCCAATGAACTGGCTAGCTTAGCGAGGGCGTCTGCCTGAGCATTCCGACCTCGGTTGATGTGCTTGATGCTGATGAAGTAGAATCTTGACATCAGGCGGGTTGCCAGCTGGTGATAGGGGAGAAGCTCTTGCTTTCGCACATCGAACTCTCCTTCCAGTTGTTTTATAACTAGCATTGAGTCTCCGAATGCTTCCACCATCTAAATTCCCATGGATAGAGCAATTTGCAACCCGATTATCAGAGCTTCATATTCTGCTTCATTGTTTATGCAATGTTTGTTTATGGAGTAGGATGTGTGCACCACTTCTCCTTCTGGGGATTTCAGGACTATGCCTGCCCCTGCCCTGACCCTGGCCGATCCAGCGGCAGAGGTGTCAATTCTGGAAGCGCCATCGAAATATAGCTGCCATAAGGAGGGCTGCACCTGAACGGCTTCCAGGGTTTCATCTTCAGGAAGCTCCGGTTCCAGCGGGCAGTCCCCAGGTACTGGGTGCTCGGCAAAGAAATATGCAATAGCTTGGCCCTTGACGGCCTTGCGCGGTACATAGGAGATGTCAAACTCCATAAGGATTACCGCCCATTTGCCCAGGCGACCTTTGAGTGCCGGCTGGGACATAATATATTTCAGGGGATCCTCTTTGGATACCAAGCTGATTTCATGCGACAACATGTAGTGTCGGAGCTTCTTAACTACGAAGACCAGTGCCAGACAGACCTTCTCAATATAAGTATATTTCTCCTCAGTTCTGACCAGCCTCCGACTGAGGTAATAGAGGGCTTGCTCTTTCCCTTCTTCATTATTCTGGGCCAGCATTACCCCCATGGAGTTATGTGTAGCTGCTATATATAGTATCAATGGCCGTCCTTTCACCGGTACGCCCAGCACTGGAGGAGTCTTCAGATAGACTTTTAGCTTATCGAAGGCTATCTGGTAGTCTTCATCCCAATAAAAGGGGACATCTTTCATCATCAACTTGTTGAAAGGCTGACATCGCCCTCACAAGTTGGAAATGAACCGCCGGATATAAGCCAAGCGGTCCTGTAGTGATCTCAACTCGGAGAGGTTCCTTGGCGGAGGTAGCTCCTGAATTGCTCTGATTTTTACGGGGTCTATCTCTATCCCCCGATATCGGATAATGAAGCCGAAGAATTTTCCGCTCGATACTCCGAATGCACATTTTATGGGGTTCATCTTCAGCTCATGCTGCCTCAGCCTCTGAAAAACAATCCGGAGGTCTTGCAGATGGTCTTCTTTTCTTCTGGTTTTGACCACCAGATCATCTATGTAGCACTCGACCTTGTGGTAGAGCAACTCGTCAAAGATTTTGGTCATTGCACGCTGATAAGTTGTGCCAGCATTCTTTAGTCCGAACGGCATCCTCTTATAATGATAAATGCCTTTAGGGGTTCGGAAAGCAGTATGGACCCGGTCATGCTCTGCGATCCAGATCTGGTTGTACTCCATGAACGATAGGGCCTCGTGACCGGTTGTGGCATCGATCATGACTTCCGTTATTGGCACCGGAAAGTCATCTTTGGGGTAGACTTTATTTAGATCTCGGAAGTCGACACATATCTGGATCTGTCCATTCTTCTTTTTCACGGGGACGATGTTTGCCAGCCATGTGGTGTACTGGTTTTTATCAACAAATCCCATGTCAATGAGCTTGTCGACTTCAGCACAAATTTGGGTAATGAGTTCTGGCCTCATGCGCCGTGGTGGTTGCTTCACCGTCTCGGCCTCAGGGCTGATTGCCAGCTCATGTTGCAAGACAGCGGGGCTTAGACCCGGCATTTCTTTGTAAGTCCAGGCAAAGCAATCCCGGTACTCTAGCAGCAGCTGGACGTACAGCTCCCGTTCTTCTGGGGACAGTTGGGCATTGAGGAAGGTAGGTCTAGGGTCCTCCTTATTTCCTACGTTGACTTCTATCAGTTCATCGACTGTGGCTTGGCCTCCGTCTTCTATCTCCGGAGGTGCCGGTTGGAGGTCAACGAAGTCTGGAATACCATCTTGAGGGTCGAGTACTTCGACTTCCTCGTCAGACACCATCAGAACTTCTTGAGGATTCTCTGTTTCTTGTGCTAGCGGCTGCACGGATTGTTCTATTAGCAAATCCACTACCGTTGCAGCTCCCAAGGGCGAGAGGGCAGCCTCTATCCTTGTAGATGAGGTTACAGCCGTGACAGGCTGGTAGTTGTTTATTGCCGGGCTTGGACAGCGTCCCAGTTTTGTAGCAGAAGTTGAGGAGGTCTCGCCTTCTGGGGCAGTTGTATCTTCCGTAGAAGTGGCTTTTCCTTTCTTTGTAGCTTGTTCCCCTTGATCGGAGTCGACTGAGGCTTCCCTGATTGGCCGAAGGGGTGTTGAAGTTACCATAAGTGGGACTCCACTGGAGGGAGAAATTCCCGCTTCTTTAGTATCTTCGGCTTCACTACTGCTAGCCGTATCAAATTTGGCTTGAAGGGCTGCCTCTTCAGGGTAGACCTGTTCCCAGCATCGGCAGGAAGTCATGGTCTCTGCTTCTTGATTTCCGGGTTGAGCCAGTTCAACATGCTCAGCTTCCGCCGGGTATTCATCAAAAGTTGCCCCCAGCGGGCCATCTTCAGTAGGATAGAAGGCGGAGATGGTGCCCACCTCGTATCGCCCACTGTAATAATATTCTTCCAGGGTGAAGCCCAACCCCGGATGTTGAGAGACACGTCTCATTTCCTTATCCAGATTTGCGGGATACCATATTTTCTGGAAAGCTTCCTTGCGCTTTTGAGACTGATCGGGGGGAATGTGCTGCTTCTGAAACATCATGGCCATCCGATCAGTTGTAAATGCTAGACCCTGGACAGGAACCGGTGGGTTGCTTATATCTTCGGGGAGGCTGCAGTCTGTGTCTTCCCGAGTAGGGTGCTCTTCAGCCGTATAGAACAAGCTGCTAGGTCCATCTTCATGTGTCACCTCCCAAGTTTTGAAAGGCTCGACAGTAGGGTTATCAAGGCCGGGAGTTAGCTTGGTAAGGCCATACGAGATTTCAATATGATTGTGCCGCCGAGCGACCCGCACTTCATTAGCTTCAAGGTATAATATTGGGGGTGCTGTTCTGCCCACGTCCCCGGATGCTGTGATATGGGAGACCACCTTGGGCTTGACATATCCACGCGGCGGTGGTGGATACCAACTGCTGCCGGATGTGCTTCTTGATGCCCCCGCAGGGGTCTTAGCTTCAGAGGTCTTCTGGGAAGGCCCTGTATATAGGTTGGTGTTGATGCTCGACAGTCGTTGTTAAATATGCCGTGCCACACAAATTTCAAATATTTATAACCGCACTCACTCACTTATGGATTTGAAAACATGAGTACAATGGTAAGTACGGGTCGATCCCACGGGGAGAGAATATTTGATTTTAGGTCAAGTTGGACATATCCTTATGTTTGGAAAATCAAATGTTGTATTTTGGAGTGCGATTATGAAAACTTAAGTTGGAAAACATAACAGAATTCAAGTGAAAATAGGGGTTGGAAGAAAAAGTATAACTTCAAATATAGACGGAATTAGAAGAAGTGTAAAACATGAATGTTGTAGAGAATTGAAAGAGGAAGAACTTTGATGAAGAACATAGACACTGAAAATAAGAGGAAGGCAATGAAAAATCAAGATCTATCACTGCTGGTGAATAGTAACTGACAGAAAAATAGCACCTTGAAAAATTAATTCTAACTCTAAAAACACACAGAATTAGACAAAGTGGTAGAAGAATGAAATGGAGATCTATAAGAGAGGAACAAAGTTGATGAAGAACTCAGATTGAAAAGAGGTCTAGAAAGGCTTAAAAACATAAGAAAATTAGAATGTCTCACCACGGATGAATAGTAAACACCTAAAAAAGCACTTAAGAAAACGGACCAGAACTCTATGAAGTAGGAAGAATTTGAAGAAATGATCAACAGAGAAGTTGAAGAGCACTTGAAAACAAACAACGTTTATGAAGAACACAAATTGAAATGAGGATTACAATCATGCAAAATAAGGCTAGGAAAAGGCTGAATTCAAAAATGAAACTTTTATTGAAAGAACTTCAACTTACAACTTTGACTTCAAAAGCTTGTAAAATATAACTCTAATCAACAACTTCAGAAAAATAAAGAACAAACTTACATTAAACATGATCCATAGCTAGCTCTCTCTCCCTTTCAACCTTCACTAACAACTAACAACACTTACTAACTCCCTTCATTCAAGACCAATGCACCCTTTATATAGGGGTTACAAAAACACTCCATCAATACAAACAAGTGTACCCAATTTTAGCCTAAAATGGTAGGCAGGTAGGTTCTGCCCACTTTGCCATTTTTTTCGGATTTTTCTGAATTTTTTTGGTATTTTATGGCCTTTTCTTCTCCTTCTTTCTCTCTTTCTCTTTCTGCGGGCGCAACACGCCGACCGGCCGACCGGTTAGGCGGCCGGCGCCGTGGGCCCGCTTGCGCCCGCCTTCTCACCAGCCGCCGCGTGTCGCACGCCACCTTCGCCCCTCGCGCCGCTCCGGCCCCCGCCACCTGCCACGACCCCCCCGCTGCTGCCTCCGCCTTCGCCCGCCGATCGCCACGCACCCCCCCCGCCTTCGCCTTTCCTCGCCTCGTCGCCCGTGCGGGCGGCGAGGCGGGAAGGGGCGGGGGCGGGTTTCAAACATTTTTTTTTGTTTTTTTTAATATATATATATATATATATATATATATAGCTATGTATATATCTATAAATAGTTAGAAAATTCTAAAAAATAGTAAATAAATTTATTTTTTGTCTAAAAAATTTTTCTTTCCTTTTTGAACAAGTCCTTGGGCTTTTGGCCCATTCAAAATAATATTTTTATTTTCTTTATTTTCTTTTTCGTGGAGCTTTTCTCGTACTACGTGCCTGCATAAATACATAAAAATGTAATTAAAATTTATTTAATTTCAGAAAAATAAACATTTGATACAAAATCAACAATAAGTGTGAGAAGTGTATATTGATCATAATTTAAGCTCATAAAAATGTGAATAATTATGAATTAACAAGGAAAAATACACACTTATCAGTTGGCATCTACCAAATGACATTCAAATACCTCGAATAGGTGGGGGTATGCAAATATCCTCTCCTCTTTCCCTTGGAGACTGTACTTGATGCATTCGTGGAGCGTGGAGGGCACCACCATATTTTCATGCAGCCATGGGCGGCCGAGCAGTGCTTTGTACGAGGTGCGAGAGTCAATGACATGGAATTGCACCGTCGTAGTGAAATTTGCTAAGGTGAGGGTGAACTCTGCCACTCCCATTGACACTTCACATTTTTGATTGAAGCCGGCGATACGCATATCTCCGACTTTCTCAAGATGCACGTTAAAGTGGTGCCTCTCATATATTCTATAAGGCAGGATGTTGACCGCTGCACCGGGGTCAACCAGAATCTTGTTCAGCTCCCTTCCATTCAGGTGCCCCTTCATATACAGCGGCCTGTTGTGGCTGATGGTGGGCAGCAGCATATCGTCTGGAGTGAAGGTCATGCTAGCCTCTGGCATTGCTTCAGCCAGACATGTCTCAAAATGAGCAGGCATCTGGAGAGCAGTAACAATCACCTGTCTAGTCTTTTCACTCAAAGAAAGGATCTCCCAGATTGTAAATCGAGCAGGGAGCTTCTTGAGTAGCTTTATTATTCGGCTCCCAGCTCGGACATTAGAGAGCTTCATCTCTTCAGCCCATCTGGGCTTGGGGAGGTTTTGATTTGCGGGCCCTGAGGGACCTGCTTCATCTTCCTCAGATTCGGCACCCTTCTGGCTGGTACCGACTCCTGGGTTTTCTTTGTCAGCTACTGCGGGGCAAGCTCCATCTGCGTTTGGATCTTCGGCAGATTGTGCTAGCTGCGGGTGAACGGCCCCAGGTGTAGGGTTGGCCTCCTGGCAAGGCTACTTCCCCTTGGACATCTTCATGAATTCAAGAAATGAAGGGACCCCCTTGCCCCCACTCTTGTTATATAGGCCTGACGGAGGAGGGATTTGGACTCCCTTGACCTCCGGCGGAGGTGTCTTGTAGGGTTGCTCCCCCCTGAACATGATGTTGTGATTGGGTGGCGGCTGGCGCCCCCATTTTCGGCCTGACCGAGTGGCATGTGCAACAGTTGTAGCCTCGACCTTGCCTCCCCCAGCATGGGGTGTGAAACAAATTTCCTCTTCTTCCTCCTCTCCGGGCAGGTTGAAGAGTGCTGATAGAGTATGATAGGAAACAACCTGCACTTTATCGGCCTCAGCGACCTTCCTTTTCTTCTTCTTTTGTTTCTTCTTCTTTTTTGCTTCTGCGGGCGGGTGCCCCCAGAACAGACTGCCCTTTCTGTCGGTGCCTCTTCAGCTTCCTCCTTTTATTCAAGTGAGAGCTGCTCTAGTTCTTGCCATGGGACATGGTCCCGCACCAGCAAGGGCTTCAGTTCGGGCTGCACGTATTCGTCCAGCCCCTTAATGAGGTTTTACAGTCGAGGGACCCCAGGATTGGTCTCTTTAACCACTGGCAGCGAAGTTTGTCTCCTCCGATTATGTGTAGGTATCCTGACAGTTGTAGGTGGAGTGACCCATACGGGCACTACCACTGACGGAGCAGGCTGGGGTGTGACACCACGGATATGTGCCCCCTCTTTCGGGCGAGGTGCCCTCTTTTTCTTGTGATTCACAGGGACCTGCTGCCATCCCTGCTGTTCTTTCGCGGGCTCCAAGAAATGAGCTTCATAGGTGCTCTGCGTGCTTGTTTCAGAGATCTCCTCGGGCAGTGCCTGGTATAGGGAGATCATGTTGACTCCTACCCTCCTCTGAGGGGCTTCATGTAGCTGAGGAGGGTCCACTTTGTACTCTCCCAGCTCAATTTCATTCTTCTTCACCATCCCTTCGATGATGTCCTTGAAAACATAGCAGTCTTCGATTGGATGCCCCAACATCTGGTGGTAGGGGCAGAATCTTGGACTGTCTTTTCTCTTTAAGTCCTCCGGCCTCCTTGGCTCTGGCAGGGTGACCATGCTATATTCCGTTACCCAGTCGAACAGAACCCGGGTCTTGTCCTTTGGAAAGGAATAGGCCTTCTTCATCTTGTCCCTCAGCGAAGGACCTTCTTTTCCATCTGGGGCTTCTGCAGGCTGTGGGGTGACTCCCTTCTTGCATTCACTTTTCTGTTGTTTGAACGCCTTTATGTCAAGAGCGTTCGCTTCTTTAGGCGACGGGCGCCGCTCCACCGCCTTGCCCTTCTGGGTCGTGTCGGCAGCAGATGTAGGGGTAGGTCTGGCCAGGAAAGCTTCCACCTTGGCCACGACATTGTTCAATCGATTGAACGATCGTATTTCCATTCCGATCATCTTTTCCAGAACCTCCCTTCTGATATTCTGTTTGCATATTTGCATAGCGTCCTCCTGATGCGGGGGCCGCTTGCACCTCATGCTGAGGTTCCTCCACCTCTTGATATAATCAAGGGCTGTCTCATCGGCCCTCTACTTTGTTGAGTAGAGTTTGGCCACTGTGACCTCCCTCTCTGTAACATGGAATCTTTCTCTGAACTTCTTCTGCATATCCGGCCAGTCGCTAATCGACCTGGCCGAGAGGCTAGAATACCATTCAAATGTGAGCCCCGTCAGCAAGGACCCGAAGAATTTTAGCAAGTATGACTCATCGGTGGCCAAGTCGCCCATGACAGTCATATAATAGGCAATGTGTTCTCTCGGGGATCCCTTCCCGTTGAATTTGTCAAACTTGGGCGGCTTGTTGATTCCCGGGGGAAGCCCCTTAGTAGCATGGTGTTGCGGGTATAGCACCCGGTATGCATCGAACGCGACGCAGTCGCCTTCACCCCTTTCTGCGAGCTTCAGCTCGATCATTCTTTCCACCATCATCCTGTTCATGACTGCAGGGTCAACCGGCTCAGGGTAGAAGTGTGCCAGCTGCAGGTACGGGGTGACTAGGGTGGTCGCCTGTGGAGGACGCGGCATCGGGGGTGTCTGGTGCACTTGAGGGAGCGCCGGTGGTAGCAGCGGCTGGAGCTGTGGTGGCCACTGTTGCATTGTCACCATGCTTGGTTCTGATGACTGAGGCAGTGTGTAGAGCGGTGGAGGGCCGTCATGACGGACCGCTCCCCGGGATGATTCACCCTGGACTTCGGGTGGTTTGGAAGCTGAGGACTATTCAGTTTTCTCCATCAGCTACTTCTTCATCAAGTCTATCTCTTGCCGATATTTCTGAAGTAATATCAAGACTGATGGGTCTATAGTGGCTGTAGTGGGGATAACTTCTGCTGTCTCCCCAGACGTACCCTCGGGCAGGATGTCGAGGGGGACGTCGTCTTCTTCCTCTGCCGTCACCACATTGGCGGTCAGGACGGGGGCCTTATCATCCCACTGGTGGTAGACTTAGGGTTGTTTTCCTTTAGTCATCATCAGGAGCTCCCTTGCTGCTTCTATCCTCTGAGTGCTAAGCCCTGGCCTTGCGGCCAACAGAGCCAATTCTCGGGGATCTTCGGGGAGCCCCCCATATCGGTTGGATATACCAGCCATGTTGCATGTGAAGACCAGCATCCTTCTCCTTTGTCAATGGACCCTCCTTTTAGCTTGATGCGGGAAGGTCAGCCTCTCGAACACAGAAGTTCTTCTTGTTTCTTCCTGCTTGGGGATGGCTTCATCGGCTTCGATCTCGAAACCGTTGTCATATCCATTGTCGTCGACCGACGACACCATCATTCTTTCTCCTACCTCTTCTTCATTTGCCATTGACGGGCAGTAGTCTTTATCGGCGGCGGCTGCTTGCATCAGTCGCTATTGCCCAAGCGAGGGGTTGCCTAACCCTCGAAAATAGTTTCTGACCAGACATGTCATCTCTTCTTGACCCCGCTCTTGATGTAACACGGGGGATGATTGTCGACCTCTCGCAGGAGGGATATAAGCTAGCCGAGCTCTGTCGGCAGGTTGTTGGAATCTTCGTCCCGCAGCTGGGACGTTGGCTTGATGGGCAGAAGCCCAGAAACTTCTGCGGCTCGGAGGATCCGCAACCACTTCTTCTTCTTTCGGGGCCAGGCCCCTTTCTCTTCTCTCCTCCGCACCGTCGTACACAGGACGGCGGCAGATAGGTACCAGCTAACGGACAGGTTGGGCCCGCTTGGGAACCCACACCTATTTGAACTTTCTCAGCCTGGGGGCCGACCTTCCTTGGCCATAGTGGCCGATTTCTTCTCTTTCTGCCCTCCTTCCAGCAAGGGCCTGGTATGTGTTGTGGACAGGGATGACTCGGTCAGGAACCATCCGTGTGTTGCATCCGTTGAGGAAGAAGCGCATGCCACCCACCATCATGGACTTGCCGGACTGAGATAGAGTCCCGGTAATCACAGCAGCACTCCTTTGGACTTGCCGGCGTTGACGTCCTCCAGGGTGCTTGTTGACAATATTGGGGCGGGCCCCACGTATGGCGTGGTGCACCAGATAGCTAGCGGTCGGGGCCGGACTCTTGGATGAGTCGTTGCAGCAACGAGCCTTCAGAGGCTCCACCTTCCCCACAGCTTCCTCGACAGGTTCCGGGGCTTCGATTTCCAGCATGTCCACGAAGGCCAACCCCAAGAAGTTGGGGAAGCCGACGGCGGCAGGGAAGCTTCCGAACTCCATGGGCACCGCCAGGTACCCTTGTGCATGCCTCGCGATGATCGACGGGCCAAAACCTACGCCAGTCAATCCAGTCGTTGTCATCGTTCGCTTGTAAAGACAAACAAGCCAACGATCAGCAGCCTTTGAGAGGGCCTCGAAGCCCAAGTATCTCGGCAAAGAGATGAAAGGTGACATTGGTCCCACCGGGCGTGCCAGACTGTTTGCGATCGTCTTTGCTCGGGACGATGATCTACCCGAGGGTATCTTATTAAGTAGGTCCCTGACTGTGTGGGATGGGATTTCTATTCTGTTTGTTAGTTTATTTCACGCGTCGATCAACCAATTAACTGACTGGCAATTAACTGACTGATTGACTGCGCGGGCGTGCCAGTCACGTGAGTGACAAGTTTATTATGCGCTCCTTCTGACCCGTGTCGGGCGAGAGTGAGGTTCGGTCGGGACCAGCAGTCTGTCATACCATAAAGGTCATGACGTTAATTACATCCCCCACGAGGAGGGAAAACCTTTGATTAATTATCGAGATAGCGGGCTGTCGAGGCCGGAATAAAAGGTGCGATGTTATGAACATGACAAGATCACGTGAGATGCATCTATCTATCATGCAAGAGAGGCATGGTTTATTAAATCGATGACCCTCGATACAGGGCGGAGGACGTAGGTCCGAAGACCACCATCGCGCGTAGCGGAGACTTCCGATCAGGCATAACCCGGCCTTCTGTCAACCCCATTTGATATACCCGAGGGTCTATGCAAACATGCATGCATGATGCCCATGACTGTGCTAAGCATGGTAATAGAGTTATGAAAATGAACAGAGCTCAATCACATTTATTAATCCCCGCCAAAGGGGAAAAAGTTAACACAAGGGTGATAACGAAAGCAAAGAGCTAATACACATGATAGCCAACCTGATAGAAAGGTTATTCGGGGTGTGAATAGCCCTTGCCTTATTCAATATACTGCTAATTAGGGTTGCCAATCTCGACCACGGGAGATCAGGATTGCCCCGGGGAGGAGCCAGGGATTAGACAGCGTAACGATTAGAAACGGTGCCAGAAAACGTAGGTACAGGACTTAGAACGGCGTGGGGACCGTAGGTGAACGAAGAGGTTAAAACGACGCGACCCATTTGGGGCGCGCCGGGAAGGGGCATGCCGGGAAGGGCCCGCCGGGAAGGGCGCGCCATTTTAATGCGCGCCGTTTTAAGGAGCGCCGTATGTAAACGGTGCCGGTTTAACCCGATCTCACGGAAACTGAGGTTTTATTCATTTTTCTTGGGTTTATTAAAATACTATAGGAAACTTTGAAAGTTTATTTAAGTTATTTATTCAAAGGATCGGCCCCGCGGCATCCGGGAGCCGAGTCAGAGGCTCGCGCGAGGTTCACATTTGAGCGCGGCAATTGTTCCGAGTCAGACTCGTTCGAGCCGAAATTTCGGCAGCATCTCCCCATCCCGGAGGATTGTCGGGGAGAAGCGGGGAATACTCACGTGGCGGAGCAACCCCTAAGAGCCGGGTGGCGCAACGGCGGCCGGTGAACCCGAACAGAAAGGAAAACCCCGAGGCCTAGCCTGCTAGGGGCACCAAGTCCGTAGGCGAGAGTGAACGAATGAGGCGACTCATTATGGGAGCAAAAACCCCGAGGGCTAGCCTACGAGAGGCACGCGACCCGAGTCGACACAACGCTCAAATCGGGACGACCGATAGAGGGAAGGAAACCCCGAGGGCTAGCCTACAAGGGGCACACAACCCACGTCCACCACGAAGTCCATTAAGGACCATGGATTTGAACTGTAGGGCTTAGCCCCGTTACTGTGCACTCAATGGCTTGAAGGGATACTCATCATCAATGGATAAACCCCTGTCGACCGAGTGGCTAGTTGTGGAAGATTGGGGGAATATTCCCCTCCCCGGGTGTTGGAGCAATGCTACAGAGCAGACTCCCGGATGTTGAAATGCGAACGGAGTGGAAAGAGCAGCATATGACATCGTTCGATGACAAATGGACAAATGATTTGTTAGGCGTATATTAGAACAGTGAAGCCCGCGGGCTGAATGAGTTACACTTACATGTTATATGATTAGCATACGGATCTGGGGAGGGGATATATATATCACGTTCGCAAACACCAACAGGGGCTCGGCACAGGACGAACGGGAATGTTAGAAGCGATCTTCCCCTCCCCTCTGGCCCATGAGGAAGGGCACATGGAAGGCAAAGGGTTTGATCCCTAGACAGGGGGTGGGCGGAGATACGCACACAAGTGTGTCTCCAACCACAAAACCCGTAGCACTCGTTGTACAGAGCTCGACCATTGCATTGGAATAGAGAGAGAGAAACCCCGGGGAGGGGGGAAGAACGGTTCATGTAGCCCAAGGGCATATCCAGCGTCGGGGAAAACGGATCCGGGAACTATGCACGCCGGGAAACCATTAAATGCACATTTGAGAAGAAATTAGAGAGATCATGGAAGATAGATACAACATAAGGCACAATCACATTCCATTCATTCAATGAACGATAGATAGATATACACAGCATACGTTCCGGCGCCGACGTTGTCGCTCGACCGTCGTTTACATTAACAAAAGAAGAGCATTACAGGTGAAGAGAAGGAGCAGCGATAATGGTGAGGGGGGGAGGTCAGGCTCGTATCATCGCCCCTCCCCCCTCTCACTTACATTATATCAGGAGAAGGAAACAAAGAAGAAAGGGGGAATCGACCGGAGGAAAAAACATGGAAACCCACCTAAACCCGTTCTCCAGAACAGAGTATCGGACCACATGCTTCTCTTCTCCGGCTCCGGAGATCCCTAGACGAGTAGACGAGGAAGACGGCGGCGAGAACCCTCAGTGGAAACCCTACTTCTCCCCCAAGGCTTTTCTCTCTCGAACGAGCGGTCTCTCTCCCTTCGTATTGGCTCTCTTCTATTCTCTTATCTTTTTTTTTCTTCCTCTTCGTTCGTTCTCCTCCTTCTTTTTGCTTCAAAGCCACGATGTATATGTAGCCTTCGTTAATCCGGCGCCATGGCAAGAGGCGTGCCGGATTCAATGGCGCCGGGAACATGTCCCCAATTGGAATTGGCACGCCGGATTTGGCGGTGCCAGATTAAGGGGCACCGACGTCCCTTTGTGCGCTGTTTTAGCTTGTTTACTCGACACGGGTTAGCCGATGGGCCCGGGGATGGTTCCGGAGGCTCCCGTTGACTGTTCCTCTCGCCCTGGTTTTTGAGAAACCCTAGAGGGTGTTGACGAAGCTCTCCGCGCGGTGAAAGACCTTGCTCGGAACTTTATGTGTGTTTGGACCGAGCATACGGGTCTCCTACCGGTACGACCTTCGGCACTATGATCTATGCTTCTGGTTCAGACGGACTCGTGCTGGAAGCTTCCTTACGGGACATCATTGCATTCGGGATAATTCCGCCTTGAATGGCGACCAATCGGCCACTAACGGGCCCATTATGGCGAGAAGCCGAACCCATGTCGGGTGATTGGGGCCTTCTACTGACAGAACCTTCGGCCCCTTGTTGTGGACGGCCGAGGACGTTCTTCCTCCTCAGGAGAGTCACCAGGTAGACCGTCGTCCTTGGTCGGGCAACGGATGTAGGGTAGCGGCACGACGGAGTCGATGCCGGATCATTAGGCAGGCTTCGTCGCACTGCTGGTTGGTTGTGGATTCATCTCAACTCTCCTAAGGTGAAGCCCCCGGTGTTCACTTCCAGGTGAGTCGGGGCTCTGGCAGCTTGAGGAGCCTCCAGTAAGTTGATCTTCATCGGCTTCTGTGCTTCAATGGGCCGTATCATTCGTCTTTGCGGCTTTGTCGCCGAAGGATCATATTTTGAGTGCCAACACCTATCTCCGTCCCCGACAGCCGTGGATAGGAAGGGAAAGCAAAAGCAAGGTGAGGCCCCACCTCAGCCTCGTCACATCTCCTCAGCGGACGAGCCGTCAGATCCTCTTCGCCTACCCGTTAACACAAGCCGAAGCACAAAGAAGACATCTTTGGAGTTTTCAGCGACTTCGATTGGAGCGGCAGGCCCACCGCCACAAGGCTCAGCCAGTCCCCAAAGTCAGGATAATTGCTCGGAGCAACAATATCCTGCTACGCTGTCAGTTGTCGCTAGGCCCAGCCCTTAGTGTGATTACAAAGGCAAGGCTAAGGAGCAGGACAATAAGCATATCCCTCGGTCTGCTTATCAACAAAAGCTGCCTCCACCGCGGGTAAGGCACCAAACCACGCAAATGTTTTCAGATTCTAGTCCCAGTATTTTGACATACCAGGAATTGCCGCTCGAGGTAATCGAGCAGGCGATCAACGCTACCTTCCAGATACAACAAGCGGAAGGCTCCTGGATCAAAATTCGGGCGAAGAAAAGTCATCGACCTCGCCAGGTGAAGACACCAGCTCGGAGATATCCTCATGAGGATTTATCAACTCCGGCTCCGGCACCTCTCCTTCCTACTCCCTTGGAGACTGCTATTGCCAAGAGGCAAGAGAGAAATAGGAGGAAGAACCTCAGAAGGAAGCTCAAGAAACAAGCTTAACAAGCAGCCGCCCTACAATCACCAGCCGAGCCAATGCCTCTCCAAAGGCTCCAACGGCTCCTTGATGACCTGGAGGAATACATTCCTCCTCGTCCTACCAGAGCTCTCCCACTCGATAGCTATATCCCGTGAGAAGAAATGCAGAAACGAGCCCGCCTCAGAAATTGGGTCCAAGAGATGATCTAAAAGCTCAACGATGGTGAAAGACTCGTGATCCCGGACGAGCTCTCCTTGTGCTATAAAGACATGGAGATCACCACAGAGCAGCTAGAGGAAATGCTTTGGCGCTGTACCTACAACATGGTGGCCATCCCACCTCCTGACAATATCAACATTTCTCGACGGGGTGAGCCAGTAGCCTCCCGAACAAGACAAAGAACTATTGCCCCTCTTGGGCTACAGCCAGCTCCAAAACACACAGGCCGCGGCCGAGGTCATGGCCAGGGACGCGGTAGAGGCCGTGGGAGAACCCCCGAGTTACCCCTCTCTCCGTCCACCTTCGACTCGGAGCGAATCATCCTCTTTCGAGGAGAGGAACTGGCTCCCATTCCAGAAGTGGAAATTCAGAGTGGACTCGGTATCTTCGATCCTACCGGCATTGAAGAGGTTACCGCCAGCCTCCCAGTTCCTGCACCAATACAGACTGCTATAGCAGAGCAAGCAGGACCGTCTGACAAGGACGGGCCAGCCCGCCACTCACCCCCAGAAGAGCCATCATTGACATCCCTGTTCCAGGAGTCCGTTGGTGATCAAAGTCAATCTGATCCCGGTGGTAAGGGCAAGGCAGTGCAACTTCCCGACGGGGAACAACACGGCAGCTCGCAGAAGGCTCAGCCTGACATACTACCCTCTCTGGAGGACGCTCGAGCCCGAGCTGACTAGAAAGTCCTCCACCAGATGAAGCACTTCCCGGCCAGTATTACAATCTGGGAAGCCATCGCTTGGAGTAAGGACCAAAGGGAAACCCTTATCAAGATACTCCAAGAGCCGGAAGTCTATGAAGCACATGCCGCGGAAATGAAAGCGGCTGCATATGAATCCTTCATAGCTACCATCTCTTTCACGGAGAAAGACATGCTGCTTTCCCCTCCGTGCCAAAACCATCCTCTCTACATGAAGGGGAAGATCAAGATCAACGGGCATGATGTGAACCGGATCCTGGTGGACGCTGGTGCCTCTGTTAACATCATGCCGCTTAGGACATTCAAGACTCTATATCTGACCCCATACCTCCAGAAGGTTCAAACGGTCAGGATATCTGGCTTTAACCAGAACACCGAGGATGTCCTCGGTCGGGTGGATGTCGATCTGGTGCTTGATGATTTCACCTCCAAGGTGACGCTCTACATCATCGACTCCAATACATCTTATAAGATGCTACTGGGAAGACCTTAGCTCCATGAAAATTGGGTCGTCCCATCGACTCTCCACCAATGCATCAAGTATGCCAAGGACGGGGAGCAACATACGGTCTTTGCAGACCTGTCGCCATTCACACCAGCAGAAAGCAACCTGGTCGATGCTGCACTCTACTTCAAGGGCATTAGTCCCTACCCCGTCATTAAGAGCTAAAGCAACGGTTGGCTATCAGAGGAAGGCGATGATGATCTCTTCTCTGTTGACGAGGAAAAGGCCAAGCTTCATCGGCTACGCCTCGGCTCCAAGTCAACCCCAAATCGCCTCGAGAGGCGCCAGATCGACTTCTAGGCTAATCTTATTAGCCGAGCTATTAGCAAGAGTATATGCTTGCCACAAGACTGCATCCAGCTTCCATGTGCATCCGAGAAGCATAGCGTCGAGTCGCTGACGACATTCATTGTCACCTTCAAGCGATAGCGCCGAAACAAGAAGAAGGCTAACAAGGGTAAACCTATTGTCTTCTATAAGGGAGACATGGTCCCTCAAGCCCTGCCGGATGATGACTTCGGCTGGTCCAGGCAAGCCGATGATACCTCTGAAGCAGTTCAGGTGTGGGGTGATCTGTCGTCGCACATTCAAGAAATGTGTTTGAAGCAACACATTCCCCTGTGGCGAACTTCTGCACAACAAAGATACTTTCGTCAGCTATGGACCCCTTCCCAGGTCCGGGGGCAACCCCCGTCCTTCCATAAGGATACCAGGGGACTTGGCTACGACCAGGACCTGGACTTCAGCGTCCACTACGCAGTTACCGTCGTAGGCTTCACACTACCAGCCGACGACCGAGCTAGAGTCGAAGCCAAATTCGATAGCTCCGGGGATGAGGAAGAGGAAATTCTGATCCCGATCTTCGTCAAAGCCAAAATTTTGGCTCAAGCCGTCAAGGAGCCTTCCTCGCCTCTGTGCCAAGGCATCGGGGATGAAGAAACTCCTCCGGTCTCCCAGCCAGCCGAAGGGCCCAGTTCAACAAACCCTCCTGAGGGGGGGATATCTCTGGTCCCAGTTGTGAAGGACTGTCAGCTTCGCCAGGCAACCCCGGGGAGACCTCAGCAACTCTAGTTGATGACTATTGGCCAAAAGCCAACAACCTAGATCAATCCCTGGTGGGTCCCAGTGACCACCATCCTCCAGTCCCTCCAATTTCAATCGGCGGCTCCGAGAATCAAGAAATGCTCGAAGCCGACACCGACGATGAGGATTTCATCGACTTCCAACCCGCACATCTCGAGCTGGAGGACGGCGGCCAAGCGACCGTGGATGAGCTCGTTGAAATCAACTTGGGCAATGATGAAGCTCCCCAGCCAACCTTTGTCATCGCTCTCCTTACTGAGGTAGAGAAGCAGGACTACAAGCAACTCCTGCTTGAATACAAAGACTGCTTCACCTGGACATATAAGGAGATGCCAGGGTTAGACCCCTCCGTAGCGAAGCATGAGCTAGCCATTTCTCCTTCAGTCGCTCCGGTCAAGCAACCACAGTGGCGCATGCGCCATGAGCTGGAGCTCCAAGTTTCCGCTGAAGTCCATAAAATGGCGGAGGTCGACTTCATCGAGCCGTGCATCTACCCGATCGATCTGGCTCGCCAATATAGTCCCAGTTAAGAAGAAGAATGGTCAAGTCCGCATCTGCGTTGACTTCTGGGACCTCAACAAAGCCTGTCTGAAGGATGACTTTCCAGTCCCAATTACAGAAACAATGGTCGACATGACCACCGGACATGAGGCCTTGTCTTTCATGGATGGGTCGTCCGGTTATAACCAAATCCGGATGTCCCTTAAAGACAAGGGCCATACAGCTTTTAGATGCCCCAAGGGGATTTTCAACTACAAGCGCATGCCCTTTGGTTTAAAGAATGCCGGCGCCACTTACCAAAGGGCCATGACCAAAATATTCGACGAGATGCTGCACAACACCGTCGAATGCTACGTCGATGACCTCGTCGTCAAGACCAAAAGGCGCGAAGACCATTTGCGCGACCTCCGCCAAGTCTTCGAGCGTCTCCGACAATACGGGCTCAAGATGAACCCTGCGCCTTTGGTGTATCCAGCGGCAAATTTCTTGACTTCCTCATCAGGTACCGAGGAATCGAGGTGGATCCCAGCAAGATCAAAGCAATCTGGGAGCTTCCACCGCCCAGCAACATCACCGAACTTAGGTCCTTCCAGGGGAGGCTGGCCTATATTCGAAGGTTTATCTTAACCTCTTCGGTCGGTGCGCGCCTTTCGAAAAGCTGATGAAGAAAGACGCCCCGTTTATATGGGACGCGTAATGCCAGGTGGCTTTCGAGCAAATCAAGGAGTACCTCCTTACTCCCCCAGTCTTCGGGGCACCAATCAAGGGTAAACCCCTCATTCTTTATATTGCTGCCATAGACGCTTCGCTAGGAGCTCTGTTGGCGCAACTCAATGAGGAAGGTAAAGAGAAGCCCCTCTATTACCTCAGTCGGAAGCTAATCGGTGCTGAGTTTCGCTACTCCCCTATGGAAAAGGTCTGCTTGGCATTGGTGTTCGCAGTTATGAAGCTATGGCATTACTCTTATCCCATCAAGTCGAGCTTATATCCAAGCATGACCCTCTAAAGTACCTCCTTCGATGACCCATCCTCTCAGGTAGACTGGGGAGGTGGGCTCTCATGCTGATGGAGTACGACATTACTTATGTCCCCAGAAAAGCAATCAAGGGACAAGCTATGGCTGAATTCTTGGCAGCCCATCCAGTGCCAGACGACTGACCCTTCAGCTCGGAGCTCCCGGATGAGAAGTCCCTTGCTGCTCAATCATAACAACTGATTGAACAGAGCGGAGATGTCTTACATTATTGGCAGCAAAGCGCTCTCACAACCAGCGTGCCTTGCTGGGAGCTCTACTTCGATGGTGCTTCCCGAGGATTACCCGAAACAACCGGGATCCAGCCACCACGGTAGGTGCCGGCATAGTTTTCCTGACTCCCAAGGGCAGAGTGTAATGTCCCAGATCTTTGCTGGATTCTTAGTAGGTCTTGTTGGATCTTTATTGGATCTTTCGGATCAGTTTCAGTGAGTTTCGGTTCGCTTATGTGGCTTCCGAGTTGAGTTTTACGATCCGTGTGGATATTTCTCTCGTACTAATTACAGAACCCTACAATGAGTTTATTTGTCAGTTCATCGACTCAAAGATGCTACAACAATGATGTACTCTCCGAGCCGGTCGTTTTGACTATTTTTGCGTGTTTTTCTGAGATAGGGCCAAAAATCAGATTTTTCAAAAATTAGGAAAATTCCTAATTTCTTTTCCTATTTCTTTTCCTTCCTCTCTCCTCCTTCTTATTTTCGCCGTCGCCCTCTCTCTCTCTCTCCCGTTTCTCTCCCGTTTCGCCTTCTCGGCTCCTGCTGCAGACGGAGGACCTAGGGGCGAGTGCTGGGGATGCTGTGGAGCTGGCTGGGTGCGCGACGGGGCAAGGATGGAGCGATTCTGGCGCGATCCTGAACGGTGGATTCAAAGCTGACGTTTGAGCTCGTGGCGTGGTTTTCTGTGCAGTTTAGTCCCTTCGGGGCACTATTTCTTCGGTGAAGGTAGGGAGATGGATCGCCTGCCTGTTCTGCACGTTTTCCCTGGTTCTGTGCGTTGTTTGGTGCTCGATCGGGGGAGATCGGGCCGGTTTTATGAAAACCGTAGTTTTGTGGGTTTTCAGGGTTTGCCGAAAAATGGAACCCATTTGTGATGTGGTTAGTGTCAAACTGACCGTTGGGATGTCTGGATCCCATTCATGCTAATTTCGTGTCGATCGGTTGTCATTCGAGGCCAGTAGGAGTCCGGGAACCTCGGTGACTCGTTTAGGGTCGATTTGTCCAAATCGCCCCGATCTTGTGTTTTAGTGCGTGCATGTGGGCTTTTTAGCCTCCCGATGTTGTTTTTCATCATTTAGCGTTGTTTCCCCTACACTTCGGCGTGAATGGGGCGTGGAACGGCCTGATTTGGGGTTTCCACCTTTTTCCCGCCGTGGCCAGTGTAGCGATCGTATCAGAGGCCGTCACAGTCTGTGACGGCCCTATGATAGACCGCCACAACGTCTATTCGTTTTATATTTTTCGTGGCTGTGAGAGTGTGACGGCCCAGGTGTGGTGCGTCACAGCTCCCTGAAGCGTACGGGTGTATGCGTCACAGCTATGTTGTCGTCTTGCAATTTGGTTAAGTCAGTTCCTCTGACGCACCTGCCCTAGTGCGTCAGGCTCGCGTAACGCGCCTGCCCTAGGCCGTTACGTTCTGTTTGACCGGATTTGACCGTTTAAGTCGGTTCGTGTAGCGGCTGTGCCCCTGTGCGTCATAGTTGTGTAACGCGCCTGCCCCAGGCCGTTACACTCTATTTGGCTGAGCTGGGTGGATGTGTCTGTTAGCTCTAACGGCCCTGCCCCCGTGCGTCACAGTGTTGTAACGCGTCCGTCAGGGACCGTTACGTGCTATTTGTCTGAGTTTTCAGACTTGGGTCTGTTGGCCCTGACACATCTGCTCCCGTGCGTTAGGTAGGCGATACGCGCCTGTCGTCGTGCATTAGGTTGCTGTAACGCGCCTGCCCAGGTGTGTTTCATGGCTCGCGTTTTGGTTTTATGCCTGTTGGCTCTGACGCGCCCGCCCTGGTGTGTTAGGCACCTGTAGCGTCCCTGTGGTGGTGCGTTACAGCCCTGTTGTGGCCGTGATGGCTGTTGGGTGTTCGATGTTCGCCCGTGTGTTGGGCAGTCGTAGGTTGGTGTTCTAGGGCTGTGTTGTGTGGCAGTGGTCTTCTGGATCAGTCGGTTTAGGTGACTGGGTGCAGTCTTTTCCCTGACTGCGACAGTTCCCTAACGACGCAATCTAGAATTGCCAATGCCGTTGTCTCTGGGTTCGTGACGGATGTTCCTTTACTGCTGGGTCTGCCTAGTGGTTGAATGACGGTCCGTTCTGCCAGAGCTTGGTTTTTATCATTTCGGTTTCTGCTTTCTTGGCTTGGTCTCGTGGTTTGCCCGTGACCCAAGGGTGTATGTTGACGTCCTATGAGGGCGATAGCCATGATGGGACAGCTAGGAGTGCTTGTGTTTGCTGCATGTGAGTCTGTGCATCGGTTGTTTGTGTCAGTGTTGTCTGGCTCCGGTCAACCGAGGGTTACCCAGGGGTTGACAGGTGGCTTTGTGTGTCTCGGCGGTTCTGTCCGGCTCGAGACATTGGTTCTCGATGCCTCGAGGTGCCATCTTACCTCGATCCGTGTGTCCAGGCGTGCTGAGGGTCCTCGTTGTTCCCTCAGGTCTTCGTGAGTCATTTTCTGCAGAGCGTCGTTTCCTGTGGCTTAGGATTAGACCGATTGGCGGATTGTTCCGCTGCCAGTGACGATCTTGCCTTTGAGTCGTCCGACTCAAGGATCGTTACGTTGTAGGTCTAGTTGCCTAGTCCTGAGTCTGTTGGCAGTTGTCTTGCTGCCTTGGTGCTTCATAGTACATGCGACAGTGCTTCCTTGCCTGTCTGTACTACATCACTCTTGTTTTTGAGTCTCTGTGTCTTGTGAGCCTCCGCTTATTGTAGCCCTAAGGCCCTTGAGTTTCCGACCCGCCTGCAGATGGTGGAGGGGTGTTCCCGACAAGCGGTTTGTAAGCTAGTTCTGTGGGCTCCCAGCCAACGGTAGCGTTCTACCGAGGGAGAAAACTAGCTAGAGAACCTGGCTTAGGCTAGAGCCAGTGTGTGCACACGTTGTTCGGGGCTGAGGACTTATGGCGACGGGCGTAGCCCTGACTGGTTACTTGTCACTGTAGTTCCTGTTTGACTCAGCGCGTGTCTGCGACTCTGCCGTGGTTTCAGCGGTACCGTAGGAGAGACACTCGTGGCGCAGCATAAGACGTCAGTGGACGCATCTGGCTATTTCGTGGCGCAGCATAAGACGTCAGTGGACGCAGCTGGCTGTTCTTCTTGCGAGGAGGTTCTTCCGTCACGTGATGCGTGACTCTTAGCGTTTCTTTGCGTCGTGACCTTCCCGAGTTAGCCTCTCGTGGCCCTACTCGAGGTCAGTGTTGTGTTGTGTGCATGACGTTCTGGTCGTGTGTGCTCATCGGGTCTGTCCGTCGTTTGTCTAGATCTTTCTAGACTTTTGTCTGTCCTTGCTGGTCTTCATCTTAGGCCTGGCATTGTGTCGGCATATCGGTAACTCCTGACTTTGTCAGATCAGAGTTGCCCTTCTGTCGCTGCTTGGAGTAGCTTAGGGAGTCGAGTTCCTCTCGGTGGCCGTGTTCCGAGTTTTACGGCCTCACTGTTCCCTTTTCTTTTAGCTTCCCTTGTCCTTTGCTTGTTCCCTACTCCTGTTGTTCCCGTTCTTTTTACAGCTTTGTAGTGTAGCTCTTCCTGCTTTGCTACTTCTACTGTTTTAGCTGTTGTTTCATGTTACTGTGTTGTTTTTCAGTGGGGATCCGCGTGACCCCTACTGGGCCAGTGACACGAGGCTCACCCCTACTTTTCTGGTGGGTGGCGTCGTTCTGCTCCTGGGGCTCCTGGTATGGTGCGTCTGTAGCTGCCAGCGGTACTTGCATCGGGTTTTGATGTGACACAACCTAGGACATAAGCAAGCAAGCACAATCGTAATCAAACGGATCGATGTCGGCGACCGCTCACCCGATGCTCACCAAGACCCGGGGTAACTTGGCAATGCCAAGTGGAGGTTGTGTGGGCAGGGCCCTTGCTGGTAGAGGGCCAGCAAGGCCTAAGTTGATTCCCAAATGTAGTGGCAGCCCAATTCAAGGGAGCCGACGTCGTGCCGAGGGCATGGGTTCCACTCTTTTCCTACGGTGATCACTTATAGCAAAGGAGCTTAAGGATCGGGCTCTCATTCACGGCCAACGGAGTTTATGAACTAATATTGAAAGAACAAGCACAAATAAGAGCAATGATTTGGAGCACTTACTCGACCGGTTTGAAGAAACAGGTCCCGTTCGGAGACGAGGGCGAGCGGGGAGGCGAGTGGATCCCCACACGCCGCGGCGGTGTAGCTTGACCTGCCCAATCAAATTACAACACTACTCCTCTCGTAGGAGGGGGACCTTGGGGTGGGGGTTAATGGGTATTACAACCAAAACTACCTCCACACAGGGAGGGGCCTTCAGCCGGCCAAGCGGGGAGGGGAACTTGAGAGAGGAACACCGAAGATGGGAGGTCGCCGGTTCTGTCCACGTTCTGTGGGTGCTGACAGATGATCGAAGAAATGGTTTCTGCGACTGATGCCGAATTTTGTTGCGGATGAAACTACCTGGAAAATCTTCGTAGGAGGCCAGGGAAGTCCTCCAAATTTTGTTGATTTCTTCTGGCACCGACGCTGGTCTGGGTGGAGGCCAGAGAAGGGAGGCAGATTCTTGGACTGGCAGCTTCTGGCGGCCAACAAAAGGTTGCGGAGAATGCCCCGTCAGCTCCCGAACTCAGAATCAAGCACCGCCAGAGTTTTTGGAATTGTGGACGAGTCCGCTTCACAGAAAAACTAACGGGGAAGCCAAACGATGCCGGAGAAGGCCAGGGAACTCTGAACACTGATGACAGGTCGGTGCAGGCTGTGGGAAGCAGAATCGCGTACCCGAGGGAGAAAAATTATAACTCTGGCCCACGGACGTCGATGGAAGTTCTGCTTCTTGATTCTGAAAGTAGACAGGAATAAGAACAACGTTTCAGAAGAACTTGTGGCCTGAATCTTCCAAGGTTCGTCGTGGCAGAGCTTCTACTACGGCTCAGGTGCTCAGCAGGGGCAGCTCTGCGCAGTTGTGGGAGAACGGATCTCCCGGTCAGCTCGAAGCTCAGAAGGGGACGAGACCACCGCCATTGCGAAGAAGACAGGTAGACGCTTCCGTGGATACCTCTTGGCCCTTCAGATTCTCTCTGATGTGGTTGGGGTCGCCTCTGCAAACTGCTACTCTTCTGCTGCCAGTGAACTGAAAACTGGAGGTTGAAGATGGTGGGGGGAAATGGGGTATATGGGAGGGGAAATGGAGGTGGATGTGTGGGGAGAACCCTGGCTGTGAGGGGGTCTAGGAGGGGGTGTTCCAAGGTGTGGGAGGGGAAGAATAGGGTCTAGAAGGGGGTCTAACAGGTGGTGGGAGGAGGAGCTACGAATTTGGGCTTGGAGGGAGAAGGAGGAAGGTGGGGGGGCACAAGTGGGTGGAGGGCATGAGAGTTTGAATTTCCTTTAATGTGGGGTGATCAATGGTGGTCTTGGGGATGGGAAGGGTGCCTTGGGAAGGTGGAGGGCTGCTTTGGGTAGTGGGAAGGGTGCTTGGGGAAGTGGGTGGGATAGTTAGGGGTTGGGAGGCGGAGCTAGGATTGGTGGAAGCTCTCTTGGGACTAGGGGTGGAGTAATGGGATGTGTGGGGAAGGGGAGTGGCCTTTAATGGGGGTAGGTGGGAGAGTGGTGGTTGGGAAGGGAGGAGAGAGAAAATTTTTGAAATTGGGTGTGGAGGAGAGAGAAAGGGGAGTGAAAAAGAGAGATTAAGAGAGGGATGGGTGGGGAATCTCTCCCCTAGGGTCTCTCACCCAAAAAATGGAATCTCTCCACTAGATAAGAAGTGTAAACTCTCAAAATGGCAAGTTTTTCATTCATTGATTCATTAGTTTAAAATGAAGGGAATGGGGCCCTATATATAGGCAACCCATATTTTACAATAAGACCCTGACAAAAGACTCAATGATAAATAACCGAGGGGGTAGGGGGGTGAACTTGGGCCAAACCCAATGAATTGGGCCCAATAACTAACTAAACAACATAATGACTCTCAAACTTAGGGAAATAAGCACAAGACCTAGGGACATGACTCAAGTAAAATGAAAATTACATCAAATGACTCAAATAAAAATTACATAGGACTCAAAATTAGATAACTAGATCATGCCGGATGCAACTGGGGCGAGGAGACGAGCTGTGAACGTGGGCATGGGAGGTGATGTCCCCATCATACTCCCGGGGTGCAGAGAACTCGACTCCGTCGAGTAAGTGTCCTTCCCTCCTCGGAGGGTGTAGAAGTGGTACTACCCTCAGGTCTTCCGAATGAGACCGATCCATCCACCTGCCGAGATAGCGCTCGTATAGCTTGCTCCTGGTGGTAGTGACTTGTTCATCCAATATTCATTCAATGCCCTCACGCTGGGCTCTCTTGGCTGGTGGTCTCTCCTCACGGGTGGGTGCTCTCTCAACGGAGGGAATAGGCTCAATATCCTCACTAGGTACCACCGTGGGTCTCTTATAAGGCACTAGGTCGGCTACATTGAATGTGGGACTCACTCCATACTCCTCGGGGAGATCTAACTCATAGGCATTAGCGCCAATGCGCCTCAGGACCTGGAAGGGACCAGCCCCACATAGCCTCAATTTGGAGATGACTCCCGGGGAGAGCCTCTCCTTCCTCACCATCACAAAGTCACCCATGTGGAATTCTTGGTGACACCGATGAGAGTCGGCCAACCTTTTATCAGTCACATTCTTCTTGCTAATGTGCTTGCGGATCTCATCATGCAATGTTGTGAATGCAGACATTCTAGGGGTGATGGGTGGACCTGGGCAACCAAAAGTAGACCTATCATGTAATGAGGCAGTGTAGTCTTTGGTCAGCCTAGGTGGGCCGGGGCACCCGTAGGTGGCCCTATCATGCAAATTGGTGATAAATATCGGGGGACCCGGACATCCGTAGATGCCTTTGACATGCTTAAGACCCATGATGAATGAGGGTGGACCATGACATCCGAATATGGACCACTCATACTTTCTACTTGACATGTGGGTGATATGAATGAATGGACCCAACATAGTGTTCATGCCAAGGGGTTTGGTAAGCCTAGACACATGCATGTTTTTCCCAAAGGCGACTTCCATGTGTATAGGTGTGGGACAACCTTTGAACTCCCATTGGAAAGGATCGAATGGATCTAAGAAGGTGGTCGTCATGGGGTGGGGCACAACCTTATTACCTAGGGATATGTGACCCAAGGTCATGGCTCCCAAGGTGTAACTCGAGTTTAGGATAGGGTGGCTTGGGTCAAACATGGTGGGTTGGGATAGTGAAAGGTGGGTGGTGGATAAGGGGGTTGGGTCACAAGGGGAACTAGACTCCTATAGGAAGGGATCAAAGGGGTCGTGGAAAGATCTTCCTAGAGGGAGGCACTCTATGTCTTCAAGGTTCCCAAATTGTGAGTCATCCTCCTCCAAGGTAATTGGGCCAAGTTTTCTAGTGGGTTGGCCGATCAAAGTATTTGGGATCTCAATGGTAGGGGAGTGGATCGAGATGGGTTCTTCTACCATAGGGAGAAGAAAAAGGAGGTCGCTAGTGTAGCAACCAATGGTATAGACCGAGGTGATTGACCCGATGCATGGGTGTAGGAGGCCAAGGCTCCTAGGTTGTTCGGCCATAGGGGTCAACATGCTAGTGAACTCAATTTGCCATGCTAAGCCTCTAAGAAAATCCTCTAAGGTCTCTACTTGATAAGATGCTTGGATTGTGATGTGAAAAGAGGAGATGGGCACTATGGGATAGTTTTCCTTCATGGGTGGGAAATCGTGGGCCATGATCTCTCTTATTGGGCTCTCCTTTAGCCAACTAACAAGGGGTTCCCCTAAGATGAGATTGACTCCAACTAAAGATGGTGATGTAAGGTGAAGACCCTCGTATGTTGTTTCTTCTTCAACTTGGACTTGGGTTTCCTCCAAGGTGGAGAGTGGGTTTGGAGTGTTCACCACTATGGGGTGGGGTATGGGTTCTTCTCCCAAGGAGGTGAGAGGGGCTTTTGAGGGTGTGGTGATGATTGGGGCATAGTGTATCCGGGGTGGTAGGTAGTGGGAAACTTGGGTTAGGATAGGTAAGGGTAGTAGTGGAGGCTTTGGTGGGAGTTGGATTGGGGTAGGGAGAGGAAGATGGGTGGGTTGAAGGGGTTTGGGTTGATTGGTTTTGGGAGGATTGTCCCCTTTTGGGGGTGATGGAGAGGTAGTGGTGGGGGTTACCACGGGCCTAGGTGGAGAGTTGGCCATGGGGCCCAATTGGGTATGGGGACCTATGGTTGTGGTGTGGACTTGGAGGTGGGGTGTAAATGTAGTGGTTGGGGTAGGAGAGATGGGAAGTGGTGGGGAATGGGTGATTGGGGTCTGGGATTGATCGGGTGGAGTTGAAGTGCTCCTTAGACTTTGGTGATTTGAGTAGGAGGGAGAGGGTTGGAGGGTGTAGGTTTTTCTAAGCTCGGTTTTCATCTCATCCCAAGTGCTAATTGGGGCCTCCCTACGGATCTTTCTCAAACCTTCCACAACTAACCAATGAGTTTTAGCTTGTTTGAAGAGGTGTGCCTTGGCTAGCCTCATTCTTCTTCCTTCATTCAAGGGGCAACTTTTAAAGAATTGGTCCATGGAAATCTCCCAATCTAGGTAAAGGCTTGGGCTATTGGATCCTTCAAAGGCGGGGGTTTTGATTTTCAAGTGTTCTAAAAATATAGTTTCTAGATTTCCCCAAAGGTCACTCTCATTCACTCTTGGTGCACAGCTATTTCCTTCAAGTCGGTCAAGTCGAGACATGATATCTTCAAGCCGATTAAGGACATTAGGTAGGGCTTCTATGATAGAGGTGTTGCTACCCACTTTGTTGGCAATGGAACTTCCATGAGGATTTGGGCTTCTTGGGAAAGTTGATGGGGATGGATATGACAGGTATGAAGTGGCCATTCTAGTGGACATGGGAGATGCAATCGAGGACTCTAAATGCATAAACATGCCCTAGGACCAACTTGTGGAGAGACAAGTTGTGAACTTGCTCTGATACCAATTGATGTGATACAACCTAGGACATAAGCAAGCAAGCACAATCGCAATCAAACGGATCAATGTCGGTGACCGCTCACCCGATGCTCACCAAGACCCGGGGTAACTTGGCAATGCCAAGTGGAGGTTGTGTGGGCAGGGCCCTTGCTGGTAGAGGGCCAGCAAGGCCTAAGTTGATTCCCAAGGGTAGTGGCAGCCCAATTCAAGGGAGCCGATGTCGTGCCGAGGGCACGGGTTCCACTCTTTTCCCACGGTGATCACTTATAGCAAAGGAGCTTAAGGATCGGGCTCTCATTCACGGCCAGCGGAGTTTATGAACTAATATTGAAAGAACAAGCACAAATAAGAGCAAGGATTTGGAGCACTTACTCGACCGGTTTGAAAAAACCGGTCCCGTTCGGAGATGAGGGCGAGCGGGGAGGCGAGTGGATCCCCACACGCCGTGGCGGTGTAGCTTGACCTGCCCAATCAAATTACAACACTACTCCTCTCGTAGGAGGGGGACCTTGGGGTGGGGGTTAATGGGTATTAAAACTAAAACTACCTCCACACAGGGAGGGGCCTTCAGCCGGCCAAGCGGGGAGGGGAACTTGAGAGAGGAACACCGAAGATGGGAGGTCGTCGATTCTGTCCACGTTCTATGGGTGCTGACAGATGATCGAAGAAATAGTTGCTGCGACTGATGCCGAATTTTTTTGGGCATGAAACTACCTGGAAAATCTTCGTAGGAGGCCAGGGAAGTCCTCCAAATTTTGTTGATTTCTTCTGGCACCGACGCTGGTCTGGGTGGAGGCCCAAGAAGGGAAGCAGATTCTTGGACTGGCAGCTTCTGGCAGCCAACAGAAGGTTGCAGAGGATGCCCCATCAGCTCCCGAACTCAGAATCAAGCACCGCCAGAGTTTTTGGAATTGTGGACGAGTCCTCTTCGCAGAAAAACTGACGGGGAAGCCAAACGATGCCGGAGAAGACCAGAGGACTCTGAACACTGATGACAGGTCGGTGCAGGCTGTGGGAAGCAGAACTGCGTACCCGAGGGAGAAAAATGATAACTCTGGCCCACGGACGTCGATCAAAGTTCGCTTCTTGATTCTGAAGGTAGACAGGAAGAAGAAAAACTTTACAGAAGAACTTGTGGCCTGAATTTTACAAGGTTAGTCGTGGCAGAGCTTCTACTACGGCTTAGGTGCTCAGCAGGGGCAGCTCTGCGCAGTTGTGGGAGAACGGATCTCCCGGTCAGCTCGGAGCTCAGAAGGGGACGAGACCACCGCCGTTGCGAAGAAGACAGGTAGACACTTCCGTGGATACCTCTTGGTCCTTGATATTCTCTCTGATGTGGTTGGGGTCGCCTCTGTAAACTGCTACTCTTCTACTGCCAGTGAACTGAAAACTGGAGGTTGAAGATGGTGGGGGGAAATGAGGTATATGGGAAGGGAAATGGAGGTGGATGAGTGTGGGGAGAACCCTGGCTGTGAGGGGGTCTAGGAGGGGGTGTTCTAAGGTGTGGGAGGGGAAGAATAGGATCTAGAAGGGGGTCTAACAGGTGGTGGGAGGAGGAGCTACGAATTTGGGCTTGGAGAGAGAAGGAGGAAGGTGGGGGGGCACAAGTTGGTGGAGGGCATGAGAGTTTGAATTTCCTTTAATGTGGGGTGATCAATGGTGGTCTTGGGGATGGGAAGGGTGCCTTAGGAAGGTGGAGGGCTGCTTTGGGTAGTGGGAAGGGTGCTTGGGGAAGTGGGTGGGGTAGTTGGGGGTTGGGAGGTGGAGCTAGGATTGGTGGAAGCTCTCTTGGGACTAGGGGTGGAGTAATGGGATGTGTGGGGAAGGGGAGTGGCCTTTAATGGGGGTAGGTGGGAGAGTGGTGGTTGGGAAGGGAGGAGAGAGAAAATTTTCAAAATTGGGTGTGGAGGAGAGAGAAAGGGGAGTGAAAAAGAGAGATTAAGAGAGGGATGGGTGGGGAATCTCTCCCCTAGGGTCTCTCACCCAAAAAATGGAATCTCTCCACTAGATAAGAAGTGTAAACTCTCAAAATGACAAGTTTTTCATTCATTGATTCATTAGTTTAAAATGAAGGGAATGGGGCCCTATATATAGGCAACCCATATTTTACAATAAGACCCTGACAAAAGACTCAATGACAAATAACCGAGGGGGTAGGGGGGTGAACTTGGGCCAAACCCAATGAATTGGGCCCAATAACTAACTAAACAACATAATGACTCTCAAACTTAGGGAAATAAGCACAAGACCTAGGGACATGACTCAAGTAAAATGAAAATTACATCAAATGACTCAAATAAAAATTACATAGGACTCAAAATTAGATAACTAGATCATGCCGGATGCAACTGGGGCGAGGAGACGAGCTGTGAACGTGGGCATGGGAGGTGATGTCCCCATCAGGTTTCCCCCGACCTCAGAGTACGTTCTCTTCTTTTAGCATGTACTCATCTTTAATTTCTTGGATTGGACTCTGGCATAATTGTTAAATTGAAATTGTTAATTAAAAAGTAATTTTTTTTCTGCTACTTTAGCAACCCGATCTAATGAAATGTTATTGCTTACTGTTATGTCTTTGTGGCTTCAATGTACTACACGACAATCCTTTTATCCCTTCGGAGCTTTACCGCTCTTGGGAGGCCTCGTGGGTTCCAAGTGGTATCAGGTGTATTCGATAGTCCTATTGGGTATATCTGGTATCTGGAATCCGGGTCATCACAGATGGTATCAGAGCATTATTGTGTGAAGTACATGGGAATCCGAGATATTGCAGTATCCAGAGTCCTTAAAGTCCAGTACGGGCATTTGCTGGCTTAGGTGTTGCGATGATTTATCGCGTTGTTTTCTCCATGTGTTGTTCAGGTTGCTGTTGACCTTTGGCCTTGGTCTGATGACCGTACACGTTCTCACGTTATTTTGGTCGTCCTGGCTTGAGTCTGTTCAACTCCTAATGTGTCTCGCTTCTGTTGAAGTGCTTGATTTGATTCCGTGTTTGAGAAGTTGCTCAGGCAAGCTAGGATTTTCCCTTCCTGGTGAGCTTACGTGGTTGAGCTTATTGCTTCTTGTCCCTTATGATGGAATCTTTTCAAGATTTTCCTTGGAATTGCTATCTTAGTGATGCCCTTGTCCTGTGTCTGCTTAAGTGTGGACAGCTTTATTCTGAGCCTGATCTGCTTTTTGTCTTACAGTTGCTTGGCTTTGGACTCCATCATGGTGTTAAGAGCTGTTGCGTACTGTATTTTTTGTGCTGTGTCCAGCGGTCGATGTGTTGTGAAGGCTCATTTACCATTTTTAGGACGTGAATGTAAGCTGAGATTAGCATTTTCTTTGTGCCTTGTGCTGAAGCTGGTACTCCTCTTCTTTGCACTGAGGCTTCTTGTGATCAGTTGTTCGCTGGATCAGTACTCGTCGCGCGTTATATTACGATTTTCATGAATTGCGATGTCACCGTACGTGTGCTGGGATGCGGATACCGAGATATTTTCCGGTGCCTACGTGCGTTGTTGAGTGCGCAGCTGAAGCGTGTGGGCTGGTTACCCATGGGCTCAGGATCGTTGGTGGTAAGATTCTGGCCAGTCGAGAGGTTAATTCTTTCTCGATGTGACTTTGTCTTGGCTTCCTGTGCCTTGACGTTGTTGATGCCGTGCCGTGCTGTTATTGGAGGCATTTCTAGTGCTGGCATTGGCATTTGTGAGTATTGGGGAATCTGTTGGCATTCCTTGCTGATTGAGTACCCTCTGTTCTGCATACTTTCTCTTGGGTGTTGTGCTCTCGAGGCGTGAGCGTGGTCCTTGAGGTGCATTCCCTGAGATTGTCGTTTCTCGTTGTTGTGGGTCCTTTCTTGGTGAGCAGTCTGATGCGTGACCCGTCCCTTGTGGTCGTGTGTTCAGCCGTTCTTGTGCCTTGATGTGACCTTGCTTGTAGTTGTGTTCCGTGGTTCTGTGTTCTATAAGGAGCCAAAATCCTGCAAGTGCTGTTGTTATCATTTTATGGTTGTTTCTCTATGATTTTGTGTCTCTGTCTTGGACTAGGTCTTGTCAGTTAGCTTTGCTGTACTCTTTTTCCCTAGAGTTAGCTTGCAACTCGATCAGATGTAATATCTGAGTGAGGACTGACTTGATTGTGTTTGTGGTCCGGTGCTGTTGTCGTTGGCATCCTTTGTGCCAGGTGTTCTCTGTTACCTTTGGCACTGGAGCCGATGATGTGGTCGAGCTGTCAGTTGAGAGGACCGTGTCTCCTTGTGTAAGCTGCCGCTTGCCGTGTCGTCGTTGTGCTTCTCGGTATCGATTGTCTGTTGTTGTGGCATGTGTCGTGTCTCCATTTCTGGTGAGACATAAGTGACATTGCCCTTGTTTCGGAGGTGTCTGACTTGTGTCCACTTGTGTCGTGCTCAATCTAGAGCATGTGCCGGGGATTATGGTCTGACGATGTTCCTCTGAGCTGTGCTTCTCGAGATTCGTGTCATTTCCGTAGTTGTGCTGTTGGGTTGTTCTTCCCTGCTTACCCTTGCTAGTCCTTAAATTTTGAGAGCGAAATTTCTTAAAGGAGGGGAGGAAGTAATGTCCCGGATCTTTGTTGGATTCTTAGTAGGTCTTGTTGGATCTTTCGGATCAGTTTTGGTGAGTTTCGGTTTGCTTATGTGGCTTCCGAGTTGAGTTTTACGATCCGTGTGGGTTTTTCTCTCGTACTAGTTACGGAACCCTACGGTGAGTTTATTTGTCAGTTCATCGACTCAAGGATGCTACAACAACGATGTACTCTCCGAGCCGGTCGTTTTGACTATTCTTGCATGTTTTTCTAAGATAGGGCCAAAAATCGGATTTTTCAGAAATTAGGATTATTCCTAATTTCTTTTCCTAGTTCTTTTCCTTACTCTCTCCTCCTTCTCATTTTCGCCGTCGCCCTCTCTCTCTCCCGTTTCACCTTCTCGACTCCAGCTGCAGACGGAGGACCTAGGGGCGAGTGCTGGTGTCACGCCCCGAGCGCGGAAGATTACCCGGAGGCGTGACGCGTCTATATAGATCGTGTCAATCTTGTAAATATCAGAGTGCACAAATAACTAAGATTTAACTCGAAGTTAATACAATTAGGATGAGCTGACAATTGATACAACTAACCCAATGACAATTACATACATATCAAGTCCAACTACTAGGCTTCAAGCCCTTATTACAATTATTGGACTAACACAGCGGACGTCTGACATAACTTGATATGACTGACATAAATGAAATTACAATAACACCATTTACACAAGTACAATTTACAAGATAACAAGATAACTCTATTTTTACACTCATCACTCTGACTCATTCCCTTCCGAGTTCTGGCTGATATTTGAATTTCCTGGAAAGGTTAGAAAATAACTAGATGAGCGAATCGCTCAGTAGGATTTACATCTCAAATTTTAACATGCTTTAAGTGAATTGCACATTCATTTAATGTACGTAACCTATGCATGCAGACAGATAGATATCAAAGAATTGTAAAATCGACGGGAGTAGAAAGTGAGAGTATATAGATTTCACAATTTCAAGCAGCAGTGGCAAGTGATGGTAAATGATGTCAAGTCAGTGATAACTGAATAGCAACATGTTATTCAAGCTAGTAACTGAGTAGAAACATGTTATTCAAGCTAGCAATAGTAAGCAAAGTAGTTTCAAGTATGTATAACTGGAATTGGCTATTTATAATGCATTCAAGTAAGCACTTTTACCCTTTTGCGGGTCTCAAGTCAATCAATCAAGTAATATCATGAGAATGAGTGGAATGTCTAAAGTCTAGCAAGCAAGTACTTCGGTGCAATGCCAAACACCGTGGTCAATAAACTCCTATGGGCACAAGTACCTTCGGGTGCTCCCCCCCAGGACCAGACCGGGCCCTATATGCACAGCATTCATCATGTATGTTGACATCCACTCTCATTTATAGCCAATATGAAATTTCAAAGTTTGACCAGTATGATATGTAAGGTAGAATTATGGAATGGAATCCAAGGGCGCATTGATGTGTAGGGATGAACTAGGAGTGGAAACCAGTAGCGTTTGATACACGGAAAAACTAGATAAGAGAGGTGCCTTATAGGCCACCTGACAATTTTGGAAATGACACCCTCACTGTGGGATGCCCTTCCTGAGAATTATACAGGGTTCAGAGGACCCTGTCAGGAGTTAAAATCACCTCTCCGGCTGCCATCTGTCAGTGGAGATGGCAAAAGTGAAAGCCTAATGATCACGTTAACGTAATGAGCTAGCTGGGTCGACTCAATCGTCCATCGCGTCAACTCATTAGTTCATCGCGTCAACGCGATGAACTGACAAGGTCGACTCATCAGTTCATCGCGTCAACGCGATGAACTGGCAGGGTCGACTCATCAGTTCATTTTCACAGGCAGGGTCGACTCATCAGTTCATCGCGTCAACGTGATGAACTGGCAGGGTCGACTCATCAGTTCATTTTCACAGGTAGGGTCGACTCATCAGTTCATCGCGTCAACGCGATGAACTGGCAGGGTCGACTCATCAGTTTACCAGTTCACAGGGTCGACTCATCAGTTCATGTGAATAGTGCTACGTCAACCCATCAGTTCATGTGAACAGTGCTGCGTCAACCCATCAGTTCATGTGAACAGTGCTGCGTCAACCCATCAGTTCATGTGAACAGTACTGCGTCAACCCATTAGTTCACAGCGTCAACCCATCAGTTCACAGTGTCAACGCAGTGAACAGACAGGGTCGACCCTATCAACAGGCAGGGTTGACTCTGCCATTCACTGCGTCGACGCAGTGGACAGGCAGCGTCGACCCTGTCAACAGGCAGGGTCACTGCGTCGACCCTGTCAACAGGCTGCGTCGACCCTGTCAACAGGCAGGGTCGACTCATCAGTTCATCGCGTCAACGCGATGAACTAGCAGGGTCGATACTTTCTTTTGTTTCCCAATTTTCATGCCCTTTCAATCCTCTTTTCACTCTGAGTTCTTCACAAAAGTTCTTCTTCTCTTATAGATGTAGATTTTATTCTTCTACCATGACCTCCAATTCTTCTTAATTTTTAAGTTATAATTAATTTTCTAAGGTTCTATTTTTTTTTACTCAGTAACTGTTCACATATGCCTATAGATCTCGATTTTTCACATTTTTCACCTTCTTCCTCTCATTTTCTCTCTCTACACTCTTCATAAAACTTCTTTCTAACCTTCCAATCTACGATTTTCTCTTCTATCATGTACTCTCATTCTCTCTAGATTCTTCGTTATTCTCCTTCTTAGAACCCCCCCTATTTTCAATATAATTTCTTGGTCTTTTTCAACTTGGTCTCTTTTCCACATTTTTCATCCTCTTGACTATAATTTCTTCTTTCACTATTTCAGGTTTTTGTTTCACAGAAATTGACATAATGACAGGCCCTTTACTAAAGCATGAACTATATCAAATATAGATACTAGCTACTACATGCTAATCATCTCAGATTTAAGCCAACATATGTTAATCATTCTAGATATGATACTAATACTTGCTAATTCTTCTGGGTATAAAGTTAATACATGCTAATTATCTTAGGTATGAAGTTAATATATGCTAATCATCCTAGATTTAAGCCAATACATGTTAATCATTCTAGATATGAGACTAATGCTTGCTAATACTTGCTAATTATTTTCGATATAAGGCTAATACATGCTAATCATTTCAGATTTAAGCCAACACATGTTAATCATTCTAGATATGGCACTAATACTTGCTAATTATTCTGGGTATAAAGTTAATACATGCTAATTATCTTAGGTATGAAGTTAATATATGCTAATCATCCTAGATTTAAGCTAACACATGTTAATTATTCTAGATATGAGACTAATACTTGCTAATACTTGCTAATTATTCTGGGTATAAAGTTAATACGTGCTAATTATCTTAGGTGTGAAGCTAAGACATATTAATCATCCTAGATTTAAGTCAACACATGCTTTATAAACACTAAAATCGCATGGAAATGAGCCTAATACTAAAGGCCTAGACTAATCATCCTAGATTAGCTACTAATTTAGTTAAAAGTTGAGAACACCTACCTCTGTGAAGTTCGTAGCAGCAGATCCCTTCTAGCAGAGCTTTGCCCCAACCTTTAGCTAAGCTAGAATGGGAATGGGGTAGCAAAAGGGGATGTTATAGGGTCTAGTATGAACGGATAGGGGACAAGATCTGAAATAATGAGTCTTTACAGCTTGCACAGGCTGGAGAGATAAGAGATAGGCTGGAGAGATAAGAGACAATTGTTTGGACATATAACCCATGGCCCAATTCGTAAGTGCAAGATTAGCTTATAACATATAATTATTTGGCAAAAAGGGTAGATACATTGTGGATGCTAGGATTTGAACCCTGGTCATTGGGTTGGAAGGCAAGTCACTTAACCAACTACACTAGGAAGCCACTTGTTAAGTGAATAACCTTTACATAACATAACAGGGTCAACTCATCAGTTCATGTGAACAGTACTGCGTCAACCCTTCCAACAGACAGGGTCGACTCATCAGTTCATGTGAACAGTACTACGTCAACCCTTCCAACAGGCAGGGTCGACTCATCAGTTCATGTGAACAGTACTGCGTCAACCCTTCCAACTGGCAGAGTCGACTCATCAGTTTATGTGAACAGTACTACGTCAACCCTTCCAACAGGTAGGGTCGACTCATCAGTTCATGTGAACAGTACTGCGTCAACGCGATGAACAGTACTGCGTCAACGCGGTGAACTGGCAGGGTCGACTCATCAGTTCATTTCCAGTTCACGGGGTTGACTCATCAGTTCATAGCGTCAACGCGATGAACAGTACTGCGTCAACGCGGTGAACTGGCAGGGTCGACTCTGCAGTTCAAATCTGCTCAAAATGGTTTAAGGTATTAATCTTTACATATGATAATTTCGTTTCCACTTCTTACATAAACTTCCTAAAGAGTTTATTTAATTTTTTTTTTGTGGCAAATATTAATAATAATAATTTTTTTTCATTTTTTTTAAAGGGTGCTACACCCTCCCCTACTTAAAAGAATTTGGTCCCCAAATTCAATGGTATAAGGGTAAATTCAACTACATAAGGATACTGTAGAAAGTATAAGATACTTGCCGACTAAAATAGTTCTGGGTATCTTCTCTTCATAGATTCCTCGGTCTCCCAAGTTGCTTCTTGCTCCGAGCATCGATTCCATTGAATTTTTACCATAGGGATCGTCTTACTCCTTAGAACTCGAACTTCGCGGTCGAGGATCTGCATCGGCCTTTGCTCATAAGTAAGATCCCTTTGAATCACCAATTCAGCATGATTGATGATGTGAGAAGGATCATGCACATATTTCTTCAGCATAGATATATGAAATACATTGTGCACTTCCGAGAGTTGAGGAGGTAAGGTAATGCGGTAAGCCACCTCGCCTACTCTTTTCAATACTTCAAATGGACCGATAAACCTTGGTGTAAGCTTGCCCTTAACACCGAATCTTCTAATACCTCGGCCGGGAGATACCTTGAGAAATACATGGTCACCCACTTGAAATTCCAAATCTCTCCTTCTATTATCAGCATAAGATTTTTGCCTGCACTGAGCTACCTTGAGTCTCTCTCTGATAAGGTGTATCTTCTCAGTCGAATCTCTAACCATATCTGGGCCTAGAATTTATCTTTCACCGACTTCTTCCCAGCATATTGAAGAACGACAACTCCTGCCATAAAGCGCCTCAAAAGGAGCCATTTGAATACTAGCTTGATAGCTGTTATTATATGCAAATTCGGCTAGTGGTAAGTGGTCATGCCAGCTTCCGCCGAAATCTATAATACATGCCCTTAACATATCTTCAACAACTTGATTTGTCCTTTCAGTCTGACCATCTGTCTGGGGATGGAAAGCAGTGCTGAAATTAAGTTTCATCCCCAGAGAGTGTTGTAGACCCTTCCAAAAATGAGAGGTGAAGCGTGGGTCTCGGTCAGATACGATCGAGACGGGAACTCCATGCAATCTAACCATCTCCTTAATATACAGGGCAGCAAGTACGTCGACTGACCATCGACTTTTGATGGGTAAGAAATGGGCCGATTTAGTTAATCGATCGATAATTACCCAAATTCCATCATATCCGCCCCTAGTCTTGGGCAAACCCATGATAAAGTCCATGCCAATGTCCTCCCACTTCCACTTGGGAATATCCAGCGGATGTAGCTTTCCGGCGGGTTTTTGATGTTCTGCCTTCACTTGTTGGCATGTGAGGCAACGAGACACAAAGTCTGCTACCTCCCTTTTCATGTTAGGCCACCAGAAAGTTCTTTTCAAGTCTTTGTACATCTTAGTGGCTCCAGGGTGGATTGTGTACCTCGATCTATGAGCTTCTTCAAGAATCTTCTTCTTCAATTCGGGACAGACGGGCACACATGTCCGTTCATGAAATAGTAATCTACCATCAGGTGCCAGCTTGAAATCCAGTCCCTCGTCTAGCTTGCTCTTTATCTCCACTAGCGAGGAATCCTCTTCTTGTAACTTCTTGATTTCAGGTAGCAAATCTGGATGTATGCTCATATGAGATAGAGTAATACACATGTTCTTCTCATCTGTGCTGATATCAACCTCAGAGAATTTCTCCAGCAGTTTCCATTCTTGTATCATGCAGTTGGCCAATATTGTTCTCGGCTTTCGACTAAGGGCATCAACTACGGAATTACCCTTACCAGGATGGTACTGTATAGTAAAGTCGAAATCCTTGAGATACTCGAGCCAACGCCTTTGCCGCATGTTCAGCTCCTTTTGGAAGAATAAGTACTTGAGGCTTTTATGATCGGAGTACATGGTGAATTGTTCTCCGTAGAGATAGTGCTTCCAGATCTTTAAAGCGAATACTACTGCGGCCAGTTCTAAGTCATGAACTGGGTAGTTCTCTTCATGTTTCTTCAATTGTCGGGAAGAATATGCAATGACCCTTCCATTCTGCATCAATACACATCCGAGGCCAATACCCGAAGCATCGGTATATACTTCATATTTTTCTCCTTCAATAGGTAATGATAAGACTGGAGCAGTGGTCAAGAGATCCTTCAAAGTTTGGAAACTCTTTTCACAGTCTTCCTTCCACTCATAAAGCACTTCCTTGCGGGTTAACCTTGTCAGGGGAATAACAATTTTGGAGAAGTCCTTGATAAAACGCCGGTAGTAACCAGCTAGACCCAAGAAGCTCCGAATCTCAGTTGCATTTGTGGGTCATCCCCAGTTCTTCACAGCTTCGACCTTTGATGGGTCAACAGCAATTCCATTCTTTGAAATGATATGGCCTAAGAAGGATACTTCCTCGAGCCAGAACTCGCATTTGCTGAATTTGGCATATAGCTTGTTTTCTCTTAATATCTGTAATGCCTTCTTGAGGTGTTCTTTATGATCCTCTTCGGTCTTTGAATAGATCAGAATATCATCAATAAAGACCACAATAAATTAGTCTAAATAGGGCCTGAATATGCTGTTCATTAACTGCATAAAAGCTGCGGGGGCATTTGTTAGTCCGAAAGGCATAACAGTAAATTCGTAATGCCCATACCTGCTTCGGAATGCAGTTTTATGAATGTCTTCTTCTTTGATCTTCAATTGGTGGTAACCAGAATGAAGATCAATCTTGGAGAAATATAAAGCTCCAGATAGTTGATCGAACAGCTCATCAATCCTTGGTAGTGGATACTTGTTCTTGATTGTAAGGTGATTTAGCTGCCGATAATCTATGCATAATCTCATCGATCCGTCCTTCTTTTTGACGAATAGCACGGGTGCTCCCCATGGGAAAGTACTCGGCCTGATGAAACCCTTTTTCAATAATTCCATTAGCTGCTCTTTTAGTTCCTTCAGCTCAGCAGGGGACATTCTGTATGGTGCCCTGGAAATAGGACCAGCACCAGGGATAAGGTCGATGGTGAATGACACTTCCCTCTCCGGGGGTAAGCCGGTTAAATCTTCTGGAAAAACATCGGGAAAATCCCGAATTACACGGATGTCTTCAAGTTTAACCTTCTCGACTTCCGTGGCAGTCACGAATGCTATGAAAGCCATGCATCCCTTATTCATAAGTTTACTAGCTCGGAGTGCTGATATAAGAAGTGATTTACTCCGAGGGCTATTGTAAACTAGCTCTGGGAAATCTACGAAAGTTACCTTGCCATGCCGGCAATCTACAGTTGCTTGGTATGTGGATAGCCAGTCGGCACCTAGTATGACATCATAACCCTTCATATCTAGGCATATCAGGTCAGCAGGTAAATTGCTTCCCTTAATCATCACTTCACAATTTGGATAGTGGTAAGTGATATCAGACTCATTCCCAAGAGGTGTAGATATGACCAAATCTAACAGTTCATGTTTCTTAGAAAATGAAGCAGTAAAGTTCTTGGAAATGAATGAATGAGTTGCTCCGGTATCGAATAAAACTTGAGCAATTTTTGAACAAATAGTGAGAGTACCTTCCACAATTCCGCCTTCAGTGGGTTCTGTCTCTCGGAGAGCTTGTAAACGGCCTTGTTTCTTTATCGGACGCTTCTTGTCTTTGATGTCCTGCTCCTTCATCAGTGGGCAGTTTGGGATTCGATGCTCTCGGCTCCCACATCGAAGACAAGCTCCTAACTTTCTCCAGCATTCCTCGGTCTTATGACCAGCTTTATCACAATACTTGCAAATCTCCTTTGATGGTGTGGTGGAGGAGAATGGCCTGTCATTCTTCTGAAATTTCTTTATCTTGGAGGACTCCCCTCCCGTGAAGAACCGCTTCTTGTTGAAGGATTGTTTGAATTTTCTCGGGCCAGTGACAGGTTCCTTCTTGTCTCTTCCTCGAATCCTCTCGGATAACTCGGTCGCGTCTTCTAGCAGTTGAGCACACCGAACCATCTCCGAATAGACTTGGATGTCCATCGGGGCAAGTTGTGTGATATAATGGGGCCGAAGCCCGTTGAGGAATCTTCTCGCCTTCATCTTTTCCGTACACACCAAATGGGGTGCATACCTTGATAATCTGGAGAACTGGGCCTCATACTCGGCCACTTTCAAGCCTCTTTGTTTTAGAACGGCGAATTTCGCAGCCTTCTTTTCCTGGATATGGTCGGAGAAGTACTTGTTGTTGAAATGCTCCGTGAATTCATCCCATGTGACATGGTATCCTGGCAGTGTTGCTTCTATAGATTCCCACCAGCATCGAGCGTCCCGCTCTAGTTGGAAAATGGCCAGTAAAACCTTCTCTTCATCCGAGCATTGCATCACACGAAAGATCCGTTCTATCTCCTTCAGCCAATTCTCGGCATCCTCGGGGTCAGACGAACCCGTGAACCTTGGTGGGTTCATGTTACGGAAACTCCGGTGGAGATCTCCCGCTCCACGGTTTGCTCCGCCTTGGGCCACTTGTTGTAGTGCCTCGGTGAGGTTTTGCACGGTGCGCTGCATCTCACGCCATTGTGCTCTTTCCGCAGCCATGATCCTACAAAAGAGTTAAGTATGATAAAGATCAGATTTCCTGGTAAGGTCGAAAGTCATTGTAGAACTTAACCCATGGCTCTATCCATCTCACCGGGTAAGGTATATCTATCCTTGAACTCAAGTTTTTTTTTACTTAGATTTCAATTTCTAACAGTTTATTTATTTATTTTTCTAGTTCCCTAGGTTTGAAAACCTAGGCTCTGATACCATGAAGACTGTCACGCCCCGAGCGCGGAAGATTACCCGGAGGCGTGACGCGTCTATATAGATCGTGTCAATCTTGTAAATATCAAAGTGCACAAATAACTAAGATTTAATTCGAAGTTAATACAATTAGGATGAGCTGACAATTGATACAACTAACCCAATGACAATTACATACATATCCAAGTCCAACTACTAGGCTTCAAGCCCTTATTACAATTATTGGACTAACACAGCTGACGTCTGACATAACTTGATATGACTGACATAAATGAAATTACAATAACACCATTTACACAAGTACAATTTACAAGATAACAAGATAACTCTATTTTTACACTCATCACTCCGACTCATTCCCTTCCGAGTTCTGGCTGATATCTGAATTTCCTGGAAAGGTTAGAAAACAACTAGATGAGCGAATCGCTCAGTAGGATTTACATTTCAAATTTTAACATGCTTTAAGTGAATTACACATTCATTTAATGTACGTAACCTATGCATGCAGACAGATAGATATCAAAGAATTGTAAAATCGACGGGAGTAGAAAGTGAGAGTATATAGATTTCACAATTTCAAGCAGCAGTGGCAAGTGATGGTAAATGATGTCAAGTCAGTGATAACTGAATAGCAACATGTTATTCAAGCTAGTAACTGAGTAGAAACATGTTATTCAAGCTAGCAATAGTAAGCAAAGTAGTTTCAAGTATGTATAACTGGAATTGGCTATTTATAATGCATTCAAGTAAGCACTTTTACCCTTTTGCGGGTCTCAAGTCAATCAATCAAGTAATATCATGAGAATGAGTGGAATGTCTAAAGTCTAGCAAGCAAGTACTCCGGTGCAATGCCAAACACTGTGGTCAATAAACTCCCATGGGCACAAGTACCTTCGGGTGCTCCCCCCCAGGACCAGACCGGGCCCTATATGCACAGCATTCATCATGTATGTTGACATCCACTCTCATTTATAGCCAATATGGAATTTCAAGGTTTGACCAGTATGATATATAAGGTAGAATTATGGAATGGAGTCCAAGGGCGCATTGATGTGTAGGGATGAACTAGGAGTGGAAACCAGTAACGTTTGATACACGGAAAAACTAGATAAGAGAGGTGCCTTAGAGGCCACCTGACAATTTTGGAAATGACATCCTCACTGTGGGATGCCCTTCTTGGGAATTATACAGGGTTCAGAGGACCCTATCAGGAGTTAAAATCACCTCTCCGGCTGCCATCTGTCAGTGGAGATGGTAAAAGTGAAAGCCTAATGATCACGTTAACGTAATGAGCTAGCTGGGTCGACTCAATAGTCCATCGCGTCAACTCATTAGTTCATCGCGTCAACTCATCAGTTCATCGCGTCAACGCGATGAACTGGTAGGGTCGACTCATCAGTTCATCGCGTCAACGCGATGAACTGGCAGGGTCGACTCATCAGTTCATTTTCACAGGCAGGGTCGACTCATCAGTTCATCTTCACAGGCAGGGTCGACTCATCAGTTCATCGCGTCAACGCGATGAACTGGCAGGGTCGACTCATCAGTTCATTTTCATAGGCAGGGTCGACTTATCAGTTCATCGCGTCAACGCGATGAACTGGCAGGGTCGACTCATCAGTTTACCAGTTCACAGGGTCGACTCATCAGTTCATGTGAACAGTGCTGCGTCAACCCATCAGTTCATGTGAACAGTGCTGTGTCAACCCATCAGTTCATGTGAACAGTGCTGCGTCAACCCATCAGTTCATGTGAACAGTACTGCGTCAACCCATCAGTTCACAGCATCAACCCATCAGTTCACAGCGTCAACGCAGTGAACAGACAGGGTCGACCCTATCAACAGGCAGGGTCGACTCTACCATTCACTGCGTCGACGCAGTGGACAGGCAGCGTCGACCCTGTCAACAGGCAGGGTCACTGCGTCGACCCTGTCAACAGGCTGCGTCGACCCTGTCAACAGGCAGGGTCGACTCATCAGTTCATCGCGTCAACGTGATGAACTGGCAGGGTCGACTCATCAGTTCATCGCGTCAACGCGATGAACTAGAAGGGTCGATACTTTCTTTTGTTTCCCAGTTTTCATGCCCTTTCAATCCTCTTTTCACTCTGAGTTCTTCACAAAAGTTCTTCTTCTCTTATAGATGTAGATTTTATTCTTTTACCATGACCTCCAATTCTTCTTAATTTTGAAGTTATAATTAATTTTCTAAGGTTCTGTTTTTTTTTACTCAGTAACTGTTCACATATGCCTATAGATCTCGGTTTTTCACATTTTTCACCTTCTTCCTCTCATTTTCTCTCTCTGCACTCTTCATAAAACTTCTTTCTAACCTTCCAATCTACGATTTTCTCTTCTATCATGTACTCTCATTCTCTCTAGATTCTTCGTTATTCTCCTTCTTAGAACCCCCCCTATTTTCAATATAATTTCTTGGTCTTTTTCAACTTGGTCTATTTTCCACATTTTTCATCCTCTTGACTATAATTTCTTCTTTCACTATTTCAGGTTTTTGTTTCACAGAAATTGACATAATGACAGGCCCTTTACTAAAGCATGAACTATATCAAATATAGATACTAGCTACTACATGCTAATCATCTCAGATTTAAGCCAACATATGTTAATCATTCTAGATATGATACTAATACTTGCTAATTCATCTGGGTATAAAGTTAATACATGCTAATTATCTTAGGTATGAAGTTAATATATGCTAATCATCCTAGATTTAAGCCAATACATGTTAATCATTCTAGATATGAGACTAATGCTTGCTAATACTTGCTAATTATTTTCGGTATAAGGCTAATACATGCTAATCATTTCAGATTTAAGCCAACACATGTTAATCATTCTAGATATGGCACTAATACTTGCTAATTATTCTGGGTATAAAGTTAATACATGCTAATTATCTTAGGTATGAAGTTAATATATGCTAATCATCCTAGATTTAAGCTAACACATGTTAATTATTCTAGATATGAGACTAATACTTGCTAATACTTGCTAATTATTCTGGGTATAAAGTTAATACGTGCTAATTATCTTAGGTGTGAAGCTAAGACATATTAATCATCCTAGATTTAAGTCAACACATGCTTTATAAACACTAAAATCGCATGGAAATGAGCCTAATACTAAAGGCCTAGACTAAGCATCCTAGATTAGCTACTAATTTAGTTAAAAGTTGAGAACACCAACCTCTGTGAAGTTCGTAGCAGCAGACCCCTTCTAGCAGAGCTTTGCCCCAACCTTTAGCTAAGTTAGAATGGGAATGGGGTAGCAAAAGGGGATGTTATAGGGTCTAGTATGAACGGATAGGGGACAAGATCTGAAATAATGAGTCTTTACAGTTTGCACAGGCTGGAGAGATAAGAGATAGGCTGGAGAGATAAGAGACAATTGTTTGGACATATAACCCATGGCCCAATTCGTAAGTGCAAGATTAGCTTATAACATATAATTATTTGGCAAAAAGGGTAGATACATGGTGGATGCTAGGATTTGAACCCTAGTCATTGGGTTGGAAGGCAAGTCACTTAACCAACTACACTAGGAAGCCACTTGTTAAGTGAATGACCTTTACATAACATAACAGGGTCGACTCATCAGTTCATGTGAACAGTACTGCGTCAACCTTTCCAACAGACAGGGTCGACTCATCAGTTCATGTGAACAGTACTGCATCAACCCTTCCAACAGGCAGGGTCGACTCATCAGTTTATGTGAACAGTACTGCGTCAACCCTTCCAACTGGCAGGGTCGACTCATCAGTTTATGTGAACAGTACTGCGTCAACCCTTCCAACAGGCAGGGTCGACTCATCAGTTCATGTGAACAGTACTGCGTCAACGCGATGAACCGTACTGCGTCAACGCGGTGAACTGGCAGGGTCGACTCATCAGTTCATTTCTAGTTCACAGGGTTGACTCATCAGTTCATCACGTCAACGCGATGAACAGTACTACGTCAACGCGGTGAACTGGCAGGGTCGACTCATCAGTTCATTTCCAGTTCACAGGGTTGACTCATCAGTTCATCGCGTCAACGCGATGAACAGTACTACGTCAACGCGGTGAACTGACAGGGTCGACTCTGCAGTTCAAATCTGCTCAAAATGGTTTAAGGTATTAATATTTACATATGATAATTTCGTTTCCACTTCTTACATAAACTTCCTAAAGAGTTTATTTAATTTTTTTTGTGCAAATAATAATAATAATAATATTTTTTTTCATTTTTTTTAAAGGGTGCTACACCTGGGGATGCTGTGGAGCTGGCTGGGTGCGCGACGGGGCGAGGATGGAGCGATTCTGGCGCGATCATGAACGGTGGATTCAAAGCTGGCATTTGAGCTCGCGACACGATTTTCTACGCGGTTTAGTCCCTTCGGGGCACGGTTTCTTCGGTGAAGGTAGGGAGATGGATCGCCTACCTGTTCTGCACGTTTTCTCTGCTTCTGTGCATTGTTTGGTGCTCGATCGGGGGAGATCGGGCCGGTTTTATGAAAACCATAGTTTTTGGGGTTTTCAGGGTTCGCCGGAAAACGGCAACCATTTGTGATGTGGTTAGTGTCAAACTGACCGTTGGGATGTCTGGATCACATTCATGCTAATTTCGTGTCGATCGGTCGTCATTCGAGGCCGATTGGAGTCCGGGAACCTCGGTGACTCGTTTAGGGTCGATTTGTCCAAATCGCCCCGATCTTGCGTTTTAGTGCGTGCATGTGGGCTTTTTAGCCTCCCGATGTTGTTTTTCATCGTTTAGCGTTGTTTCCCCTGCGCTTCGGCGTGAATGGGGCGTGGAACGGCCCGATTTGGCGTTTCCACCTTTTTCCCGCCGTGGCCGGTGTAGTGGTCGTATCAGAGACCGTCACAGTCTTTGACGGCCCTATGATAGACCGCCACAGCGTTTGTTCATTTTATATTTTTCGTGGCTATGAGAGTGTGACGGCCCAGGTGTGGTGCGTCACAGCTCCCTGACGCGTCCGGGTGTATGCGTCACAGCTATTTTGTTGTCTTGCATTTTGGTTAAGTCAGTTCCTCTGACGCGTCTGCCCTAGTGCTTCAGGCTCGCGTAACGCGCCTGCCCCAGGCCGTTACGTTCTGTTTGATCGGATTTGACCGTTTAAGTCAGTTCGTGTAGCGGTTGTGCCCCTATGCGTCACAGTTGGGTAACGCGCCTGCCCCAGGCCATTACACTCTGTTTGGCTGAGCTGGGTGGCTGTGTCTGTAAGCTCTAACGGCCCTGCCCCCATGCGTCACATGTTGTAACGCGTCCGTCGGGGACCGTTACGTGCTGTTTTTCTTAGTTTTCAGACTTGGGTCTATTGGCCCTGACGCGTCTGCTCCCGTGCATTAGGTAGGCGTAACGCGCCTGTCGTCGTGCGTTAGGTCGCTGTAACGCGCCTGCCCGGGTGTGTTACGTGGCTCGCGTTTTGGTTTTATGCCTATTGGCTCTGACGCGCCCACCCTGGTGCGTTAGGCGCCTGTAACGCCCCTGTGGTGGTGCGTTACAGCCCTGTTGTGGCCGTGATGGCTGTTGGGTGTTCGGTGTTCGCCCGTGTGTTGGGCCGTTGTAGGTTGGTGTTCTAGGGCTATGTTGTGTGGCAATGGTCTTCTGGATCGGTTGGTTTAGGTGACTGGGTGCAGTCTTTTCCCTGACTGCGACAGTTCCTTAACGACGCAATCTAGAATTGCCAATGCCGTTGTCTCTGGGCTCGTGACGGCTGTTCCTTGACTGCTGGGTCTGCCTAGTGGTTGAATGACGGTCCGTTCTGCCAGAGCTTGGTTTTTGTCATTTCGGTTTCGGCTTGTCTTGGCTTGGTCTCGTGGTTTGCCCGTGACCCGAGGGTGTCTGTTGACGTCCTATGAGGGCGATAGCCATGATGGGACAGCCAGGAGTGCTTGTGTTTGTTGCATGTGAGTCTGTACATCCGTTGTTTATGTCAGTGTTGTCTGGCTCCGGTCAACCGGGGGTTACCCAGGGGTTGACAGGTGGGTTTGTGTGTCTCGACGGTTCTGTCCAGCTCGAGACATTGGTTCTGGATGCCTCGAGGTGCCATCTTACCTCGATCCGTGTGTCCAGGCGTGCTGAGCATCCGCAGTGTTCCCTTAGGTCTTCGTGAGTCATTTTCTGCGGAGCGTCGTTTCCCGTGGCTTAGGATTAGACCGATTGGCGGCTTGTTCCGCTGCCAGTGACGATCTTGCCTTTGAGTCGTCCGACTCAAGGATCGTTACGTTGTAGGTCTAGTTGCCTAGTCCTGAGTATGTTGGCAGTTGTCTTGCTGCCTTGGTGCTTTGTAGTACATGCGACAGTGCTTCCTTGCCTGTCTGTACTACAACACTCTTATTTTTGAGTCTCTGTGTGTTGTGAGCCTCCGCTTATTGTAGCCCTAAGGCCCTTGAGTTGTCGACCCGCCTGCGAATGGCGGAGGGGTGTTCCCGACAAGCGGTTTGTAAGCTAGTTTCGTGGGCTCCCAGCCAACGGTAGCGTCCTACCGAGGGAGAAAACTAGCTAGAGAACCTGGCTTAGGCTAGAGCCAGTGTGTGCACACGTTGTCAGGGGCTGAGGACTTACGTCGACGGGCGTAGCCCTGACTGGTTACTTGTCGCTGTAGTTCCTATTTGACTCAGCGCCTGTCTGCGACTCTACCGTGGTTTCAGCGGTACCATAGGCGAGACTCTCGTGGCGCAGCATAAGACGTCAGTGGACGCAGCTGGCTGTTTCGTGGCGCAGCATTAGACGTCAGTGGACATAGCTGGCTATTCTTCTTGCGAGGAGGTGCTTCCGTCATGTGACGCGTGACTCTCAGCGTTTCTTGTGCGTCGTGACCTTCCCAAGTTAGCCTCTCGTGGCCCTACTCGAGGTCAGTGTTGTGTTGTGTGCACGACGTTCTGGTCGTGTGTGCTCGTCGGGTCTGTCCGTCGTTTGTCTAGATCTTTCTAGACTTTTGTCTGTCCTTGCTGGTCTTCGTCTTAGGCCTGGCGTTGTGTCGGTAGATCGGTAACTCCTGACTTTATCAGATCAGAGTCGCCCTTCTGTCGCTGCTTGGAGTAGCTTAGGGAGTCGAGTTCCTCTCGGTGGCCGTGTTCCGAGTTATACGGCCTCGCTGTTCCCTTTTCTTTTAGCTTCCCTTGTCCTTAGCTTGTTCCCTACTCCTGCTGTTCCCGTTCTTTTTACAGCTTTGTAGTGTAGCTCTTCCTACTTTGCTACTTCTACTGTTTTAGCTGTTGTTTCGTGTTACTGCGTTGTTTTTCAGTGGGGATCCGCGTGACCCTACTAGGACAGTGACACGAGGCTCACCCCTAGTTTTCAGGTGGGTGGCATCGTTCTGCTTCCGGGGCTCCTGGTGTGGCGCGTCTGTAGCTGCCAGCGGTACTTGTGTCGGGTTTCCCCCGACCTCAGAGTACGTTCTCTTCTTGTAGCCTGTACTCGTCTTTAATTTCTTGGACTGGACTCTGGCATAATTGTTAAATTGAAATTGTTAATTTAAAAGTAATTTTTTTTCTACTACTTTAGCAACCCGATCTAATGAAATGTTATTGCTTACTGTTATGTCTCTGTGGCTTCAATGTACTACACGACAATCCTTTTATCCCTTCGGAGCTTTACTGCTCTTGGGAGGCCTCGGGGGTTCCAAGTGGTATCAGCTGTATTCGATAGTCCTATCGGGTATATCTGGTATCCAGGATCCGGGTCGTCACACAGAGTGTTGTACAACTCTTGTGCCCTCATGATGTCCCTGACCAACAATGTGGCCGAGTATGAGGCTCTACTCATTGGGCTCCAGATGGCTCTCCACATGGGCATTAAATGTCTCAAAGCCTTTGGGGACTCCTAGCTGATAGTCCGACAGGTCCTCGGCATCTATGATGTGCGGAAGCCAAAGTTGGTTCCATACCATACCTCCGTTACCAGGTTAACCCAGAAGTTCTATTTCTTCAAAATAGATCATATCCCCAGAAGCAGCAATGCTCAGGCAGATGCCTTAGCCAAATTGGCCGCGACCATCAAGCTCCCGCCCGAGGGCGAGGTCGACATCATCATCAAACACAGAAGGCTGATGCCGAGCTCACTCGAAGGCAACACCGGTCTCACCATTTACGAGGTCCACGACCTTGACCAGAGCATGCCTCCAGAAGAAGAGGATTGGCGTGCGCCCATCATCAAATTCAAGAGAGGGTGGCTCCCTCCTGACCGAGCTCAAAGAGTTCAACTACTCCACCGAGCAACCTCTTATGAGTTGAATGGCGACTCCTTGTATAGACTCATCCACGAGAAGGACAAGTCAATTCTCCTGAGATGTGTCTCCCTCGCCGAGGCTCGAGCCGTTATGCAGGAGGTTCAGTCCGGGTTGTGCGGCGCGCACTAGGCCGGAGATCGAATGAAGCACACTGTCAAGCTCAGAGGCTTCTACTGGCAAACCATGTATGTGGATTGCATCCAGTATACCCGTACATGTCATCAATGTCAAGCCTTTGGCCCAGTACCTAGAAGACCTCCTAATCCATTGCGTCCTACAGCCGCCACATGGCCATTCGCCGAGTGGGGCATGGACATCGCAGGGCCTTCCCCCCCATCTTCCAAGGGCCATAAATACATCTTGGCCGCCACTGACTATTTCCCTCGCTAGGCGGAGGCTCTCCCTTTGCGAGAAGTCACCGGCGAGGTGGTTGCCAGATTCGTCCGGCACAACATCATATACCGATTCGGTACTCCCAGTCGCATAGTGTCCGACAACGCGACACCATTCAAGAATAAGGCCGTATACCAGCTAGCGGCCAAATTCCACATTGACTGGAGAACCTCTTCGGTGTACAACCCCCAGGCTAACGGTTTGGCGGAAGCGTTCAACAAGACCCTCTACAAGCTCCCGGCTAAGATGGTTGGCCACCAGAAACGCGATTGGGGTGAAAAGGTCTTTGAAGCATTATGGGCCTATCGAACGGTCTACAAAACCCCCACGGAGTGCTCGCCGTTCTCCCTTGCTTATGGGACAGAAGTAGTTATCCCCATCGAAGTCCAGTTAGCCTCTTACCGTGTGGCGGTCCACACCGGCCTTGCTGGCCCTAACGAAAGTGAGTACCAAAGAAGGCTAGAAGAGCTCGCCGATCTACAAGGCAAGTGACTCGAAGCCTACAAACACCTACAAGTATACCAGGCCCGCATGGCCCGGGCCTATGATAAGCTCATCAAGTAGCAAGCTTTCAAGCAAGGTGACCTTGTCATGATCAAGGAAAAGGAAGTCATGGTAGGGCGCTCCAGCGAAAAACTACAGCCAAATTGGCGAGGCACGTATATTATCCAGAATGTCTACAAGGGTGAAGCTTACACGGTCGTCGACCACAAAGGTCATAGACCGTTCCCACCTCTCAATGGTAAACATATGAAGCTGTATTATGCACCAGGACATGAGTTCACGCTCCAGCCAGACTAAAGCGCACGTCTCAGCTACTACCAGTAAGGCCGGTCCTTCCCCGTGAAGGATCTAACCAGCCAGTCCTCCCAGTCAAGCAGCCAACCCAATTCCCCGAAATCACCGCCAGGCATCCTCGGGGACTAACCCCCTTGCCTTCGTTCTAGTCACCACGAGAGCACGGGCACTTCTGCACCAGTACCAACCTAGCCGTCGGACTCCCAGGTAAGTCAAAAAAAAAAATGGGGTTAAAAATAGAGATACCCCGGCAGACCCGGTCATCCTCACCACAAGGGGGCTACCGGGGGCAAAATGGCCAGCAACCTGGCTGAGGTGAGAACCCGAAAGGGCACCTCATGCAAAATTGGGAAACCCCTCGACGTGAAAACCTGCAAGGGAGTGTCGTAAAAAGCTAAAGGGGGTCGGCTCTAGTGAAAACTCGAAAGGGTGGTAGAGCTGATAACGAGAAAAGCTTCCTCTCCCCACCAGTCAGAACGGCCTTACACCCACTCCTCGGTGAGCCGTTGGCCTCACCCAGAGCCAGTCTTCAATCAACTTACACTGCTAGAGCACGAACCCTATAATTCCCAATTGGCCTTGCATTACCCCCACTCAGTTCGTCCAACCTTCGGTTCCTGCTTCGACATCATAGGTCAACCAGTCCCTGTGATGATCAAGCTACCTGTCATCATTCCAATAGACTTTTATCCTAGTACATTCCCAAACACTTATCATTCTATACCACTACATCCTGCATTCTCTGTAAATCCATAGCCTTCAAGTTTCGTTATGATCATAGTTCTCTCCTACAATCCTTGATCCACCAGTCATAACTCCAATCATATCTTGCCATGACAAAGTGGCCCTTTGCCACCATGGCACGAGAATTTATAAAACCCTTATTAATGGCAGAACAATATCCGACCACTCACACCTCCCAGTTTCAGGTTACGTCCCCTAACGTCAACACGCTATGGACGGGAGTCTCAAAATATATATATATATATATATATAATGGGGTTAAAAATTGAGATACCCCGGCGGGCCTGGTCGAATCCATTACAGCAAGTCGACTGGGTGCAAAAATTGCCACCAACCCAGGTGAGTTTTGGGCGCCTCAGGCAAAATCAGGTAACCCCTTGATGTGAAAACCCGAAAGGGCGCACCGGAAAAAGTAAAACGGGGGCAGCTCTGGTGAAAACCCGCTAGGGCAGTAGGGCTGGTAAAGAGAAAAAAAAACTCTCTCCCTCTCTACTCTTCACTGACGGAAGCTGTCAACCATGACATCTCGCCGATGGCAAGCTTAAGATCACTCCACGACAATGGTGACCACTATACCCCCAAGGGTCGGTCATCCCCAGTGCCAGTCCCAGTCTAAGTTTCCAGCTCCAGTTTCGGCTACAACGCCTTCACAGGCCAGCCGCCACCTCCCAGCTCCAGTTTCGGCTACAACGCCTTCATAGGCCAGCCGCCACCTCCCAACTCCCAGCTCCAGTTTCAGCTACAACACCTTCACAGGCCAGCCGCCAGCTCCCAATTCCAGTTTTGGCTACAACGCCATCACAGGCCAGCCGCCAGCTCCTTACTCCAGTTTGGGCTACAATGCCTTCACAGGCCAGCCGCCAGCTCTCAGCTCTAGTTTCGACTACAACGCCTTCACAGGCTAGTGATAAGTGTCCATTTTCTATGGTAATTCATCGCATGTACATCATTTTATGTGCATATAATTTGGTAATTATGTATGGTCTATCGTTAATCTTAACTTCGCATGTAGATTGGATCTTTCAAGCAAATTGATTAATTTGATGCTTTTTTTAATAAAATGGAGTTGAGGGTCATGAACATTAATTATCCATTGCATAAAAATGAGCAATTGAGATTCATGTGCACATTATGATAATTTTTCTGGACTAAATCATAATTATATGTGTGTAGGACACCGAAGGTAATTGCAAAAGAAGCCGGGGGTAAAACTGTCATCACCACTTTGACCAAGTCAAATAAAGAATTCAAAATATTTTGGTTGGAGGGAAAAGAAAGTTTAAAATTTTGAATTCAAAGTTTGAAAAGGAAGAATTCAAAGTTTAAGTTTGAAAAGGAGGAAAAGGGCATTCAATGTTTGAAAAGGAGATTCAAAGTTAGAAAGGGGGTGCCCAAAGTCCAAGAAAGGGGGTGCCCACCTCCTTTTCCTTTCCCCCATTTATCATCTTCTACCTAAATTCCAACCATCCATCACATTTTGATATAATCTCTACCCTCTATTAACCCAACTTTCCCTATGAATAGCCCATGACAAGGAGGTGAAGGGGAGTTCTTCTTTTGGCAATTTTCATCCTCTCCCTCTCACATCTTCTTAGGCTACCGATTTCTCCCCCTTCTGTCCCTCTTCTCCTATTGTTGTCTTCATGAAAGTTCTTTATGTTTAAGTATTCTACAACTTCTTCTTCTACCTCATCTTCTAATTCTTTCTGGTTTTAAAGTTATTTCCCGTGTTTTAACTTACTATCCTATGATTTTACTGTTCATTCGAGGTGCTAGCTTCTGTTAATCCTCCGTTTTAAAGCCCTTCTACTCTTCTTTTCTCTCTGGGTTCTTCATGAAAGTTTGTCCTCTCTTATGGATACATATTTTCTTCTTATACCACTTCCTCTAATTCAATCTTATTTTAAGTTATTTTTTATTCTTCTCAGTTTAATTTTTTTACACAGTTACTGTTCATCCGTGCATATCGCTTCCCTTCTTCCTCTGATTTCACCCTCTTCCTCACATTTTCTCTCTCTATTCCCTTCATCAAAGTTCTTCCTCTCTTCCTCCTCTTCAACTTCTTCTTCTTTGGCATTCCCTAATTCATCTTGGTTTCAAAGTTATTTACCCTCCAAAGGCTACTTCAGCGATGTAGGTGACTTCCTCTCGGCGTAGACGACATCTTCCGCAAGGTGGTTCGTGATCCAAGGCCAAGAGATGACGGTGTCATCATCACCATTGCTGCTACCATCTCCAAACTCCAGGCTTTTCTTATTTTTATTACTTTTATGTTATTTCACTTCATTGTAATCTCGTTGCGTTGTTAGTGTAATTTAGATTCGCATTTTATGTACTCTTTCTTTTAAGTTAATGAAACGAGTTGTTCTTTTGATCTAGAGCTTGCTCTTCTTCCCTCTCTACCTCCTTCTTCTATCTCTTCTTTTCCGCTTCATGCAATTATTTTCTATAACATAGGCGCATAATCATAGGCATTTTTATTTAATTGTTGGAACCGTTCTTTGTTTAATCATTCTCTTCGAGTTACAAAAAAAATCACAAACATTTTCCAAAAGATTCCAAAGTTTTTAACTTTAAAAATCTCTTCTTCTCTTTAGATTCGACCCGTGCTTGCCATAGTACTACGTTCTCTTTTGATCATTTTGTGTGGGTTCGGTTATAAGATTGTTAATGCGCGTGTAGTAACGACATACATTTTCGCGTTATCAATTTTTGGCACCGTTGCATGGGAGGAGTGATGATTTTTGATTTAAGCATTTTGTTTCCCTTGTGTTTATAGTGTACTAATAAAGCTCTCTTTTTTTATCTTTTTTTCTTTTACAGAAAAAAAAAATTCAAGAAAATTAGAGGTAAGTTTGCCTTTCTTTCTTTCATCTTTTGATTTTGTCATTCATTTCAAAAAAAAAAGAACAAGGGATTGTGCTTCAAGTAAGTATCCTAACTCCTATCATTTTGTGTTATTTCCTTAATGTTCTTGCATATTGTGGTTAGATAGGTTCACTAAATAAAAAAAAAACTCTCCACTTGAACCCAATAAAAAATCCTCATTCAAAGAGTAGAAATCACACTTTCATGTTCTAAGTCATGCATCATTTAGGATAGACTTTTTTTGTTGTTTAACTTTGGTCATTAAATTTTGGAGATTACGAGGGGCAAGGTGAGTACTCTAACTTTTCCAAAAAGTATGCTCATGCATTTCCATGCTTGCATAGAACCCCTTGTTTGAACTTGCTTTGTTGCATATCATTTTAAAATATTCTAAGGGCAACACCTATAATCACATAAGGTGGGGATTTCATCACCCTTCCTTATCCCACAAACCACATTTCCCTTGCATCTATGCATGACCTAAGATTTAAATAAAATGCAGTAGACATTGGCCTTAGGATCACACTATGATTTTAGTACGATTTGAGTTTACCCTATTGTGGAAACCGGTGCCTAAGGCAAGACGGTCGGATGACAAACGCCTTAAGCGGGCTAGTTGTTTACTAATTAGGTCCCTACGAAAGTAGGGGGAGCCTCCCACTACCCCAACCCTTACCTGGCCGGTAGAAATATTGAGGGTGAACTTAAATTGTACTTTAGTCATTTTGTGAAACCCCATTTGTAGGTCTAGGTCACATCTAGGTCATTAAATAATTTATGTGTTAACTTATTTATGTTTTATAATAAAAACTAAAATAAATAAAAAAATAAAAAATTCTTCTCTTCTCTCTCTTCGTCCTTGTTATTGTCAAAAAAAATACTAAGAAAAATTAAAACAAAAAAGTCTTTAAATTTTTTTTTGCATCTATGGATTGGGAGCACAAGTCAGATACATTAGACCGAGTAAGCTACAAACTGGATTAACTCTTGGCCATGCAATTCAATTTCTCAATGCCACCACATAATTTTTAGAAAAGTAATCACATGTGGACCAGGCTGGCCCATTATGAATGCCAAAATCAATTTTCACCTCTCACTCAACATGGCCCGACCCATTTTGAAAATTCACACTTCTCTACGGGTCAACTTTCTTCTTTTACCCAAGAGCAAACTCAAATGCCTCCATATTTTTCCACCCCTTCTTATCACACATATTCATCTAATTTTAGGTGGGAAAATCCGCAATCATTCTCTTGGGAACCTCATCAAGACCCTATTCAATATCCTCCAGATCAAAATTTTCCAAATTGGGCTTCATACTCAAATGATCCTTACGGTCAAACCCAATATAAAGGACAACCCATGTACGCCCCTCCTCCCCATTATCAGACTGATTACCACTCAGATTGTTTTCCACCTCAGTCTGATTATGAACCATTTTATCCAGTTCTTCCACAGTTTGATTTCAATAAGAAGGATAGGTTCAATCAAATGACTCAGCTCATCTTGGCCCAACAACAGTCCATTGAAGCTCAAAGTCAAATCATTCAGGAGCAACTAAACCAACTTGCTAAGGGGTTGGAAATGGATGAAATAGCTAGCTACTCCACTTCAAACTTTGAAAATCAATATCTTGATTCTGACTATAATGTTAGTCTAAGTGATCAACCCATGAATCCTCAACTCAACAACAATCAAACCATTTTTGACAATGAGGAGAATATGGAACAGTTATATCAGGAAGAATTAGAGGATGCTAGTGAAAATCAATTTGAGGAGGCCGAGCAAAATCATGAAGAAAATTATGAGGAGTCAAATAGTTTTAAGTTGGGGGGAGAGGAAGAGAAAAATGAATTTCAAAATCCCAATCAATTTACTCTTCCTGAATTTGATAATTCTTTCTTTGAAGATGAGGATGAAGAAGTAAGGGTGGAAAAAGAATTGAGTGAATGTTTGAACCATTCATCTTGGGCTAATGAGGAGTTGGACGTTGTGCATGAAAATCATTTTGATCAGGCGGCTCTTGATCTAGGAAACGATGTAGATCTTGTGACCATTTCTGACCTCAGCAATTCCGTGGATACTTCTATCATTCTTCAAGCCGATTGGTTGGATCCACCTGAAATTCATGACCAACACTATGTTGAGAATCATGTTCATCTCATTTATCCTTGTCTCCTAGACATTGAACTTGTGGTGGAATCTTTTGACCCCCCTCCCATTCCTGATTTTTCTCATCTCAACCTAATGATGGAAAAGTCCAAAATAAAAGAATATTTCGAAGATAATAAGGTCTGCATAAATCTGTTCCCACCTTATCAAGACCTTAAAGATGAATATTTTGTCATTCATGATATTATCATTCACAATGTTCCTCTTCCATTCTCTAACCAATGTGGTCCATTTGAACTCTTAGACCCACCCTGGAATCTTTTTAGCCCATGGATTCATCTGCAACATCTTTTCCTCCTATGGCATGGAGACTAGAATTCAAAGAAAAATAAAATAATTTGGTGGCTCATTCTCAAGTCAACATGTTGGTTATGAAGCTTGCAGATTCTATGCATGCGTCTAGCTAAAGACGGAAAACTTAGCGCTTCTGGGAGGTAACCCAAGATTATTATTGTTGTTGTTGTTGTTGTTTGACGTTTTTGTTTGAGTATGTTTTAGTAGTCAGGTCAAGGCCAAGGAGAGGAAGTCGTTGTTGTCCATGACATTGATGGAGGTTTCATCCTGCATATCCGGTTGTCTCTTTCCTACACAGAAGTATTTATTGATACATTGTTCTATTGCTTTCAATTCTATATGCCATTGAGGATAATGTCATTCAAGTTGGGGGGAGAGAAAAATTTTAATGATGCATATAGTACAACATGATAGGAGTTCTGTCTTGCATGTCATCGTTACATGAAAGTAGAAAGATGTAAACCCTATTTTGAGTTTCATGATTCGTGCTTAAATTAAAAGTTATTCTAGAATAGAAAAGACTAGGGAGAAGGATGATAAAAAATTTAGTCAATCTACCCATGGAAAACTGATATAAGAATCCCTTTAAAGTTCATGTGCACTTTAAAAAAAAAAATTCATGTTGCATACTAATGAAATAAGCAAGACAAGCCCTCTGCTATTTTTGATATGTTGTCTGATATTTTGCACTTCTTAAGAAAAGAGATCTTTTTACAAATTTTTTTTACCAAAATTATCTATCAAATAAGTGCAAAAAAAGTGAAAAAGAAAAAAAATACCATGAAAAATGCCCCTAGTCTTAGTAACCGGGCTTACTTCACCTAAGACGTGTTGAGGTTCGCGTAAAACGGAAAAGGGAACCTTGATCTGTGAAACCGGGCCTGCTTCTCCTAAGGCAAGAGTCGAGGTTCATGTTGAACAGTGAAGGGTAGTGCAGCATCATGTGTGGTATAAAAGATCCCAAAGGGACAAAGCAATAAGGCAGACAAAAGGTTAATATACTTAATGCTCTGATCTAAGAAGTGCAGAGTTGAAAGGCATTTGCTTGGAATAGCGAATGGGGGATGCAATCGTCTAAGCTATGGATTTGGTAGTTATACATGCACAAGTGCTATTGAGCTTTGATTTGAATTCTTGATCATGTACTATTAAGTTCCTATATAAGGCTAGTGTGCATTAATGATTCCAGATTCCGAATCTTTGGTTGATTCTATGAAGGAAGAGCTGGATATGAGAGTATGAATTTTACAAACTCATGTTAGTCCTAAATTTCAATTTATTTGCATTGCTAAGGGACTAGCAATGAGTAAGTTGGGGGGTGTGATAAGTGTCCATTTTCTATGCTAATTCATCACATGTACACCATTTTATGTGCATATAATTTGGTAATTATGCATGTTCTATTGTTAATCTCAACTTCGCATGTGGATTGGATCTTTCACGTAAATTAATTAATTTGGTAATTTTTTTTAAAAAAATGGAGTTAAGGGTCATGAACATTAATTATCCATTGCATAAAAATGAGCAATTGAGATTTATGTGCACATTATGGTAATTTTTCTGGACTAAATCATAATTATGTGTGTGCAGGACACCGAAGGCAATTGCAAAGAAGCTGGGGGCAAAACTATCATCACCACTTTGACCAAGTCAAATAAAGAATTCAAAATATTTTAGTTGGAGGAAAAAGAAAGTTTAAAAATTTAAATTCAAAGTTTGAAAAGGAAGATTTCAAAGTTTAAGTTTAAAAAGGAGGAAAAGGATATTCAATGTTTGAAAAGGAGATTCAAAGTTGGAAAGGGGGTGCACAAAGTCCAAGAAAGGGGGTGCCCACCTCCTTTTCCTTTTCCCCATGCATCATCTTCTACCTAAATCCCAGCCATCCATCTCCTTTTCATACAATCTCCACCCTCCATTAACCCAACTTTCCCTATAAATAGCCCGTGACAAGGAGGTGAAGGGGAGTTCTTCTTTTGGCAATTTTCATCCTCTCCCTCTCATATCTTCTTAGCCTACCGATTTCTCCCCCATCCGTCCCTCTTCTCCTCTTGCTGTCTTCATGAAAGTTCTTTGTGTTTAAGTATTCTACAACTTCTTCTTCTACCTCATATTCTAATTCTTTCTGGTTTTGAAGTTATTTCTCAGTTTTCAACTTACTATCTTGTGATTTTACTATTCATTCAAGGTGCTAGCTTCTGTTAATCCTCCGTTTTAAAGCCCTTCTACTCTTCTTTTAACTCTGGGTTCTTCATTAAAGTTTGTCCTCTCTTATAGATCCATATTTTCTTCTTCTACCACTTCCTCTAATTCCATCATTTTTTTAAGTTATGTTTTATTCTTCTCAGTTTAGTTTTTTTGCATAGTTACTGTTCATCAGTGCATACCACTTCCCTTCTTCCTCTGATTTCACCCCCTTCCTCACATTTTCTCTCTCTATTCCTTTCATCAAAGTTCTTCCTCTCTTCCTCCACTTCAACTTCTTCTTCGGCATCCCTTAATTCGTCTTGGTTTCTAAGTTAATTACCCTCCAAAGGCTACTTCAACGACGAAGGTGACTTCCTCTCGGCGTAGACGACATCTTCCGCAAGGTGGTTCGTGATCAAAGGCCAAGAGAGGACGGCGTCGTCATCACCATTGATGCTACCATCTCTAAACTCCAGGCTTTTCTTGTTTTTATTACTTTTATGTTATTTCACTTCATTGTAATCTCGTTGCGTTGTTAGTGTAATTTAGATTCGCATTTTATGTACTCTTTCTTTTAAGTTAATGAAAGGCGTTGTTCTTTTGATCTAGAGCTTGCTCTTCTTCCCTCTCTACCTCCTTCTTCTATCTCTTCTTTTCCACTTCATGCAATTATTTTCTATAACATAGGTGCATAATCATAGGTATTTTTAATTAATTGTTGGAACCGTTCTTTGTTTAATCATTCTCTTCGAGTTAAAAAAAAATCACAAACATTTTCCAAAAGATTCCAAAATTTTTAACTTTAAAAATCTCTTCTTCCCTGTGGATTCGACTCGTGCTTGCCATAGTACTACGTTCTCTTTTGATCATTTTGTGTGAGTTCGGTTTTAAGATTATTAATGCACGTGTGGTAACAACATACATTTTCGCGTTATCAGCCAGTCGCGAGCTCCCAGCTCCAGTTTCAGCTACAACGCCTTCACAGGCCAGTCGCCAGCTCCCAGTTCCAGTTTCGGCTACAACGCCTTCACAGGTCAGCCCCCAGCTCCCAGCTCCAGTTTCTGCTACAATGCCTTCACAGGATAGCCGCCAGCTCCCAGTTCCAGTTTCTGCTAAAACGCCTTCACAGGCCAGCCGCCAGCTCCCAGCTCCAGTTTCGGCTACAACGCCTTCACAGGCCAGCCACCCGCTCCCAGTTCAAGTTTCGGCTATAACGCCATCATAGGCCATCCGCCAACTCCCAGCTCCAGTTTTGGCTACAACACCTTCACAAGCCAGCCGCTAGCTCCCAGTTCCAATTTCTGCTGCAACGCTTTCATAGGCCAGCCGCCAACTACCAATTCCAGTTTCGACTACAACGCCTTCACAGGCCAGCTGCCAGCTCCAAGTTCCAGTCTCGACTACAACACCTTCACAGGCCAGCCGCCAGCTCCAGTCCTAGTTCGGCTACAATGCCTTTACAGGCCAGCCGCCATGTCTCCAGCCGCAGTTTCGGCTATACTTCCCCTGTAGAGTAGCTGCTCAGCTTCCAACTCCAGTTTTGGCTACAACGCCTCTACATGACATCCATCCGGCCCAGCTCCCAGCTATCGCACCTTTCCAGGTTACCCAGCTGGCTTCAGCTCCAGTCCTCATTTCCAGTTACAGTCTCCGTTTCAATTTCCAGTCCTTCTCCCCGTCCTGGTCTTGGTTGCCGCGTCTTCTCAGGCCATCCAGCCCGCTCAATTCCAGTTCCCAGACACATACGAATCCCATTTTTTCGGCTAACGACATAATGCTAGCCAACACTCCTCCATCCGGTTCGGGGTCAACACGCCCCCCAGAATCACCTCTGCAACCCTAAACCACGTAAACTGCCCCGTTCCTATAGGCCTACGTTGGTTCCCTGGTATGTAGGGTTTCATCCTCCAAGAGGATTGGCCCCCACATATAGCCTTTTCTTTCCCTTACTACCCAATGCTAAGCCTCTAGTTTCTAACATCGGGTTCTTTGAACCCGGTTCTAGTTGTCCCCTGTCACTCATGCCAGTGCATCATAGAACAAACAAGCACGACTAACGATCAGTGGTCCCCGGCTCACGCACATCACTCCATTCCATCGAAGAGGGAAGGGAACAACCCAGTAAGTAAAAGATCTGGAGTTTGCCATTAATACTCTGTAAAAGGAGCCCAAGACATGCCCTTGGGGTGACAAAATCCATACACTGCATATAGCACAAACAAGAAAGTGGAAAGATACAATCAAATCTCAGGCTCGGTCACCTCTAGCGCCGCAATGTGTGAGTCTGCAGTCGCAAGCTCCGCCTCCAAGGTGGACAAGAGCTGAGCGCTAGCTCCAGTGGTAGTCTTGGCCGCCTGCCACTCAGCTCGAACACTCTCGGCGACCGCCTGCTGCTTCTCCCAGGCATTCCTCAAGGCCTCAGCCCGGCTCTCCACCTCCCTCAGCTGTGCGGCTCGCTCCTGAGATGCCAAAGTAGTCACCTCAGCGTGACTCCTCTGCCCAGCTACAGCTGACACAAGTTGAGCCCGCTGCTCCTGCGCCTCTCGGATCGCCGCCAGCCTCCGAGCCCTCTGATCTTGAGCGTCACGGAGTCCCAGGTACTCGGCCCAGATCCTAGCTAACCCGGACATCCAGAGCTCGCGTGGGAAGTCGAGCGCGTGGTAGCCCTGGGTGCATTCCCGCAGCCGCTGCCTCAAATCCTCCGGAGAGGGAAGAGGCTCGCTCTGTGAATAGCCTCGCGCCCGCTGGATCAAGGCCGCACCTGCACTCGCCTCTAGCAATGGCTCTGACGGAGAAGTAGATGTAGGCCACTCGACCCCTAAATCCAGGGAAAAGTCGCCGGATGCGGCTAGCACTCCAGCGGAACCTGCATAGTTCCCAGCAAACACCAAAGGGAGTGAGCAATACATGCAAGACTTCCTTCGACAAATAAGATGAAAAACCTGATAAAAGAAGACAAGTCTTGGCTCTTTACCCGGAGCAAGTCTAGTAATCCCTGTAGCATCATCTACCGGGGTCAGGTAGGGCAACCGCACCTCCGCCTCAACAGCATCACCCGTCGGGGTCGGAGAGGGCAGTGATTCCTCCACCGTCCGATCGTCCCCAGCAAGCATAGGTGGGACAGGGGGCTCCGCCTGCCCGCCCTCATCGGGAGCCGACGCGTGCCCCTCTCCAGGATCTGACACTGCTTGCAACCCAAGAACGTCAGCACTCTGCCATATAAAGCAAATAAACACCAAATGAGGACGGGAAGAGCCACCATATGCCTCCAAAAGTGGTCCCCGTTGGAACCTGCCTACTAGCGGAGGCCCCAGAGGATGAAGAGCTCGAGCTCGAACTCTCCTCTATCTCCATCTCCAAGCTGTCGTCATCTGGAAAGCTCGACGAAGCCCCCGACGAACTCCCGGAGGTCGTCGAACCGGAAGCTCCTGTAGGCCAACAAAGCAAACGAGGTCACTACACGACCCAGCTTCATATGAGAGCGGCTCTGGCTAAGAGTTGCAAATAGGAAACTCACCAGCCAGAGCACTCCCCTCCAAAATCTTTTCAATGTCGACGATCTCCTTGTCGCCGTCAATGGGAGCCACCTCCGTGGGCCCCTCTTCCACCACCTCAGCCCTGTCACGGGGTAGCTCACCCTCTTCTAGAGGCGAAGGAGCACCTGCAAACAATGCCAATAGGATCTCAGCACTAGAAGACAATCAGCATAAATGGCTTAACAGAGATGATTAAGCCCCCAACTACATACCTGAGGGTCCCATGCTCGAAGACCTGACTAGTCCCACAGTGCAGGCTGACACTACGGTTGGCAGGGAAACATGCTCCACCCCTGCCAACAGCTGTGGTCGCAGGCTAGACGCTTCTTCAGCCGGGGACTGCATTGAAGCACTCCTCCCCTCAGGCTCCCCCTCAAAGGAGGGAAGGGACACTGATGGGCTAGTACGGACCAGCTCCTAAATCATCTCTAGAGTGGCGGCTGGGTCCTCACCTGGCAGGTAACAGCATAAAACCAGTCAATATCAGCATCCCAGCAATTGTACAATGCAAGGGCAATGCCCTCCGCAACGATTCAGCACTCACCTGAGCCATCCTGGGTCACTGCGGGCTCCTATCTGTCAATAGATAAGGGTGTCTCGCCTCGCATCCTGGAGGGAGCTGCGGTCTCTGATGTCCCGGCCACCTCTGTATAACACCGGTAACTATGTCAACTCACAGAATCAAGTACAGCCATAAACACAACATGCTCGGTCTCAGAGTTCTTTACCTAGCTGGGCGTCCTTTGAAACCTTCCATGACTCTAAATCGGGAAAGGTCTCAACATTGGGGGCAGTTTCATCCATCATACGAAGGAGCCCCTCCATATCTATCTCGCAATCGACCCCGTCATCAGGTGGTGGGTTGATCTCCTGAGGTGGCGAGAAGGCCGCGTCAGCCCCGGCCTCCAGTGGCGCTGTGAAAAACAAATCCAATTACACAAGTTTAACCGATCATAAAGGTTGAATCAATATAAAGCAAGCAGGCGGATATAGCACTTACTCGTAGCCAGTTCCACCTCAATGTTTTCCCTGGCAGCGGGTCCCCGAGAGGACTCGCCGGCCTCCCTGACTCCGGTCTCTACCCGGCAGCATTTCCACAGGGGTTGGAGGGCCCCGTCACCATCCTCGGAAGACGTCCTGTGGAGGGGTGATCCCTGTCTGCCGCAGAGCCTACCAGGCTAACGAAGGGGTCTCACCTGAAGCCAGGAAGGGGGTCAGTGGTAGAGGTACCAACTGCTCTGGCCTCAAGCCCATGACTCGGGCAGCCTTCGCGACCGCCTCCTTCACATCCCTCAGGGTGTAGGAGCACTCGATGAGGGACACGAGCTCTACGGGTCCAGCCGACCCAATCGCAAGGGCGATATGACACCTCCAGTCATCAATCGCCTTGTCTACAAAACTCCCCTCGAGAAGCACCCAGTCCAGTGAGCCCCTCTGCTCGAACCCGCAGTCAGTGAGGAACTAGGTACACCAAGTCCTTGACGTCCTGGGTCGAGGCGGTCCAGCTCCAGCACCTCTAGGCGCCCCCCACGCCTGCCTGAGGGGCTTTAGTGCCCCGTTGCCGCTCCGTCCTGCAGACAGTGAGCCCCGACTGCTCCGGGGCGCCTGCTGTGCCTTCCGCTCTACCTCCCGGCGGATCCGAGAGAAGCGAGTCCGTAGGTGCTCATCGTCTAGCACAATGAGGGGCAAATTCTCCCTCAAGAGACCGGCCTCCTCAGCTTTTTGGATTGCCGAGGCCTTCTACCGGTACTGGTGACTGTGCTCGAACCACCACCTGGCGTAGTGGACGTTGAACCGTCCCCTACGTCCCAGCCCAGGCGTCGGCAGTCGCGCTGGCTCCCGACGATAGTAGAAGTCCCACCACGTCGCAGCTAGCAAGTTTATATCCCGGCCTTTGTACTGTCGACCCGCCAAAGGGAACTTCTGGTTCGGCGGGATCCCCTGGTCATACCTGAAGTTCTGAGCGAACCTGTGTGGGTAATATGGCTCCAGGAAACTCGTCACAAACCGGTGTAGAGGCAGCACCGTCAGTCCGGTACTCATTACCCACTCTGTGTACAATGCCGCATCTAGCTCCTACTGATAAGGAAGGGCGCAGGCTGCCCCGCCATCTGCAGGCACCAGAATCAGGCAAGAGTCTATGGTGGCGCCGTCAAAGAAAATTCCCTCCTCACCCCAGTCGGGCAAGTAGAATAAGATTCTCCTGGCTTCCTCCAACTGCACAGCTGCGTCTCCGTCCGGCTGCCCAGTGAAGCTGAATAACAACGGTACTGCCTGGTTCACCACGGTCCCGCGAGACACCAACCCTAGGAATAGCAGACCTGCCCACACACTGAGGTAGTGAGTCGACAGAAGCAGGCTCCGCTCACGTGGCACCGGGTGCGCCGCCAGTACCCCCAGTCCCTGGTAAACATTGGCCAGAGCCACCGGGGCTAAGGCTAGCCTTCGTCCCTCCTACAGTTGTCACACAGGCCACAATAGCTCCACCCTCAGCTAGCTGTCCTCCCCGTGTGGGACCACGAACATCGCCAACCCGTATGCCAAGTATGTAGCCAGGTGGGTCACGTCCGGTAGTCTATGGGGGTTCCACCCCTCATGTGGTGTGTAGATGTACCTCGTGTATGTTCGAAAGAACAGCTCCACCTCTGTATACTCCTCCCATGGAGTCTGGTCTCTAGAAAACTCCTGATAAAAGCAGAAGGGTCCATTGTAAAAGTGGCGGACCCAGGCATTCAGCGGCACCCTGGGAGTCTGCGCTGCTCTCTCTCTCCCGGCCAGGACCAAGTCCCTCCAGGTCTTCAGTAAATACCCGTAGCTTTAAGAAACTCGGTATCTGCGATGCCCATCGATGTGGCTGCGATGGAGGTCATCCAGCACTACCTCCTTGTACAACTCGCCACTGATCGGCAACCCAGAAATCCTATACAGAGACCACAAGTCTAACGAGGTCTCTCCCTCGAGTGTTGCCACAGTGTTCCACCTGCGGTTCAAGCGCTCTGTCAACGCCTGTAAAAGCCCCGTGTAGCAGGGGTACCCGTACAAAGCCGCGGTCACAGCATATTTGTTATCAACTCGATCTAGCAGCACCCAGTAATGGTGTACTATGCCCATCAACCTCTCGATAGCTCCCTGGCGGTCTCTATGCGACGAGATCACTGCCCAGCGGCCATACCAGCTAACAACACTTTGTCGCAGAATCCCGGAAGAAGGCTGTGGTCGTCATAGCCCTCCACGGCGTACTCCATCCCTGATGGCTCCAGTGCTAATCCCAGATTGCCCTCTATCTCTGCCTGGTGGTGTCCGTGCAAATCCCAGGAAGCGGGACCCATCACTCCAACACAGACTCTGAATTGGTCCGCTCGGCTGAAGAATCCCAGACACTCAGCACTGGAGAACTGACTCTGCCTCTAGTAGTCCACAGAGAAACTTAGAAAGCCACAGAGGATGATTCCGTTCAAACTATCTCGGCCCACCAAGATTGCCCGCTCCAGTCAGCGACGGGCTCCAGCAACCCGAGAGTCACTCTCCTCCATGCTTGGGGGGACAAAGTGTCTGATGAACTCGAACAAGTGACGGTCCATAGGGAACTCCACTGGGTAGCCGCCGCTGCGATCGTAAGTCTAAAGCCCGCCCGCCTCCGACGCGCGGGCCAATTCCACAGCCCAACTCCGCTGTCGCGCTTGCCAACAGGGCCCTCTGCCATAGTCGTGTGCCCCCAGTCGAGCTGCTCCACATTAGCCGTAGTTATAACTGGCGGGCCGAAAGGAGGCATGGGCCGCTCGGTCCTCCTCACCCAGTGGTCCTCCTCCCAGACCACGCGCCTTGGGAACCTCTCATCCCTGCCGAATCGTGCCATAGCTGCAAGACGAAACACCAAAAATGGTCAGCACGCCAGAAATTCAACACATGTAACACAATAAAGGAAAAGCACCACAAGCGTCAAAATACAACTATAACAACTCAGAAGGAGAGGTTAACGAGCCGTACACCCTCGTCTCCACCTCCGACGCACGACCCGTGGGGGACATTTGTTGTACCCGAGCAATTTCTCCAGCATAATACCCAGAAATAAGAGTTCAGGAACTTCCTCAAACACCCTCAAGGTGTGGGCCACCCAGCCCCTCCAACAACCCAGTGGGCCCAACCAACGGCCCCAACCCGCTAGCCGAGGCATACGGCGGCATTAGAAATCAATTGGGACCACCCCCAACCCCTCAGTTGCAGACTTTGTCCGCGTTCTATACACCACCCGGGCCAACCCGGGGGTGCCCCGACTATAAGCCACGCCACATGGCACCCAGTGAAAAGGTTAGAGGCCTACCCCAGAATGCCTTCTTTTAACCCTCCAAGGTCAAAGGGAGACCCAAATAAGTCAACCACAGGCTCTGGAGGCCCACAACACGTGTATACGGCTCATACACGTGTGTTCGGCATTTTTCTGAAAACCTTGTGGGTGCATATGTTCCAGCCCTTTTACACCAACCCACGTGCCACCCCGGGGTTCCAGCACACTAATTGGGTCCTACAAAGACCCCCCAACAAGCCGGGGTCACCCCCGACCCTCAGACACGTGGCAATAAGCCACTTAACTTTAGCTCTCGGGCCAACCCAAGGCTACCCTGCCAACCCGCCGTACAATGCGGCACGTAGCATGAGGCCGAGCCCGCATACCCAAGGTGCATCATCTCAGCCCCTATGGACTTCTACACTCAGCCCGAGGCCAAATCCAAGGCCCGTCAGTCACCTATGTGGCCCGTTTGACAACCCGGGGTGTGTCGGGCATTTGCCCGAACACCTTGCGAGCGGCTAATATGACTTGAAGAACAACGGCCCATATGGGCCATCCCAATATCCCGGAACCCTGTGTCCTTCAAAGGACATCCCCAGACGATGAAAGAAGACCCCCGGGGGGCCATCCCTCGGGGTTGTGACTCGTCGGGGCCGGTTCGCCCCGGGGCGCGGCCGCACCCCCAAGGGAGGGCAAACTCCCTGGGGGCCACGCCCTCTCACCAGCCCGGAGGCCCGACGGTCCTCCCCAGTCCCAGTCCGTGCAAATTACCAATCTCACGGTCTGAGGTTCGTGCAATGTTTCGTTCGTCATACGCGTACGTGGAAGAATTCGCGAAGACAAAGCCCCGAGATTACGTCGAGTCACACACGTCAATCCCTCGGTCTACTCCCACCAGCAGCCAGTCAACTAGTCCAAGCCCGTATCCTTTGCCTTCTTGCGTTCAAGCTGAGTCAAAGTGGGGCTAAAAATAACAAAAATTAAATTTTATAGAGGTGGGGCCGCCCCCCCTCTGTCTCCAACCCAGTCCGCCCAAACCCCCCTGGGGAGGGGTTTAGGCGGACCAGCCGGGATCCCCAAGCTGGTCCCCCTAAACTGGTGAGGACACGCGCCACACTTCACGACGGAGTACACGGATCTCGCCGGCATCCCTTTGGCTCGGTGATCACTTGGCGGATGAGCAGAGTTATCTTTAGTTATTTTATGCTTTAGGCCATGCTGGGCCTTGGTTTAGTCCCTGCGTGGACACTTTTATTGTAATTGTGGACCTTTGTAGGCCAATTGGGCCAATTAGGCTTCCATTAGGTGATGTTAAGCTTATTAGTTAGGCAAGGGAGAGTGGGCCACCTTGTGATCACCTTATTGGCCCATTTGGGCTGGCCACCTTCCCACATGAGTGGCCCATGGGGATTTGCGCCCCCCCCCCCCTTGTGGGCTAGGGTTTGGGCGCCCCCTTCATCTCCTCCAAGAGGAGGAGGTGGCAGCCGCCCCCCACTCCTACTTTCTAGGAGTGGAGTGCGGCCCCTCCCCTTTCCCTTCCCCATCCGATCACCCCCCCTCCCTCCTTTGGCCGCCCCTTCCCCAATCCACTCCTACAATCAAGGAGTGGTGCGCACCCCCCTTTCCCCCATGCCATGTGCGCACCTCTCCCCCCTCCCTCTTGGCTAGGGTTTCACCCTAGCATCTCCCCTCCCCATATAAAAGCTTGAAATTTTCTTTGAGAAGGGATGATGAAGAATTTTTAGTGAGCAAGACTCCTTGGTGGCTGCGCCTCTTCTTCCTCCCTCTTTGATCCTGCGACGGGATCAACCCCGGGGTGTGACTCCCCATCCCTCGGTGCGACGCCGAGGTTCTATCTCCCCTTATCTCCTTCACAGGTGCACGGATCTGCTCACCAGATTTCTACCCCGAGTTGCAGCGGCGCCCCCATCCGTTTTTGGTCGAATCTGGTCCTCTCCTTTTTTATGGAGGTACTTCTACGAGTCGGTAACGCGTGGGCTTTGGTTTCGTCTCAATCCGAGGTCTACATCGTCGGTGGCGATTTTCTTCGTGAGCTCGTGCAGGACCCGCTCTCTCTGAGAGCCAGGTTCTGTCCGCCCTCTTGCGAAAATTCCCCAGGACGGGCAACTCCGAGTTTGGATCTGGTCTCTTCAGGAATCGTACCTCTCGTCGTCTTCTTTCCAACGCCGCTGACCACGCCTCGTTTTGACGTCGGTGCTGAGCGTCGTGTCAAATCTCGTGGGACCGCGCAGTTCAACCTGTGCAGTCCGACCCCCGAACCAGCAACGACTTTCAGAGGCTCTCCCGGACAACCTCGACCAGATCTGACCGAGCCTTTCGGTCGGGACCTGCTGCTCTGCGTCCCCGACGTCCTCCCTCAAGCGGCGCCCCGTTCGCCCATCGGAACAACGAGTTCTCAATTTTCCCGCTCGAGTGCGCTGTTCTGTGTGCAGGAAACCAGTCACGACTTGCAGATGACCTCACGGCCACCTCGGTGCGAATCTGAGCGCCCCCTTCGGCTGAGGCTTCCTCCCGTGACCTAGCTACGTGCCCTCGCTGACGGTGCCTCAATCGGACACCGGACCAGGCCGTGGGAGCGTTCACCGCTGAGTCGCGCATTGCTGCGAACCTGCCGACTGCCGCCCGAGTCCTCCTCGCGGCCACCCCTTCACCGAGTGCCGCCCGTCAGCCCGTGCATCGGCAGCCCCGAATCCATATGTTGTAGCCTGTTACCTCCCTACGAGGAGTGGGCATTTTTTGGGTTGGAGTTGTATTATTATTCACCTTGTGTATCGGGGTTGTTCATCTCAGTCGGGGTTTCTTCCCCACGCCTAGGCGTGGAGGTACGTGCGACACTCCCCTTGTTGGCATTTGCTTTACTAGTATGCTTTCTAGTATGCCGCGTGAGTGTTTAGGATCCTAGCTAGTCTTTTAGTCACCGCGTGACTGTGAGTTGAGAGCACCCGTCCCGTGCCCCTAGTCGAGCGCCGAGCTCGGACTAGATTCCCTTAGGCGTACGGCGGTTCCTTAGCCGCTGAGATCCCCGCGCTTCCCTCATAGGGACGGTCGTTGGGCTTGAGTTTCTTGTTGAGAGACGCCTCCGCCAGGAGAAACGCTACGGAGGTCAGCCGCCCGGCTTGCCTTTGGCGTGCGAGTGCTGGCCGCACTTCGTTGTAGTTGTAGCTCTTAGCCCGTTTCAGTCCCGTCCCGCATCAAATTGGTATCAGAGCTTAGGGAACCAGTTTGTTCTAACAAATTGGGGTCTTAGGTCATTTGAGTCTTTAGGTTGTCTAGGGTGCATTGAGTCTCTTAGTTCATCTAGGTAACCTACCATTGCATTGTCATTTTAGGTTTGTGTCTAGTTTGAGTTTTATCCTTGTCTCGTTGAGTCTTGCATGTCCAGCTCACCGCCAGCCCCATGGTGGTTCCTCGAGCCCACATGTCAGATTGGTCATCCCTGGTGGCCCAATTCGAGGCTCTTATGGCACGACCCCTAGGTGTCGCCCCTACCACTCAGTCGTCGGGAGACCCGATCCCTATACCGATGACCGAGTCGTTCCAGCGCCCTGTCATGTCCGTGGCGGCCCTACCTAATGGGTTGCATACGGAGATCGACTTCATCAGTAGGGTTCCATCTAATTGGGTCTCACAAGACATTGTTGAGTCTCTCTCTAAGACTGGGGAGATTGTTCTCCACGGTGGCTTAGCTTTTATCGAGTTTCAACGGTGGTTCGGCCCCATTCTATATCACGATGGCGCATGGTGTAAGATCGACACACTTGCTGGTCCATGCATCATTTTAGGGCAAACTTGGTTGGAGAAGAGAAGAGCGACCATCGACCTGGACAGGAGGACCTGCACCTTACACCCATCTCACCTTCCAGGCGAGTTCGTCTTCCACGACGGCGCTGTGCCGACCACCTCCGTGTCGCTAGCCACCCACCCCCAGCGATCCACTCCGCCTCCGGGCTCATGTCCCCCACCTGGGCTTGTTCCGGTGACTTACGAGGCTGAACAGGAGTTGGCCAATGAGTACCTAACTGAGGTTGAGGAGTTAGGGAGTGATCCCATGGAGCACCCAGTCGTGCCTGAACCTTTGGAGGTTAGGGCTGACACTCTCGGCCCGAGACCCTCGACTGAGGGCCAGGGACCCCTCCACATCATATAGGACTCCATTTCCACTCCCGAGAGAGATGCTTCCCCCTTAGACCCTCATATAGAGCCATTCTTACCTTCCGAGGGTGAACTGGTCATTGGAGAGTCTTTAGCTAGCTGGCTAAGGGAGGGTCCACTTCTAGATGTCTCCATTCCTTGCTATACACCCATGGGACCAGCCCTGCCAATAGTACCCCTTAACTCCTTTCACACCACTTTTCGGTCCTTCCGCTTTCTTGAAAATGTGAAGGACTTCCTTAGGAGTTTAGATTGTCAATGGGAGTTGACATATATGTTGACCTTAGGGTCTGACCAACCCTATAGTCATAGCTTTACACTCCCTGCTATGGGTTCTATTACCTCGGTCTACACCATAGGACATATCACCTCCGAGGTCCTTTTATTATTTCCCATACCCATGGAGGTTGATTTTGTCCCCTCTTATGGTATCACGGTCCCGAGGGAGGAACCTAGCTTTCCTTGCCTCCCTCATGAGCCCCTTGCCCCATACATTAGAGCGCCTGAAGGTGATCATCTGCACCTGGGCGAATATCGTACATGGGCAAGTATAGTGAAGGGACCTGTCGGGAGGGTTCATCATTTCTTTGACCCTTTCGATCCCCTCCCTAGTGAGCCTCTCGACTCGTATTCTTTTCCCCACCTTGTCGAGGAGGTCTATTATCACACCCCATCCAGACCTGCTAGTCAACATCTCACCTCGCATACACCCAGACGCCAGAGTTTAGGAGGCCAGGGACACATGTCTCTCTCTCATGTTTCTCCATGTCCCTCATCATATAGGGGTAATGTCATGAGTGAGTTTGGGGTTATTCGTCCTCCTGAGTCTGCCATATTTAGTAGGACACATGTGCATGATAGATCATACTTTGGTTGTCCAGGTCCTCCCCATGTTGTCAAGTCTGGTAGATGTCATAGGCATAGTAGATCCATATTTGGATGTCCAGGACCACCCCTGCATTCATGTAGGTATGAGTCTACCCATCTTATTCGGAGTCTGCATCATCACCACCTTGAGGCCAGCAACGCACGTTATAAGAAGTTAGCTGACGCGCATCGACATGCCCGTGAGTTCCGTAAGGGAGAGTACGTCATGATCAGGGTCAGACCTGAACGGTTTCCTTCAGGGGCCGTGAAGAAACTCCAGGCCCGCGGTGCTGGACCCTTCCGAGTCTTGAAGCGAATTGGGTCGAATGCGTATGAGATTGAGCTGCCAGAAGGCTATGGGATCTGTTCGACGTTCAATGTCTCAGATTTAGTGGCATATCGGGACCCCGCGGTGATTCCCAGTGAGCCTTTTGAGCCCTCCCCTCCTCTTGAGAGTGTTACACCTTCTGAGCGTCCACCTGCTCCAGCCCCATTACAGAAACGCGAGCATATAGATTGCATACTGGATGAGCAGGTGACCACTACCAGGAGCGGAGCCTACCAACGCTTCCTAGTGCGTTGGAGAGGGCGCCCCGCGACAGACGACACCTGGATCACACGTAGAGAACTCGAGAGGATCTTCCTGGATTTGCTGGAGCGCTACTGGAGCGACCAGGACCGTTACTCGATAGGGTCGAGTTCTTCCCACCCGGGGAGAATTGGTGAGGACACGCGCCACACTTCACGACGGAGTACACGGATCTCGCCGGCATCCCTTTGGCTCGGTGATCACTTGGCGGACGAGCAGAGTTATCTTTAGTTATTTTATGCTTTAGGCCATGCTGGGCCTTGGTTTAGTCCATGCGTGGACACTTTTATTGTAATTGTGGACCTTTGTAGGCCAATTGGGCCAATTAGGCTTCCATTAGGTGATGTTAAGCTTATTAGTTAGGCAAGGGAGAGTGGGCCACCTTGTGATCCACCTTATTGGCCCATTTGGGCTGGCCACCTTCCCACACGAGTGGCCCATGGGGATTTGCGCCCCCCCCCCCTTGTGGGCTAGGGTTTGGGCGCCCCCTTCATCTCCTCCAAGAGGAGGAGGTGGCAGCCGCCCCCCACTCCTACGTTCTAGGAGTGGAGTGCGGCCCCTCCCCTTTCCCTTCCCCATCCGATCACCCCCCTCCTTCCTTTGGCCGCCCCTTCCCCAATCCACTCCTACAATCAAGGAGTGGTGCGCACCCCCCTTTCCCCCATGCCATGTGCGCACCTCTCCCCCCTCCCTCTTGGCTAGGGTTTCACCCTAGCATCTCCCCTCCCCATATAAAAGCTTGTAATTTTCTTTGAGAAGGGATGATGAAGAATTTTTAGTGAGCAAGACTCCTTGGTGGCTGCGCCCCTTCTTCCTCCCTCTTTGATCCTGCGACGGGATCAACCCCGGGGTGTGACTCCCCATCCCTCGGTGCGACGCCGAGGTTCTATCTCCCCTTATCTCCTTCACAGGTGCACGGATCTGCTCGCCAGATTTCTACCCCGAGTTGCAGCGGTGCCCCCATCCAGTTTTGGTCGAATCTGGTCCTCTCCTTTTTCCTGGAGGTACTTCTACGAGTTGGCACGCGTGGGCTTTTGTTTCGTCTCAATCCGAGGTCTACATCGTCGGTGGCGATTTTCTTCGTGAGCTCGCGCAGGACCCTCTCTCTCTGCGAGCCAGGTTCTGTCCGCCCTCTTGAGAAAATTCCACAGGACGAAAAACTCCGAGTTTGAATCTGGTCTCTTCAGGGATCGTACCTCTCGTCGTCTTCTTTCCAACGCCGCTGACCACGCCTCGTTTTGACTTCGGTGCTGAGCGTGGCGTCAAATCTCGTGGGACTGCGCAGATCAACCTGTGCAGCCCGACCCCCGAACCAGCAACGACTTGCAGAGGCTCTCCCGACCAACCTCGACCAGATCTGACCGATCCCTTTGGTCGGGACCTGCTGCTCTGCGTCCCCGACGTCCTCCCTCAAGCGGCGCCCAGTTCGCCCACCGGAACAATGAGTTCTCAATTTTCCCGCTCGAGTGCGCTGTTCTGTGTGCAAGAAATCAGTCACAACTTGCAGATGACCTCACGGCCACCTCGGTGCGAATCTGAGCGCCCCCTTCGGCCGAGGCTTCCTCCCGTGACCTAGATATGCGCCCTCGCTGATGGTGCCTCAATCGGACACCGGACCAGGCCATGGGAGCGTTCACCGCCGAGTCGCGCATTGCTGCAAACCTGCCGACTGTCGCCCGGGTCCTCCTCGCGGCCACCCCTTCACCGAGTGCCGCCCGTCAGCCTGTGCATCGGCAGCCCCGAATCCATATGTTGTAGCCTGTTACCTCCCTGCGAGGAGTGGGCATTTTTTGGGTTGGAGTTGTATTATTATTCACCTTGTGTATCGGGGTTGTTGATCTCGGTCGGGGTTTCTTCCCCACGCCTAGGCGTGGAGGTACGTGCGACGCTCCCCTTGTTGGCATTTGCTTTACTAGTATGCTTTCTAGTATGCCGCGTGAGTGTTTAGGATCCTAGCTAGTCTTTTAGTCACCGCGTGACTGTGAGTTGAGAGCACCCGTCCCGTGCCCCTAGTCGAGCGCCGAGCTCGGACTAGATTCCCTTAGGCGTACGGCGGTTCCTTAGCCGCTGAGATCCCCGCGCTTCCCTCATAGGGACGGTCATTGGGCTTGAGTTTCTTGTTGAGAGACGCCTCCGCCCGGAGGAACGCTACGGAGGTCAGCCGCCCGGCTTGCCTTTGGCGTGCGAGTGCTGGCCGCACTTCGTTGTAGTCGTAGCTCTTAGCCCGTTTCAGTCCCGTCCCGCATCATAAACCCCCCAAGGGGGGGGGGGGTTCCTAAACCCCTTGGGTATTAAAAAAGATTTTTTTAAAATAAAAAAAAGGACCCATTTGGTCTGCCCAAACCCCCCCTGGGGAGGGTTTTAGGCGGACCAGCCTGGACCCCCAGGCTGGTCCGCCTAAACCCCATCAAAAATTAAAACATAGGGTTTTTCCCCTCCGAAGGGGGGTTTAGGCGGACCAGACCAGCCCATGGGGCTGGTCCACCTAAACCCCCCCTAGGGGAGGGGTTTAGGCGGACCAGACCAACCCATGGGTCTGGTCCACCTAAACCCCCCCTAGGGGAGGGCTTGGGCTAGTCCGCCTAAATCCCATCTCCCCACTCCGTTACACACACAAAGAAAAAATAAAAAAATAAAATAAAAATGTTACTATTTGGGGGGTTTACCCGGACCATGTTGAACCCTCAACTTGGTCCGCCTAAACCCCTCCCTCCACCCCTTCAAATTCGTATAAATTTCCCCCCTTAGAAGCTCAAGTGGCAACGGAAGAAGGCTTGCACAAGCAAACACTCAGACGAACGAACAAACTCCCTGGGCCTAATTGCCGCACCCTCGGACCCCCGAGGCTTTTGGCAAGGGTCAGGAATGTGAGAAGACAAGTACGCGCGTGGTTGGCTTGCTAGTCGGCTCACACACGCCGAGGGTATGTCGTGCATACTTCCCTCATGTGGTGTTTAGCCGTCTCATACCAAGACCATCCCTGTCGCACGTAAGGCGACCATGCCAACGGCAAACATACCCGCATCCCGGGTTCGCTAGTTTACGCCAACTTACGATGGTGATGGAGTGCACTTCATAATGCCGTGCCGGACCCCAACATAGAATCCCGTGCCTACTGTTCACCCCCCCTAGTGGGCCGTTGGCCCCTCAGATTAACAACTCGAGTCCATTCGGACCTCTGGCCCAAGAATCATAGTCCCGGGGCCGACCTCGATTCCCCAGCATGACGACACTCGCCGTCCGAGACTCGGACCCGACCGCTCACGTCGAGCCGCGTCCGACCTCCACCAGGCGCCAGTCCATGTCCGCTTTGGCCACCAAGGCAGTCAGGCCCACACCAATCCCTCTAAAAAGAGTTCCTGTAAAACATGCGGATATCCGCTATGTTACGCGATGACCCGGGGACCGACCCATGTGTCGGAACTGTCCCGCGGCTTGTGCCAGTTGTACTTTGGGCACTTAGGCCCATTTGTAAAGCCCATGTGGCTCATCATAAAGCCAGTGAAATACAAGCACCCGCATTCGGGCCTCTAGCTTCCTACCTACACCGTTCGGCATACGTGCCCAACATCCTAACCCCAGTAAACACCCCTCAGTCGAAAGCACACCCAAAGCTGCAGAATGCTCCCTACCCTCTACCCATGGCTTCAGGCATATATACAGACTTTTCTTCAGCTCAGAACGAAGATGTTCAAATTCAATCTGATGTAAATAAACATCGATTACTTACGGTTGGTGGGGAAAGACATCCAGTACACGATTCCCACAATCGCCTACGCACTCGCACCCGTGGAACCTCCTTTCTCCACGTGTCGCCCGATCGCCCGAGCCCACGTGCCGTGTCCTGGTGATGCTTCCCCGGTCAACCCTTGGTTCCATGGGTGATTGTCGAGAAATCGACTGGCACACCCGCATCCTGTCCGGTTAATCCGTACCCTTACCTTCCCATGCCATTCGACCCTTTTCGATTTTCCGTAAAAGGAGAGTGCCTGATACTGTCGTGAGAGGCATGCAACCGTAAGGAGGATACCTGAGATATATCGAACTCCCCTATTTTCTTTCCCCGATGTATCCCTTCCTTCACCCTGGTCATTCGGCATAAAAACTTACGTGACATACGCCAAGTTTAGTAAGTGTGAATTCTGGTTACAAGAAGTTTCTTTTCTGGGGCAAGTTATTTCTAAAGAAGGAATTTCTGTAGATCCCTCTAATGTTGAGGCAGTGAGAAATTGGGATAGGCCTGCGAATGTAACTGAAGTAAGAGTTTTTCTAGGCTTAGCAGGTTACTATCGGAGGTTTATTAAGGATTTCTCCAAGATTATGGTACCTTGAACTAGATTGACTCGCAAGGAGAATCAGTTTGACTGGTCGAAAGACCGTGAGCGTAGTTTTCAGACCTTGAAAGAACTTTTGACCAATGCCCCTATTTTGGCCTTGCCTTTAGGAGAAGGAGGGTTTGAAGTTTACACTGATGCCTCGGGTATTGGCTTGGGTTGTGTGCTGATGCAGTAGGGAAAAGTGATAGCCTATTCTTCCAGACAGCTGAGGAAGCATGAAGAGAATTATCCTATCCATGATTTGGAACTTGCTGTTGTGGTGTTTTCCTTGAAGATTTGGAGGCACTACCTGTATGGAGAAACTTTTACGGTATTCTCTTATCACAAGAGCTTGAAGTATCTGTTTTCTCAGAAGGAGCTTAATATGAGGCAGAGAAGGTGGCTCGAGTATTTCAAGGATTTTGACTTCTCTATAGAGTATCACCCTGGGAAAGGTAATGTAGTGGCTGATGCTTTGAGCCGCAAGCTGATAAGAAAGTTGTCTAGTCTCATGTTGCAAGAGTGGAAATTACTGGAAAAATTAGCTAATTTATACCTTAATGTTAGTAAGGATCAGGTCATGATTGCTCAGATTTAGATTCGCCCCGAGCTGTTGATGGAAATTAAGACCCTGCAAAATAATGATCTAGTATTAGTAGAGATCAAGGGAAATCTAAGCGACAGACCAGATTTTGTGTTAGCCGATGATGGCAGATTGTTATTCAAGGGAAGGACATGTATCCCTGATATAGCCGAGATAAAGAGCAAGATCCTTGAAGAAGCCCACGGGTCCAAGTATACTATCCATCTTGGAGCCAAGAAGATGTACCGAGATTTAAAGAGAACCTTTTGGTGGCCAAATATGAAACGGGAAGTGGCAGAGTTTGTAAGTAGATGCCTAGTATGCCAACAAGTGAAGGCTGAGCATTTTAGACCTGTCAAAAATTAAAACCTCTCAATATACCACAATGAAAGTGGGAGAGAATCGGCATGGATTTCATAATGGGCTTACCAAGAACCCGTGGAGGCTTCGATGCAATATGGGTAATTATGGATCAATTGACTAAATTTGCGCATTTCTTGTCCATTAAGTCAAAGTGGACAGTGGATGTTTTGGCTACCTTGTACATAAAGGAAGTGGTAGGACTCCATGGAGTTCCTGTGAACATTGTGTCAGACAAGGATCCCATATTTACTTTACATCTCGGTCGCTCTGGCGGTCTTACGATAAACCGCCAGAGGGTGTGACATGCTTGGGTTTGATCGTTACATCCGTTATCGTGGTTTTGACCGATCGGGCTCATGAGACTCTGATGCACCAGGAGTGGACCGTCAGAGCTCGGTGACGCCCTTACTTGGGTGCATCAGAGTTGACGTATCCCTTCTTCTAACACGCCTAGGTAGGTCCGTTAGGGGTTGTGACGCCTCGAGGGGTGTGCGTCACAACCTATTTTGTTTTGTCTTCTAACGCACCAAGCTTGGTCCGTTAGAGGCTGTGACGCCCCAGGGTGGGTGCGCCACAGCCAGTGTTGTCCGTTTCGTGTAACGCTCCCATGTTGGACCGTTACAGTGCTGTGGCGGCCTAGCTTTGGACCGTCACAGCTGTGACGGCCCAAAGATGGACCGCCAGGCACTGTGTTGTGCCGAAGTGGTTCTTCGTGCTTGCCGCGATCGTTTTGCATTGTGTGGATCCTTGGTCGACCCGGTTGCGACATAGTGGTCGACCTGCGGTCTCGTGAATGTCCAAGACACCCCGAGGGTTCTGTGTCCGTGTCTTGAGGGTGTCAGGAGGACCATACCACTTCGTTTAACGTGCCCATGGGTTTGAGAGTCTGGGTGACTCCTCGTGTTCCGGGCTTTTGTGTTACGCTTGATCGAGTCACCGTGCGTCGGTGTGAGTGCGGCGAGGGTTCCCCGCACGTCGTGAGTTTCTTCGGGAAGAGGTTTTCGAGTGGGCCTTGAGTAAGGCCTTGGATTGTGAGTCCAGTTGCCCAGCCTAGGGCTGGACGGTTCCCGCTTTTCCCTGAGAGTGGGATTCGATTTGGCGGCCTGTGAGCTGCCTTGAGAACCGTGCTTCTGTGTTTCTGCATGGCCGGGTGCGTGGCCCGTGGACTATGAGTCCCATTTCTTCTCTGACCGTGGTCACCGTGCGACGGTGCTGGTACGTGGGACGGTCCCCGTACTTCGTCAGGTTCGGACGTTGTTTTGCGTTGACTTGAGAGTCTACTCGTTCAGTGACCCTCCACTAGTCATAGCCTGCTTACATATTTAGTGGTCCCACCAGGGAGTGGTGGAGAGGCTACCCTGAGGATGGTTTTTAGACTGGTTTTCGTCGGGCCCCACGTCTTGCAGCCAGAGTCCAGCTGAGGGGAAAACTAGTTAGAGGCCAAACCTGGGACACGTGGTCTGTGTTTGCACACGTGGTTGGGGGCGGTTGGACCCACGCCGACGGGCATGACCACAGCTAGTCACTTGTTTTGTGGTTACTTGTACGGTGTCCTTGCCTCCGCCGGGGGCTATCGTGCTAGGCGGACACCTGCAGTGCGGTGTAAGACGTTAGGGGATGCTACCGACTATGCTTCTAGTAGGAGGTACTCCTGTCGAGTCGGGAGTGACAGACTGTCAGTCTCTGTGACTTAGACCTTCGGGTTTTTGGTCATGTTGACCGTTGAGTCCAGGTTGTTTCTCCGTGACGCGTGTGTCAGTTTTCGTGCCGTGAGACTGATGCTAGTAACTTTACCGAGGTTGCAGCTTGTTGGTGCGGTGTCTGCGACTGGGTGGTCGGGGTTGCACCTTGGACAGTGTGTCCAGGTTGGCCGTGTCCTGGGAGACAGGCCTCTACGGCGTGGTTAGCGTGGGTTTTTACTTCGGTAAGTGGTACTAGTGTGGTTCGGTAGCCCCCAACCGTGAGATCGGGGTGTGTTTTCTGGTACAGTAGGAGTAGCTGTAGTGCCGAGTTTTGACCGGCCACCGGTTCGCTGTTCCTACTATCGTTGTAGCTTTCCTTTCCGCTACCGCCATTGTTTCCAGTTGGGGTTTCGCGGGATCCCTGCTAAGTCTCTATTTTGGAGACTCATCTCTACTTTTCAGGTGTGGCAGTTCTTCCTCGAGGTTCGAGGGTGCTGTTCGGAGGTTCTCAGTTGCCAGCTCACCGGGCCGAGTGTTCACTCGGCATGTGGTATATTTTACTGCTTTAGACTGTACTTTCGGTTGGACAAGACTCTGTTATAGTTGTAGTTGTTTATTTATTTATGTTAATTGTTGAATTGTCCTGCTTTATTTCCTATTTCTTTGTACCTCCACACTCCTTTTAGCCCTTCTGAGCCCTCCCGGCTCGTGGGCGGCGGGTCAGGATTCGAATGGTATCGGGCCCTCCCGGTATCCAGATCTTGGGTCATTACAGACTATCTATACAGAGAGCAGTTTACCGTGTACTCCGATCACAAGAGTCTCAAGTATATATTTTCTCAAAAAGAATTGCATATGAGACAAAGGCGTTGGCTAGAGTATCTCAACGACTTTGACTTCACTATACAATATCATCCTGGAAAGGGTAATCCCATAGCTGATGCCCTCAGTCGAAAGCCGAGAGCGTTATTGGCCAATGGTATGATTCAAGAGTGGAAGATGCTAGACCAATTCACTAAGCTTAATATAAGAATGCACAAGGAGGGAAGGTGTATTACTCTATCACACATGAGGATGCAACCAGATCTACTCTCCGAAATCAGAGGACTTCAAGATAATGACCCGATACTGGTAGAAATAAAAGGCAAGTTAGAAGAACAACCTGATTTCAAGCAAGCGTCAGATGGAAGATTATTGTACCGAGAAAGGACTTGTGTATCGGATTGTCCAGAATTGAAGAAGAAAATTTTAGAAGAATGTCACCGATCAAGGTCCACAATTCATCCCGGATCTACCAAGATGTACCAAGACTTGAAACGGACATTTTGGTGGCCTAACATGAAAAGGGAGGTAGCAGATTTTGTTTCTCGCTGTCTCACGTGCCAAAAAGTCAAGACGGAACACCAAGAGCCTGTTGGTAAGCTACATCCTCTAGACATTCCCAAGTGGAAGTGGGAGGATATCGGCATGGACTTCATTATGGGTCTGTCTAAATCTAAGGGTGGACATGAAAGAATATGGGTTATCATAGATTGATTGACCAAGTCGGCACACTTCTTGCTTATAAAGAGCAGATGGTCAGTTGATGTTCTAGCCACCTTGTACATCAAAGAAGTCATTAGACTGCATGGAGCTCCTGTTTCGATTGTGTCTAACCTAGACCCATGCTTAACTTCTCATTTCTAGAAGGGTCTACAACTTTCGTTGGGGAGAAGACTTGGAGAGGGGAAATCTAGCCGCCCATATAGTGAGGCCAAACGAGGTCTGACCCGACCCAACGAGGCCCAGCTCCTTGAAGTTGTAGCCCCTGGGCCCACTCAATATAAACCCAATAACTCACTCGGAACAAGCACTTCTTAGGCGGCCTTCGGGTTGGGAAGTCTGAGCATTAGTTCGATCAGGAAAGCTCCTTCGGAGCCCACTATCCCTAGTCCCGACTCTGCACTTATCGCTCGGGAGACCTTTCATGGGCCAGTGCCTCTAGATCGGGCCAACTGATGGAAGCTTATCTATACGGCCGTTATGAGTCCCTTAATAGCGGGGAGCTCAAGGGGATAGGGGAGATCAAGAGTCCGCGTGCTATAAAGAGCCCGCAAGGAGGATGTAACCCCCCCTGAAACTCCTCAGCTTACAGGGATCATTCACTCAATGAGCCATGATTTAAACTGGAAGAGCCCTATTGCGAAGAGGTAAGCCAAAAAACCCTGAGCAGGAACCACTTGACCTTTTGGTGGAGAGGGATCTCGTGCTCCCATCTCTCTCCTTGCTCCCCCTTTCGCACCAGTGCTCTACTACATTTGCTGACTTAAGCATCAGAGGGTTTTCCCCGGGGATCCATCCCTGGGCACCCCTTACCAGTTTCCCGTCTTGCAGTTCACAACTCAAGCGTACGTGGTCATCTTCTTCCCCGCTCAGGAGTAGCGCGAGATCGCCCCCTCTTCATCTCGCGCCATCTGTGGGAAATGTACAAAGAGTCATCATGGTGTGATGAAGTTCTGGTAGGAGAACTACCGGCGACAAGGGAAAGACCCTGGCGACGGAAGAAGGTGCACCTTCCCTCCCCACGGAGAATTCCCCATCTGGCAACCACGCTAACGAGATACCTCCGTCAGTGGCGGGGGAACAGCTTCTCGACGGGAGTACCAACGCCCTCCAAACCCTCAATGCAAAACTGGATGTCCTCGTGGATCTCATGAGGGCCCAAGCGGCTAGGGAGGAGAAGTCGCATCTTCCCCAGAAGAGAGCCCCCCCCCCCCCCCCCCCCCCCCGCGGAGATGCCTCCCAGCAAACCGCTTGAGGCCTTTTACCCTCCAGGGGCGGCGGCTCATCTGCAACCTTTCAGGAGGACCATCGCATGCCCCTCCCCCGGAGCAGGAAGCCTCCTCCACCCCAAGGAGGGAGAAGTCCGGAGCACGCCGACCGTTCCTGGAGACTGAGGCCCCTGAGGAGCGCCGGGACAGCATGCAAGTGCGTCCCCCCAGCCCCTCGGGCCAACGATAACCAGAGCTGTCTCTTCGGCTGTGATACTTTCAGAGGCGTTTCGTAGAGCAAGAGCGCGCCCTCCGCGCCTTGCCGAAGACCTCTCCTATGGAGGATGAGGAGTGATCCCCATTCTCCGATTATATCTTGAAGGCCGAGATTTCCCCCAGGATCTCACTTCCGACCTTCAAGTCGTATGACGGCCAGGGAGACCCGGACGATCACTACGATAGCTTCGACGCCCTAATGACCTTGCATGGGGCGTCTAACGTGATCAAGTGCCGAGCGTTCGCGACCACTCTGGTTCAGGGTGCTCAGGCTTGGTTCAGGGCCCTCGCCCCTGACAGCATCCACAACTTCAAGCAGTTCAGGCGAGTGTTCAAGGAAAGCTTCACCGGCAGCAGTCCTCCCCGGTCTGTGGCGGGATTACTGGCCCTCAAGCAGGAACAAGGGGAGAAGTTTCGTGCTTATATCAACCGATTCAAATCGGAAGCTCTGCGCATCCCCTGCCTGGATGTTGCCTCGGCCATCACCGCATTGACCGGGGGAACCAGCGATGAGAATCTACAGCGCGAGCTAGTGCTTCATCCTCCCACCTCCCTCACCGAGCTAGTGACCCTGGCCCTGTGCTATGCAGAGTGCAAGGAAGTCCTCAGCGCCTGTCGAGGCACAACAGGCTTCGGTCGGGAGGGGGACAAGAAGCGACCATCCGAGCAAGGTACGGACCAAGAAAAAAGGCAGAACCAGGATGGAGACCGAAAAGAACCGTCCCGCAAGTATGAGCGATATACCCCCCTTACCGCTCCCATCTACGAGATCAACAAAGACATTAAAGGCTCGGGTCTTCTCCACCAGCCCGAGCCTATGAAGGCTAAGCACTGCAATCACCGCAAGCATTGCCTGTTCCACGGCGATCACGGGCATCACACCGGCGATTGTCATTAGCTCTGAGATGAGATCGAGCGCCTCATCCTCTAGGGACACCTATCCCGATATGTGTCCGGGCAGAAGGAAGACCGAGGTGCCCCCGAAGAAAATGACAATGCCTCCTACGGAGTCCACATCAACGTCATCGCGGGCGGTACGACATCAGGCGGAGATAGTAGCCGAGGAAGAAAGCGTCATGCCAAGCGGGCGAGTCGGGCCTCCGCTAAGCCCCCTAAGGCCCCGCAGGTGAGCGAACCGCAGGCCCTGGTATTCTTCGACAAGGACCTGGAAGGGTTAACCACTCCGCATGACGACGATCTCATTGTATCGGCTACAATAAACCATTGTAACGTAGATAGGATCTTAGTTGACAATGGTTGTGCCCCTGATGTATTATCCTATGAATGTTTCCTCAAGATGGGAGAGAATCCATCTAAACTCCGCCCGATCTGAACCCCCCTTTGTGGGTTCAATGGCCAGGCAACTTACCCCGAGGGAGCCCTGAGCCTACAAGTTACTATCGACACCCCCCCAAAACCGTTACGATTATGGTAGACTTCATTGTGATTAAAGGAATGACGGCATATAATGCCATCTTCGGCCGAGGTATCCTCAGTCGAATGAAAGTGGTGCCCTCTACCTTTCACCAAAAAATGAAGTTCCCTACCAAGTATGGTGTGGGGGAAGTCTGGGGTAATTAGGCATTGGCTAGACGGTGCTATATAATCTTGGTCGAAGCCACGAGGCCAGAAGAGAAAAACAAAGGAGTAAAGGGAACCGAGGAAGGACCCGCAACATCTGAGCCTGGTGGTGAGTTGCTAACGGTCTTCCTCAACGGTGACCCGACTCTAAGAGTCAAGATCTGAGCTGATATATCATCTGAGGAACAAGAAAAATATAAGGATTTTCTTGCCCGGTACATCCAAGTCTTTGCATGGACTGATGATCACCTTCCCGGGATCCCAGGAGATGTGGTGATGCACAAGCTCAACCTCGACCCAACGGTGAAAAATGTCCAGCAACGCAGGAGAAAGCACGCCCCGGAGAAGCAAGCGATCATCAAAGAGCAAGTCATCAAGGGGCAGAAGATTGGCCTTTTTCGTCTGGTCCTGTACCCTACGTGGCTCGTCAACGTCGTCCTGGTATCAAAGGCTTCGGGGAAGTGGCAAATGTGTGTAGACTTCACCGACCTCAACCATGCTACCCCGAAGGATTGCTACCCGCTGCCAAGCATCGATCAACTGGTCGACTCAACCTATGGAAATGAGCTGCTCAGCTTCCTGGACGCCTACTCCAGTTACCATCAGATCAGGATGGACCTGGAGGACATCAAGAAGACCGCCTTCATCACCGACTTCGGCGTACACTGCTACACCCGAATGCCGTTCGGGTTAAAGAACGCCGGAGCAACATATCAGAGACTGATCAACCACATCTTCGAGGGACAGCTCAGTCGGAACGTCGAGGCCTACATTGATGATATGCTCATAAAAACACCGAAGGCTGAAGACCATCTTGCCGACTTAGCCGAGACCTTCAACACCTTCCTGAAGTGCAACATGAAGCTCAAGCCCGCTAAATAACCCTTCGGAGTCAGATCCGGGAAGTTCCTAGGCTTCCTAGTAACTCAGCGTGGGATTGAAGCCAACCCCGACAAGGTTCAGGCCATCCTGAACATGCGGCCACCCACCTGCATCAAGGACGTCCAACGCCTTACGGGGCGCATTGCTACGCTCAACCGTTTCCTGTCCCGGGCGGCCGAAAGATGCTTACCCTTCTTCAAATTGTTGAGGGGACCCAAAATGGCATCTGCTACATTCGCCTGGGACAAGGAATGTCAGAAGGCATTTGCCGAACTCAAGGAATTCTTAACCTCACCTCCGGGACTGTCCAAGCCGGTCCAGGGCGAAGCTCTACACCTTTACCTCTCGGCGACCCCTTCCACAGTAAGCTCGGTCCTGGTCAGGAACGACGCGGGGGTCGAGAGACCAGTTTACTATACCAACAAGGTGCTTAATGAGGCCGAAAGAAGGTATCCTGCAACTGAGAAGCTCGTGCTAGCATTGGTTACCTTGGCCAAGCCCCTCCGACCCTATTTTCAAGGGCACTCCATCGTCGTATTGACCGGCGAACCCCTGAAGAAGATCCTCTTTCACCCTGAAGCCTCGGGATGCCTCATCAAATGGGCCATCATTCTCGGGGCCTACGACATCTCGTATCACCCCCGCTCAGCCATCAAGGGACAGGCCCTCGCGGACTTCATCGCCGAAAGCACGGTCCCGATTGACGAAGCACTTCCACCTGCGCCCGGGCCCACTTGGGACCTGTTCGTCGACGGGTCCTCCAACTCGGCCGGAAGCGGCATCGATGTCCTTCTCAAGTCCCCCGAAGGAGCAGAGTTGCGGTACGCCTTGAAATTCAACTTCCAAGCATCCAACAATGCCTTTGAGTACGAAGCCGTTATCTTGGGAACCAGGATGGCTCGACGACTGGGGGCCGAGCTAGTCAGGATCCACACTGACTCCCAATTGGTCGCTAGCCAGGTTAACAGTGATTACGAAGCTCGGGAAGGACAAATGATCAAGTACCTCCAGGTGGTCAAGAGGATGGCCCGACTCTTCGAGAGCTTTGAGGTAGTCTGGATAGCCCGGGAAGAAAACTCCCGAGCGGACGCCCTCTCTCGCTTGGCCTCCTCCCTCGACCCCGAAGGTACTCGGTCGGTCTTCCTCGAAGAGCTCGAGCGATCGAGCATCAAATCCGAGCTCATGACCATTGACCCGACACCCCCGAGCGACTGGCAGACCACCTACATATCCTTGCTTCGGGATTCTCAAGAGCCCCCCGACCCTCGGGAGGCTCAAAAACTGAAGTACCAAGCTCGGTGTTTCGTCATGCTGAATGATAACTTGTACCACAGATCTTTCTCTGGTCCCCTCCTCAAGTGCATCAGCACCAACTAAGCCAGCCGAGAGGTTCCGGAAGTACACGAAGGCATTTGCAGCCCACACCAAGGAGGAAGATTGCTAGCCAGGATCTTGCTACGGCAAGGTTACTGGTGGCCCACTCTCCAACGTGACTGCACGACCTATGTATAGAAGTGCGGCCGATGTCAGCGCTTCGACCACCTGATCCATCAGCCCGCCGTGGAGCTCATCACCCTTGCCGAGTGATGTGACACCACCTTGGGGTGATAGCCACAAGGCCAATGCACCTTGGACCTATGACTCGCAAGCAAGCAACTTTGACGACAAAATTACTCGGGCGAGCTCACTCGCGTAGCGGTCACTATTGCTCATGGGCAAATTGGCGATGGTGGGGAGGGTCCAAAGTGGGACCTTGACGTTCCGAGGCTTGGCTTTGCTATGACTGACCCCCTAAGGGGCTGGGATACCCAATTTTGTGGGCGGCCAGCATGCCAAAGGCGTGGGTTGTAGGGTCATTCTCGCCTCACTCCGCGGTGGTCACTCAATTGGTGGGAAATTTGTATCGAGCGCTCACTTACCGTCCGACGGAGCTAAAAGACAATACTAAATAAGCAATATTAAACCAGTGAGGGATGTGTCCTGGAGCTCACCTGATCGGTGTGAGAACACCGATCCTGGCCGAAGACGAGGGTGAGCGGGGAGGCGTGGGTATGCACCCGCACGTCGCGTCGATGCCGCTTGACTTGAAAATTTATAAAGTACACCACTACTCCTCGTGCAGGAGGGTTGGACAAGGGGTTGGGGATAATGTGATACAGTCAAACACTACCTCCATGCAGGAAGGGGCTGTAAGTCGGCCAGGCGAGGGAGGGAAGAGCTGAACTAGAAACTAAACGGACGGTGGATGTCGGTTCTGCCCGCTCTCTGGAACAGGGGACGGTTGATGTCACTGCGGCCGCTCCAGAGGTCTGTTGTTGACGAGACCAGTGGCAAAACCTCTTGGGTTGGCCCAAGAGGACGTCTGAATTTTGGTAGGAATTCTGGTGGCCGGCGTTGGTCGGGGCGGGGCCGTGAGCAGAGACTCTGTTCCCTAGTTCCGACTGTCTCAGCAGCAATGCAGCAGAACGAAGTGGTCACCAAGGGCGCTCCCGAACTCCGATTCAAGCGTGGCTGGTGTCGTTGGATTTATTGTCAAGTCCTCTTCGAAATGAATCCTGCGAGGATGCCGGAAGAGGTTGGAGTAGACAAGGATTTCCCGAACAGTGATCGTGTGTCTATTCAGTCCCAGAGTGGACCGAACAGCGCACCCGAGGGAGAAAAATGATAACTCTTAGCTCTGGATTCTGAACGGAGTTCCGCTTCTTGTTCCCGGAAGTAGACTCATCGTAGAAGAACTCAGCATATCCCTGATTCCAGATCCTCAAGAGGATGGTCGTGACAGTCTCTACAAGTGGCTTCAGGTTGACTATCAGGTGGAAGAAGCGCAGTCCGGCGAGGATGGCTCCTCCAGGCAGCTACAAACTCAGATTGGGACGAGACCACCACCGTTACGAAGAGGACTAGGAGACGCTTCCAACGGTGACTCTTGTGATTCCAGGAGCTCCAGGACGAAGATGTGGCAGGCTCTGCAACTGGGCACTCCTCTGCTGCATGCGGACCGAGGTAGGGTCTGCAACTGGCCGATGGTAGATGGAGTAGGAGGGGGTGAAATGGGTGTGGATGAGTGTGGGGGCGACCCCTGGCTGTGAGCGGGGTCAATGGGGGGTCGAACCAAGGTGTGAGAGGGGGAGAATAGGGGCTGGAAGGGGGTCTAGCAGGTGGAGGGATAGGGAGATGCGAATTTGGTGTTGGGAGGGAGATAGGGAAGGAGTATTTGAAAATGGGTTTAAGGGTGGGATTAATTTCTGGCCTTGGGGATGGGAAGAGGTGTGTGGGGAAGGGAAAGGGTGCTTTGGGAGTGGGGAATTCTCCCTTGGGAGATGAGAGATGTGCTTGGGGAAGGGGTGTGGGTGGTTGGTGGTTGGAGGGTGGAGCAAGGATTGGTGGAAGAGTCCTTGGGGTTGGGAGGGAGTGAAGATGGGTTGTGGGGAGTTGGGGAGCATCTTGAATTGTAGTGCCCCAAAATTTATATAAGTAAAATCGTGATTATTTTCTGGAATTTATTAGGAGTTATAAGGGCTAAATAGATTAATAAAAGGGCTATTGAATTTATAAGTCATTATAAGGCCCAATTGTATTAAATAATTAACATAGCCTATTTAAATAAAATCCAAAAGGGTTAAAGACCAAGCCCATTAAGTTTGGCCCATATTCTAGAAGGTTATTTAGTCTATTTACGTATTTTAAGGATAAATACCATTTTTATAGATAATAATATGGATAATTAACAAAAGAGTTTGATTTATGTTGAATTCTATGCACGTTGGATGTAATGGTCTATCGTGCGACCGCCACAGTCACGTAACGCACCAGTCTTGATGCGTTACACCCTGTCAATTCCGTGAATGGAAGAACGAGCAAAAATATTAAAACTTTGGGATCCTATCTGCAAGAGATCAACTTGGGAGAGATTATAACATTACTAAGGACTCTTAGGGATTAGGTTCGGGAAAATTAAGGACTCTAGAATCGATCTAATCTTCAAACCCTTGCCAAAACCCTATAAATAGGACCTAGTTCTGAACTGAGCGACCCTTACTTTTGGCTCGTGAAGAACCAAGGTAAGGAGTCATAATTTCCGGTAAGTTCTTTAGAAGATTTCATTTAGTATACTTTACACTAATAGTTCTCCAAATTTCATATTAGGAGATCAAGCAACCAAGGAGATTGAAGCTTCCAAAGTTGTTGGTTCGACCATAATAACTTAGGAAACTGAATGCAAGACCCCTGAAGATCAAGAGATTAGGACATCTAAACGAGGTAATTAGAGCTCAATCCTTTAGAACTTTTTGTTCACCTTAGTTTCATCTTCTTACCCTCAAAATTTCACATTTTTAAGTCAAGAGGTCGTGGAGTTAGAGCAACAAGAAATTGCTGGAAAATCACTGGAAAAGGAGAACTAGGGCACGGTTTTTCAGGCTCAAATTAGAAGCATAAAGCTTAGTTAAGAGGTAGGTCATCTCATGATTGGTATAAACATCTTGTTAGGGATAAAAGCCCTCTGGTTTTGATTGATTTCATGCATCATAGATCATGAATTTCATGTTTTAGTAGGACATGCATACATGTATACTCTTAACCCTAACTAAGTTAAAAAGGAACTCTCTTGTAAAAATTCACAGAAAACCCATGCATACTAGTAGGTTAGCCTTCATTCTATCATGTGTAAGTTTATATATGATTTCCAGACATGATATAAGTTGAAACCGTAGATTTTTTAATATCTTTTCTGCCAGCAGACGATCTGACGCACCAATGTAAGACCGTCACGGTGACCTAACGGCCTTACGACAAGCCGTCACACCTTCTGTTGTTTTTTAAATTTCTCTGTTATCTCTGACGGCCCAGACTCAGTGCGTTACAACACTGTAACGGTCCCACAATAAACCGTCACAATCACTATGACGCCCCCATTCTTAACTGTCAGAGTAACTGTAGACAGAATTGATGATAAGTCACATTAACTTATAAATATGCCTAGTTATCTAAGTTTTGACCTGTTGATATGACTTTAAATTTATTAATTGGTTCATGATAAGTATCACATGTTAGAAGCATCTTGAATTATTTTAAGGATATGTTAATTTCATGCCAAAGCACTATAGTTTGTATTAACTCCATGATTTTAAATGATGTATTGACGGAGTTTTATCATGATTTCATATTGTTACACATTCTCTCTATCAATAGAGTCATTTTCTTTAAGTACATGGCACATATTCCGGTATGTTGTCCATTAGTTCACACTTTGTACTATAAAAACATTATTCTTGGACTTGAGGACCTCTCTATTGGATGTTCCTTCCAATGGACTAGAAAATCTTGTTTCAAGGCCTCCGTAATTCTCCGCGAGCCTGGGATTCCCACTAGGACGCCGAGTTGGTTGTACCATTAAAGCCCATTTAGTAGATTACACTATCGATGTTTCTGATTCTAGCAATGTAACGGATCTATACTGGACCGTCAGGAGCATCTAACAGCCAATATATGACCGTCACATTTCACCAAGTCTATTTTACTATTTCTGGATTCAGACTAATGTAATGGCTGAATACTGGAGCGTCACATCATGTAACGACCCAGTCCTTGACCATCACATTATTTGAGTACTCAATCCAAAGTTTGACCCAAGGGTTGATGTTCCAAAGTTTCTAGATGGATTATTGATGATCTAGAACTTGCCATATTATCCAAAGAGGCTTAATATAATGAAATAAAAGTTAAAGAAATGTACCGTTATGCTGCCGATTTATTCCCATAAGTATAACCTTGTTTAAGTCATTCTTGACTCTCGCATTATTAAATTGAAGCGTTCATTCATTGAATAGTGTTATCATGAACTTATTGAATTGTACATTCTTGGCCATACTTTAATGTTACATGCGTGGAAGTAGCTTGATTTATACTTGAAGATGCGATCGAGCACTGATTGTGTTCAAGGGCTCTATGCTAGTCCCCTCGGCTGATTGCCGGAAACATACTATTATAAACCATGGGGTATGATGCTACTGGCGTCGCATTGCGCTGGGAGTATTTTCTCTATAACTAAGTGAAGATCCACGGCACGACATGAATTTCTTGTACGTGACTTTCTTGCTTGACATTCTACAGAAATTCACGAAGTACTTGCTCATAAGCAAAAGATACTGGAGTGATGATTACGTGGCTTGCTAGTACATTCTCGTTACATTCTTGTTCTTGAAAGGCCATAACATGTTCTTGTTACACTCTTGCTAGTTCATACTTGCTCTCATTCTATCTTAATGATCATCTTTGTTACTTTGGGTGTTCGCATGATTGATCGCATTCGCATGATTTTACCTTATTTCATTAGAGCTAAAATGTTAATTACTTTAATGATGCCTTCATGTTGATGCGAAGATACCTACTGGGCAAGTGTGCTCATTACCTATTTCCATTCTTTTCAGGAAATGAAAGTGATTCGAATTTGAATTCGGGTTATACAAGTAGCGGGTCCGAGAGCGAATGAAAGTATTGTCAAGATGAGAGTGAAGACTTAGGAAAGTCTATATTGTTTAGATTGAGTTTATGTAATTTTCCTATTTCTTGAGTCTGATAGATTGGAAGAAGTTGAAAGTTATTGTATTTAAATATTGATTATCAATGAAATAAGTTGGAGGTTTGATGAAAATATTGTGCAATTGCATTTATGTGTGTCATTGTCTTGCGCTCTGATCATTCTTGCTTACAAGAGGCTTACCATGCCGGCTATTCGCATTCCTCGAGCGAGTCTTCCGCTGTCATAAAGGCTTAAGACGTGACATGAATGAGGGGAGAAGAGAGAGAAAATAGGTGGGAGGGGGAGGAGAGAGAAAAGGGGCGCACCTCTCTAGAGAGAGAGAAGAGAGAGAGGGAGAGGGGATGTGGAGAGTCTCACTCCAGGGGAAGAAAATTCTCACAAGGGGTTTCTTTCTATTCAAATATTCATCAAAGTTTGTTACATATGAGGGGAGTGGGGGCCTATTATAGGCTTACATAATTCCATATGACCAAACTAACCCTGACCAAATGCACTAATGACAAGACAAGTCCAAGGGAGGGGCGCCCCTGGGCCTAGCCCACTAGTTGGGCCCAATTGACTATCAAACTGACCCATTAACCTATTAACTGACTAAAATAAAGAAAGATTACACGTCTATGACTCAAATAAAATGAAAATTACAAGCTACCGCTCAAAATTAAGTGATGGAGATGATGATGCGTCGATGGTGAGCAACCGGAGTCTCAAAAAAGATGGAGTGCCTGGGGATGTCCCCATCATACCCCCGGGGTGGGGAGAACTCAACCCCATCGAGTGTGGGTCCACCAGGGTAACAGTACACCATAGCAGATCCGGGCGAAGAACGTCTTCCCAGATCAACCCTACGTCCGTAGCCGAGGGATGGCTCTTCCACTTCTCAAGATAACGCAAGCACACCCTCTTCCTTGTGATGGTACCTTGCTTATCTAGTATCACCTCCATGAGCTCACGTCGGGCCCTCGGGCTGATATGTGGAGGCTCTCCGGTTGTGTCACTCACAAAGGTAAGTGTAGGCTAGAGATGCTTACTAGGTTCCACCGCGGGGCCCTCATAGGGTGCTAGATCCACCACATGAAAAGTCGGGTGTATCCCAGAATCCTTTGGTAAGTTCAGACCAAAAGCATGTTTGCCAATGCCACTCAGAACTCGGGAAGGTCCAAGTCTTTGTGCCCTCGTTTTGGAGATAGCCCTAGGGTAGAGCCACTCCAATGTCACCATTACCAAGTTGCCTACTTGGAATCCCAAGTGGCGCTTACGAGTGGGGCACTTCCTCAATCCCTAAGTGTATATTGCCCAAAGTCATGGCTCCCATGGTGTAACACGAGTCTTGGGAGAGATGGACTTGGTCCAGCATGGTGGGTGAGGGTAGGAAAAGGTGGGTGGTGAGTGAGGTGGGTGGGTCGCAAGGGTATCTAGGCTTCCATAGGTTGGAATCAAAGGTGTCATCATAAGTGTACTCATGGAAAAGGAGCTCTAAATCCATCTTGTCAACCTCAAGGTCCTTATAATATGGTGGTGGGTCTTCCTCCTCTAATGACATAATTGGGCCGAAGTTATTGGTAGGTGGGTCGGCCATGAAGGGATGGCTTGGCTTTCTACCCGATATTAGGAACTCCAATTCGAGGATACGGTCGAGTTCATCGGGTGTGGGGAGGAATAGAAGAAGGTCGCTAGTGTAGCAACCTATGGTGCACATTGAGGTGATAGACCCGACACATAGGTGTAGTAGGTCAAGGCTCCTTGGTCGGCCGGTCACTGTGGTCAACATGCTAGTCAACTCCATTTGCCAAGCTAGACCCTTGAGGAGGTCCCCTAAAGTTTCCACTTGGTAAGATGATTGGATGGTGGTGAGATAGGTAGAGAAGGGTACTATGGGGAGGTTTAGCTCCATGGGAGGGTAGACATAGGACGTGATGGGGTGAGTTGGTCTCTCTTTTAGCCATCTAGCCAAGGGCCCATCTATGACTATGGTGCCATGTGTGATGGGTTGTGGCTCTTGAAGGTCCGAGATATGTGGGGTGGGGGAGACGGTCTCCTCTACCAAGGGGATGGGAAAAGCTTTTGTGGGAGGGGTGATGATGGTTGGCCCATGGTGTCACGCCCCGAGCGCGGAAGATACCCGGATGCGTGACGCGTCTATATCGATCGTGTCGTTCATGTAGAATCAGAGCACGCACATTTCTTGATAATTCATTTCTAATTAGGAATTTGAACATAGATATAGTCTAAGATGACAATTCATTTCCACTTAACCAAATGACAATAACCAGAATTATTCAAAGGCTACAAGATCATAACTGACTTAATTAGATTATACAAGCCCTTAACATAACTGAAAAAATACAAGTAGGTGCTGCAAATACAAAAGACACGTCTAATGCCGATAGATTAACTCTAGCACTCATCACTCAATATCGATTCCGTCCGGGTAATAGTCGCTATCCATTTTACCTGAAAATTTTAGGAAGCAACTGGATGAGCAAATCGCTCAGCAGGAATTACATCTCAAATTCAAGCGGTCTTTACGTGAATTACACTTTGCATGTATTATCAGTATGGCTATGCATGACGTACGCATAAAAGAATCGGTATACAGGTAAGTCTAGACATGATGAATAATAAGGGATCAAGATTTAAGAACTGTATAAAATGAGTATATCAAGATTTCAAGTATTTGACAAGTAGTATTTCAAGAACTTATAAATGTAAATGTCACGTCAGGGCAAGCAAGGATTCATGTACGATTACGAAAGTACGAGAATTGTACAAGTATATCTCAGGTACGAGCAAGTAAAAGTGCAATACAAGCAAGTAAAGTCAAGTATGTATCAGTAGAATTGGCTATTTCAATCAAGCAAGTAACTCACCCTTTCTCAGGCCACAAGTCAAGAAATTGCCCGTTCCGGGCCACGCAAGTCAAGTCAAGTGAGTAAAGAGAGAGTAGGGTGGAGTGTCTCAAGTCTAGCAAGTACTCCGGTGCAATGCCAAACACCGTGGTCAATAAACTCCCATGGGCACAAGTACCTTCGGGTGCTCCTCCCAGGACCAGACTGGGCCCTATATGCACAGCATTTCATGTATTCCTTTTGACATCCACTCTCAATTTATAGCCAATATAGAGTTTCAAGGGTTGCCTTAGTAGGATATACAAGGTAGATTTTTATGGAATGGAATTCAAAGACTCATAATATGCAATAAAATGACTTAGGGTTGCGTCGGTACAAACCACGATAAAAATGAGGGGAAAAAGTATTAATATATATACCTTTTCCTAAACAAAAACTCTAGATAACTCTATAGTAAGGTTAAACAAAAGTTAGAACATCCCATAAGGGCCATTATACAAATATGCTAGTTTACTATTTAAGAATACTATTCAATTACTATTCAGATACTAGTCATTACTATTCACCACTATTCACTTACTATTCATTTACTATTGAAAAATACTATTCACCCATTTTTGTGAATCACGACTGTTTAAACAGTCGTGACTTCTAAGTTTGTATATATATTAATCATTTAGTATATTAATCATCCATGTTAAAAATTTAATAGATGTGAATCATGATACCTAATATAATGCATTCGCATATCATTAGATTCCTTATATTTTTCTCTACCTATCTACGTGTCTATATCAAAAAAATTCTTTTGTTTGGAAAAGTGACACTATTCGTTGAAATACTGACTCTGGTGATTTTTACCGGGCAGGTACATTATGTGACTCAAAACACTATTCATATACTATTCATTCCGTAAAAATTTCTCAGAAATAGAAAGTAAGGATATGAATAGGTAGAGGAAATTCTCGGGAGTTCAGAATCATGCTCATGCAAAATTGTTGGGTTTTACTATTCAATAAATTGAGATGATTTACACCAGACAGGTAAATTCCCTCACTCAAAATACTATTCAAACACTATTCATTTTTAATACTTTCAGTAAATCAGGAATTAAGTACATGGTTAAATAGAGAAAAATATGAGGGTTCCAGAACCATGTCCATGCAGGAGTTTCGTGATTGGGTAAAAAAACTATAATTGTCTGAATATGGTGGCTCGGCAATATGAGTCACGGTTTACTATTTAAACACTATTTATTTTTAATTCTTTCAGTAAATCAGGAATCGAGGACACGGACATGTAAAGAAAAATCTCAGGATCATAGAACTATATTCAGGCAAAATTTTCATGGTTTAGTTTAATAGTTATAAATTTTAGAATGTGTTGATTTACTAATTACTAGAAATTCCATAGAATGGAATTGACGTCATTGCACAAGTCTTCATTTAATTGAAGACTTGATGGTTGCCGTCATTTGAAGAATTGACGCCTGGGGGTTGCCCAACCTTTCAAGATTTTGATTTTTAAAAAGATATATATACATAATGAAATTGGCGCCCACTTGCACAGTCTTCAATTAATTGAAGACTTAAGGGCTATCGCTATTTAAGTAAATGGCGCCCTGGCTTGGGGCGTCATTTACAGTGGGTGATTTTCACCCAATAGGTACGTTTTGTGACTCAAGTTACTGTTTATTTCGAAAAAGTTTCTCAAAATTCGAAAGTGAGGACATGAATATGTGGTATAAATCCTCGGGAGCCCAGAAACATGTTCAAGTATAATTACTGAGTTCTGGTTTCACAGATATGAATTTTCCAATGTTATATCTTTAAATTTCTCAAGAATGAAATTGACGCCCTCGTGGAAGGCTCCATTTAATTGAAGACTTCAGGGGTGTCGTCAATTAAGTACAGGTTCAACCCTTCCCTGAGTTGTGCTTCGCACAAGAACCGTAAGTTCTGTGATACAAGTCACTATTCATTTCTCCAAAGTTTCTCCGAATCAGAATCCGAAGACATGGTTAGATGGAGAAAATCTCAGGGTCACAGAAATATGTTCAGTCAAAATTTTAATGGTCTGGTTTATTAGTTATAGATTTTTGAATGTTCTGATTTGTTGATTTCTGGAAATTTTAGGAAATTGAATTGACGACATGGGTCATGTCTTCAATTAATTGACGCCCTTGCGGGCAATCTTCAATTCAGTAATTGGCGCCCTGGTCAGGGGCGCCTCTTACGGAAGGTGGTGCACTATTCATCACTATTCATCAGTGTAAAAAGGGTTCTGACTCATGAAGTAATTGTACGAATACGTTGAGAAAAATATCAGGATTCCAGAAACATGTTCATGTAAAATTTTAGTGCTTTAGTTCGATAGTTATTGATTTTTGAATTTCTTGGATTTATCAGTTCCCAAAAATTTCAGAAATTAAAATGATGACACATGGGGTGTCTTCATTTAAATGACGACTGCATGCGCAGTATTCAATTTAGAAATTGGCGCCCTTGTGAGGGGTGCCATTTAAATGACTGACACTTAGGGTTGCGTCGGTACAAACCACGATAAAAATGAGGGAAAAAAGTATTAATATATATACTTTTTCCTAAACAAAAACTCTAGATAACTCTATAGTGAGGTTAAACAAAAGTTAGAACATCCCATAAGGGCCATTATACAAATATACCAGTTTACTATTTAAGAATACTATTCAATTACTATTCAGATTACTATTCACCACTATTCACTAACTATTCATTTACTATTGAAAAATACTATTCACCCCAAGTAACGCCCGTCATTTTTTTGGATCACGACTGTTTAAACGGTCGTGACTTCTAAGTTTGTATATATATTAATCATTTAGTATATTTATCATCCATGTTAAAAATTTAATAGATGTGAATCATGATACATAATCTAATGCATGAGCATACCATTAGATTCCTTATGTTTTTCTCTACCTATCTACGTGTCTATATCAAAAAAATCCTTTTGTTTGGAAAAGTGACACTATTCATTGAAATAGTGACTCTGGTGATTTTCACCGGGCAGGTACATTATGTGACTCAAAATACTATTCATATACTATTCATTCCGTAAAAATTTCTCAGAAATAGAAAGTAAGGATATGAACAGGTAGAGAAAATTCTCGGGAGTTCAGAATCATGATCATGCGAAATTGTTGGGTTTTACTATTCAATAAATTGAGGTGATTTACATCGGACAGGTACATTCCGTGACTCAAAATACTATTCAAACACTATTCATTTTTAATACTTTCAGTAAATCAGGAATTAAGTACATGGTTAAATAGAGAAAAATATGAGGGTTCTAGAACCATGTTCATGCAGGAGTTTCGTGATTGGGTAAAAAAATTATAATTGTCTGAATATGGTGGCTCGGCAATATGAGTCATGGTTTACTATTTAAACACTATTCATTTTTAATTCTTTCAGTAAATCAGGAATCGAGGACATGGACATGTAAAGAAAAATCTTAGGATCACAGAACTATATTCATGCAAAATTTTTATGGTTTAGTTTAATAGTTAGAGATTTTAGAATGTGTTGATTTACTAATTACTAGAAATTCCATAGAATGGAATTGACGTCATTGCGATGGCTTCCGTCATTTGAAGAATTGACGCCTGGGGGTTGCCCAACCTTTCAAAATTTTGATTTTTTAAAAGATATATATACATAATGAAATTGGCGCCCACTTGCACAGTCTTCAATTAATTGAAGACTTAATGTAACGACCCGAGAATCCGATTACCGGGAAGGCCCGATAACCCGAGACTCGCACCGCCACCCATGAGCCCGAAGACTCGGAAGGGTTAGAAGGATGGTGTAGGAACTACACAAGTATCACAAGTAATTGTAGAAATTAAACAGTTTTAGTATTAAGCAGGAAATAAATTAACATTTTACATTATACATGGTCCACAAGATAACAATAAAATAACAACAGTAGTCCACAACTAGTATAGAGACAAGAAAAGAAAGTACAGCTACACGGGGCATCCCCCGGCTCTGACCTCTGGCACTACCTCTGGGCACCTGCACCACGCTGCGCCCCAGACGCGCTCCCCTGGGGCGGTGCCACTCCTGAAACACGGTGAAAACACGCAGGGAATGAGTCTCGGAACAAGACTCAATAGGGATCACTCGAACCTTACCTCGTAAAACGAGAAACCACTACGCTAGTGGTAGGAGAGTACCTCGAAAAGGAAAGCCCTGTACTCTACCAAACAAAGGTCCTACGGCACGTAAACCGGCACACGTGCCACGGTGAGACAACCGAAACTCAACGGTCGACCCGGCAAACCCAAAGGCCAAACGCACGAGCTGACAGTCTGACACTCCGTACTCGACAGGAGTACCTCCCACTAGAAGCACAGCCGGTAGCGTCCCCTAACGACTTACACCGCACCGCAGGTGAACTGCCTGACGTGGTAGCGCCTACCCAAGGCACGAACACCGCACAAGTAACCACAAACAAGTGACTAGCTGGGGTCACGCCCGTCGACGTGGGTCCAACCGCCCCCAACCACCTGTGCACACACAGACCATGCGTCCTAGGTCGGTCCTCTGACAGGTTTTCCCCCGTAGCTGGACTCTGGCTAACGACGAGGGGCCCGACGGAAACCAGTCTAAAACCGTCCTCAGGATAGCCTCTCCACCACTCTGTGGTGGGACCACACGCGTGTAAGCAGGCTACGACTAGTGGAGGGTCATTGAAGGAGTAGACTCTCAAGTCACGGAAAATGACGCCCGCATCCGACGACGCACGGGGACCACCTCACGCACCGGCCCCGTCGCACGGTGACCACAGTCGGACCAAAAATGGGGTTGCAACCCTCTCGGGGCAACCAGGCTCCTGATGGTCCACCCCTGGACCGTCACAGAGCTGTAATGGTCTAGGCGAGACCGTCACACACACCTGGCGGCCCAACGCAGGCCGTCACACACCTGAGGAACGCAGGGTGTAACGCGCCTGGCCCAGAGCGTTACGTAAACGTAACGCGCCTGCCATAGTGCGTTACGCGCGCCTCACACCCCCAGTGTGGAACCAGGATGTAACGCGCCTACCCCAACGCGTTACACGAAGGTAACGAGCCTGGCCCAGCGCGTTACGCGCCCCTCACACCTGGGGGTGACTCAGGAAGTAACGCGCCTGCCCTGGCGCGTTACGCGAATGTAACGCGCCTACCCTGGCACGTTACACGCGTAGACCCCCCCAATGGACAAAAGCAACGGTCACAAGCCAACGGTTGGAACGCCCCTGATGGCCCAGCCCAGGCGCGTCACTTACAAGTGGCGATCTATCGTGGGACCGTTACAGTCCCTAACCCCCGAAGGCTAACAAAGGGCAGGTGACGGCCTCTCCCAGGTGCGTCACATCGTGTAACGGTCCCTGGAAGGACCGTCACACGCACCCGACGGTGAAAACGGCGGGAAAGCCCAAAAACTTCAACCACGCCCCCATGCCTCCACCGGAGAGGGGGAAATCAAAGGGGAAGACCCCTGGGGACCCCTAGCATGATTCTAGGCCACCAAAACGTGAGATCATGCCTCAAATCCATAGATCGGGCGAGCTCTCCGCAAATCATGGAAAAACCCAAACTCACTCAATCAAGCCCCTCTCGGCCTCCCCACGGCCTATAAACCACGGAAAAGAACGGCAAGGAGCTAGGGAACGTCACCCTACCTCAATGGAGCGAATGCTCTGCCGGATCGTTACCGAGATCGCCAAGAACGCTTTGGAAACCCTCGTCCCTTCACGGTTCCCCACAAGCTTTACGTCGCCACGATCACCTCGCCGTTGCCCACGTTGTCACGCCGTAGCCCCGTGCCGTCTGCAGCCGGAAGGGGACGTCGCCGCGGCCGAACGAGAGAGAGGGAGGGAGGGAGGGGAGGTGGTCACGGTGGGGAGAAGAGAAGGAAGAAGAAGAAGAGGGTGGGGAAGAGAGAGAAATAGGGGGGGTATTTATAGAAAATCCAAAAAATCTGGAAAATATCAAAAATTAGAAAATTACAATTCCGAAACCCTCGGAACGTACCGATCGCAACGGTACCACTCGTGCCCAGGTGAACGACCCGGTTCACCCGCAGCGAGGTTCTGAAGGAATTGCCGAAACACACACCGGAAATCGGAAAACACGCGTGGAAAAGCCGCGGAATGCTTCCGGGCCTCCGAAACAACTCCGGATCGCGCCGATCCGAACACGAAAGATGTCCGAAATGAAATTTCGGACACAACGGAGCCAGACACTCAGAGAAACCAGATCCGGGACCCACGAAGAGGGATCCGAAAGGTCCGGGATATTACAGCCCTCCCCCCTTAAAGGAATTTCGTCCTCGAAATTGAGAACAACCCAAGGGGAAAGAAGAGGAAGACTTAGTCAAATAGGTACGGGAACTGCTGACACATCTCATCCTCACGCTCCTAAGAAGCTTCCCCACCAGAGTGCCGCTACCACACCACCTTGACCAAGGGGATGACCTTGTTTCGCAGGCGCTGCTCTCGCCTATCCTCCACGCCGATAGGAAACTCTGGGAGAGAAAGATCTGGAGTCACCTCGGGCCAAACAGAAAACTTGAGCACATGAGAGTCATCGGGCACATACTTCCGCAACATCGAGACATGGAATACGTCATGCACCGACGCCAACTCAGGGCATAACTACAACCGATAAGCAACCTCACCGATGCGTTCCAAAATCACAAAAGGACCAATATAGCGGGGACTCAGCTTCCCACGCCGTCCAAAACGCATCACCCCCTTAATCAGAGAAACTCTCAAGAACACATGATCGCCCATGGCGAACTCGAGAGGCTGCCTCCTACGGTCATCATGGCTCTTCTGCCGACTCTGGGCCGCCAACATGTTCTGACGAACCACGTGCACAACGTCCACACATTGCTGCACCAACTCTGGTCCCGTCAAAATCCGCTCACCAACTTCAAACCAATCGAGTGGAGTCCGGCAAGGATGCCCATACAAAGCCTCATAAGGAGCCATGCCGATGCTCGAATGATAGCTGTTGTTATAAGCAAACTCCACCAACTACAGGTGGTGAATCCAACTCCCCTGCCACTCCAGGCAGCAGGATCTCAGCATGTCCTCCAACGTCTGTGTCACGCCCCGAGCGCGGAAGGTACCCGGAGATGCGCGACGATTTTATATCAATCATGTCAATCAGAGTATTAGTGTATTCGACACCAAAAATCAGAGATGCGTAAAAGTAAAGATAACCCAGTCCTTTATTCCTTCATAAGAATATGTCTATTACAAACCCTTGAAGTACTAACTAAAATAAAGGGAAAAATACAAGGTTGACTCAAGAAAATATAAAAAAAAGACTAGATAACACGGAAGAAGCTCTATCCCTTTCACTCTTGATTTTCCCCATCCGTTCGAGTTCCCTCATCGTCGGACTTACCTGAAAAGTAGGGAAACACTAAGTGAGCGAACGCTCAGTAGGAAATTATATCTCAAGAACTAGCAAGGGGTTTAAGTGATTACATCTTTCATGAATGCACTATAGCTATGCATACTCGCATAAAACGACAAGATAGAGAGAGTGTATAACAATACGATAGCAAGAAGAACTAGTCATGAACTTTCAAGAACTTATATCAAAAAGATATTAAGATATTCAAGCAAGTAAACTCATCATGTCATGTTGGAATTTGGCTATTTTGTTTCAAGTCAAGCAAGTATACAATTACCCTTTCTCGGGCCACACAAGTCATGTAATATTAAGTCAAGTACAAGTACAAGATTTGTGGAATGTTCAATCAAGCTAGTCATGCACTTCGGTATAATGCCAATACCGTGATCAATCAACTCCCATGGGCACAAGTACTTTCGGGTGCTCCTCCCAGGACCAGATCGGGCCCTATATGCGCAGGCATTAATCATGTATTTTAACATCCACTCTTGTGTATAGCCAATATGGAATTTCAAGAATAAAGCATGTAGATACGTAGGATAACTTGGATAGAATAGAGTCCAAAAATATGACACTTGACATAGAATGATGAAAATAACGGTACAATCACGATTATCGATAAAACTAGGTGGAATTGGTTCCCTAACTTGGGTACCATGACAAACAAGTATGGACATTCTTTATATAGAGTTGAGGTCCACAAGAACATCAAGTTTAATATAGAATTGGGGTTTACAAGAACATTATAACAATGTTGATATAGAATTGTGGTTTACAAGAACAGCATCAAACGGCATGATAACCTCATCCCATTAAGAGAATTCTCATGATACACACTTTGCATAACATGAGGGCCGGTATATCATGTTTCTTTAGAGTGACATGGTAAAATAGTGTAATGGGTTTTTATGGTACAACCAGCTCAGTCGGCCTTGAGGGAATCCAAGGCTGCGAGGAGACTTACGGAGGTCTCTATGACTAACTCGCTAGTCCAAAGGAACGGAATGTCTAATGGAGAGCTTGTATGTCACTGAGAGTTAAGGGGGTAACGTTAAAACATCATGAAACGTGGGACTATATTCACGGACTGGAATATAGTGCCGATATATATAGATATATATACATATGAAACCCTCGGTTAATAGTAACATTATAAAATAGTGTCACAGGAAAATAGCGACTTAATCTAAGTCATTACTTATCAAATTAACGCCTTCTATAGGGGCGTTTATTTACAAATTTGACGACTTGTACATCAGTCGTCCCTTCAATATTTCCATTCTGCAGAAAATCAATATTCTGGAATTTTAACAAAAATGCGCCCTAGACAGGGGTGTTACTTGTCAATAAGCGCCCTGGTATGGGGCGTCAGTTCAATAAGAGACGACCTTGTGCAGGTCGTTAATTCAATAATTTATAAATTTTCAGATAATAAACTTTCAGGAAAACAATTTCATGGTCAGGACAAGAAAAATAGCAGGATTCGATAGGTATGATCATGCATTAATTTAGATTCATGGTTTCATAGTTATAGAATTTTAAACATGGATAATTATCAATTATATGAATTTGACGACTCCTGGGTAGGGCGTCAAAACAAGAATTAGCGCCCTTGTCTGGGTCGCTTCTTTAAAATCACTCAGAAAACATTTGGAAACACAGTAAACTATATGCGTGAGATCATGGATGAGTTTATTTCATAATTTATACTAGTTTGGGCTACGTTCTTGAGAAAACCTACCTGATGACTATCTGGGTGAAGATATGTGAAGAGAAACGATACTCTGTTTTGCAACAGAGTCTTCTGATCACCGGCAGAAGAAGAAGAAGATGATGCTTGATGAAGAACCTTCGTTCTTCACGAAGACAGGAACTCCTTAACCTGTAAGAAGAAGATGAAGAAGCATTAGAATCCTCATGCTTCTGCGGTTTGGAAGAAACAATAAGAAGAACAAAACCTCTCCTTTCAGCAGAACGATAGCTCAAATCGCCAAATAGCGATCTGGGTCGATTAGGAGGGTATTTATAGGATTTTGGGGATCCTAATAGGGTTAGAGTTCTATTGGAACTAATACTTCCATGATAGAGTCCTTACCATATTCCACCTTTGACGTAGTTATCCAGAACTTGCCCTGGATAGACTCCTGGGTCGAACGAAACTCGAACTAAATTAACGTCTTAAGCGAGGGCGTCGAATTTAAATTGACGCCTTGTCGAGCGTCGTTACTTATGTAAAACGCGCCCATGTAGAGGGCGTTTCATTTCCTTTCCTTAATTTTATTTTCCCGTCGTTTGAAATTTGACGCCCTATTGTCTAGGCGTCCCTTTTAAATTAACACCTTATACAGAGGCGTTTCCTTTTGAATCAGCGCCTTGATAAAAGGCGTTATTTTCCTCTTGATCAATGATTGACTCATTTAGGCTCTTTGTCATCTATTTACTTATCTTTTATTTTTAATTTGATTTATTTAGAAATCTTGTTTTTATCAGGGTTGCTACACCCTCCCCCACTTAAAAGAATTTGGTCCCCAAATTCAATAGTATGTATAAGTGGAGAGTGTAGAACATATACCTTTAAAATAATTCTGGAAATCGCTTCCTCATGGATTCCTCGGTCTCCCATGTAGCTTCATGTTTGGAGTTCTTATTCCATTGTACCTTAAGCATGGGAATAACCTTATTCCTTAGAGTACGTACTTCATGATCTAGTATCTTTATGGGCTTCTACTCATACGTGGGATCCTTCTGGATAACTAAGTCTCCATGTTCAATAATATGTGATGGATCGTGTACATACTTCTTCAACATAGATATGTGGAACACATTATGAACATCAGACAATTGAGCAGTCAATGCGATGCGATAAGCAACCTCGCCAACTCTTTCCAATATCTCAAAAGGTCCGATGAATCTTGGTGTAAGCTTGCCTTTAACACCAAATCTCCGTATGCCACGTCCAGGCGATATCTTGAGAAATACATGATCTCCAACTTGGAATTCAAGATCTCTCCTTCTTGTATCGACATAAGCCTTTTGCCTAGACTGAGCAACTTGCAGTCTTTCTCTAATCAATTGTATTCTTTCAGTGGTAACCCTCTACCATGTCTGGACCTAGCAGTTGTTTCTCTCCAACGTCGTCCCATCATAAGGGTGATCGGCAACTCCTTCCGTATAAAGCTTCGAAAGGTGCCATTTGTATACTTGCCTGGTAGCTATTATTATATGCAAATTCCACCATCGGCAAGTGATCATGCCAGCTTCCATCGAAATCAATGATGCAAGCTCTGAGCATATCTTCAACCACCTGATTAGTTCTCTCGGTCTGACCATCCGTTTGAGGATGAAAAGCTGTATTAAAGTTAAGCCTTGTTCCCAACGAATGTTGTAGTCTCTTCAAAAAATGAGAAGTAAAACGGGGATCTCTGTCAGACACGATTGAAACAGGAATGCCATGTAATCTGACTATTTCCTTGATGTATAATGCAGCCAAAACATCAACTGACCATCGGCTCTTTATTGGCAAGAAATGCGCCGATTTAGTCAATCGATCAATAATAACCCATATTCCATCATGTCCTCCTTTTGATTTAGATAAACCCATAATGAAATCCATGCTAATATTCTCTCACTTTTATTTGGGAATATCTAGAGGATGTAATTTTCCAGCAGGCTTTTGGTGTTCCGCCTTGACCTGTTGGCAAGTGAGACAGCGTGATACATAGTCTGCTATTTCCCTTTTCATGTTGGGCCACCAAAAATTCCTCTTCACATCTTGGTACATTTTGGTTGATCCTAGATGAATCGTGTACCTTGATCTATGAGCTTCATCTAAGATCTTCTTCTTTAACTCGGGACAATCCGGTATGCAAGTTCTATTCTTGAACATTAATCTTCCTTCACAAGTTATTTGGAAATCAGATTGTCCTTCCAATCTGCCCTTGATTTCCACTAATATTGGGTCATCATCCTGAAGTGCTTGTGTTTCAGTTAATAGGTCTGGACGAATGCTTATGTGAGACAATGTGACACTTTTGAAGTCCGTGTCCATGCTTATATTGAGCTTAGAGAATTGCTCCAGCAACTTCCATTCTTGAATCATACAATTGGCTAACAGTGCTCTCGGCTTTCTACTAAGGGCATCTGCTACATGATTACCCTTTCCGAGATGATATTGTATATTGAAGTCGAAGTCCTTGAGATATTCTAGCCAACGTCTTTACCTCATATTTAGTTCCTTTTGAGAGAAAAGATACTTGAGACTCTTGTGATCGGAGTATACAGTAAACTGCACTCCATATACATAATGTCTCCAGATCTTTAGTGTAAATACTACCGCGGCTAATTCTAAGTCATGGGCGGGGTAGTTCTCTTCATGCTTCTTCAATTGACGAGAAGAGTAAGCTATAACCTTTCCTTGTTGCATTAGAACACATCCGAGGCCAATGCCAGAAGCATCAGTGTATACCTCGAATTTCTCTCCTTCCATTGGTAAAGCTAAGACAGGAGCTGTAGTAAGATGATCCTTGAGAGTTTGGAAGCTTCTTTCACATTCCTCACTCCATTCGTAACGGATCTCCTTGCGAGTTAACCTCGTAAGTGGTACGGCGATCTTAGAGAAATCTTTGATGAATCGCCTGTAATAGCCCGCAAGACCTAAGAAACTTCGGATCTCGCCAGCATTGGTCGGTCTTTCCCAATTTCTTACAGCTTCAACTTTTGATGGATCTACTGATAAGCCATCTTTTGATATAACATGTCCGAGAAAAGTCACTTCTTCGAGCCAGAGTTCACACTTGCTGAGTTTTGCATATAATTGGTTTGTCCTTAATATTTGTAATGCAATCCTTAAATGCTCCTCATGCTCTTCCTTGGTCTCGAAATAAATCAATATATCATCGATAAAGACCACCACGAATTGATCCAAATAAGGCCTGAATATACTATTCATTAACTGTATAAAGGCAGCAGGGGCATTCGTTAGTCCGAAAGGCATAACAACAAATTCATAATGGTCGTACCTGCTTCTGAATGCAGTCTTATGAATGTCCTCATCCTTGATCCTTAGTTGGTGATATCCTGACCTGAGATCAATCTTTGAAAAATACTTGGATCCAGATATTTGATCAAATAACTCATCGATTCTCGGTAGTGGATACTTGTTCTTAATAGTGAGATGATTCAACTGTCGATAGTCGATGCATAGTCTCATGGATCCATCCTTCTTCTTTACAAATAGCACATGCGCTCCCCACGGGGAAGTACTCGGTCTAATGAATCCTTTCTTAAGAAGTTCCATTAATTGCTCCTTTAACTCCTTGAGTTCAGCAGGGGACATTCTATAAGGTGTCTTAGAAATTGGACCCGCACCAGGAACTAAATCGATGGTGAAGGCCACTTCTCTTTGCGGGGGTAATCCAGGCAAATCTTCCGGAAACACATCCGAAAATTCTTGCACAACTGGGATATCTTCTATATTAGTTTCCTGAGCCTCCCTAATCATGACAAATGCAAGGAAAGATACACATCCTTTCCTTATTAGCTTGCTAGCTCGGAGAGCCGAAATAAGAGGTGACTCGCTCTGACTCTTAGGGCTAGAATAGACTAGTTCTGGAAAGTCCTTGAAAGTAACCTTGCTATTGCGGCAATCGACTGTTGCCTGGTATTTGGATAACCAATCCGCTCCCAGTATGACATCATACTCCTTTAGATCTAAACATATGAGATCGATAGGAAGATTTCTTCCTTTTACCAAGACTTTACAGTTTTGATAATGGTGAGTAATATCGGTTTCATTTCCGAGAGGAGTAGATAAAATTATTTTCATCCATTCCGGTTCCATAGGTAGTGGGTTAGCAAACTTCTTGGAAATAAAAGAATGTGATGCACCTGTATCAAATAACACATGTGCATACTTGGAACAAACTTTCAGTGTACCTTCTACTAGTCCGCCTTCTTCTTCTTCGGTCTCCTTAATTGCGTGAAGACGAGTGTTCTTGGTTACCGGGCGCTTTCCGTCACCGATTTGATCATTAAGTAATGGGCAATCGGGAATCCGATGCTCACGGCTCCCGCAACGGAGACATGCTCCAAGTTTCCTCCAGCACTCTTCGGCTTTATAACCAGCCTTGTCACAATGCTTGCAAATTATATTCGAAGGTGTAGTAGTGATAGAGAAGGGCTTGGTCTTCTTAAATTTTTGGTCTTGAGAAGAAGTACCTCCAGTGCTAGGCCTCTTCTTGAAGTTGGGTTTAAAGGAACCCGAACTTGTAACTTGTTCCTTCTTATCCTTCCCACGGATTCTATCTGATAGCTCCGTGGCATCTTCTAACAATTGAGCTCGGCGTACTATCTCTGAGTAGACCTGAATATCCATTGGTGCCAGCTGGGTAATATATTGGGGCCTGAGCCCGTTTAGGAACCTCCTAACTTTCATCTTCTCGGTGCTAACTAAGTGCTTAGCATACCGAGACAATCTAGAGAATTGTGCCTCGTACTCTGCCACCGATAATGACCGTTGCTTGAGTGCGGCAAATTCGGTAGCTTTCTTTACTTAGACTCGGTCCGAAAAATATTTAGCGTTGAAATGTTCAACAAATTCTTCCCAAGTAATTTGGTCTTGATTTATAGTAGCTTCGACTGACTCCCACCAGCATCGGGCATCCCTTTCTAGTTGGAAAGTAGCTAATAAGACTTTATCTTGATCCGTGCACTGCATAACACGGAATATACGCTCCGTCTCCCTGATCCAGTGCTCTGCGTCATCCGGATCAGTAGAACCCATGAACTTAGGAGGGTTCATGTTCTTGAAGACTTGGTGGAGACTTCCGGCTCGTTGTGCACCTCCCTGTGCTACTTGTTGCAGCACTTGGGTCATGCCTTGGAGTGTACGCTGCATGTTGCGCCACTGAGCACGTTCGGCAGCCATTATCCTACAATTACAATAACTATATTAGTATATACTCGCGTTAAGGGCTTTTAAGTTTTTTTGTTAACTCAACCCTTGGTTCTACCCAATCTCACTGGTTAAAGGTTTGAACCTATCCTTGGACTTGGGTTTTTCCTAGGAATTGAATACCTTAGGCTCTGATACCACAAAAACTGTCACGCCCCGAGCGCGGAAGGTACCCGGAGATGCGCGACGAGTTTATATCAATCATGTCAATCAGAGTATTAGTGTATTCGACACCAAAAATCAGAGATGCGCAAAAGTAAAGATAACCCAGTCCTTTATTCCTTCATAAGAATATGTCTATTACAAACCCTTGAAGTACTAACTAAAATAAAGGGAAAAATATAAGGTTGACTCAAGAAAATATAAAAAAAGACTAGATAACACGGAAGAAGCTCTATCCCTTTCACTCTTGATTTTCCCCATCCGTTCGAGTTCCTCATCGTCGGACTTACCTGAAAAGTAGGGAAACACTAAGTGAGCGAACGCTCAGTAGGAAATTATATCTCAAGAACTAGCAAGGGGTTTAAGTGATTACATCTTTCATGAATGCACTATAGCTATGCATGCTCGCATAAAACAACAAGATAGAGAGAGTGTATAACAATACGATAGCAAGAAGAACTAGTCATGAACTTTCAAGAACTTATATCAAAAAGATATCAAGATATTCAAGCAAGTAAACTCATCATGTCATGTTGGAATTTGGCTATTTTGTTTCAAGTCAAGCAAGTATACAATTACCCTTTCTCGGGCCACGCAAGTCATGTAATATCAAGTCAAGTACAAGTACAAGATTTGTGGAATGTTCAATCAAGCTAGTCATGCACTTCGGTATAATGCCAATACCGTGATCAATCAACTCCCATGGGCACAAGTACTTTCGGGTGCTCCTCCCAGGACCAGATCGGGCCCTATATGCGCAGGCATTAATCATGTATTTTAACATCCACTCTTGTGTATAGCCAATATGGAATTTCAAGAATAAAGCTTGTAGATACGTAGGATAACTTGGATAGAATAGAGTCCAAAAATATGACACTTGACATAGAATGATGAAAATAACGGTACAATCACGATTATCGATAAAACTAGGTGGAATTGATTCCCTAACTTGGGTACCATGACAAACAAGTATGGACATTCTTTATATAGAATTGAGGTCCACAAGAACATCAAGTTTAATATAGAATTGGGGTTTACAAGAACATCATAACAATGTTGATATAGAATTGGGGTTTACAAGAACAGCATCAAACGGCATGATAACCTCATCCCATTAAGAGAATTCTCATGATACACATTTTGCATAACATGAGGGCCGGTATATCATGTTTCTTTAGAGTGACATGGCAAAATAGTGTAATGGGTTTTTATGGTACAACCAGCTCAGTCGGCCTTGAGGGAATCCAAGGCTGCGAGGAGACTTACGGAGGTCTCTATGACTAACTCGCTAGTCCAAAGGAACGGAATGTCCAATGGAGAGCTTGTATGTCACTGAGAGTTAAGGGGGTAACGTTAAAACATCATGAAACGTGGGACTATATTCACGGACTGGAATATAGTGCCGATATATATAGATATATATACATATGAAACCCTCGGTTAACAGTAACATTGTAAAATAGTGTCACAGAAAAATAGCGACTTAATCTAAGTCATTACTTATCAAATTAACGCCTTCTATAGGGGCGTTTATTTACAAATTTGACGACTTGTACATCAGTCGTCCTTTCAATATTTCCATTCTGCAGAAAATTAATATTCTGGAATTTTAACAAAAACGCACCCTGGACAGGGGCGTTACTTGTCAATAAGCGCCCTGGTATGGGGCATCAGTTCAATAAGAGACGACCTTGTGCAGGTCGTTAATTCAACAATTTATAAATTTTCAGATAATAAACTTTCAGGAAAACAATTTCATGGTCAGGACAAGAAAAATAGCAGGATTCGATAGGTATGATCATGCATTAATTTAGATTCATGGTTTCATAGTTATAGAATTTTAAACATGGATAATTATCAATTATATGAATTTGATGACTCCTGGGTAGGGCGTCAAAACAAGAATTAGCGCCCTTGTCTGGGTCGCTTCTTTAAAATCACTCAGAAAACATTTGGAAACGCAGTAAACTATATGCGTGAGATCATGGATGAGTTTATTTCATAATTTATACTAGTTTGGGCTACGTTCTTGAGAAAACCTACCTGATGACTATCTGGGTGAAGATATGTGAAGAGAAACGATACTCTGTTTTGCAACAGAGTCTTCTGATCACCGGCAGAAGAAGAAGAAGAAGATGCTTGATGAAGAACCTTCGTTCTTCAGGAAGACAGGAACTCCTTAACCTGTAAGAAGAAGATGAAGAAGCATTAGAATCCTCATGCTTCTGCGGTTTGGAAGAAACAATAAGAAGAACAAAACCTCTCCTTTCAGCAGAACGATAGCTCAAATCGCCAAATAGCGATCTGGGTCGATTAGGAGGGTATTTATAGGATTTTGGGGATCCTAATAGGGTTAGAGTTCTATTGGAAGTAATACTTCCATGATAGAGTCCTTACCATATTCCACCTTCGACGTAGTTATCCAGAACTTGCCCTGGATAGACTCCTGGGTCGAACGAAACTCGAACTGAATTAACGTCTTAAGCGAGGGCGTCGAATTTAAATTGACGCCTTGTCGAGCGTCGTTACTTATGTAAAACGTGCCCATGTAGAGGGCATTTCATTTCCTTTCCTTAATTTTATTTTCCCGTCGTTTGAATTTTGACGCCCTATTGTCTAGGCGTCCCTTTTAAATTAACGCCTTATACAGAGGCGTTTCCTTTTGAATCAGCGCCTTGATAAAAGGCGTTATTTTCCTCTTGATCAATGATTTACTCATTTAGGCTCTTTGTCATCTATTTACTTATCTTTTATTTTTAATTTGATTTATTTAAAAATCTTATTTTTATCAGGGTTGCTACAGTCTGGATGGTCCTCTCTAACTGACCATCAGACTGAGGATGATACGCCGAGCTAAAAGCTAACTCCGTGCCAAGCGCTCGCTGGAAACTCCTCCAGAATCCAGAAGTGAAGCGCGGATCCCGATCTGACACGATCGAAACAGGAATCCCATGCAACGGAACGATCCGTTCCACATACAGACGAGCCAACTTGGACACGGTCCAGCTGACTTTGACCGGTAACAACCGCGTCACCTTCGTCAGCCGATCCACCAGCAACTAAATACTGTCCTGCCCACTCGGGGTCCTCGGCAATCCCACCACAAAATCTGTGGTCACGTGGTCCCACTTCTACGCAGGAACATCCAAGGGATGGAGAGTACCTCCTGGTCGTTGATGCTCCACCTTCACCTGCTGACAGGTCAGGCACCTGGCCACAAACTCGGTAATGTCTCTCTTCATGCCAGGCCACCAGAACTGCCTCCGCAAGTTCTGATACATCTTTGTCGCACCCGGGTGTATGGTGTACCTGCTCCCATGAGCCTCACGCAACACCGCACGACGAACCTGCTCCTCCGCTGGGACGTACAGCCTGCCACGAAACCTCGCAGCACCATCCTCGCCGAGCTCCACATCGGCCATCGCCAGAATCCGAGGCAACTCGGGGTCCGCATGCTGAGCCTCTGTCACCTGACGACGGATAGCAGGAGTGACAGTCAGACTCGCAAGCACTGCTAATCCAGGCTTTGGGGGAATCTTGAGCCTGAAGGACACTTCGGGCACTTGTTCCCAGAGCCTCTACTTCCTCAACATCAAGGCACTGACTGCGACCTTCCGACTCAAGGCATCGGCGACGACGACATTCATCCGGCCTGGCTGATAAGACAGGGTGAAGTCATAATCCTTCATGAATTCCATCCAACGCCTTTGCCTGAGGTTCAGGTCCCTCTGCGAGAACACATACCTCAAACTCTGATGGTCAGTGAACACCTCGAACTTCTCACCGTACAGATAATGCCTCCAGATGTTCAGCGCAAAGATCACCGCCGCCAACTCAAGGTCATGGGTAGGGTAGTTCTCTTCATGGGGCTTTAGCTGCCGGGATGCATACGCCACCACTCTACCATGTTGCATCAATACAGCACCCAATCCGACCCTGGAAGCATCGGCACACACCACAAAACCTCCCGATCCAGAAGGAAAAACCAATACCGGAGCCGAGGTAAGCAATCTCTTCAGCTCCCTGAAGCACTACTCACACTCCTCAGACCAGATGAAAGGCACATCCTTCCGCGTGAGTCTAGTCATCGGGGTTGCAATGCGAGAAAAATTCTGGATAAACCGGCAATAATAGCCCACAAGCCCCAAGAAACTCCGGATCTCCGTCACCGACCTGGGCCTCGGCCACTGCATTACTACCTCAACCTTGGCGGGGTCCATGGAAATGCCATCACCAGAAATCACGTGCCCTAGAAAGTGCACCTCGCAGAGCCAGAACTCGCACTTGCTGAGCTTCGCATACAACTGGTGATGTCGCAATGTCTGCAGCACTACACCTAAATGGTACGCGTGTTCCTCGGCAGACCGCGAATAAACAAGGATGTCGTCCACGAATATGACCACGAACTGGTCCAAATACGGACGAAACACCCTCTGCATCAAGTCCATGAATGCTACAAGGGCATTGGTGAGCCCGAACGGCATCACCAGAAACTCATAATGCCCGTACCTCGTACTGAATGCAGTCTTCTCCACATCAGACTCGCGAATCCTCAGCTGATAGTAACCGGACCGCAAATCAATCCCCGAGAACACTCGCGCAGACTGAAGCTGGTCGAACAAATCATCAATCTGTGGCAACGAATACTTGTTCTTAATGGTCACTTCATTCAGCTGCCGATAGTCAATGCATAGCCGCAGACTACCGTCCTTCTTCTTCACTAACAACACGGGCGCACCCCAAGGGGAAAAGGTAGGACGAACATACCCCTTGGCCAACAGCTCCTGCAACTGCGCCCTCAACTCCCTCAACTCAACTGGGGCCATACGGTAGGGAGCCTTCGCCAAAGGTCCCGTACCAGGCACGACCTCGATCACAAAATCGATCTCCCGCTGGGGAGGTAACCCATGCAATTCCTCAGGAAAAACGTCAGGAAACTCGCACACCACCAGAATGTCCTCGGCACTCGGCTTCATCCGTTCGGTCACAACCACGGACGCGAGAAAATCCTGACAACCAGAATCAAGCAACCGACGGGCTCGAATCGCAGAGATGAGGAATCGAGAAGAGGTGGAACGGATACCTTGGAAATAGAAGGTCCGCTTGCTCCAATGCTGGAAGTAGACCCTCTTCATTCCACAATCCACCACCGCTCCATTAGTCTCAAGCCAATCCAGGCCTAGAATCACGTCGTAATCCTGAAGCTGCAACGCATACAACCTGCCTGGCATACTCCGCCCATTGATCCAAACCGGAACCTGATCGAAGCAATACAGAGTCATCATAAAATCACCCGAATGTAACTCCACTGCCAAGTCACAGGACAACTGGTTCACCGGCTCCTCAATACTCAACGTGAAATCCTCCGAAATAAACGAATGAGACGCGCCAGAATCAAACAAAACCTGAGCCGCACAACCCAAAATCTGAACGGTACCTTCCACGAGTTATGACGCCACTGCCTCTGCCCTGGTCAGGTGCGTGATCTGGCCCCCAGCTCTCTGCCTGCCTCCCACACTAGCTGACCTGGGTAGCGGCGGATACTGACCCTGCTGCTGCTGCTACTGCCTCTGCTGCTGGGGAACCTGCTGCTGCTGAGGAAACTGCTGCTGCAGCTACCTCTGAGGACAGTCATGCGCCATATGCCCTGGCTGGTCAAACCGAAAACAGATGATCGGCGCCGTGCACTGCCTGCCTGGGTGAAACCCACTACACCGTGGACACGGTACTCGCGATCCACCCACTAATCCCTGACGCTGCAAAGGAATCGGCTGCTGTACACTGCCCGATGAAGCTTGCCCCTGATCCTTGGACTTTTTCTTCCGAAAACTCTTCTCGAAGAACTTCTTGACCTTCGAGCCAAAAGACGCAGATCCTGTTACCGACGCTGCCGAAGCCGGCGCTCCCGAACCACCCGACGCATGCTGGAAGGAACCCTGCTGCTGGGTAGCCGACTGCTGGCTGTGACCTGACAAAGACTACCCCTGGCTGATCTGTCCTCGGGTCCTCTGCATATCCATCTCCAAGGAAGCCACAACACGAGACGCCGTCTCTAGATCAGTGGCCCCGTTCGCGATCAGATGGTGCCTCAGCTCCTGCCTCAAGCCCTGGACGAACTGCGCGGTCTTCACCCTCTCATGCTCCATGATGTGAGGTGCATACCGACCCAGCTCGACAAACCGGACCCTGTACTACAACACGGACATGTCGCCCTGCACCAGCTCCAGAAACTCATGCATCCGCTGCGTAGCAACGTAGTCTGGACAGTACGTACGCTCGAAAGCACTGACGAAGTCATCCCACTCGACCTGCTCAAGTGGACAAAGCTGAAAAGGCGTCTTCCACTCGGAAGACCACCACTTCCGAGTCGTACCCTGCAATTGGTTGTAAGCCAACACTACTCTGTCCTCGGCAGCACTCTTCGCAGAACTGAACACCCGCTCCATCTCGTCAAGCCAATCACGAGCCGCATCAGGGTCTGGCTGGCCGCTGAAGTAAGATGGATGGAACTGCAAGAAGTCCCTCACTGCTCAGCCTGGCCCACCCCTAGTTGACGAGCCCTCAGCAGCCTCTCCACCGAACTATTGAGACATAAGCTGGTACATGCCACGAAAGAAATCCTCGGCCCTTGGAAGCCTCGCAGTATCCACTGCCTCGGTGGCCCCTGGTGGCACTCTGCTCTACACCTCCTGGTCCCTCTGGACCCCCTACTGGATCTCCTGACCTCCAGCCGACTGCCCCTGCTGAGAGCGAGTCGCCTGCCTCGGCGCCATACTCGCACCTGAAGCAAAAGACAGAAAACACGAGAACGGCCAGGTCAAGAAAATGCGCGATGCCCAATGCCAGTGTCAACTGTACATCATCGCTGTGGACTAGTGGACCACTACAATTGCCTTTGATTCTCACATAATTCCACAACCGTGCTCTGATACCAGCAGTAACGACCCGAGAATCCGATTACCGGGAAGGCCCGATAACCCGAGACTCGCACCGCCACCCACGAGCCCGAAGACTCGGAAGGGTTAGAAGGATGATGTGGAAACTACACAAGTATCACAAGTAATTGCCGAAATTAAACAGTTATAGTATTAAGCATGAAATAAATTAGCATTTTACATTATACATGGTCCACAAGATAACAATAAAATAACAACAGTAGTCCACAACTAGTACAGAGACAAGAAAAGAAAGTACAACTACACGGGACATCCCCCGGCTCTGACCTCCGGCACTACCTCTGGGCACCCGCACCACGCTGCGCCCCAGACGCGCTCCCTTGGGGCGGCGCCTCACCTGAAACACGGTGAAAACACGTAGGGAATGAGTCTCGGAACAAGACTCAGTAGGGATCACTCGAACCCTACCTCATAAAATGGGAAACCACTACGCTAGCGGTATGAGAGTACCTCAGAAAGGAAAGCCCTGTACTCTACCAAACAAAGGTCCTACGGCACGCAAACCGGCACACGTGCCACAGTGAGACAACCGAAACTCAACGGTTGACCCGACAAACCCGAAGGCCAAACACACAAGCTGACAGTCTGACACTCCGTACTCGACATGAGTACCTCCCACTAGAAGCACAGCCGGTAGCGTCCCCTGACGACTTACACCGCACCGCAGGTGAACTGCCTGACGTGGTAGCACCTACCCAAGGCACGAACACCGTACAAGTAACCATAAACAAGTGACTAGCTGGGGTCACGCCCGTCGACGTAGGTCCAACCGCCCCCAACCACGTGTGCACACATAGACCATTCGTCCTAGGTCTGGTCCTCTGACCAGTTTTCCCCCGTAGCCGGACTCTGGCTAACGACGAGGGGCCCGACGGAAACTAGTCTAAAACTGTCCTCAGGGTAGCCTCTCTACCACTCCCTGGTGGGACCACACGCGTGTAAGCAGGCTACGACTAGTGGAGAGTCACTGAAGGAGTAGACTCTCAAGTCACGGAAAATGACGCCCGCATCCGACGACGCACGGGGACCACCCCACGCACTGGCGCCGTCGCATGGTGACTACAGTCGGACCAAAAATGGGGTTGCAACCCTCCCGGGGCAACCAGGCACCTGACGATCCACCCCTGGACCGTCATAGAGCTGTAACGGTCTAGGCGAGACCGTCACACACACCTGGCGGCCTAACGCGGGCCGTCACACGCCTGAGGAACGCAGGGCGTAACGCGCCTGGCCCAGCGCGTTACGCAAACGTAACGCGCCTGCCATAGCGCGTTACGCGTGCCTCACATCCCCAGTGTGAAACCGGGATGTAACGCGCCTGCCCCAGCGCATTACGCGCCCCTCACACCTGGGGGTGACTCAGGAAGTAAGGCGCCTGCCCTGGCGCGTTACGCGAATGTAACGCGCCTGCCCTGGCGCGTTACACGCGCAGACCCCCCCAACGGACAAAAGAAATAGTCACAAGCCAACGGTCGAAACGCCCCTGACGGCCCAGCCCAGGCGCGTCACTTACAAGTGGCGATCTATCGTGGGACCGTCACAGTCCCTGACAACCGAAGGCTAACAAAGGGCAGGTGACGGCCTCTCCCAGGCACGTCACATCGTGTAACGGTCCCTGGAAGGACCGTCACATACACCCAATGGCGAAAACGGCGGGAAAGCCCAAAAACTTCAACCATGCCCCCATGCCTCCACCGGAGAGGGGGAAATCAAAGGGGAAGACCCCTATGGACCCCTAGCATGATTCTAGGCCACCAAAACGCGAGATCATGCCTCAAATCCATAGATCGGGCGAGCACTCCCCAAATCATGGAAAACCCCAAACCCACTCAATCAAGCCCCTCTCGGCCTCCCCACGGCCTATAAACCACGGAAAAGAACGGCAAGGAGCTAGGGAACGTCACCCTACCTCAATAGAGCGAATTCTCGCCGGATCATTACCGAGATCGCCAAGAATGCTTTGAAAACCCTCATCCCTTCACGGTTCCCCACAAGCTTTACGCCGCCACGATCACCTCGCCGTCGCCCACGTCGTCATGCCGTCGCCCCGTGCCGTCTGCAGCCGGAAGGGGACATCGCTGTGGCCGAACGAGAGAGAGAGAGAGGGAGGGGAGGGGCGGTGGTCACGGTGGGGAGAAGAGAAGGAAGAATAAGAAGAAGAAGAAGAGGGTGGGGAAGAGAGAGAAATAGGGGGGTATTTATAGAAAATCTGGAAAATTCAAAAAATACCAAAAATCAGAAAATTACATTTCCGGAATCCGCAGAACGCACCGATCGCAACGGTACCACTCGTGCCCAGGTGAACGACCCGGTTCACCCGCAGCGAGGTTCCGAAGGAATTGTCGAAACACACACCGAAAATCGGAAAACACGCGTGGAAAAGCCGCGGAATGCTTCCGGGCCTCCAAAACAACTCTGAATCGCGCCGATCCGAACACGAAAGATGTCCGAAACAAAATTTCAGACACAACGGAGCCAGACACTCCGAGAAACCAGATCCGGGACCCACGAAGAGGGATCCAAAAGGTCCGGGATATTACACTTAGGGGCTGTCGCTATTTAAGTAAATGGCGCCTTGGCTTGGGGCGTCATTTACAGTGGGTGATTTTCACCCAGCAGGTACGTTTTGCGACTCAAGTTACTGTTCATTTTGAAAAAGTTTCTCGAAATTTGAAAGTGAGGACATGAATATGTGGTATAAATTCTCAGGAGTCCAGAAACATGTTCAGGTATAATTACTGAGTTCTGGTTTTACAGATATGAATTTTCCAATGTTATATCTTTAAATTTCTCAAGAATGAAATTGACGCTATCGTGAAACGGCCACTTTCAAGCCCCGTTGTTTTAGAACTGCAAATTCCGCGGCCTTCTTCTCCTGGATATGGTCGGAGAAATACTTGTTGTTGAAATGCTCCGTGAATTCATCCCATGTGACATGGTATTTTGGCAGTGTTGCTTCTATGGATTCCCACCAGCATCAAGCGTCCCGCTCCAGTGGGAATACGGCCAATAAAACCTTCTCTTCGTCCGCGCATTGCATCACACAGAAGATTCGTTCCATCTCCTTAAGTCAAGTCTCGGCATCCTCGGGATCGGACGAACTTGAACCTTGGTGGGTTCATGTTACGGAATCTCCGGTGGAGATCACCCGCTCCACGGTGGGCTCCGCCTTGGCCCACTTGCTGTATTGCCTGTGTAAGGCCCTGCACAGTGCGCTGCATCTCGCGCCATTGTGATCTTCAGCAGCCATGATCCTACAAAAGAGTTTAAGAATAATAAAGGTCGGGTTTATTTATAAGGTCAAAAGTCATTATAGATCTTAACCCATGCTTCTACCCATCTCACCGGGTAAGGTATATGATGGGGACATCGCTTACCACTTCCCATTTCTCCAAAGGTCCTGATGCTCGCCATTATGTTCATCTTGATTTTCTGAGTCTTGCTATGTAATTTTCATTTCTTTCTGTGAGTCTTAACCATGTAATTTTCCCTTTTATTGAGTCAAGTACCTAAGATAGTGAGTCATCTATCTAAGTCTATGTATCATCAAGTGACCTAGTGGGTTAATGGGCCACTTCATTGGGCTTGGCCCATGGGCGCCCCCTTCCCTTCTTGGTCATTTGTCATTAGTCCAAAAGGTGAGGACTTTTTGTAAATTGTGGGTTTCCTATAAATAGGACCCCAATCCCCTCTTGGAGAGGCTAATGAAGTATTGATAAAATTATCACAAGAATTTGTGCCTCTCTCTCTAGCTCTCTCTCTCTATTTCTCTCTCTCTCTCTCTCTCTCTCTAAAGGGGGCGAACCCCATTCTTTCTCCTCCCCACCCCCAACTTCAAAATTCACTCTCTCTCCTCCCTATTCACCTCTAATTAAGACCCCTCCCCCTTCCCCATACCTCCCATTTAGGTCCCCTCCAACCCCTAGGTGGAATCCCCTTCTCCTAGGCACCTCTCCCTCCTCCCAAGCAACCTTTCCCCTTCCCCATACAACCTTTCATTTTCCCAAGGGAGAATCCCTTCTCCCAAGCACCCCTTCCCTTCCCCAAGGCAACCCTTCCCATTCCCTAGGCCCCCATTAACCCCTCCATTAACCCACCATTCAAAACAAAGGAGAGATCTCTCCTCCCTCTCTCCTTCCCAACCCAAATTCGCATCTCCCCCTCCCTCCACTTGCTAGACCACCTCCCAGCCCCCTTTCTGCCCTTCCCACACCTTGAATCACCCCCTAACAGACCCCCACATAGTTAGGTGTCACCCCCACACCCATCCACCACATTTCCCACCCCATCTACTCCGTCTCCCATCACCTTTCATCACCCTATCCATCTCAGTTCGCAGGCAGCAGTTGGAGCCCGACTTGCAGAGACTGCCCCAGTGCTGTCCGATGTCATCTGGAGGTGCACCATACATCGCCGGAAAGGTCCTCCCGTCTTCTTTGCAGGCGAGGTCAAATCGTCTCGTTCCGACATCACTAAAGATCATGGTACCCATTCTTGTCCGACTGCGCAACCGGGACCATAACCTGGACCAGAGCTGCAGTGCAGAAGCTACCACGGCCACACCCCTTAAATTCTGAGGGCGCCACTTGGCCGAGAGCTGCTACCACAAGGCATCTATGATCACCAACAAGAGGCGTCCATTTCGGCATCAGGAAGAGCCTTTTCTAATTTTTCTCTCCCGGGCGCGCAGAACAGATCGTTCAGGTCCTGCCCTGACCCCCCCTCACTCAACAGACTCCTCCTCACCACCCTGACATTTTCTGGTGTTCTTCTTGGTTGCTGATCGAAGAAGACTCATCCACGGTCGTCCTCGACTTGGTCTTGCATCAATTGGACTTCAGGAGCGGTCGTGGTGACTACATCCATCTGCTACTGCACCTTGGGAACAGTATGAATCTGAGCGCAGGGGCCCTGTTCCATAGCCTGCCTCAGCCGGTGACGACTTCAGGACTGCCCACAAAAATTCACACACGTGCCTGGATCCGTCAGCGTCGTTTCAGTGCTGGTCTCGTCAAATTATGAGTTCGGAGGAGCTCACAGCGGCTGCTACACCGACCCCCTGTCTTGCTGTTCCAGACCCGGGCAGATTCGGCCGGGTGCTCCGTCGGCGCAATCTGAGCAATTCTCCCCTCCCCGCCTGGCCGGCTTAACGCCCCTCCCTGTGCGGAGGTAGTGTTTGATTTTTAATACAGATATCCCCACCCTAAGTCCACTTTCCTGTGTGAGGTGTAGTGCTTGTAACTACTAAACTGGGATCAAGCTTCATCAGCGCAGTGTGCGGGGAACCCACACTTCCCCGCTCGCCCTCGTCTCCGAACGGGGTTGGTTTCTTCAAACCAACCAGGGTAAGCTCTGAACTTTGCTCCATTATCCGTATTTGTTCATCTAATATCCACGGAATTGCTCCGTTGAGCAAGGGAGGGCAACCCTAGCCCTGCTGGCACTCTACCAGCTAGGGTCTTGATCCATCACCTTTACTTAGCATCATCAAGTCACCCGGGCTCGTGTGTGTGCGACGGCGATTCGGCCCCAATCTAGTACTTTATTGCTTTGTGATTGTGCTTGCGGAATAGGTCCAAGGATCTTTGTATCTTTGCTGCATACCTCCTTAGTGTGTCACATCAAGTGGTATCAGAGCAAGTTTTAGACTTGTCTCTACGAGTCTAGTCCATGGGCACGCTTGCATTAGAGTCCCCGACAGACCGTCCCATGCATTGTCCACCACCCACTGTCAATGAGTCGACAGACCAAATGATCCCTCTCCCAATCATATCCCTTGCATACCTACCCAATGGAGAGCCTACGGAAATTGATTTTATTGACTTGGAGTCTGATAATTGGGTATCCCCCGATATCGTTGCCACTCTTTCTAGGACCGGACAAATTGTGAACAACGGAGACCAAGTCTTCATTGAATTCCATAAATGGTTCGGGAAGACCACATACTGTGATGGAGCTTGGTGTCAAATTGGTACTTTGGTGGGCCCTTGCATCATCCTAGGTAGGAGATGGTTAGATGAAAGGAATGCCAACATCGACCCGACACGTCAGACTTGCCTAGTGCACCCGCCACACCTTCCGGGAGCCTTCAAATTCAACAACAACCTTGTACTCTCCCATCCACCGGAGTCCCATCCTTGTTCACCACCCCGTGTGCATCCCACACCGGCTATCATCACCCCATCCCCAAACGACCTTCCATTAGAGAGTAAAATCTCAACACCCTAAGGGATGAGAAAGTGATTGAAATCCATGAGGCTCCCCTAGAGTGGGAAGAAGAATATGAAGCCCAATGCCAAGGGTTGGGTCAAGAAGGCTCATCTTTATCCAAAGAGACCCCAACGAGCCTAAGTAGGAACATCCTCCCCCTAGAGTTGCTAGATGGCCAACCAAGTCCCCCCACCCCTCCCTCCATGAGAATTGTGATTTTAGGGGAACCCCTCATTGAGTGGCTAAAGCAAGACCACATCCTCCACATCATGCACCCCCCTATGGAAAATCATTACCCAATTGTGTCTACCCCACCATTCCACACAACCTACCAATCGACCTACTTTGTAGGAGCCATGAGGGACTTGATTAAAGGCATACTAAGGCAAATAGAGGTGACAAACATGCTGGCCTTACGAGCGAGTGATACAGGGTACCTTAGTTTCTCACAGCCCACTATCGGGTCCATCATCTCCATTTACACCAAGGGTCCTTGCACGAATGAGCTCTTATTGTCTCTGCCTGAGCCCGAAGAGTTTTATACCACCCCCTTGCCCTCCTACCCCTTTCCCTACCCCTCTCCCCTTTGCAAGGAGCATTGCATTGGGGTCAACCAGGTTCATGACTTCCACTTCCCTATGTGCGCTAGGGACCCTAGGATTAAAGCCCACCCCCACGTCACCCACCCCCTAACCCATCCTGATCCTTTTCGCCACTTCATATGGGCTTCCGAGTACTCATCACTCACCATCCACTCCCTCTTACCCTCACCCACCATGTCGAACCTAAACCACCCATTCCAAAACTTAGCCCTCACTATGAGAGCCATGACCAAGGGTGACAGCCACCCAGGAAATGAGGAATTGACCCATCCCAAGATGTCCACTTTCTGGGACCCCTTCGACCCCCATGAGTGGAAACCCCCAAATCAACCCCCACCAAAAGATGGGACCATCTTGATAGGAATGCATGTGTCACAACATTTTGCTCCATCTGGTAGGGCTAGTCGTCTCATTTGTGTCATATACACACTAGGTCCAGTGCACGACAGGTTCACATTTGGATATGCAGGTCCTCCCCCATTCATCAGCCATCTTATGCATGATAGGGGTCTACATGGAAGTCCAGGTCCTCTGGCATTCATTGCACCCATACCTGATAGAGCCATTTATGGATGTCTCGGTCCTCCTAGGTCCATCAAAGTCTACGTAGCACCATTGCATGCTAGGTCCACATTTGGTTGTCCAGGACCCCCATTATCCACTAGTGAGTCAACATTCACAGAGTTGCATGAGGAAATCTACAAACACATCAACAAAAGCAATGAGGTGTACAAGAAATCGGCCGATTCCCACCGACGCCACCAGGAATTTCGTGTAGGTGATTTTGTGATGGTGAGAACCGAGAGACTATTCCCTGGGAATGTCGCCAAGCTGAGGTCGTGTGGATCAGGTCCCTTCCAAGTTCTGAGGTGGATCGGCACAAATGCTTACGTGTTGGACCTCCCCAAGGAGTACGGAGTAAGTCCCACATTCAATGTGGCTGACTTGGTGCCACACAGGGGTCCCACGGTGACACCTAGTGAGGAAATCAAGCTTGTTCCACCCCTTGAGAGAGCCACCACCCGTGAGAAAGTTCCACCAACCCAGAGGGGCCAACGTGAGCAATTGGAGCGGATATTGTATGAACAGGTCACTGTCATCTGGAGCAAAGGGTATGGGCGCTACCTCACTTGGTGAAAGGACCAGCTACCTTTGGTAGACTTAAGGGCAACCCCGTCGTGGCTTCCTCCGCATACGATGGATCTTTACTCGACATAGTCGAGTTCTCTGCACCCCGGGAGTATGATGGGGACATCACTTACCACTTCCCATTTCTCCAAGGGTCCTGATGCTCGCCATTATGTTCATCTTGATTTTCTGAGTCTTGCTATGTAATTTTCATTTCTTTCTGTGAGTCTTAACCATGTAATTTTCCCTTTTATTGAGTCAAGTACCTAAGATAGTGAGTCATCTATCTAAGTCTATGTATCATCAAGTGACCTAGTGGGTTAATGGGCCACTTCATTGGGCTTGGCCCATGGGCGCCCCCTTCCCTTCTTGGTCATTTGTCATTAGTCCAAAAGGTGAGGACTTTTTGTAAATTGTGGGTTTCCTATAAATGGGACCCCAATCCCCTCTTGGAGAGGCTAATGAAGTATTGATAAAATTGCCACAAGAATTTGTGCCTCTCTCTCTAGCTCTCTCTCTCTATTTCTCTCTCTCTCTCTCTAAAGGGGGCGAACCCCATTCTCTCTCCTCCCCACCCCCAAATTCGAATTTCACTCTCTCTCCTCCGTATTCATCTCTAATTAAGACCCCTCCCCCTTCCCCATACCTCCCATTTATGTCCCCTCCAACCCCTAGGTGGAATCCCCTTCTCCTAGGCACCTCTCCCTCCTCCCAAGCAACCTTTCCCCTTCCCCATACAACCTTTCATTTTCCCAAGGGAGAATCCCTTCTCCCAAGCACCCCTTCCCCTCCCCAAGGCAACCCTTCCCATTCCCTAGGCCCGCATTAACCCCTCCATTAACCCACCATTCAAAACAAAGGAGAGATCTCTCCTCCCTCTCTCCTTCCCAACCCAAATTCGCATCTCCCCCTCCCTCCACTTGCTAGACCACCTCCCAGCCCCCTTTCTGCCCTTCCCACACCTTGAATCACCCCCTAACAGACCCCCACATAGTCAGGTGTCACCCCCACACCCATCCACCCCATTTCCCACCCCATCTACTCCGTCTCCCATCACCTTTCATCACCCTATCCATCTCAGTTCACAGGCAGCAGTTGGAACCCGACTTGCAGAAACTGCCCCGGTGCTGTCCGATGTCATCTGGAGGAGCACCATACGTTTCCGGAAAGGTCTTCTCGTCTTCTTTGCAGGCGAGGTGGAATCGTCTCGTTCCGACTTCACTACAGATCGTGGTACCCATTCTCGACTGACTGCGCAACCGGGACCAGAACCTGGACCAGAGCTGCAGTGCAGAAGCTACCATGGCCACACCCCTTAAATTCTGAGGGCGCCACTTGGCCGAGAGCTGCTACCACAAGGCATCTACCATCACCAACAAGAGGTGTCCCTTTCGGCATCAGGAAGAGCCTTTTCCAATTTGTCTCTCCCGGGCGCGCAGAACAGATCGTTCAGGTCCTGCCCTGACCCCTCCTCACTCAACAGACTCCTCCTCACCACCCCGACATTGTCTGGTGCTCTTCTTGGTTCCTACTCGAAGAAGACTCGTCCATGGTCATCCTCGACTTGGTCTTGCATCAATCGGACTTCAGGAGCGGTCGTGGTGACTACATCCATCTGCTGCTGCACCCTGGGAACAGTACGAATCTGAGCATAGGGGCCCTGTTCCAGAGCCTGCCCCAGCCGGTGACGACTTCAGGACTGCCCAAAAAAAATCACAGACGTGCCTGGATCCGTCAGCGTCGTTTCAGTGCCAGTCTCGTCAAATTCTGAGTTCGGAGGAGCTCACAGCGGCGGCTACACCGACCCCCTGTCTTGCTGTTCCAGACCCGGGCAGATTCGGCCGGGTGCTCCGTCGGCGCAATCCGAGCAATTCTCCCCTCCCCGCCTGGCCGGCTTAACGCCCCTCCTTGTGTGGAGGTAGTGTTTGATTTGTAATACAGATATCCCCACCCCAAGTCCACCCTCCTGTGTGAGGTGTAGTGCTTGTAACTACTAAACAAGGATCAAGCTTCATCAGCGTAGTGTGCGGGGAACCCACACTTCCCCGCTCGCCCTCGTCTCCGAACGGGGTTGGTTTCTTCAAACCAACCAGGGTAAGCTATGAACTTTACTCCATTATCTGTATTTGTTCATCTAATATCTGCGGAATTGCTCCGTTGAGCAAGAGAGAGAGCGCCCGACCCCGTGTGTTCCACTTACGAGCGGTCACCGTGGGCTGTGAGAGAGAGGAACCTAGTGCCCCAATTGGCACCCGGCCAGCCCCTTAAGCGTGGGCCTCGTACCTTCGGGAGGGAAACCCTAGCCCTGCTGGCACTCTACCTGTCACGCCCCGAGCGCGGAAGATACCCGGAGATGCGCGACGAGTTTATATCAATCATGTCAATCAGAGTGGTCGTGTATTCGACATAAAGACAGAGATGCGCAAAATAGCAAGATAACCCAATCCTTTATTTCATAATGGATAGACTATTACAAATCCAATACTCTATTTAATAAAAAGGAAAAGAATACATAGTTGACTCAAGGAAACTATAGAAAAAGACTAGACGACACTTGTAGAATCTCTATCACTTCACTCTTGACTATTCCCATCCGATTGACTTCCATCGTCGTCGGACTTACCTGAAAAGTACAAAGGGACAAACGGAATGAGCGAACGCTCAGTAGGAAATTATATCTCAAGTACTAGCAAGGGGTTTAAGTAATTACATCTTTCATGAATGCAATAAAGCTATGCATGCTCGCATAAAACGACAAGATAGAGAGAATGTAATATCAAGGAAATAAGATGGACTAATCATGATCTTTCAACAAGATAACAAGGGTATTCAAGATATTTAAGCAAGTACGTTTAACAAGTCATGTCAAGAACTTTGGCTATCATGTATCAAGCAAGTAAATTACCCTTTTTCGGGCCACGCATTTCATGTCAAGTCAGGTACGATTCAAGTACAAGATGTGTGTGGAATGTCCAATCAAGCAAGTCAAGTACTCGGTATAATGCCAGATACCTTATCATTTTAACTCCCATGGGCACAAGTACTTTCGGGTGCTCCTCCCAGGACCAGATCGGGCCCTATATGCGCAGACATTTATCATGTATTTTTGACATCCACTCTTGTTTATATAGCCAATATAGAATTTCAATAATCAAGCTTGTAGACATGTATGACAACTTGGATAGAATAGAGTCCAAAGTATGACAAAGGACATAGATTGATAATAACGGTATAATCACGATATCGACAAAACTAGGTAGAATATGGTTCCCTTAACTTAGGTACCATGACAAATCAGTATGGACATTCTTTATATAGAATTGAGGTCCACATGAACAGTATATCAAAGTAAGATACCCTCATTCTTATCATAGAATTGAGGTTTACAAGAACGACATGATATGGCATGATATCATCATCCCATTAAGAATTTTCTTATGATATACTCTTTGTATAAACATAAGGGCCGGTATACCATGTTTCTTTAGATTGACATGGCAAGGATCGTGTAATGGGTTTTTAGGGTACAACCAGCTCAGTCGGCCTTGAGGGAATCCAAGGCTACGAGGAGTCTTACGGAGGTCTCTATGACTAACTCGCTAGTCCAAAGGAACGGAATGTCCAATGGAGAGCTTGTATGTCAATGAGAGTTGAGTGTGATCGATAAATCAACATGAAACGTGGGACTATACTCACGGAGTGGAGAATAGTGCCGATATATATATATTATAGCATATGAAACCATCGGTTAATAGAAACAGTGGAAAAATCAGTTTTACAGTAAAATAACGACTTAAGTAGAGTCGTTTCTCAAGTATTTAACGCCTAACAGAAGGGCGTTTACATATTTTCCATTTTGCAGAATTTTCAATAATTCAGTAATTTAACTAAAACGCGCCCTTGGAAGGGGCGTTTATTAAAGAGTTGACGACTTCACCAGAAGGCGTCTTATTATTTACATATCTGTCAGATTATAATTCATTTTCAGGATTTATATAAAACACGCCCTTGAAAGGGGCGTTACTGTTTAATTCTATTTTACAGAGTATATATATATTTCAGGAATTTACAGAGAACGCGCCCTAGAAAGGGGCGTTTCTTTTTAATTTACGCCCTGTCGTGGGGCGTTAGCTTTAATATTCACGCCCTGTTATGGGGCGTTAAAATATGAAAAATGACTTTGTCCAAGTCGTGAATTCAAGAAATTTACAATATTTCAGGATATAAATTTTTAAAAGGCAGGAGGCATGGTCATGACAATAAAATTAACAGGAATTCACAGGTAGAGTTATGCAAGCTATTAGAATCGATACCTCTTATTTATTGAATTTTTAACAGGATCAATCATTAATTACATGCGGTTTTCATGAAATTAACGCCTGTATAAAAGGTGTATACGTTTGAATTAACGACCTTGTGAGGGTCGTTTCTTGTAAAATAGCGCCCGTGACAGGGGCGTTTCTTTCAAAATTTTACAGAAACGAAAACAAAACTGTATGCATGCCATGATTATACATATATCTTGCGTTATTTTCATTTAGGCTACAATAACTTGAGAAAATCCTACCTTAATAATGGATTTGAAGATGACCGTGAGGGGTTTGACTAGCAGAGGATGATGCTCGGTTAGGCTCCTGAAGACCACGGCTATTGGTTGATGGAAGAAGACGATGGCTTTGATTGTAGAAGAAGAACTGCAGTTATCCTATAAGAAAATAAAGAAACTGTATCAGTTTCTTTGTGATCTGAACATCATACGAAGGTAAATAATTTTTACCCGGATGAAGAACTATGCTTCTTCAAAACGTAGGGGCTTCTTAACCTGTAACAGAAGAAGATGAAGAACTGTTAGTTCTTCATGTAATAGACGTAGGGATTTAAGGAAAATAAGAAGGAATGCTCCTCTTACGTACCTCTGTAGACGAACGAATCAAATAGGTTTAGGGTTTAGATGAACGAGAGTTTTTATAGGATTTTGGGTGTCCTAGTAGGGTTGGTGATTGTGTGGAAGTAATACTTCTATGATAGAGTCATTACCACGTTTGAACTCTTTCTAATGCTTATCACTTACCCTGGATAAGTTCTGGGTTCGAACGGTTCACGAACGGAATTAACGCCTTAGGTCAGGGCGTCCATTCTTGAATTGACGACCTTGTTTAGGTCGTTTATTAAGAAACGTCTTGGAGAAGGGCGTTCCTTGTTTTTGAAACACGCCCAAGATATGGGCGTTTCTTTTACTTGCCTATTTGGTCGCGTGAGAGTTGACGACCACATGTGTGGGCGTCCTTTCTTTAGTCACGCCGTTTATAGAGGCGTTTCTTTTTAAATTAACGCCTTACTAAGAGGCGTTATTTGTACTTTATTTTATTATCTGTATTACTTCTGTAATATATATGTTTTTAATTTTATTTCAATATTCATTTATCAGGGTTGCTACACCCTCCCCCACTTAAAAAGAATTTGGTCCCCAAATTCAATATATATAATTATACACGTGGAGAGTGTAGAACATATACCTCTTAGAATAACTCGGGAAATCGTTTCTTCATAGATTCCTCGGTCTCCCATGTCGCTTCGTGTTCCGGATTCTTATTACATTGCACCTTGAGCATGGGAATAACCTTATTCCTTAGAGCTCGTATTTCTCGATCCAAAATCTTCATCGGCTTCTGTTCATAGGTGAGATCTTTCTGGATCACCAGATCTCCATGTTCAATAATATGAGATGGATCGTGCACATACTTCTTCAACATAGATATGTGAAATACATTATGTACCTCGGACAATTGAGGAGGCAACGCGATGCGATAAGCAACCTCGCCAACTCTTTCAAGTACCTCGAATGGTCCGATGAATCTTGGCGTAAGCTTGCCCTTAACACCAAATCTTCGTATGCCACGTCCAGGCGATATCTTGAGAAATACATGATCTCCGATTTGGAATTCAAGATCTCTCCTTCTTGTATCAGCATAAGCCTTTTGTCTCGTCTGAGCAACTTGCAATCTTTCTCTGATTACTTGTATCTTCTCAGTTGTATCCCTTACCATGTCTGGACCTAATAGTTGTTTTTCCCCAACTTCGTTCCAGCATAAGGGTGATCGGCAACTCCTTCCATATAAAGCTTCGAAAGGTGCCATTTGGATACTAGCTTGGTAGCTATTATTATATGCAAATTCCACTAGTGGCAAATGATCGTGCCAGCACCCTCCAAAGTCCATGATGCATGCTCTAAGCATATCCTTAACAACCTGGTTTGTTCTCTCGGTCTGACCATCCGTTTGTGGGTGGAAAGCAGTACTAAAGTTGAGCCTTGTTCCCATCGAATGTTGTAATCCCTTCCAAAAATGAGAAGTAAAACGGGGATCTCTATCAGACACGATCGAGACAGGAATTCCATGTATCCTGACTATTTCCTTGATGTACAGTGTAGCTAGCACATCAATTGACCATCGACTTTTTATTGGCAAGAAATGTGCCAATTTAGTTAATCGGTCAATGATAACCCAGATTCCATCATGTCCTCCTTTCGATTTAGATAAACCCATGATGAAGTCCATACCAATATCCTCCCATTTCCACTTAGGAATATCTAGAGGATGAAGTTTTCCAGCAGGCTTTTGGTGTTCCACCTTGACCTGTTGGCAAGTGAGACAGCGTGATACATAGTCCGCTATTTCCCTTTTCATGTTGGGCCACCAAAAGTTCCTCTTTGCATCCAGGTACATTTTGGTTGATCCTGGATGAATAGTGTACCTTGATCGGTGAGCTTCATCTAAGATCTTCTTCTTTAATTCCGGACAGTCAGGTATACAAGTTCTACCTTTGAATAATAATCTTCCATCAGAAGTTAGTTGGAAATCAGATTGTCCCTCTAATCTTCCTTTGATTTCCACTAATATAGGATCATCATTCTGAAGTGCTTGTATCTCAGATAATAAATCTGACTGTATGCTTACATGAGATAATGTAATAAATTTGGATTCCGTGTCCAAGCTTATATTGAGCTCGGAGAATTGTTCAAGTAACCTCCATTCTTGTATCATACAATTGGCTATCATTGCTCTCGGCTTTCGACTAAGGGCATCAGCAACATAATTACCCTTTCCGGGATGGTATTGAATATTGAAGTCGAAGTCCTTGAGATATTCTAGCCAGCGTCTTTGTCTCATGTTTAGCTCCTTTTGTGAAAATAGATATTTGAGACTTTTGTGATCTGAGTAGACAGTGAACTGTACTCCATAGAGATAGTGTCTCCATATCTTTAGGGTAAATACCACCGCGGCCAGTTCTAAGTCATGGACGGGGTAATTCTCCTCATGCTTCTTCAGTTGACGTGAAGAGTATGCTATGACATTTCCTTGTTGCATTAGGACACATCCAAGGCCAATGCCAGAAGCATCTGTGTAGACCTCGAATTTCTCTCCTTCTATTGGTAGAGCTAACACCGGAGCTGTAGTGAGATGATCCTTGAGAGTTTGGAAACTCCTTTCACATTCCTCACTCCATTCATATCGGATCTCCTTACGAGTTAATCTTATAAGTGGTACGGCGATCTTAGAGAAATCTTTGATGAATCGCCGATAATAGCCTGCAAGACCTAAGAAACTTCTGATCTCGCTTGCATTAGTGGGTCTTTCCCAGTTCCTTACAGCTTCAACTTTTGACGGATCTACAGATAATCCATCCTTTGATATGATATGTCCGAGAAAAGCCACTTCTTCCAGCCAGAACTCGCATTTGCTGAGCTTAGCGTATAGTTGATTTGTCCTCAAGATTTGTAATGCAATCCTCAAATGCTCTTCATGTTCTTCCTTAGTCTTGGAATATATCAATATATCATCAATGAAGACTACTATGAATTGATCCAAGTAAGGCCTGAATATGCTATTCATTAACTGCATAAAGGCAGCAGGGGCATTTGTTAGTACAAAAGGCATAACAACAAATTCATAATGGCCATACCTGCTTCTGAATGCGGTCTTGTGAATGTCATCATCCTTGATTCTTAATTGATGATATTCCGACCTGAGATCAATCTTGGAAAAGTATTTGGATCCTGAAATCTGATCAAATAATTCATCGATTCTCGGCAGTGGATACTTGTTCTTGATAGTAAGATGATTCAACTGTCGATAGTCGATACACAGTCTCATGGATCCATCCTTCTTCTTTACAAATAAGACTGGTGCTCCCCACGGGGAAGTACTTGGTCTAATAAACCCTTTTCGGATTAGTTCCATCAACTGCTCCTTCAACTCCTTGAGTTCAGCAGGGGACATTCTATATGGTGCCTTTGAAACAGGACCAGCACCAAGGACTAAGTCAATGGTGAAGGCCACTTCTCTTTGAGGGGGTAATCCCGGCAAATCTTCCGGAAATACGTCTGGAAATTCTCGCACTACCTGAATGTCTTCTATCTTGGTTTCCTTAGCTTCTTTAACAGTGACAAAAGCAAGGAAGGATACACATCCTTTCCTGACGAGCTTGCTTGCTCGAAGAGCCGAAATAAGAGGGGATTTACTCCGACTCTTGGGGCGAGTAAAGACTAATTCTGGAAAATCTTTGAAAGCAATTCGGCTATTGCGGCAATCAACCGTTGCCTGGTATTTGGATAACCAGTCCGCTCCCAGTATAACATCATACTCCTTTAGATCGAGGCATATGAGATCTATAGGTAAATTCCTACCTTGAACCATTACCTCACAGTTTTGGTAGTGATGAGTAATATCATTTTCACTTCCAAGAGGAGTAGTTAGAACTATTTTTATCCATTCCGGTTCTAACGGTAACGGGTCGGCAAACTTCTTAGAAATAAAGGAATGCGATGCACCCGTATCAAATAAGACATAAGCACTTTTGGACCAAATTTTCAATGTACCTTCCACTAATCCGCCTTCTTCTTCAGGTTCGGTCTCCTGGATTGCATGAAGACGAGCATTCTTTGTCACCGGGCGTTTACCATCGCCGGCTTGGTCATTCATTAATGGACACTCGGGAATCCGATGCTCACGGCTTCCACAACGGAGACAAGCTCCTAATTTCCTCCAGCATTCTTCTGTCTTGTGACCAGCCTTGTCACAATGCTTGCATACTGTATTAGAAGGGGTAGTTGTGATAGAGAAAGGCTTGGTCTTTTTGAACTTATGGTCTTGAGAGGAAGAACCTCCATTATTGGGCCTCTTCTTGAAATTGGGTTTGAAAGAACCCGAACCCGTGACTTGTTCCTTCTTGTCTTTCCCTCGGATCCTATCAGATAGTTCCGTGGCATCTTCACGTAGTTGAGCTCGGCGCACTATTTCAGAATAAACTTGGATGTCCATAGGCGCCAGTTGAGTAATATAGTGGGGCCTAAGCCCATTAAGAAATCTACGGGCTTTCATCTTTTCCGTGCTAATAAGATGCTTAGCATATCTAGACAACCTGGAGAACTGAGCTTCATAATCTGCTAATGATAAGGATCGTTGCTTTAATGCAGCGAATTCTGCAGCCTTCTTTTCTTGGACTCGGTCCGAGAAATATTTAGCATTGAAGTATTCCACAAATTCTTCCCATGTTACTTGAGTAGGATCGATGGTTGCTTCAATAGACTCCCACCAGCATCTAGCATCTTTCTCTAACTGGAATGTAGCTAAAAGAACTTTGTCCTGGTCCGTGCATTGCATGACACGGAATATGCGTTCGGTTTCCCGAACCCAATGCTCGGCATCGTCCGGATCGGTCGATCCCATAAACTTCGGGGGATTCATGTTCTTAAAGGCTTGGTGTAAGCTTCCAGCTCGTGGAGCACCACCTTGTGCTACCTGTTGTAGCACTTGGGTCATCCCTTGAAGGGTACGCTGCATGTTGCGCCATTGAGCACGTTCGGCAGCCATTATCCTACAATTACAATAACTATATTAGTACGTGATCGTATTTAAAGACTCGTACACTATGTTAAATCTAACCCTTGGTTCTACCCAATCTCACTGGTTTAAAGGTTCAACTTATCCTTGGACTTGGGTTTTTCCTAGGAATTGAATACCTTAGGCTCTGATACCACAAAAACTGTCACGCCCCGAGCGCGGAAGATACCCGGAGATGCGCGACGAGTTTATATCAATCATGTCAATCAGAGTGGTCGTGTATTCGACACAAAGACAGAGATGCGCAAAATAGCAAGATAACCCAATCCTTTATTTCATAATGGATAGACTATTACAAATCCAATACTCTGTTTAATAAAAAGGAAAAGAATACATAGTTGACTCAAGGAAACTATAGAAAAAGACTAGACGACACTTGTAGAATCTCTATCACTTCACTCTTGACTATTCCCGTCCGATTGACTTCCATCGTCGTCGGACTTACCTGAAAAGTACAAAGGGACAAACGGAATGAGCGAACGCTCAGTAGGAAATTATATCTCAAGTACTAGCAAGGGGTTTAAGTAATTACATCTTTCATGAATGCAATAAAGCTATGCATACTCGCATAAAACGACAAGATAGAGAGAATGTAATATCAAGGAAATAAGATGGACTAATCATGATCTTTCAACAAGATAACAAGGGTATTCAAGATATTTAAGCAAGTACGTTTAACAAGTCATGTCAAGAACTTTGGCTATCATGTATCAAGCAAGTAAATTACCCTTTTTCGGGCCACGCATTTCATGTCAAGTCAGGTACGATTCAAGTACAAGATGTGTGTGGAATGTCCAATCAAGCAAGTCAAGTACTCGGTATAATGCCAGATACCTTATCATTTTAACTCCCATGGGCACAAGTACTTTCGGGTGCTCCTCCCAGGACCAGATCGGGCCCTATATGCGCAGGCATTTATCATGTATTTTTGACATCCACTCTTGTTTATATAGCCAATATAGAATTTCAATAATCAAGCTTGTAGACATGTATGACAACTTGGATAGAATAGAGTCCAAAGTATGACAAAGGACATAGATTGATAATAACGGTATAATCACGATATCGACAAAACTAGGTAGAATATGGTTCCCTTAACTTAGGTACCATGACAAATCAGTATGGACATTCTTTATATAGAATTGAGGTCCACATGAACAGTATATCAAAGTAAGATACCCTTATTCTTATCATAGAATTGAGGTTTACAAGAACGACATGATATGGCATGATATCATCATCCCATTAAGAATTTTCTTATGATATACTCTTTGTATAAATATAAGGGCCGGTATGCCATGTTTCTTTAGATTGACATGGCAAGGATCGTGTAATGGGTTTTTAGGGTACAACCAACTCAGTCGGCCTTGAGGGAATCCAAGGCTATGAGGAGTCTTACGGAGGTCTCTATGACTAACTCGCTAGTCCAAAGGAACGGAATGTCCAATGGAGAGCTTGTATGTCAATGAGAGTTGAGTGTGATCGATAAATCAACATGAAACGTGGGACTATACTCACGGAGTGGAGAATAGTGCCAATATATATATATTATAGCATATGAAACCATCGATTAACAGAAACAGTGGAAAAATCAGTTTTACAGTAAAATAACGACTTAAGTAGAGTCGTTTCTCAAGTATTTAACGCCTAACAGAAGGGCGTTTACATATTTTCCATTTTGCAGAATTTTCAATAATTCAGTAATTTAACTAAAACGCGCCCTTGGAAGGGGCATTTATTAAAGAGTTGACGACTTCACCAGAAGGCGTCTTATTATTTACATATCTGTCAGATTATAATTCATTTTCAGGATTTATATAAAACACGCCCTTGAAAGGGGCGTTATTGTTTAATTCTATTTTACAGAGTATATATATATTTCAGGAATTTACAGAGAACGCGCCCTAGAAAGGGGCGTTCCTTTTTAATTTACGCCCTGTCGTGGGGCGTTAGCTTTAATATTCACGCCCTGTTATGGGGCGTTAAAATATGAAAAACGACTTTGTCCAAGTCGTGAATTCAAGAAATTTACAATATTTCAGGATATAACATTTTAAAAGGCAGGAGGCATGGTCATGACAATAAAATTAACAGGAATTCACAGGTAGAGTTATGCAAGCTATTAGAATCGATACCTCTTATTTATTGAATTTTTAACAGGATCAATCATTAATTACATGCGGTTTTCATGAAATTAACGCCTGTATAAAAGGCGTATACGTTTGAATTAACGACCTTGTGAGGGTCGTTTCTTGTAAAATAGCGCCCGTGACAGGGGCGTTTCTTTCAAAATTTTGCAGAAATGAAAACAAAACTATATGCATGCCATGATTATACATATATCTTGCGTTATTTTCATTTGGGCTACAATAACTTGAGAAAATCCTACCTTAATAATGGATTTGAAGATGACCGTGAGGGGTTTGACTAGCAGAGGATGATGCTCGGTTAGGCTCCTGAAGACCACGGCTATTGGTTGATGGAAGAAGACGATGGCTTTGATTGTAGAAGAAGAACTGCAGTTATCCTATAAGAAAATAAAGAAACTGTATCAGTTTCTTTGTGATCTGAACATCATACGAAGGTAAATAATTTTTACCCGGATGAAGAACTATGCTTCTTCAAAACGTAGGGGCTTCTTAACCTGTAACAGAAGAAGATGAAGAACTGTTAGTTCTTCATGTAACAGACGTAGGGATTTAAGGAAAATAAGAAGGAATGCTCCTCTTACGTACCTCTGCAGACGAACGAATCAAATAGGTTTAGGGTTTAGATGAACGAGAGTTTTTATAGGATTTTGGGTGTCCTAGTAGGGTTGGTGATTGTGTGGAAGTAATACTTCTATGATAGAGTCATTACCACGTTTGAACTCTTTCTAATGCTTATCACTTACCCTGGATAAGTTCTGGGTTCGAACGGTTCACGAATGGAATTAACGCCTTAGGTCAGGGCGTCCATTCTTGAATTGACGACCTTGTTTAGGTCGTTTATTAAGAAACGTCTTGGAGAAGGGCGTTCCTTGTTTTTGAAACACGCGCAAGATATGGGCGTTTCTTTTACTTGCCTATTTGGTCGCGTGAGAGTTGACGACCACATGTGTGGGCGTCCTTTCTTTAGTCACGCCGTTTATAGAGGCGTTTTTTTTTAAATTAACGCCTTACTAAGAGGCGTTATTTGTACTTTATTTTATTATCTGTATTACTTCTGTAATATATATGTTTTTAATTTTATTTCAATATTCATTTATCAGGGTTGCTACACTACCAGCTAGGGTCTTGATCCATCACCTCCACTTAGCATCATCAAGTCACCCGGGCTAGTGTGTGTGCGACGGCGATTCGGCCCCAATCTAGTACTTTATTGCTTTGTGATTGTGCTTGCGGAATAGGTCCACGGATCTTTGTCTCTTTGCTGCATACCTCCTTAGTGTGTCACATCAGTATATCTACCTTGGACTCAAGTTTTTTTTTTTACCTAGAATTCAATCATGACCATAAATTTTTTCCTAACCTCTTATTTCTTCTAGTTTCCTATATTTGAAAAACTAGGCTCTGATACCACGAACACTGTCATGTCCCGAGCGCGGAAGATACCCGGATGCGTGACGCGTCTATATCGATCGTGTCATTCATGTAGAATCAGAGTGCGCATATTTCTTGATAATTCATTTCTAATTAGGAATTTGAACATAGATATAGTCTAAGATGACAATTCATTTCCACTTAACCAAATGACAATAACCAGAATTATTCATAGGCTACAAGATCATAACCGACTTAATTAGATTATACAAGCCCTTAACATAACTGAAAAAAATACAAGTAGGTGCTGCAAATACAAAAGACACGTCTACTGTCGATACATTAACTCTACCACTCATCACTCAATATCGATCCCGTCCGGGTAATAGTCGATGTCCATTTTACCTAAAAATTTTAGGAAACAACTGGATGAGCGAATCGCTCAGTAGGAATTACATCTCAAATTCAAGCGGTCTTTACGTGAATTACACTTTGCATGTATTATCAGTATGGCTATGCATGACGTACGTATAAAAGAATCGGTATACAGGTAAGTCTAGACATGATGAATAATAAGGGATCAAGATTTAAGAACTGTATAAAGTGAGTATATCAAGATTTCAAGTATTTGACAAGTAGTATTTCAAGAACTTATAAATGTAAATGCCACATCGGGGCAAGCAAGGATTCATGTACGATTAAGAAAGTACGAGAATTGTACAAGTATATCTCAGGTACGAGCAAGTAAAAGTGCAATACATGTAAGTAAAGTCAAGTACGTATCAGTAGAATTGGCTATTTCAATCAAGCAAGTAACTCGCCCTTTCTCGGGCCACAAGTCAAGTAATTGCCCGTTCCGGGCCACGCAAGTCGAGTCAAGTGAGTAAAGAGAGAGTAGGGTGGAGTGTCTCAAGTCAAGCAAGTACTCCGGTGCAATGCCAAACACCGTGGTCAATAAACTCTTATGGGCACAAGTACCTTCTGGTGCTCCTCCCAAGACCAGACCGGGCCCTATATGCACAACATTTCATGTATTACTTTTGACATCCAATCTCATTTTATAGCCAATATAGAGTTTCAAGGGTTGCCTTAGTATGATATACAAGGTAGATTTTTATGGAATGGAATTCAAGGACTCATAATATGCAATAAAATGACTTAGGGTTGCGTCGGTACAAACCACGATAAAAATGAGGGGAAAAAGTATTAATATATATACCTTTTCCTAAACAAAAACTCTAGATAACTCTATAGTAAGGTTAAACAAAAGTTAGAACATCCCATAAGGGTAATTATACAAATATGCCAGTTTACTATTTAAGAATACTATTCAATTACTATTTAGATTACTATACATTACTATTCACCACTATTCACTTACTATTAAAAAATACTATTCACCCCAAATAACGCCCTTCAGTAAGTCGTCATTTTTGTGAATCACGGCTGTTTAAATAGTCGTGACTTCTAAGTTTGTATATATATTAATCATTTAGTATATTAATCATCCATGTTAAAAATTTAATAGATGTGAATCATGATATCTAATCTAATGTATGAGCATATCGTTAGATTCCTTATAATTTTCTCTACCTATCTACGTGTCTATTTCAAAAAAATTCTTTTGTTTAGAAAAGTGACACTATTCATTCAAATAGTGACTCGGGTGATTTTCATCGGGCAGGTACATTATATGACTCAAAACACTATTCTTATACCATTCATTCCGTAAAAATTTCTCAGAAATAGAAAGTAAGGATATGAATAGGTAGAGAAAATTCTCGTGAGTTCAAAATCATGCTCATGCGAAATTGTTGAGTTTTACTATTCAATAAATTGAGGTGATTTATACCGGGCAGGTACATTCCGTGACTCAAAACACTATTCAAACACTATTTATTTTTAATACTTTCAGTAAATCAGGAATTAAGTACATGATTAAATAGAGAAAAATATGAGGGTTCCAGAACCATGTTCATGCAAGAGTTTCGTGATTGGGTAAAAAAATTATAATTGTCTGATTATGGTGGCTCGGTAATATGAGTCACGATTTACTATTTAAACACTATTCATTTTCAATTCTTTCAGTAAATCAGGAATCGAGGACATGGACATGTAAATAAAAATCTCAGGATCACATAACTATATTCATGCAAAATTTTCATGGTTTAGTTTAATAGTTATAGATTTTAGAATCTGTTGATTTACTAATTACTAAAAATTCCATAGAATGGAATTGACGTCATTGCACAAGTCTTCATTTAATTGAAGACTTGATGGCTGCCGTCATTTGAAGAATTGACGTCTGGGGGTTGCCCAACCTTTCAAAATTTTAAATTTTCAAAAGATATATATACATAATGAAATTGGTGCCCACTTGCACAGTCTTCAATTAATTGAAGACTTAAGGGCTGTCGCTATTTAAGTAAATGGCACCCTAGCTTGGGGCGTCATTAATAGTGGGTGATTTTCACCCAGTAGGTATGTTTTGTGACTCAAGTTAATGTTCATTTCGAAAAAGTTTCTCAAAATTTTAAAGTGAGGACATGAATATGTGGTATAAATCCTCGGGAGTCCAGAAACATGTTCAGGTCTAATTACTGAGTTCTGGTTTTACAGATATGAATTTTCCAATGTTATATCTTTAAATTTCTCAAGAATGAAATTGACGCCCTCGTGGAAGGCTTCATTTAATTGAAGACTTCAGGGGTGTCGTCAATTAAGTACAGGTTCAACCCTTCCCTGAGTTGTGCTTCGCACAAGAACCGTAAGTTCTGTGATACAAGTCACTATTCATTTCTCCAAAGTTTCTCCGAATCAGAATCCGAAGACATGGTTAGATGGAGAAAATCTCAGGGTCACAGAAATATGTTCTGTCAAAATTTTAATGGTCCGATTTATTAGTTATAGATTTTTGAATGTTCTGATTTGCTGATTTCTGGAAATTCCAGGAAATTGAATTGACGACAAGGGTCGTGTCTTCAATTAATTGACGCCCTTGCGGGCAATCTTCAATTCAGTAATTGGCGCCCTGGTCAGGGGCGCCTCTTACAGAAGGTGGTGCACTATTCATCCCTATTCATCAGTGTAAAAAGGGTTCTGACTCATGAAGTAATTGTACGAATACATTGAGAAAAATATCAAGATTCCAGAAACATGTTCATGTAAAATTTAGTGCTTTAGTTCGATAGTTATTGATTTTTGAATGTGTTGGATTTATCAGTTCCCAAAAATTTTAGAAATTAAAATGACGACACTGGGGGTGTCTTCATTTAAATGACGATTGCGTGCGTAGTCTTCAATTTACAAATTGGCGCCCTTGTCAGGGGCGCCATTTACAAAAGGGCTGGGGCCCTCCGGATTTTTAAACATGAACGTATTAGTGTAACAGAAGCTATATATTAAGGTTTTAAAATATGGTTAATAATACTGAAAAACTAATATGCTCAAAAACTCATGAAAACTCATGAAATCATGCTTAACAGACTATGTTCAACTCATAAAGATCATGATAATATGTAACAGGCTATTAAACTAACATGATATATACATGATTATTACTTGATTCAGATGATATATAGCATGGTTGACTAGTTAATCGAACTCTAAGCATGCATCAGTTAACATATTTAGCTACTAGTTAGGCAAGGATTTGAGAACACCTACCTTTTGACGTGTGATACGAGGTTCAGAAGCTGCAGCAGGATGTAGACTCGGGAAGAAGACGCTCCTTCAGCACTGACGCGGTAGTAGCCTATGTCAGTGCTACGGAGGGGATTAGATATAGGGATCGTAAGATATTAGTTTAATGTCTTGTGGTCTTGCTGAGTGGGCATTGTCTTTGCCAGCTAAAATGGGTTGATCAAGTCTCAGTCTTCTAGAATCATGTGTTTAAATGATGCCCCTGTAAAGGGTCGTTAATTACGTAAATGACGCCTTGCATGAGGGAGTCATTTGTTTGGGATAGAAATGACGCCTTGCAAGAGGGTGTTATTTGTTAGACAACTTTGCCCCCACTCACGTGTTAGCACTCAAGATGTGCATATATATATTATTATTCTAATGGAATGGGGTCCTATTCAAATTGGCGCCTTCATACATGTCTTCAATTCTGTAAATGATGCCTGCATGCATGGTCTTCAATTTAGAAAATGACACCCTGGTGAGGGGCGTCAATTCATTTGATGATTGGAAGGAATCCCACTACGTACTACCATTGCCCATGTGTCAAAGTTTGTCTTGTACATTTATAGAATAACCCTCCCATGGTTTTGTTTCTTTGTACAAGACCTCCTAAGTAAGATTCCTTACCCATGTGCATAAAGTTGGATTGCATATTTATATTCTAGTCCTCCTACAGTTTAGTTCTTTAACCAAAACCTAGAATTCTATTAAGAATAGTAGATTACATGTGCATAAAGTGATGATTTGTAATTTTATATACTAGCCCCCTTAAGGTTTGGCTTTTTACACAAAGCCCTTAGGTTTCTTTATGTTATAAGGTAGGGTTGGCTTGTATATTTTCATTATAGTCCTTGTTAGGTTGGGTTCTTTATGTAAGACCTTCATGTATGATTTCTTTTATGAAGAAGTTTTGAATCTACGCAAAGATATTTACCAGGGGTGCTACACCTTCCCCCACTTAAAAGAATTTGGTCCCCAAATTCAACTGCATTATACGGGAATAAGAAAGGTGTAGAGTACTTACAATTAGAATAACTCTGGAAATCTTCTTTTCATAGATTCTTCAGTTTCCCATGTACCTTCTTGTTCTAAACATCGATTCCATTAGATTTTCACCATAGGGATCGTCTTGTTCCTTAGAACTCGAACTTCTCGGCCGAGGATCTTCATCGGCTTCTACTCGTAGGTAAGGTCCTTCTGTACCACTAAATCATTGTGGTCAATGACATGGAAGGGATCGCGCACGTATTTCTTCAGCATAGAAACATGAAATACGTTGTGCACTTCTGATAGTTGCGGAGGTAGGGCGATGCGATAAGCCACTTCGCCTACTCTTTCCAGCACTTCGAATGGACCAATAAACCTTGGTGTTAGTTTGCCTTTAACACCGAATCTTCTAATGCCTCGGCCGGGAGATACCTTGAGGAAAACATGATCTCCGACTTGAAATTCTAGGTCTCGCCTTCTGTTATCAGCATAAGATTTCTGCTTGGACTATGCTATCATTAACCTTTCTCTAATGAGGTGTATTTTCTCGGTAGAATCTCGTACCATGTCGGGGCCTAGAATTTTTTTTCACCAACTTTATCCCAGCATATAGGAGATCGACAACTCCTGCCATATAATACCTCAAAAGGTGCCATTTGTATACTGGCTTGATAGCTGTTGTTATATACAAATTCGACTAGTGGTAAGTGGTCATGCCAGCTTCCGTCGAAATCTATAATGCATGCTCTCAACATATCTTCCACAACTTGATTAGTCCTCTCGGTCTGTCTATCTGTCTGGGGATGGAAAGTGGTGCTGTAGTTGAGTTTCATCCCCAGAGAGTGCTATAGACTCTTCCAAAAATGTGAGGTGAAGCGCGGGTCTAGGTCAGATACGATCGAGACAGGAACTCCATGCAATCTAACAATCTCCTTGATATACAAGGCAGCAAGTACGTCGACTGACCATCGACTTTTGATGGGTAAGAAATCAGCCGATTTTGTTAGCCGGTTGATAATTACCCATATTCCATCATATCCGCCTCTAGACTTGGGCAAACCCATGATAAAATCCATGCCAATGTCTTCCTACTTCCACTTGGGAATATCTAGCGGATGAAGCTTTCCGGTGGGTTTTCGATGTTCCGCCTTCACTTGTTGGCATGTGAGGCAACGAGATACAAAGTCTGCTAACTCCCTTTTCATGTTAGGCCACTAGAAAGTTCTTTTCAAGTCTTGGTACATCTTAGTAGCTCTAGGGTGACTTGAAATGCATATGCGCCCTAGGACTAGACTTGTAGAGACAAGTCTAAAACATGCTCTGATACCACTTGATGTGACACCACCTTGGGGTGATAGCCACAAGGCCAATGCACCTTGGACCTATGACTCGTAAGCAAGCAACTTTGACGACAAAATTACTCGGGCGAGCTCACTCACGTAGCGGTCACTATTGCCCGTGGGCAAATTGGCGATGGTGGGGAGGGTCCAAAGTGGGACCTTGACGTTCCGAGGCATGGCTTCGCTATGACTGACCCCCTAAGGGGCTGGGATACCCAATTTTGTGGGCGGCCAGCATGCCAAAGGCATGGGTTGTAGGGTCGTTCTTGCCTCACTCCGCGGTGGCCACTCAATTGGTGGGAAATTTGGATCGGGGGCTCACTTACCGTCCGACGGAGCTAAAAGACAATACTAAATAAGCAATATTAAACCAGCGAGGGATGTGTCTCGGAGCTCACCTGATCGATGTGAGAACACTGATCCCGACCGAAGACGAGGGCGAGGGGGGAGGCATGGTTACGTGCCCGCACGCTGCGTCGATGTTGCTTGACCTGAAAATTTATAAAGTACACCACTACTCCTCGCGCAGGAGGGTTGAACAAGGGGTTGAGGATAATGTGATACAGTCAAACACTACCTCCACGCCGGGAGGGGCTGTAAGCAGGCCAGGCGGGGGAGGGAAGAGCTGAACTAGAAACTAAACGGACGGTGGATGTCGGTTCTGCCTGCTCTCTGGAACAGGGGATAGACGGGTGATGTTGTTGTCGCTGCGGCCGCTCCCGAGGTCCATTGTTGACAAGAGCAGTGGAAAAACCTCCTGGGTTGGCTCAGGAGGACGTCTGAATTTTGGTAGGAATTCTGGTGGCCGGTGTTGGTCGGGGCGGGGCCGTGAGCAGAGACTCTATTCCCTAGTTCCGACTGTCTCAGAACCAATGCAGCAGGAAGAAGCGGTCACCACGGGTGCTCCCAAACTCCGATTCAAACGTGGTTGGTGTCGTTGGATTTATTGTCAAGTCCTCTTCAAAATGATTCCTGCGGAGATGTCGGAAGAGGTTGGAGTAGACAAGGATTGCCCGAACAGTGATCGGGTGTCTATTCAGTCCCAGAGTGGAAAGAACAGCGCACCCGAGGGAGAAAAATGATAACTCTTAGCTCTGGATTCCGAACGAGGTTACGCTTCTTGTTCCCAGAAGTAGACTCGTCGTAGAAGAACTCAGCCAAGCCCTGCCTCCAGATCCTCAATAGGATGGCCGTGGAAGTCTCTGCAAGTGGCTTTAGTTTGACTGTCAGGAGGAAGAATTGTAGTCCGGCGAGGATGGCTCCTTTGGGCAGCTATAAACTCGGATCGGGACGAGACCACCACCGTTGCGAAGAGGACTGGGAGACGCTTCCAACGGTGCCTCTTGTGATTCCAGGAGCCCCAGGACAAAGACGTGACAGGCTCGGCAACTGGGCACTCCTCTGCTGCCTGCGGACTGAGGTAGGGTCTGTAATTGGCCGATGGGAGATGGAGTAGGAGGGGGCGAAATGGGGGTGGATGAGTGTGGGGGAGACCCCTGGCTGTGAGGGGGTCAATGGGGGGTCGAACCAAGGTGTGAGAGGGGGAGAATAGGGGTTGGAAGGGGGTCTAGCAGGTGGAGGGAGAGGGAGCTACGAATTTGGTGTTGGAAGGGAGATAGGGAAGGAGTATTTGAAAATGGGTTTAAGGGTGGGATTAATTTTTGGCCTTGGGGATGGGAAGAGGTGTGTGGAGAAGGGAAAAGGTGCTTGGGGAGTGGGGAATTCTCCCTTGGGAGATGAGAGAGGTGCTTGGGGAAGGGGAGTGGGTGGTTGGTGGTTGGAGGGTGGAGTAAGGATTGGTGGATGAGTCCTTGGGGTTGGAAATGAGTGAAGATGGGTTGTGGGGAGTTGGGGAGCCTCTTGAATGAGGGGAGAAGAGAGAGAAAATTGGTGGGAGGGGGAGGAGAGAGAAAAGGGGCACACCCCTCTAGAGAGAGATAGAAGAGAGAGAGAGAGGGAGGGGGGATGTGGAGAGTCTCACTCCAGGGGAAGAAAATTCTCACAAGGGGTTTCTTTCTATTCAAATATTCATCAAATGTTGTTACATATGAGAGGAGTGGGGGCCTATTTATAGGCTTACATAATTCCATATGACCAAACTAACCCTGACCAAATGCACTAATGACAAGACAAGTCCAAGGGAGGGGCGCCCCTGGGCCTAGCCCACTAGTTGGGCCCAATTGACTATCAAACTGACCCATTAACCTATTAACTGACTCAAATAAAAAAAGATTACACATCTATGACTCAAATAAAATGAAAATTACATGCTACCACTCAAAATTAAGTGATGGAGATGATGATGCGCCGATGGTGAGCAACCGGAGTCTCAAAAAAGATGTAGTGGCTGGGGATGTCCCCATCACCGAGCCATACCCTTTCGCTCGGTGGGGGATCGATATCTTGGGGCCATTCCCCATGGCTCAGGCTCAGAAGAAGTATGTCATCGTCGCCATTGAGTACTTCACCAAGTGGATTGAGGCCGAGGCCACTACCAGGATCACCGAATCAGTCGTATGGAGTTTCATTCGGAAGTCGATCATTTGTCGTTACGGTGTCCCCCGAGTGATCGTGAGTGATAACGGTCGGCAATTTGATTCTCATTACTTCAGAGACAGATGTGCCGACCTAAACATTCACAATCACTTCAATTCGGTAGCCCACCCTCAGGCCAACGGACTGGTCGAGAATGCCAACAAAACTATCTTAAAAGGCATCAAAACCAGGCTCAGCAAGGCCAAGGGAAGCTAGCTCGATGAATTACCGAGCGTACTATGGTCGCATTGAACTACTCCGAGAATGGCCACCGATGAAACACCTTTTCAGCTGGTACATTGTAGCACCCCCAATACAGCAATAGAGAAATCAAACTTCTTTCTAAAGAATCCTACCTAAAGGCCTTACATAAAGAACCCAACCTCATGAGGGCTATAATATAAATATACAAGCCAACATCACTTTATGCCATAAAGAATCATGAAGGCCTTATGTAAAAGAACCAAACCTTATGAGGACTAGTATATAAATGTACAACCCACCACTTCATGCATAGTACGTAGTGAACTTTTCCTAAAGAATCTTACATGAAAAGTGTTGTATAAAGAACTAAACCATAGATTGACTAGTATATAAATGTACAAGATAACTTTAACACATGGGCACATGGGTAGTACGTAAGTGGGTTTCCACCTTTTCCAACCAAGGGAATGGGCGCCCCTTACCAGGGTGCCATTCAACAAATTGAAGACTACATGAAGAGGCATCGTTTCCCTTGGGGCCACCATTTCACTATAATATTAATATATATATACACCATGAAGGCCAACACGTGAAAGTGGCAGAATTGTCTAAAATTAACGGCCTCTTGCAAGGGCGTCATTCTCATGAATAATGCCACCCTAACGAATGGACGCCCTCATGCAGAGGCATCATTTACATGAAGAGTACCACCTAGATAAATGGACGACCCCTTACAAGGGTGTCATTTAATCTATGTTTCTAGAAGATTGAGGCACGAACAACCCCATTTAGTTGGCAAAGCACCACGGACAGTAATGATCTAGGATCTTATTCCCCAACCGGACCCGCAAGGCACTACACCATGCTCTGCGTTTCCTATAACTAATTCCCTCCGTAGCACTGGCAGAGGCTACTGCCATCATCAGTGCTGTTTGAAGAAGGGAATATTTCCCTCGTTCTCTCAAAAAATGTGAAGTCTACATCCTATTACTGGAGCTTTACGGCGGCAGAGAACGTGTGGCTTCATCCTTGAATTTCTATTCTGTCATCTATACCTCGTAATCACGCCAAAAAGGTAGGTGTTCTCAAGATCTTGCCTAACTAGTAGTTAAATAGGTTAACGTAACATGCATGCTTAGAGTTAGAATGACTCATCATCCATGCTATATTACCTGGCTTTATCATGATCAAAAATCACCAAGTATATACCATGTTACACAGATTTTAAATAGCATGTTACACCTGTCATATATGATTTTATACACCATCTGTTACCATGATTTTATGAGTTTTGAACATATTCTACTACACTAGTTTTACAGCCTTGAATAATCATGTTTTAGCCTTAGTATATAACCTCTGATTACATGAGATACATACCTATTTTTGAAAACCCCTGAAAGCCAGCCCTCAGGAGAATAGCGCCCCCAGACAGGGTGCTATTTCCTGAAGAGGCACCCCAAACTGGGGCGCTAATTCTTGGGGATGCGCCCCCAGCTAGGGCACCAATTAAATGAAGACACCGCATAGTGTCGTCAATTCCATTTCTGGTAATTTCCAGCAATTAGTAATTCAATGCATTTAAAAATCCATAACTATTGAACTAAACCATGAAAATTTTACATGAATATAGTTCTGTGATCCTGATATTTTTCTCTACCTGTCCATGTCCTCAATTTCTGATTCAGAGAAACTTTGGAAAAATGAATAGTAACTTATATCACAGAATGTACCTTTCTGATATGAAGCATAACTCACTTGAAAAATAACTCAATTGGTGACCCTCCGCAGTGTCATCAATTAGTTGAGCCCTGTATATCAATTAGTGACACCTTGAGGAGTCTTCACTTAAATGAAGACTACTCAGAAGGGCGCCAATTGCATTTTTGAGAAATTAACAACACAGCATTAGAAAATTCATATCTGTAAAACCAAAACCCAACAATTATACATGAACATGTTTTTGAACTCCCGAGAATTTTCACTACCTGTTCATGTCCTTACTTCTTGTTTTCGAGAAACTTTTTCAGAATGAACAGTGCTTTGAGTCACAGAACGTATGCACTGGGTGAAAATCACCATATGTAATTGGCGCCCCAAGCCAGGGTGCCAATTACTTGAATAGAGGCAGCCAGGTCGTCTTCAATTAAATGAAGACTCCCTGGGCAGGCGCCAATTCCATTTTATATATGTAAATTTTAAATTTTAAAATTTTGAAGGATTGGCCATACCCCAGGCGCCATTTAACTGAAAAACCCCCTGTACCCCAGGCGCCATTTAACTGAAAAACCCCCTGTACCCCAGTCGCCATTTAACCGAAAGACCCCTGTACCCCAGGCGCCAATTTAGTGAAAGAACCCCTATACCCCAAGCGCCAATTCAATATATTGCACTCTGATTCTGACCTGTCTCGTGATTTGTACCGACACAACCCTAATCCATTTTCTTGCATATTATGAGTTCTGGAACTCCATTCCATGAAAATCTACCTTGTGTATATCCTACATGGTTAAACCTTGAACCTCTTAAAACTACCATTTGGGAGTGTTGGAACAAAGTACCATGCGGGGCAAAGTGCTACGTTGTAGGAGTCACCTCTTGAGGCTGTACGGTGCAAAGTGCTACACGACGAGAGCCACCTCTTGAGCCTGTAAGGGCCACCTCTAGAGTCCTCCACAACCAAATGAGTAGTTAATCTTTGTCATTAATACTACGTTTCAAAATTTCTTGAAATTCTATATTGGCTATAAATGAGAGTGGATGTCAAAAGTAATACTTGAAATGCTGTGCATATAGGGCCCGGTCTGGTCTTGGGAGGAGCACCCGAAAGTACTTGTGCCCATGGAGTTTATTGACCACGGTGTTTAGCATTGCACCGGAGTACTTGCTTGACTTGAGACACTCCACCCTTACTCTCTTTACTTGCTTGACTTGACTTGCGTGGCCCGGAACGAGCAATACTTAACTTGTGGCCCGAGAAAGGGTAAATTACTTGCTTGATTGAAATAGGCAATTCTTTTTACACGTACTTGATATTATTTGCTTGAACATGAATTTTACTTGCTCGTACATGAGATTTACTTGTACATGAGTTCATACTTGTACATGAGTCCCTGCTCGCCCAAAAGTGGCATTTACATCTATAAGTTCTTGAAATACTACTTGAAGAGGCGTAATCTCGCGCTAGTCCTGAGCTGGAGGAGATGATCATCGAATAGTGAACTGCAAGGAAGGGAAACGGATCAGGGGGCCCAGGGATGGTTCCCTAGGGTAAACCCTCCGATGCCTAAGTCAGTAGAGCAATGGTGGAAGCTATGAAGGGAGGAGGAAGGAGATACACGAGATCCCTCTCCACCAAGGTGGTGAAGTGGTTACTGCTCAGGGAGTTTTAGGCGTGTATTGGCCTTACCTTTCGCCGGAGGGAGTCCCAGGTTTAAATAGTGCGCCAGCCTCATGAGTCCCGTAAGCTGAGGAGTTTCAGGCGGGGGTTATATCCTTGACGTGGGCTCTTTATAGCATTGAGGATTCATAGGCCCCCTTATCTTTGTAAACTCCTGCTCAGAAAGGGCTCTTAACGGCAGCGTGGATAAGCAACCGTCGGTCAACCCAAGCATGGAGAGTGCCGGCCCTATCCCGGGCGATGGGCATAGCTCGGGTGAGGTTCGGTCGGAGTGGGTGCTGGGTGCTAGCCCTTATCCCGGCGAGGGGGATAGGTCAGGCGTGGGTCTTCCTCCAACCGAACCGATGCTCGGCCTTCCAAGCCTAATGGCCGCCTAGGAAGTGCTTGATGCCGAGTGAACTTATTGGGCTTTTATGCTAAGTGGGCCCTACGAGACGGTCACTTAGATGAGCTGGGCCTCATTCGGTCTCGCTGGACCTAGTTCGGCCGCTCTTAGATTGGCTACAGAAATCCCCCTCTCCACTTGTCCCCCTCCTACTCCCGAGCCTTGTAAGGCTCGAAAGAGTAGCCGTTGGGGTTTTGGACTAGCGTGGCTCGGGTGGGTGGATATCTGGCGGTGTTAAGAAGCCACGTGTCGTGGTCACCGAGGCTCGTAATAATGATGATCCTGACGGATTTGAAACGAAGGGGCCCCCCTTTTTCGGAGCTCGGAACGACACGCCGCCTTTCGCGAGGGGATATAGGCATTGTGCGCTTGCTGTCGTTCCATACTCTCTCCGCTTTAGGGTTTTGCCCTCTTTCATACTTGCTTTCGAGGCTCTTTGATGTGCCGTGAGGATACGATGGAAGAGCAGAGACTCGCGGCAGCGTTTGTAGAGTTGGTGGAGATAACCGCGGAGGTGGTCCAACAGCTCCCTCTTCCTCCAGAATCTTCGGAGTCTCGGGAGCATTTCTCTTCAAGTTCCTCTTCAGATTTCATGGCGGACCAGCGTTCGGAGGTCGAGGAGTTGGAGGGTGAGCCGGAGGCGAGGGCGATGGTGATACCGCCGGCTCCGAACTGCAGCGAGATGGGGGAGGCGGAGGTGAAACAGATGGAGCACCAGTTTCGCCTGCCCTATCAGTACTACTTCGCCGTGGCTACCCCAAATGAGACGAGCTTGAATTCTCGTACGGGCCCTTTTTGCTCCTTCCTTTTGTCGTGGAAGGGTGGGTTCCGTCTTCGCTTTGACCCTTTTCTTCTTAAGCTTCTCAATTTCTTCCTGTTAGCTCCCATACAGTTGGTAGCCAACTCTTATCTTCTTCTTTCGACTTTTCGCATCCTCTGGCTCCAGTGCGGGGTTCCTCCTTCCTTGGACCTCTTCCATTATTTTTTTGAGTTGAAGGGGCATTCCTCGGCCGGGAAGGGCTTCTATTTCATCCAGACGAGGCGAAACAGGAGCTGTGTCTCCTTAGCCATGAAGGACTCTTCCCATAAAGGATGGAAAACTTAGTTCTTCTGGGTGGGGATTTTTTCGGTGGAGGGGTCTTGGAGGTGTCCCGTAATCCCCAACTTTCACCCGAACATTCCTCCGAGGGAAGATGAGTTCTCTCCAGATGTGGAGAAGTACACGGCCATTCTAATGAAGCATCGCCAGTCCACGGAGGAGCTGGTGACTTCGGAGAACATCGAGTGATGTCTTCTCCCGTGGCTACGGCCGGCAGGTACGGGCACCATGAATCAACTTTCTCATCAGATGATGAAGCCATTTTTCTTTTCCTGACCATATCTTCTTTTACGCAGACACCAGGCGGCCGGCTGCGGAGGAGGAGCATGAGACTGATCGGGAAGTGATCGATGTGGGCGATGACTCGGCTATCGTTGAGTCGCGGGCTCCCGAGGGTCACTCCCGAGCCCGAGATAGGGGCAAGGGGGTGGCCCGGGAAGGTTCTTCCAGGCCGCGGGGATCCAAGCGCAAGAATCCCATGGAGGGGATGATACGGGATGTCGTGAAGGCCAAGAAGCGGGCCAAAAGAGCCGGGGCCATCCCCGCTGTTGAAGATGGCTCTGGCTCAGCTCTCCCCTCTGCCGAGCGTGATGGGGCCGACCCGATTAGGTCGGCTCCCCCATCCACCGAGCAAGAGAGAGCCGAGGAGGCCCGAGCCATTTTTTGCTATTGGCGGTGGCGGCGTTGGCCCGGCTCTCCCCTTTGCAAGAGCCGAGGGGGGCGGGGCTGAAGCGGGTGACCCTAGGACCCCGGCCGAGACTGGAGCGTCGGGTGAGGTAGGCGGCGCTCTGGGTGGCGACGCCGGGGCCGAGCCTGTCGAGGCCGTGGGGTCGCGAGAAGAGGCGACGCAGCCCCAACCGACTAAGGCAAGAGGGGCGGACGAAGTAGTGGATTAATCCGGGCCGGCCAGCGGGGCTCCCGAGGGGATGCCGCTCGGAGGGGGGGTCCCTATTCCGACTGTTCTAGAGAGGTTGGGCATTCGGGGCCCTCTGTACTAGAAATGCTGCAGTATATCTACGAAGGTAGCGAGGGGAGGAGACAAGCAACGCTCCCCCCCCCGGTGGCCCTTGAGATGGTCATGGAGGGTGGCCTGGTCCTGGCCCAGTTGGGGGCCTCTCTGGCTGAAGCTCACGCTTGGTCGAAGTCAGAACGGGCGAACCTTGCCTGGACCCTTGGTGCGTCCGACAGGAAGATAGCTCGGCTTACCGAGGAGCATGATGGGCTTCGGCGGGAGCTCTCCTCAGTTAGAGAGCTGGCGAGGGTGAGCCAGGCAGAGGCCCAGACATTGACCGAGCAACTGGCTCGGGCCCGCGGGTTGCTCGAGAGGAAGAGCAAGCTTCTGGAGGAGGAGCGCGTGGCCCGCGCCTAGCGAGATGACCAGTGGGAGGCCGAGCGCGCCGAGCTTTTGGACCGAGTGGAGGAAGCCACGCATCTTTGGCTGGGGGCCGAGGCTGATCGGGCTGAGGTGGAGAAGCAGATAGCCGAGGCAGAGGGGAGGTTGGCCAAGGCGGAGTGGGAGAAGGCCGAGCTCGCTAGTAGGGTGGGATCGGCCGGGACGGAGGCATGCAAGGAATACAAACACTCGGAGTCCTATCGGGTCGACCTTAAGGAGGCTACCCTCTCCTACTACGAGTTAGCACTTCGCCGAGGCCTCCGTAAGGGGTTCGAGCACGGCTACGGCCGGGCCATCTTCTACGCGGAGGAGCAGGCGCCCGGGACAATCAGTTTCCTGTCCAGGCAATGCTACGACTCAGATTTGGCATCCTCCGATTCCTCTAGTTCGATGTCAGGGGAAGAAGGAGACCATGGGGAGTCGTCTTCGTCTGAGGAGGCGCCAACTCCGGATGCCTCGGGAGGGCACGCAACCAAGGCATTTCCCACGTAGGTGGGGTAAGTGCCAGGGTCGGCCGTCGCCAAGGATGCCGAGGGTAGACCGTCCGAGCCTTCAACTTTCGAGCCTCAAGATGGGCCTGGGGCCTGATGTATCTATTTTTCTTTTTCTCCTTGTACGTTTTTTCTTTTTGAAGAAAAGACTTCTCTTTTTGTGTAAGGGAAGGTCAAAAATGTAAGGCAGTAGCGTTCTGATAAAGGCTTGAAACAAGATTGTCGATACTTCTGTGTGGATCTCGCATAATGGTTGGGCAAGCGTCTGACAGGGTGTCTTTCTGTTTTCTCATGCTTTAAATGCCCGGCCACTTCATGTGTCATGCTGGGATGGAACCGAGGAGTCTGAGGTGACCATTTGTAGGGAGAGGTCCTTTTAGCGTGTTTTCAAGGGGAGAATCATTTAAGGCAAGTAGCCTCCCTTCACCTATAAAAGGTCCGAAGGGCATCACTTCCTCTCCATCGCTTAGGGTCTTCTCTGACAGTCTTTCCCCCTCCTTCTTAACGAAGCGTTGTGCTATCAAATTTGAAGCATGGAAGACGCTCTGGAGGATGAAGTTGCCAATGACGGAGGGTAAAGAGTCTTTGCTGCTTCGGGTCTGAAGGGAGTTCGATGGATGGCGGGCGGGTATGAAAGGGGTTCGACGTGCGGAAGCATGTTGCCTTCTCTTTATCAGTTCCGGCGACGCTTGTGGGGAGGGGTGCAACGGCAGATGGATGCGGGGATCAGGCATCCCTTTCTCTCGTCCCTTCCCGTTCACTCTCTGGAGGGGATCCCTCAAGATTCCTCTCCACTTCCTACTTCTCCTCCCTTCTCCCCGCAGCCTCTTTCTCTCTATTATGCCCTTCTTATCATTTCTTTCACTCTTCGGAGGGTGCCTCTTGACATCCTCTTCTATTAGTTGGCTTCCTCTTCCCCTTCATCTTACCGGTGCAACTTGGAAGGTAGCCTTCCACTATCACCTTTGTCCCGAGTTACCCGAGCCAACGGGGTCGGCTATCCTTTATCCGAGCCAGTTTCCGCATGAGGCAAAGTCAGTGGCTGGACGCAGGAAGGTTAACCGAGTCAGCCAAGCGATGGGCTCGTACGGCGGCGCCAGATGGATTTTTGCTTTTTATTTGACATGTATTGTATTGGCTTCGGCCTTTCTGATGTACAAACAATTATTTGAATAAAAGGGGAAAGCAAATTTTGTTTTATCTCATATTGCTTACATGACTGAAGTGTTCAGAAGTAGAATTTGCGTAGTGTAGTCGCGTTCCACGTCCGAGGGATGAGTTCTCCTTCTATAGTGGATAGCTGGTATGCTCCTTTCCCGAGCGTCTTGACCACTCGGTAGGGGCCTTCCCAATTAGGGGATAGCTTGCCCGCCGCCTCAAGTGGTCGAGAGGCTTCTGCTTTTCTGAGAACGAAGTCTCCCGGCTGGAAGTGTCTGTCTCGGACTTTGGTGTTGTAGTATCGAGTGAGGCGGCATTAATATTCCGTTGCTTGGATGCTGGCAATCTCTCGGACTTCATCTGCTAGGTCGATGTTTTCGAGTAGTTTCTGGTCATTTGCCTCGGGTGAGAAGCAGATGACTCAGAGGGAGGGATTGCCAATCTCCAACGGGATCACGGCCTCGGTGCCGTACACCAGCTGAAAGGGACTCTCACCGATTGTCGTTCTGGGAGTCGTTCTGTGCGACCAAAGTACTTTCGGCAATTCCTCGAGCCACCTACCCTTGGCTTTACCGAGCCTAGTCTTGATGCCTTTTAAGATAGTCTTATTGGCATTTTCGACCAGCCCGTTAGCCTGAGGGTGGGTGACCGAAGTGAAGTGATTGCGAATGTTTAGGTCGGCACATCTGTCTCGGAAGTAATGAGAATCAAATTATCGGCCATTATTGCTCACTGTCACTCGGGGGATGCCGTAGCGACAGATGATCGATTTCCAGATGAAACTCCACACGACTGTCTCGGTGATCCTCGCTGTAGCTTCGGCCTCGATCCACTTGGTGAAGTAGTCGATGGTGACGATGATGAACTTCTTCTGGGCCTGAGTCGTAGGGAACGGCCCAAGATGTTGACCCCCCACCGAGCGAAAGGATAAGGCTCGGCTAAGGTGACGAGCCCCGTTGCCGGCTGATGGACCAAGTGGTCAAATCGCTGGCATCGGTCACACTATTGCACGTAGGTCAAGCAGTCACATTGCAGAGTGGGCCACCAGTAACCCTGCCGAAGCAAGATCTTGGCAAGCGACCTTCCTCCTTGATGTGCTCCGCATAGGCCTTCGTGAACCTCTTGAATTGCTCGGTTGGCTTCGTCAGTACTGATGCACTTCAGGAGGGGACCGGAGAAGGATCTACAGTACAAAGTGCCATCCAGAATGATGAATCACCGAGCATGATATTTCAATCTCCGGGCTTCCCGAGGGTCGGGAGGCTCCTAAGAGTCTTGGAGCCACGATAGATAGGCGGTGCGCCAGTCGCTTGGGGAGGCCGAGTCAACTGCCATGAGGTCCGAATCAATACTCGGTCGCTCTAGCTCCTCGAGAAGGACCGATCGAGTACCCTCGGGGTCAAGGGAGGAGGCCAGGCGAGAGAGGGCGTCCGCTCGGGAGTTTTCCTCCCGAGATATTCGGACTACCGTAAAACTCTCAAACTGTTGTGCCACGGTTTTGACCAGTCGGAGGTATTTGACCATCAATTCTTCCAAGCTTCGTAATCGCCGTTGACCTAGGTAGCGACCAGTTGGGAGTCAGTGTGAATTCTGACTCGTTCATCCCCCAACCGTCGGGCCATGCGGGCTCCAAAGATAAACGCTTCATACTCGGAGGCGTTGTTAGATGCCTGGAAGTTGAACTTCAAGGCGTATTGTAGCTCTTCTCCTTCGGGGGACTTCAGGAAGATACCAGCACCACTCCCGGCCGAGTTGGAAGATCCGTCGATGAATAATTCCCAGGTTGGCCCGGGCGCGGACGGAGATTTTTCTTCAGTCGGGATGGTGCTCTCGGCGATGAAGTCAGCGAGCGCATGTCCTTTGATAGCCGAGCTGGGCCGGTACGATATATTTTAGGCCTCGAGCATAATAGCCCACTTGACGAGGTGTCCCGAGGTTTCTGGGTGAGTGAGGATCCTCTTCAGTGGTTCGCCGGTCAACACGATGATGGAGTGCCCTTAGAAGTAGGGTCAAAGCCACTTGGCCGAGGTAACCAATGCTAGCATGAGTCTCTCGGTTACGGGGTACCTTCTTTCAGCCTCATTGAGCACCTTGCTGGTGTAGTAGACCGGTCTCTCGACTCCCGAGTCATTTCTGACCAAGACCGAGTTAACTATGGATGGAGTTGCCGAGAGGTAGAGATGCAAGGCTTCACCTGGGACAGGCTTGGACAGCACTGGGGGCGAAGCAAAGATGTCACGCCCCGAGCCTTTATGACAGTAGAAGACTCGCTCGAGGAACGTGAACAGCCGGCATGGTAAGCCTTTTGTAAGCAAGAATAACCAGAGCGTAAGACAATCACATACATAAATGCAATTGCACAATAATTTAGTCAAACACCAACTTCATTTCATTGGTAATCAAATATTCAAATAGAATGACTCTCATCTTCTTCCAATCTATTGGACTTACGAAATAGGAAAATTACATAGACTCAAACAAAACAATGTAAACTTCTTAAGTCTTCGCTCATTCTTTATTCACTCTCGGATCCGCTACTTGAACATTCCGAATCCGAACCCGATTCACTTCCATTTCCTGAAAAAGATTGGAAATAGGTAATGAAAAAGATTGGAAATAGCGATTCACTTCTTAAGTCTTCGCATCAACATGATTAGCACTATTAAAGTAATTAACATTTTAGCTCTAAAGAATATAAGGTAAAATCATGAGAATGCGATCAATCATGCGAATAACCAAAGTAACAAAGATGATTGTTAAGATAGAATGAGAGCAAGTATGAACTAGCAAGAATGTAACAAGTATGAACAAGAATGTAGCATGGCCTTTGAAGAACAAGAATGTATCGAGAATGCACTTTCACTTTTCACTTTCATAACCATAAGGGTTACGCACTAGAACGTCAATCATGTAGCAATTCACTAGATTTTCACGAGTGCTCATGGATTTCACTTATTTATGAAGAAAGTACTCTCAGCGCAATGCGACGCCAGTAGCATCATACCCCATGGTTTATAATAGTATGTTTCTGGCAATCAGCCGAGGGGACTAACATAGAGCCCTTGGACACAATCAGTGCCCGAACTGCATCTTCACGTATAAATCAAGATACTTCCATGAGTGTAACAATAAATTATGGCCAAGAATGTAATAAGTTAAATAAATAAGCTCATGACAATAATTATCAAAGAACGAATGCTTCAATTAAGAATATGAGAGATCAAGAATGAATTAAGATAATGTTATGCTTATGGAAACAAATCGACAGCATAACGGTACATATCTTTAACTTCCATTCAGTATTTTAAGTTTCTTGATCAATATGATCAGTCCTAGACCATTATCAAGCCATCTAGGAACTTAGAATATCAACCCTTGGGTCAAACCTTGGGTTAACTAGCTCAAGCATTGTGACGGTCTTGTACTGGGCCGTTACGTTCACGTGACGGTCAAAGACTGGGCCGTTACATTAATGTGATGCTCCAGGGTTGGACCGTTACATTGGTTTGAATCCAGAACAATAGAATAGACTCAGAAAAATGTGACGGTCATATATTGGGCCGTTATATGGGCCTGACGGTCCAATATAGATCTGTTACATTGCTAGAACCAGAAAACATCAATAGTGCTTTCTAATCAATGGGGTTTTAATGGTACAACTAACTCGGCATCATAGTGGGAATCCCAGGCTCGCACAGAATTACGGACGCCTTGAAACAAGATTTCCTAGTCCATTGGAAGGAATATCAAATAGAGAGGTCCTCATATTCAAGAATAATGTTCCTATAGTGCAAAGTGTAAACTAATGGCCAACATACCGGAATATGTGCCATGTACTTAAAGAAAATGACTCTATTGATAGAAAAGACTATGAAACGATGTGAAGTCATGATAAAACTCCGTCCATACATAATTGAAAATCATGATTTAGATACAAAACTATAGAATTTTGGCACATGAAATTAACATAACTTAAAATAGCTTAAGATACATTAATCATGCAATTTCTATTATGAATAAGTAACTACACTTAAAGTCATGATAACAGGTCTAAACTTAGCTATCTAAGCTTATTTATAAGTAAACTTAACTGGTTATCAGTCTGCCTCGAGCTGACAGAACATAGGGGTCTAACGGTCTAACAAGGGCGCGTCACAGTGCTTGTGAAGGTTTATCGAGGGGCCGTTACAGTAGTGTAACGTTCCTATTATGGTGCGTTAGAGACAACAGAGTAATTTGAATGCAACGGAGGGTGTGACGGGTAATCGTAAGGCCGTTACAGTGTTGTGACAGTCTAAGTATGATGCGTCAGAGACCCTGCTAACAGTATAAAGAATTAAAAGACTATAATTTAAAACCATGTCATGTTTTGAAATGTTTTAACTATCCCAATCATGACAAAACGAAGTAAAGGTCATCTAGATGAATAGGTTGCAGTGAATTGACAAGATAATATCTTTGATCTTTGATTAGGGCTAAGGATATGTATGAATGCATGAACCCACTAAAACATGAAATTCATAGTCCACAATGCATGAAATCAAACACAATCAGAGGGCTTTTATCCCTAACAAGATATTTTTACCAATCATGAGATAACCTACAGCTTAATTGGACTTTAAACTTCTAATTTTAGTCTGAAAGACGTGCCCTAGTTCTCCCTTTCCAGTGAGTTTCCAGCAACTTCTCCCTGCTCTAGCTCCTCAGCCTCTTGACCTAATGATGTGAAATTTTGAGGGTAAGAAGATAAAACTAAGGTGAACAAAAAGTTCTAAATAACCAAACTCTAATTACCTTGTTTAGACGTCCTAATCTCTTGATCTTCAGGGGTCTTGCGTTCAGTTTCTTGGGTTGCTAAGGTCCGACCAGCAACTTTGGAAGCTTCAATCTCCTTGGTTGGTTGATCTCCTAGCACGAAATTTGGAGAGCTATTAGTTTAATGTATTATAAACAAAAAATTCTAAAGAACTTACCCGAAATTCTATCTCCTTACCTTGATTATTTGCGAGCCAAAAGTAAGGGTCGTTCAGTTCAGAACTAGGTCAAATCTATAGGGTTTTGGCTAGGGTTTGAAGATTAGATCGATTCTAGAGTCCTTGTTAAAGTTTAGATCAACTTCTAAGAGTCTTTAACACCTCTATTAGTCTTCCCATCTCGATCCTTAAGAGATAAGCTAGCAAAATCCAATCTTTTGGCTTGTTCTTCACTTCACGGAATTTACAGAGTGTAACGCATCAGGACTGGTGCGTTACATGGCCGTAGCGGTCGCCCGATAGACCGTTACATCAAACGTGTATATAGTTTTAATTTATTAAAACTCTTTTATTCATTTATCCTTCTAATTATCTATATAAAAGAGCATTCGTGGATTGACTAAATAACCTTCTAGAATATGGGCCAAACTTAATGGGCTTGGTCTTTTAACCTTTTGGGTTTCAATTATCAAAGCTAGATTAATTACTTAACACAAATTAGGCCTTATAATGATTTATTTAATCCAATATTTATTTATTAATCCATTTTGGGTCTTTAAAATTCCTAGAAAATAATTAAATATACCAAAAATATTTTTTAAAAATTATGGGGCCTTACACCCTCCCCCACTTAAGAGAATTTGGTCCCCAAATTTAATATATGAGTTTTTACGGAGAGTGTACGTATTTTAATGTATTAAGAATTAACGTAAGGTGAATGGGTTAAGAGGGTACCTTTAATCATCTCACCTCCCTCGTGTAGAATGGCATTTAATCGACCTTGCTTCCCACGTCCGTTGTTATCCCTTGATGATTGTCCGTTGATGAAAGGACACAGGGGCAAGCGATGTTCCCGGCTTCCACACTTGAGGCAAGCGCCGAGACGTTTCCAACATTCTTCTGCCAAGTGCCCAAACTTTTCACAAAATGAGCAAGGTGCCACTGCTTGCTCCTTCTCTTCTTTAACTTTCTTGTTCATTCCATTTCCATTTCCATTTCTTTTTCCATTACTGTTCCCATTACGGGACCTCTTAATGTGACGGTTTTCACCCTCATCCACTTCTTGTTCTTCTTGCTTATCATGTTATCGGCTTGACCTTTCTCCTCGGAGCCTCTCCACTTTCTACATGGTTCTTTCACATAGGTGCGCCCTTTGAACCATCTCGGTATAGGTGCGAATATTCTGGGTTCCAAGTTGTTGGATAAATCTGGACCTTAAACCATCCATAAATCAGTTGGCTTTCAATAAATCTGTGCTTACCAAGTGAGGAGCATAAGGTGCTAATCGAGAGAATTGTAATTCATATTATGCCACGGACATCGTGCCCTGTTTTAAGGAGGCAAATTCTATAGCCTTCCTCTCTTTCACATGCTTGGAGAAGTACTTGGCTCGGAAAAGTGTAAGAAAACCCTCCCATGTACGTCTGCAGGTGGCGTCGGAATGGATTTTCACCATGTACAAGCATCCTTGTTGAGTTGGAACGTGGCAAGTCGAACTTTCTCCTGGTCGGTGCATTGCATGACATCGAATATTCGATTCATCTCGTCGATCCAATTTTCTGCTTCATCTGGGTTAGAAGATCCAGAGAATCGTGGAGGATTTAAACTTCAAAAATTACTATGTAAGTTCCCTGCGCCAGCCCTTCCACCAGCTTGGGCCACTGTCTGTAGGGCTTGGGTAAGCCCCGCAACAGTTTGCTGCATCTCTTCCCAGTTCACACGATGAGCCATTGAGAATCAAGGTACCTGAGAACATGGACATTTTAGTTATTTAGAGTCGGGAAGATTTATCCTAAGATAATTTCTTATATAACTATCTTATCCCGGGCTCTACACAATCCTCACATGAGTATGAAAATCTATTCCTTAGTTCATAGGTAGGGGTCCTAAAACCTTGGACTTATCCTATGACATAACTCATTTCCCTAAGTCCTGAGACTTAGGCTCTGATACCAACTTAACTGTCACGCCGCGAGCCTTTATGACAGCGGAAGACTCGCTCGAGGAACATGAACAGCCGGCATGGTAAGTCTCTTGCAAGCAAGAATAACCAGAGCACAAGACAATCACACACATAAATGTAATTTCACAATAATTTAGTCAAACTCCAACTTCATTTCATTGGTAATCAAATATTCAAATACAATGACTCTCATCTTCTTCCAATCTATTAGACTTAAGAAATAGGAAAATTACATAGACTCAATCAAAACAATGTAAACTTCTTAAGTCTTCGCTCATTCTTTATTCACTTTCGGATCCGCTACTTGAACATTCCGAATCCGAACCCGATTCACTTCCATTTCCTGAAAAAGATTAGAAATAGGTAATGAGCACACTTGCCTAGTAGGTATCTTCGCATCAACATGATTAGCACTATTAAAGTAATTAACATTTTAGCTCTAAAGAATATAAGGTAAAATCATGCGAATGCGATCAATCATGCGAATAACCAAAGTAACAAAGATGATTGTTAAGATAGAATGAGAGCAAGTATGAACTAGCAAGAATGTAACAAGTATGAAAAAGAATGTAGCATGGCCTTTCAAGAACAAGAATGTATCGAGAATGCACTTTCACTTTTCACTTTCATAACCATAAAGGTTACACACTAGAACATCAATCATGTAGCAATTCACTAGATTTTCACGAGTGCTCATGAATTTCACTTATTTATAAAGAAAGTACTCCTAGCGCAATGCGACGCCAGTAGCATCATACCCCATGGTTTATAATAGTATGTTTCTGGAAATCAGCAGAGGGGACTAACATAGAGCCCTTGGATACAATCAGTGCCTGAACTGCATCTACATGTATAAATAAAGCTACTTCAATGAGTGTAACAATAAAGTATGGCCAAGAATGTAATAAGTTCAATCAATAAGCTCAGGACAACAATTATCAAAGAATGAATGCTTCAATTAAGAATATGAGAGATCAAGAATGAATTAAGACAATGTTATGCTTATGCAAACAAATCGACAGCATAACGGTACATTTCTTTAACTTCCATTCAGTATTTTAAGTTTCTTGATCAATATGATCAGTCCTAGACCATTATCAAGCCATCTAGGAACTTAGAATATCAACCCTTGGGTCAAATCTCGTGTTAACTAGCTCAAGCATTGTGACGGTCTTATATTGGGCCGTTACGTTCACGTGACGGTCAAAGACTGGGCCGTTACATTATTGTGATGCTCCAGTGTTGGGCCGTTACATTGGTTTGAATCCAGAACAATAGAATAGACTCAGAAAAATGTGACGGTCATATATTGGGCCGTTATATGGGCCTGACGGTCCAATATAGATCCGTTACATTACTAGAACCAGAAAAGATCGATAATGCTTTCTAATCAATTGGGTTTTAATGGTACAACCAACTCGGCGTCCAAGTGGGAATCCCATACTCGTAGAGAATTACGGAGGCCTTAAAACAAGATTTCCTAGTCCATTGGAAGGAATATCTAATAGAGAGGTCCTCATGTTCAAGAATAATGTCCCTATAGTGTAAAGTGTGAACTAATGGCCAACATACCGGAATATGTGCCATGTACTTAAAGAAAATGACTCTATTGATAGAAAAGACTGTGAAACGATGTGAAATCATGATAAAACTTCATCCATACATCATTGAAAATCATGATTTAGATACAAAACTATAAAATTTTGGCACATGAAATTAACATAACTTAAAATAGCTTAAGATACCTTAATCATGCAATTTCTATTATGAATCAGTAACTACACTTAAAGTCATGATAATAGGTCCAAACTTAGCTATCTAAGCTTATTTATAAGTAAACTTAACTGGTTATCATTCTGCCTCGGGCTGACAGAACATAGGGGTCTGACGGTCTAACAAGGGCGCGTCACACTGCTTGTGACAATTTATCGAGGGGCCGTTACAATAGTGTAACGCTCCTGCTATGGTTCATCAGAGACAACAGAGCAATTTGAATGCAACAGAGGGTGTGACGGGTTATCGTAAGGCCGTTACAGCGTTGTGACGGTCTAAGTATGATGCGTCAGAGACCCTGCTAACAGTATAAAGAATTAAAAGACTATGATTTGAAACCATGTCATGTTTTGAAAAGTTTTAACTACCCCAATCACGACAAAATGAAATAAAGGTCATCTAGATGCATAGGTTGCAGTGAATTGACAAGATAATATCTTTGATCTTTGATTAGTGCTAAGAATATGTATGAATGCATGAACCCACTAAAACATGAAATTCATAGTTCACAATGCATGAAATCAAACACAATCAGAGGGCTTTTATCCCTAACAAGATTTTTTTGCCAATCATGAGATAACCTACCGCTTAACTGGGCTTTAAACTTCTAATTTGAGTCTGAAAGACGTGCCCTAGTTCTCCCTTTCCAGTGAGTTTCCAGCAACTTCTCGCTACTCTAGCTCCTCAGTCTCTTGACCTAAGGATGTGAAATTTTGAGGGTAAGAAGATAAAACTAAGGTGAACAAAAGTTCTAAATAATCGAACTCTAATTACCTCGTTTAGACGTCTTAATCTCTTGATCTTCAGGGGTCTTGCGTTCAGTTTCTTGGGTTGCCAATGTCCGACCAAGAACTTTGGAAGCTTCAATCTCCTTGGTTGGTTGATCTCCTAGCATAAAATTTGGAGTTCTATTAGTCTAAAGTATTATAAACAAAAGGTTCTAAAGAACTTACCCTAAATTGATGCGGGACGGATGACCGACTCGGGCTAAGACGTACGACCGACTCGTTGTGCGGCCAGCACTAGCACACTAAGGCAAGCCGGGCGGCTGACCACCGTGGTATTCTCCGGGTGGAGACGTCTCTCAACAGTGACTCTCTTGAGCCCGACGATCGTCCCTTGCGAGGGAAACGTGGGGATCGCGGTGATTAAGAAACCACCGTCGCCTAGGGTACCGATTCGAGTTCGGTGCTCGACTGGAGCTATGGAACGGGCGCTCACAACTCACACTCACTGTGATTTTGCAGCTAGCTAACGGCCCTATTCTCACAAACGCAGCAACATAGAAAGCACACTAAATCAGCAAATGTAGATGTCAGAACGAGCACGTACCTCCACGACTAGGCGTGGGGAAGAACTCCCGGCCGAATTCCGAACAACCCCAATACACAAATGATTAACTTTACAATTTCAGAACTGAACACCCACTCCACACAGGGAGGTATCGGGCTACAATTGATAATTTTGGGGTTGCTGGAACCTGGGTTGACAGGCCACACTCGCAGGAGGCGAGGGACGCGTGCCGGAGCCGCTCGGGTACGCCGACGGAAAGCCGACCCGGTTCTGTCCACGCTGGTCACCCTGCGCAGTGAACTTGCGGAGGCCGGTACGGCCAGATCCGATACCCGATCGGAGCGCCGTTTGTTGTAGAATGTCGGCGACAGGATGTAGTTTCTTCCCTCAAAGGGCGTGATCAGATCTTTTCAGATCTGGGTGTAGTAACGTTTCTTCTCAGCTTCTGGTTTTGAGCTCCCAGAACGACGCAGCGACACGGTAAAATGATGGAAAAATAGCTGCCGGTGTCGGATTGAGACGTTCTTTATGGGAGATTGTTGACGACGTCAAGAGAAAGACATTCTCCGAAGATCCCACACAGATCTCGACCGGATGAGTTGGGGAGGACTCTGGAAGTCGGCTCTGGTTTGGGGCCGGATCTGCTTAGATCTCTTGCGCGATCTCACGAGAATTGCCTCCACGAACAGCACGGTATTCAGATCGAGGAAAGATTAGTGGCAACGCGAAGACGACTCGAAATCCTACGATCTCTCTTCAGGAAACAGCTTCAGATGGCATCGGGGTTGGGCTGGAGAAATTAAAACACAGTCATCTCCAGATCTGGGCAGCAATCAGGGACCGATCTGCGCGCCTCCACGAAACGAATTACTGTTGTCGCTCATGAACTCCGATTGACGCGAAACCAGCGCTGAAATTTTCCTAACTCTCAGAGGTATCACTGGGATTTTTTATGGAAGAAGAAGGTAAGGGGAAGAGGGGTATACAAGGTCGAGTAACATGACCCAATTCTATCTCGTCACAGGATAGAACCAAGGGAGTCACACCCAAGGAAGAACAAGAGAATCACTCTCTTAAACACACTTCCTTTCATAAAACTTTTATTAGCTTCTTTACAAACACTATACATGCCTTTAAATAGACAATGGCAAGGGGTAGAGGGGAGGGGGATGCGTGGGATTCAAGAAGGGAGAGGGGGGGTGCGCATGGATCATGACACTTGGTGAAAGAGAAAGGGAGACAAGGGGACATGGTTGCTCACCTACCTTTGAAATTCAAGGTAAAGGTGGTAGGTTGCAGCCAATTTTATATTTGACCACCAGCCATTTGAATGCTCCATGTGGTAAATGAAGGTGAAAAGAAAAGAAATTCAAACAACTAGCCTAATATGACAAAATAGGGGGCGCCCCCTACTTGGGCCTCCAATTGGGCCATTTGGCCATGGCTTAAGCCCACTCCATCATTCTTGTTTAGCTATTTCCATAGAGCCCATAAGTGAAGGGAGCCCATTCTAGATAGCCCAACCTAGATAGCCCATGTAAGAAGGAAGCCCAATTGGGCCATGCATGGCTTATGGATCCATTACAATGGACCAAGGCCACTCCTTTCTTAAGGAATGCTTAAGGGCCTTAACCAATTGGCCCTTTAAGAGCCTTACAACCAGCCCATTATGCAAACCCAAGTAGAATGTTCATTACAAGCCCAGTTTCAATGTAAAAAGAGTCCAAATTGAAGCCAAATTGTCCCTAATTTTAAGGGAAGCCGAAGTAGTCCACTTGGTGCTCCGCGTATGGCACCGTCGGTTCGTCGACGTGTCACTGATCGCCCTGGTGTCCGCACCAATTCTCCCCGGGTGGGAGGAACTCAACCCTGTCGAGTAAGGGTCGTGAAACTTGAGCTCTCCGCATGTGATCAGGGCGTTGTTCATCGTGGGGCATCCTCGCCAACGTACTAGGACATGTTGGTAGGCTCCGTTCCTGGTGATCACCTGCTCATCCAGTATACAATCTATATGCATGCGTTGAGGCTGGAAGAGTGGACTCTCGGGTGGTGTATCACTCACAATAGGAGGAGAAAGCCTAAAACTCACTAGGATCACCGCGGGTTCCAATATGCTACCAGACTAGAAACATGGAACGTCGAACTGACACCATAGTCATACGGTAGTTCAATAACATACGCATTTGAACCCACTTGTTTCGTGACTCGGGAAGGGCGGGTATCGCGGGCCTAGAGTTGCTTTACGGCCCCAAGAGGAACCGTTCAGGTATGACCCTGATCATGACGTACTCTCCTTTTGAATCCACGGATATGTAGCATGCATCGGCTACCTCCTTATACGTGCTTGACTGGCCTTTTATTGAAACACGACTTATGCAAACCATATGTATGAAAGAGAACAACTAGAGAGACAAACAAACACACACACACATGACCTTAGACAAACCTATGGTTAGTCTGACCTACGCATGGACGATGGCGGACCAGGACACCCAAATGTGTGCCATGCATACACTAGATGCAACCAAAGGTAGGTAGGATTATGTACTCCTAGACACCCAAAAAGACACCATGCATGCAAGGACTTCCTATCAGATGTGGGTGTGGGTGGGCTAAGAGGTTCATCACCACTACAAGTAGGTAAGGCATGCCATGCTTCCCAATAATCGGACCTATTGCTATGTGGAGTTTGATTGGCCCGAGTGGGAAGAGAGTGGTAGGGGACTTCCTTGACAAAGTAGAGGGGAAGTGGTGGATCACGAGGCCCACTAGAGAAGGGGTCGAATGGGTCAAAGAATGTGTGACCCCTTGGTTCCTCCATTACAGAGTCCCATGTTTGAAATTCATGAAGGTGATGGTCACCTCCATCCATCGTGGTAGTTGGGACAGTGTATAGAAGGTAGGGCTCCTCCCTCGGGATAAAAGGAGTGAAGTCGGGCTCGGCCGGTAACGGGAGGAGTAGAAGAACCTCCGTGGTAACATGACCCATGGTGTACACGGAGGTAACGGACCCTAAGGTGGAATGGGTGAAGCTACGACCAGTGGGTCGGTCGAAGCCTGGGGCCAACAAGTGCGTAAATGCCAACTGCCGGTCTAACCCTTTAAGAAGGTCCTCCAATGTATCCACATAGTGACTAGACCGGAAGGTGGTGTGAAATGAGTTGCTTGGCACTAGAGGTAGTGTGGGGTCCATGGACGGGAAGGGAGGTGGGACAAAGCCATCTTTGAGCCAGCAAAGGAGTGGCTCGGCGATAAAAAGCTTTCCCGTAAGAAACACGGTTGGCTCGGGCGGAGGTGGCTCCAAACAAGACGGCTCCGGATGAAGTTTGGAAGGAGAGGATGGCAACGGAGCACTCACGGGCGATGAAGGAGGGATCTCCATAATGGGGGGAGGGCTTGGGGACCCCTTAGGTGGGACCGGGTTGGGGCTATGGGCTATGGCCTCCCTAGGTGCGGGTATGGCTACCTCCTGCCTCGAAGGTGGGTAAGGGGAGACCAATGACTCAAAATAAGCGCACCGCCTATCCACCCGATCCGAAATCATTTGCACAAGTTCGGCAACGGTCCGGGTTGGAGTAGGGGTATCGGAGTGGACTCACCCATAATCATCAAGCCTAGGCTTGGGTCTAGGCTCATCTACGTGTAGGGCTCGTTGCCTCCGACTAGGACTGATGAGGGCATCACACCACATACCCTCTGGCTTGGCACTTCTCTCCCTCCCGGAGGCAGCTAGGGAGCAGCCCTTCTTCAGACGGAACATTGGTGCTTATCATCCTATTACATTTTCCTATTTTCTTGAGTCATTTTGATGTATTTGCCTATGTTTTGAGTCATGTTACTAGGTTATCATGTTATTTACTTATGCTTGTATGTAGGCTAGTGGGCTAATGGGGCTAGTAGGTCTTATTGGGCCATTTCTTTGGTCTGGCCCATGGGCGCCCCTCTCCCCACCCCTTGGTCTTCCGTCATTTGTCCATTTCATGAGGACTTTTTTGTAAATTGGGTTTTCCTATATATAGGACCCCAAACCCCCTCTTTTGAAGGGAATGAAGTATTGAATATTTGAGCATAAGTGCCCCCCCTCTCTCTCTCTAGCTCTCTCATTCTCTCTCTCTCTCTCTAGGGGGCGAACCCCTCTCTCTCTCTTCCCCCTTCTCTCTCTCTCTCCCTTGGGCCAACCTGCCCTTTCACCTTCCCCTTCCCCTGCCACCTCAGCTGCCACCTCACCCTCCAACCTTTCACCTCCCCAAGAGCCTTAACTCCCATCAATACCTCCACTTCCCCAAGCAACTCTTCCCATTCCCCATACACCTTCTCTACCTCCAAGGCACCCATCCCTCTTCCCCAAGCAGCCCTTCCACTCCCCCACACACTCATTCATATCCCCAAGCATTCAAACCCCCACCCCCACTACCATTTGCGCAACCCCCTCCATCCACTCACCCCCTCCTCTTACCTTGGCCGACCACCCCCCCTTCCCCCCATCTCCTAGCTTCGGCCCCCACTCCCCTCCACCCTCCTGCACCTCCATACCACCTGCTCCGCCCCCATCATCACCCCCACACATCCCTCCCCCATCTGCAATCACCTCCACCATTCCCTCCATTACCAAACTCCAATCCCCCTACACCTAACCCCACCACCATCCCCTTCATTCAGTCACATCTGCAGGTGGCAGAAGAAGGCCCGTCTTGCAGAAGTTCCCCCATGGTCATCATGCGACATCTGAGGGCGTACCTTACCTTTCTGGAAAGGTCGTCCAGTTCACTACGCAGGCGACGTGGAATCGTCTTGTTCCGAGTTTGGGGCCATCCGGGAGAGCCATTCTCCCCCGACTGCGCCAGACTCCCTCCGCAGCTAGCCTGAGCCCGATTTGAAGTAGCACCACGACCAACGGCGGAGGATTCAGAAAAAAAGCCCCTTCATCAAAGTTCTTCCTCCATCTGTCCCCAACCAGGAGCAAGAGACAGAACGTCATTCGGCATCCGGGGGCCAGAGTTCCGAATTTTCTCCCTCAGTCGCGCGGGTCTGCCTCCTGAAGTCTGCAGCGACCATTTCCCACTCGTCGGCATCCCCCTGTCCACCCCGACCTCAGAAGGTATTGCCGTCAGTTTTTCTGTGTAGAGGCTTTGTCCCCGGTTCCAGCGACTCCGACGGTTCATGATTTGGCATCCTGGAGCGACCGGGGCAACTTCTTCAAGTTGCAGACAGAAACAGGGAGCCACCCGCCCCAGAATCTGTTGCCCTACTCAGACCTCCACTGCAGCCATCGACGACGTCAGAATAAATCGATATAAATCAGAAGCGTTTGGGTTCCTGTTACGAGAAGATCCCCCCTGGGCTCGTCATCGGCGAAATTCCTGATCGAGATCTACAGGGACTACACCGACTGCCTATCAACATCCACAGCCAGCGGTCCAATTCGGAAGCGGTCCCTCCTCGTGGGCTACTAAGATTATTTCTCCCCTCTTGCCTAGCCGGCTTACCGCCCCTCCCTGCGGGAGGTAGTGTTTGTTGTAATCCATCAATTCCCACCCCCGAGATCACCCTCCTACGTGAGGTGTAGTGAGTGTACACTTAAACAGGTTCGAAGCTTCATCGGCGCAGTGTGCGGGGAACCCACACTTCCCCGCTCGCCCTCGTCTCCGACCGGGATTGGTTTCCTCAAACCAACCAGGTGAGCCTCCTGCCCTTGCCTCCTTATACCTGTTTATTTAATATCCATGAAACATATCGGCCGGTAGGAGAGCGAGTGCCCGATCCCGGCGCCACCTTTCAGTGTGGTCACCGTGGCTATAAGTGAGCGAGTGACCCCGTGCCCTTAAGACATCCGGCCGCCCTTGTTTGTGGGCTTTCAAACCTTCAGGAGGGCTAACTAAAGTGGTGCTGGTCCTCTAACCAGTCAGGGGCTATCTCCATCACCTCGACTCGGCATCACCGGGTCACCACGGGAATCGTGTGCGCACGGTGTGTTGGTAGCTTTAACATATTCTCGGCGCCTTGTAATTGTGATTGCGAATTAGGTCCAAGGAATCAAAGTCTCCGCTGCATTTTGTGTCACATCAAGTGGTATCAGAGCAGGTTTTAGACTTGTCTCTACAAGCCTAGGTCCTAAGGCAATTGCATTACCATCCCATACCGGTCACCTTGTCTTTGTGCATGTCCACCCGTAGGGGTACCATATACCGGACCGATCCGTCTACTTCCAATCCACCTATGGATCCCAATTTCCAAGGCAACCAAAACATCCCTAGGGAAGCTCCCCAAACTCCTATGGATCGAATTGAGGCTGCCATCCAAGTCCTCACGGAGCAAATGAATGGAATTTCCACCCGATTAGAGAGATTAGAAGAAGCTAGGGCCCCACCTAGGAACCATGCCCCAAGAGTTCCTCCTCCGCGGGTTGAACATGAGAGGGAAGACCTAGATGATGAGTGGTATCGTGAGCAAGAGAGAGTCCCACAACCTCGATACCATGAGAGGCGACCACGTGAGGATCCGGATGACTACCTACTAAGAATGATCAAAGTGGAAGCTCCTAATTTTGATGGGTCTCATAACCCTAGTACCTATAAAGAATGGGAGCATGGCATGGACCAATAGTTTGATTGGTACCCCATGTCCGAAGAGAGAAAGGTTAGGTTGGCCAAGATGCACCTTCTTAAACTAGCCAAGACCTATTGGCTAAAGGTAGAAAGCCAAAGGAGGATCCGGCGTGAGGAACCCATTGACACTTGGATAGACATGAAAGATCAACTTAGGAACAAATATCTCCCCATCTCCTATAGCCAACTTCTTCTTGATGAATGGCAAAGCCTTACCCAAGAGGGAAAGACCGTGGAAGAGTATATTGAAAAATTTGACTCATATCTCCTAAGGTGTGGTGTGGTTGAAGACCCCGCCGTCACTTTATCCCGGTTTAGGAATGGTCTCCTTCCCCACATCAAACGGGAGCTTTTTATGAGGGAAGTGCATAGCTTGGAAATTGCCTATCAAATAGCCCGGGATGTAGAGAGATTTTCTAGGAATCCTAGGTTTGCCCCCCCCCCCCAAGGGCCCGGGACCCCGTCCCAACCTACCTCCTCTGTTAAGAACACCTCCTCCCAATGGGGGAACCCCCACTCGGCCCTATCCCCAACCAATCACTCCCACCCCCACAAAGACCACCCCACTCAACCCTCCTCCCCGAAGGGAGGAAGCCTCCAAAGGGAAGACCCCAGGGAGTAGTACGATTAAATGTTTTCAGTGCCATGGTTATGGCCACATAGCCTCCCAATGCCCTTCCAAGGGGATGTCAAGCCTTGTTATTGAGGGCGGACCTACCACATCCCAAGAAATCCATGAGAATACAATTGAGGAACACGAGGCTACCTTAGAGTGGGAAGAGGAATACGAGGAGCAATTCTTTGAGGAAGGTGTAGAAGATGACTCCCACTCCACCCACTTGGGAGTAATAAGGTGCACCCTTACCCAACCACAAGAGAATGATTGGAGGAGGACTTCCATTTTTCACACCTTCATCAAAATTGGGGACCATGTCAGGAAGGTTATCCTAGACAACGGAAGTTGTGTCAATGCCGTGTCCCCGGACACCGTCAAGCTCCTAGGACTTACCCCAACACCCCACCCCAAACCATATCGTGTCTCATGGATAAACAACCATTCCCTACCCGTCAACACATGTTGTCTTATCCCCATCACCTTCTCATCCTACCAAGAGCCAATATGGTGTGACATCATACCTATGGCTGTAGGAAGCATCCTGCTAGGGAGACTTTGGATATATGATGTCAATGCTACCATCTATGGGAAAACGAACATGTGTACCTTTGAACACAAGGGGAAGACCATTCGCCTCAACCCTTCCTCACCCCGAAAGGACCCACCCTCCAAGGGAATTCTCCCCACACCACCTCAAAATCCAGGGGTCACATCAACCCCAACCCAACCAACAAGTCAACTATCCACCCATGAGGGTCCCACCAAAGGCCTTCACCTCATCACTAGACAAGAACTCGAGGAAGAGGTAGCCCTCGGGACACCCATATGCGCTGTAGTCATATGCCTAGGGGAACCCACCCCCTCCAACCCTCATCCTGTGGAGATACACCCTCTTCTAGAAGAATTCAAGGATGTGTTCCCCGAGGAGCTCCCCGATCAACTGCCACCCATGAGGGATGTCCAGCATGCCATTGACCTTGTCCCAGGGGTCACCCTCCCAAACCTTCCCCACTATCGTCTCAATCCCACTGAGCATGCTGAATTGAGGAGGCAAGTGGAGGAACTCATTAGAAAAGGCTTCCTCCGTCTTAGCAAAAGTCCTTGTGCTGTCCCAGCCCTCCTCACACCAAAGAAAGATGAGACATGGCACATGTGTATTGATAGCAGGGCCATCAACAAGATTACTGTCAAATATAGGTTCCCCATACCTAGACTTGACGATATGCTAGATATGCTAGCTGGAGCCACAATTTTTTCAAAGATAGATCTTAAGAGTGGCTACCACCAAGTAAGGATAAGGCTTGGGGATGAATGGAAAATAGCCTTCAAAACCAAAGATGGACTCTATGAATGGCTGGTGATGCCTTTTGGGCTCTCTAACGCCCCAAGCACATTTATGCGCCTTATGACCGAGGTCCTTAGGCCCTACATTGGAGTCTTCCTGGTAGTATATTTTGATGACATCCTCATCTACAGCAAATCCAAGGAAGCCCACCTCAGTCATCTAAGGCAAGTTTGCTCCACCCTTAGGAAGGAAAGTCTCTTTGCCAATTTAGGCAAATGTCACTTCATGACCCAATCCATTACCTTCCTTGGGTATGTTGTCTCCACAGAAGGAGTATCCATGGACCCAGAAAAAGTCCAAGCCATCCTCAATTGGCCGGAACCCCGCACCCTCCATGAAGCCCGCAGTTTCCATGGGTTAGCCACCTTTTACCGTAGGTTCATCCGAGGGTTCAGCACAGTCACTGCCCCTATCACAGACTGCCTTAAAAAGGGGACCTTTGTATGGACCAAGACGGCTTCTAGGGCTTTCCAAGAACTAAAGGAGAGGATGACCCAAGCCCCAGTTTTATGCCTCCCTGACTTCTCCAAAGTCTTTGAGGTAACTTGTGACGCTTCTGGGGTGGGAATTGGCGGGATCCTCAGCCAAGAGGGACATCCTGTGGCCTACTTTAGCGAGAAATTATGTGATGCCCGGATGAAATACTCCACCTATGACAAAGAATTTTACGCTGTGGTGCAATCCCTCCGACATTGGAGGCACTACCTCTTGCCCAAAGAGTTTGTCATATTCTCCGACCATGAGGCCCTAAAATACCTCAATTCCCAGCAAAAACTGAATGCCTGGCATGCCCGATGGGTCGAATATATCCAGGCCTACACCTTTGTGATCAAACATAAAGCCGGAAGTGAAATCCGAGCAGCCGATGCTCTGAGTAGGAGAGTCTCCCTACTAGCTACCATTCGGGTAGAAGTGGTAGGATTCGACCGGGTTAAGGAAGAGTACCTGGATTGTCCTGATTTTGGGCATGTCCACGCCAAACTGACCACCCATTCACCCCAGGAACATCAGGGTTTCATCCTGGAGGACGGGTTCATCTTCAGAGGACACAAACTTTGCATACCTAGAACCTCATTGCACGATCTATTAGTCTGGGAATTACATGTTGGAGGCTTGGTTGGGCACTTTGGGGTTCACAAAACCATTGCCTTAGTAGAAGGGCAATTCTATTGGCCCAGCCTCAAAAGGGATGTGGCCAAAATTGTGGGGCAATGTCGTACATGTGCAACTGCTAAGCAAGTCAAACAGAACACAGGCCTGTACACCCCTCTACCCGTCCCGGACCGACCATGGCAGGATCTGAGCATGGACTTCGTGTTAGGGCTACCTCGGACCCAAAGGAAGCATGACTCCATTTTTGTCGTAGTGGACCGATTCTCTAAGATGGCCCATTTCATCCCCTGTTCCAAAACCTCAGACGCCTCCCATGTGGCCCGCCTATTCTTTGATGAGGTGGTCCGCCTCCATGGCCTACCCAAGACCATTATCTTAGATAGGGATGTCAAATTCACCAGCTACTTCTGGAAGACCCTCTGGCATCTTATGGGGACCCTGCTTAAGTTTTCCACAGCCTACCACCCTCAAATCGATGGACAGACTGAAGTTGTCAATCGGAGCCTAGGGAACCTTCTGCGGTGCCTTGTTGAAGACCGCCCTGGAAATTGGGATCTCATCCTGCCTCAAGCCGAGTTTGCCTACAATAATTCCACCAATAGGTCCATAGGCATGAGTCCTTTCGAAGCTGTGCATGGCTACAAGCCCAGGAAGCCAACAGATCTCATTCCCCTACCCCCGCATGCTAGAGTATCCGTCACTGCTGAGTCCTTTGCACAACACATTAGAGAGTTGCATGAAGAAATTCGCAAAAACATTAACAAGAGCAACGAGATTTACAAAAAGTCTGCTGACTCCCACTGCCGCCACCAAGAATTCCAGATTGGTGATTTTGTGATGGTGAGAACTGAGAGGTTGTTCCCTGGGAATACTTCGAAGTTGAGGTCGCGTGGAGCTGGCCCCTTCCAGGTGCTGAGACGCCTTGGCACCAATGCTTACGTGTTGGACCTCCCTGAAGAGTACGGAGTAAGCCCCACATTCAATGTGGTTGACCTGGTGCCCTACAAGGGCCCCACGGTGACACCCGGTGAGGAAATCCAGCCTACTCCCTCCTTTAAGAGCGCCCCCACACCCCAGAGAGCTCAACCCCATTTGAGAAACCGGCACGATGAAGTGGAGCAGATATTAGATGAACAGGTTACCATCACAAGGAGCAAGGCGTATGAGCACTACCTGGTCAGGTGGAAGGGACGACCACCCTCGGACGATACCTGGGTGAGCCGGGAGGATCTCCAGCAGCTGTCCCCCGATCTCCTAGAGCAGTACCGCAGCAGGGAGGGCCTTTACTCGACAGAGTCGAGCTCTTCGCCGCCCAGGAGAATTGATGAGGGCATCACACCACATACCCTCTGGCTTGGCACTTCTCTCCCTCCCGGAGGCAGCTAGGGAGCAGCCCTTCTTCAGACGGAACATTGGTGCTTATCATCCTATTACATTTTCCTATTTTCTTGAGTCATTTTGATGTATTTGCCTATGTTTTGAGTCATGTTACTAGGTTATCATGTTATTTACTTATGCTTGTATGTAGGCTAGTGGGCTAATGGGGCTAGTAGGTCTTATTGGGCCATTTCTTTGGTCTGGCCCATGGGCGCCCCTCTCCCCACCCCTTGGTCTTCCGTCATTTGTCCATTTCATGAGGACTTTTTTGTAAATTGGGTTTTCCTATATATAGGACCCCAAACCCCCTCTTTTGAAGGGAATGAAGTATTGAATATTTGAGCATAAGTGCCCCCCCTCTCTCTCTCTAGCTCTCTCATTCTCTCTCTCTCTCTCTAGGGGGCGAACCCCTCTCTCTCTCTTCCCCCTTCTCTCTCTCTCTCCCTTGGGTGAACCTGCCCTTTCACCTTCCCCTTCCCCTGCCACCTCAGCTGCCACCTCACCCTCCAACCTTTCACCTCCCCAAGAGCCTTAACTCCCATCAATACCTCCACTTCCCCAAGCAACTCTTCCCATTCCCCATACACCTTCTCCACCTCCAAGGCACCCATCCCTCTTCCCCAAGCAGCCCTTCCACTCCCCCACACACTCATTCATATCCCCAAGCATTCAAACCCCCACCCCCACTACCATTTGCACAACCCCCTCCATCCACTCACCCCCTCCTCTTACCTTGGCCGACCACCCCCCTTCCCCCCATCTCCTAGCTTCGGCCCCCACTCCCCTCCACCCTCCTGCACCTCCATACCACCTGCTCCGCCCCCATCATCACCCCCACACATCCCTCCCCCATCTGCAATCACCTCCACCCTTCCCTCCATTACCAAACTCCAATCCCCCTACACCTAACCCCACCACCATCCCCATCATTCAGTCACATCTGCATGTGGCAGAAGAAGGCCCATCTTGCAGAAGTTCCCCCGAGGTCATCAGGCGACATATGAGGGCATACCTTACCTTTCTAGAAAGGTCGTCCAGTCCACTACGCAGGCGAGGTGGAATCGTCCTGTTACGAGTTCGGGGTCGTCCGGGAGAGGCATTCTCCCCTGACTGTGCCAGACTCCCTCCGCAGCTAGCCTGAGCCCGATTTGAAGCAGCACCACGACCAACAGTGGAGGATTCAGACCGAAGGCCCTTCATCAAAGTTCTTCCTCCATCTGTCCCCAACCAGGAGCAAGAGACAGAACCTCATTCGGCATCCGGGGGCCAGAGTTCCGAATTTTCTCCCTCAGTCGCGCGGGTCTGCCTCCTGCAGTCTGCAGCAACCAGTTCCCACTCGTCGGAGTCCCCCTGTCCACCCCGACTTCAGAATGTGTTGCCGTCAGTTTTTCTGTGTAGAGGCTTTGTCCCCGGTTCCAGCGTCTCTGACGGTTCATGATTCGGCATCCAGGAGCGACCGGGGCAACTTCTGCAAGTTGCAGACAGAAACAGGGAGCCACCCGCCCCAGAATCTGTTGCCCTACTCAGACCTCCACTGCAGCCATCGACGACGTCAGAATAAATCGATATAAATCAGAGGCGTTTGGGTTCCTGTTACGAGAAGATCCCCCCTGGGCTCGTCATCGGCGAAATTCCTGATCGAGATCTACAGGGACTACACCGACTGCCTATCAACATCCACAGCTAGCGGTCCAATTCGGAAGCGGTCCCTCCTCGTGGGCTACTAAGATTATTTCTCCCCTCTTGCCTGGCCGGCTTACCGCCCCTCCCTGCGGGAGGTAGTGTTTGTTGTAATCCATCAATTCCCACCCCCGAGATCACCCTCCTGCGTGAGGTGTAGTGAGTGTACACTTAAACAGGTTCGAAGCTTCATCGGCGCAGTGTGCGGGGAACCCACACTTCCCCGCTCGCCCTCATCTCCGACCGGGGTTGGTTTCCTCAAACCAACCAGGTGAGCCTCCTGCCCTTGCCTCCTTATACATGTTTAGTTAATATCCGCGAAACATATCGGCCGGTAGGAGAGCGAGTGCCCGATCCCGGCGCCACCTTTCAGTGTGGTCACCGTGGCTATAAGTGAGCGAGTGACCCCGTGCCCTTAAGGCATCCGGCCGCCCTTGTTTGTGGGCTTTCAAACCTTCGGGAGGGCTAACTAAAGTGGTGCTGGTCCTCTAACCAGTCAGGGGCTATCTCCATCACCTCGACTCGGCATCACCGGGTCACCACGGGAATCGTGTGCGCACGGTGCGTTGGTAGCTTTAACATATTCTCGGCGCCTTGTAATTGTGATTGTGAATTAGGTCCAAGGAATCAAAGTCTCCGCTGCATTTTGTGTCACATCAAGGACCCACTTGGTTGGAGGTGATTGGGTGGGGTCGGTTGGAGGTGATCGGTTGGGGAACGTAGACCTTCCTAAGCTCTCTCTTCGTGTCCCACCATAACTCGATGGACCATTGCCTCCTGACCTCTCTCAAACGTGCAATGTAGTCCCACTTTTCGGTGGCCTCATGAAGAAGCCGCTCTTTGGCGAAAGAGAATTGCATTGCCTCGGACATAGTATAACACTCAAAATATGCGTCCATGGAGGCTTCCCACTTGAGGTAGTCGCTCGGGACCTTGGTTCCATAGAAGTTCGAGGCTTCGGGCCTACGGATGTGGTGGGGTTGGATTCCCCATCCTTGGTGGTGTCGCCACCATTCATATGAACTAGGCGTTTGGGAACCCATGGGACTCGGGGAGCTAAGGGATGAACATGCCGACACTAGGACACGACACTAGACTCGGTACGTGGCGGAGTTAATTGATCCGAAGATCACTCGCGCAAGTGTGCGGCCTTCCCGATAGGCGTAGCCTAACGTTTGGACAATACCTTTTCATATACCGGGTTATAGGAATGCAAATGCAACCTTGGACTTAAATGACCCTAGACTTAAATGACGCTCTGATACCAAACTGATGCGGGACGGATGACCGACTCGGGCTAAGACGTATGACCGACTCGTTGTGCGGCCAGCACTAGCACACTAAGGCAAGCCGGGCGGTTGACCACCATGGTATTCTCCGGGTGGAGACGTCTCTCAACAGCGACTCTCTTGAGCCCGACGATCGTCCCTTGCGAGGGAAACGTGGGGATCACGGCGATTAAGAAACCACTGTCGCCTAGGGTACCGATTCGAGTTTGGTGCTCGATTGGAGCTATGGAACGGGCGCTCACAACTCACACTCACAGTGATTTTATAGATAGCTAATGGCACTATTCTCACAAACACAGCAATATAGAAAGCACACTAAATCAGCAAATGTAGATGTCGGAACGAGCACGTACCTCCACGACTAGGCGTGGGGAAGAACTCCCAGCCGATTTCCGAACAACCTCAATACACAAATGATTAACTTTACAATTTCAGAACTGAACACCCACTCCACACAGGGAGGTATCGGGCTACAATTGATAATTTTGGGGTTGCTGGAACCCGGGTTGACGGGCCACACTCGCAGGAGGCGAGGGACGCGTGCCGGAGCCGCTCGGGTACGCCGACGGAAAGTCGACCCGGTTCTGTCCACGCTGGTCACCCTGCGCAGCGAACTTGCGGAGGCCGGTACGGCCAGATCCGATACCCGATCGGAGCGCCATTTATTTGATAATGTCGGCGACGGGATGTAGTTTCTTCACTCCGATGGGCGCGATCAGATCTTTTCAGATCTGGGCGCAGTAACTTTTCTTCTTAGCTTCTGGTTTTGAGCTCCCAGAATGACGCAGCGACACGGTAAAATGATGGAAAAATAGCTGCCGGTGTCGGATTGAGACGTTCTTTTTGGGAGATTGTTGGCAGAGAGAGAGACGTTCTTTTTGGGAGATTGTTACCAAGTGGAAACTCTAGGAGACCTCCTAAAAGGCCTCGCATGGCAAGTAGAGTTGACGGCTATGTTGAACCCTATGGTCGACCAACCCATGAGCCTTGGTCTTCTACACCCATGTGTTGGGTCTTTCACTTCGGTCTGCACGGTTGGTTGCTACACCAGCGACCTCCTTCTCTTTCTTCCCACACCCGATGAGCCCGAGGCCATCCTTAAATTGGAGCTCCTCATTTCAGGGAGAAAACCCAATCATCCTTTCAAGGCTGACCCACCCACCAACAACTTTTGCCCAAAAATCTCAATAGAGGTGAATGACCCCCACCCACATGTGGACCTTGAGTTTCTAAGTGACCCATACCATGACACATTCGATCCCTTCCTATACCCACCCACCATACCCAACACCATCATTTTCCTACCACAACCTACCATTTTAAGCCAAGACTACCTCTCCCAAGACCATGAGGACCAAGAGTTCTCTCCCCTAGATGACCCATTCCATCCCTCCCAATGGAAGCCAAAGAACCCATGGGACCTAGTCTCATTACCCACCCCCACCCACCTTTTCCTACCCTCACACACCATGACAAACCTAACCCACCCATTCCAAAACTTAGCCCACACCATAGGAGCCATGACCAAGGGTGACATCCACCTAGGAAGTGAGGAATCTACCCATCCCAAGATGTCCACTTTCTGGGACCCCTTTGATCCCCATGAGTGGAAACCCCCAAATCTCACAGATAGGACCATCTTGATAGGAATCCATGTGTCACAATCTTTTACATCATGTGGTCAGGCTAGTCACCTCATTTGTGTCACTCACGCACTAGGACTGATGCATGATAGGTTCACATCTGGGTGTCTAGGCCCCCCCTTTGCAGTCAACCATGTTAGGGATCACTCACAAGTCAGAACCCCATTTGAATATCCAGGACCCCCGGCATCGAACACTCCTTTACATGATAGTCTCATCTATGGATGTCCCGGTCCCCCTAGGTCCATCAGAGTCTACATAACACCATTACATGATATGTCCCTATTTGGTTGTCCAGGACCCCCTTTATCCACTAGTGAACCAACATCCACAAGATTGCATGAGGAAATCCGCAAACGCATTAACAAAAGCAATGGGGTTTATAAAAAGACGGTCGATTCCCACCGCCGCCGCCAGAAGTTTCACGTAGGTGATTATGTGATGGTAAGAACTATGAGGCTTTCCCCTGGGAATGTCTCCAAGCTGAGGTCGCGTGGATCAGGCCCCTTCCAGGTCCTAAAGAGGATTGGCACGAACGCTTACGTGTTGGACCTCCCCGAGGAGTACGGAGTAAGTCTCACATTCAATGTGGCTGACTTGGTGCCATATAGGGGTCCCACGGTGACACCTAGTGAGAATGTTGAGCCTGTTCTACTTCTTGAGAGAGTCACTACCCATAAGAGAGTTCCACCCACCCAGAGGGGCCAACGTGAGCAATTGGAGCGGATATTGAATGAACAGGTTACTGCCGTCTGGAGCAAAGGGATGGGCACTAGCTTGCTTGGTGGAAAGGACCAGCTACCTTTGGTGGACTTGAGAGCAACCTCGCTATGGCTTCCTCCGCATACGATGGATTTTTACTCGACAGAGTCGAGTTCTCTGCAGCCCGGGAGTATGATGGGGACATCGCTTACCACTTCTCACTTCTCCACGGGACCGGATGATTGCCATTATGTTTAGCTTGATTTCCGAAGTCTAGCTATGTATTTTTTATCTTTCCTTGAGTCATTTTGATGTACTTATCTTTATTTTGAGTCATGGTCCTAAGTCGTCACATTATCTATCTAAGTATGTTAGGCTAGGGAGTCATTTGGGCCCAATTAGATGGGCCTGGCCCATGGGCAACCTCTTCTTTCCTCAACCCCCTTGCTTATTTGCTTTTAGAAGTTTATCCAAGGACTTTTTGTAAATGTTGGGATTCCTATAAATAGGACCCCAACTCCACTTGAGTTCAGTAATGAAGATTTGAAGAATTGAGCATAATTGCAATCCCTCTCTCTCTCTCTAGTTCTCTCTCCCTCTCTCTCTCCTTGGGGCGGATCCCCCCTCTCTCTCCTCCCCCTTCTCTCTCTCTCCCAAGGGCGAACCTGCCCCTTCACCTCCTCTCTCTCTCCTCCACCTCAGCTGCCACCTCCCCCTCCAACCTTTCACCTCCCCTAGGCCACTTAACCCCCATCAATTCCCTCCCCTTCCCAAGTGACTCTTCCTATTCCCCATACACCTTCCCCACCTCCAATACACCCCTCCCTCTTCCCCAAGCAACCTTCCCACTCCCCCACACCTTCATTCACACCCCAAGATCATTCAAACTCCAGCCCCCCTCCACCTATTGCGCAAACAGCCACCCCCCCTCTTACATCCTTGCCATGGCCGAACCCCACCTCCACCTCCACTAGCTTCGGCCCCCACTTCCTCCCCACCCTCCTGCCCCTTCACACCCCTGCTCCACCCCTTCCTCCACTCCCACACAACCCCCTGCCACCTACGAACACCCCCACCCTCTCCACCTCCACCAAACACTAGCCTCCCATGCCTCCATCCCACCCCCTCTCTTACATCCTGCCCCACTACAGGTAGCAGAAGAAGACACGTCTTGCAGAGGCTCCCCCAAACTCATACAGTGGCTTCTGAAGGCAAGGCGTACCATTCTGGAAAGGGCTCCCAGTCCTCTTCCCAGGAGAAGTGGAAGCACTCCGTTCCAAGTTCGTGGCCACCCGTGAGAGCCGATCTCCTCCGACAGCGTCTGGAACTAGCTGCAGAGCACCAGAGTCCGACTAGAAGCTCAACCACGGTCGACAGTGACAGATCCAGACTGAAGTTTCTTCTCCAAAGATCTTCCTCTCCCTATCCCCGATCAGGAGCAAGAAACGGAACGCCGTTCGGCCTCCAGGATCTAGAGTTCCAAATTTTCTCCCACCGTCGTTCGGGTCTGCCTCCTGCTGTCTGCCGTGACCAGATCCCACTCAACGGATCCCTCCTATCCACCCCGACCTCAGAAGGAGTCTCCGTCAGTTTTTCTGTGCAGAGGACTTGTCCACAGATCCAACAACTCTGACGGATCGAGATTCTGAGTCCGGAAGCCCCAGGTACAACTTCTGCATCCGGCTGCATCCATTCTGAAGCTGCCAACCCCAGATTCCGACGTCCTGTTCGAGTCTCCACCACGACCACCAGCAACGGCAGAAGAATTTGACATAAATCTGAGGCATCTCTGTACCTGTTAGGAAGCCATCCTCACTGATCTCGTCATCGGTAAAATTCCTGAGAGCAAGCTACGACTGCAACAGCGACCTCCTGTCCCCTCCAACAACAAGTGGGCAGAACCACGTCGGCGCCCGTTCCGTCGTCCTCAGCGGAATTCTCTCTCTCGCCTGGCCGGCTTAGCGCCCCTCCCTGCGTGGAGGTAGTGTTTGATGTAATTGTGATTACCCCACCCCTAGTTCAACCCTCCTGCGTGGGGTGTAGTTCATGTAACTAGTAGCCCAAGCTTCATCGGCGCAGTGTGCGGGGATCACACTTCCCCGCTCGCCCACGTCTCCAAACGGGGTTGGTTTCTTCAAACCAACCAGGTGAGCTCTAAAACTTTGCTCCATTTATATTAGTGTCTGTTTGTTTAATATCCGTAGACATAGCTCCGTTGCGCAAGAAAGTGAGTGCCCGTTCCCGGAGCCATCATCATTGAGTGGTCACCGTGGTCATCGTGAGAGAGTGGGACCTTGTGCCCCAAAGTGGCACCGGCCAGCCCCAAAGTGTGGGCCACGTACCCTCGGGAGGATAACCCTAGCCCTGCTGGCACTCTACCAGTTAGGGTCTTGATCCATCACCTCCCTCTAGCATCATATAGTTACCCGGGGCTTGCGAGTGTGCGACGGCGTTTCGGTCTCAATTTATCATTTTACTTGCTATGTGATTGTGAATGCGGATTAGGTCCGAGGTTTGCGTTTGCTTGCTGCATACCCTATACTTGTGTCACATCACACCCCCTACTTGGGCCTCCAATTGGGCCATTTGGCCATGGCTTAAGCCCACTCCATCATTCTTGTTTAGCCCTTTCCATAGAGCCCTTGAGTAAAGGGAGCCCATTCTAGATAGCCCAACCTAGATAGCCCATGTAGGAAGGAAGCCCAATTGGGCCATGCATGGCTTATGGATCCATTACAATGGACCAAGGCCACTCCTTTCTTAAGGAATGCTTAAGGGCCTTAACCAATTGGCCCTTTAAGAGCCTTACAACCAGCCCATTATGCAAACCCAAGTAGAATGTTCATTACAAGCCCAATTTCAATGCAAAAAGAGTCCAAATTGAAGCCAAATTGTCCCTAATTTGAAGGGAAGCCGAAGTAGTCCACTTGGTGCTCCGCGTATGGCACCGTCGGTTCGCCGACGTGTCACTGATCGCCCTGGTGTCCGCACCAGAAATTCTATCTCCTTACCTTGATTCTTCACGAGCCAAAAGTAAGGGTCGTTCAGTTCAGAACTAGGTCCTATTTATAGGGTTTTGGCTAGGGTTTGAAGATTATATGTATTCTAGAGTCCTTGTTAAAGCTTAGATCAACTTCTAAGAGTCCTTAACACCTCTATTAGTCTTCCCATCTCGATCCTTAAGAGATAAGCTAGCAAAATCCAATCTTTTGGCTTGTTCTTCACTTCACGGAATTTACAGAGTGTAACGCATCAAGACTGGTGCGTTACATGGCTGTAGCGGTCGCCCGATAGACCGTTACATCAAACATGTACATAGTTTCAATTTATAAAACTCTTTTATTCGTTTGTCCTCCTAATTATCTATATAAAAGACTATTCGTGGATTGGCTAAATAACCTTCTAGAATATGGGCCAAACTTAATGGGCTTGGTCTTTTAACCTTTTGGGTTTCAATTATCAAATCTAGATTAATTACTTAACATAAATTGGGCCTCATAATGATTTATTTAATCTAATATTTATTTATTAATCTATTTTGGGTCTTTAAAAGTCCTAGAAAAAAATTAAATATACCAAAAATAATTTATAAAAATTCTGGGGCCTTACACAGGAACTCCTTAAGCTCAGTGAACGGCTTTTGGCATTCCTCGTCCCATGCGAACGTAGCAGATGCCATTTTGGGCCCCCTCAAAAGTTTGAGGAAGGGTAGGCATCGTTCGGCCGCGCGGGACAGGAATCGGTTGAGTGCAGCAATGCGCCCGGTAAGGCGTTGAAAGTCCTTGGTGCAGGTGGGCGACCGCATGTCCAGGATGGCCTGGACCTTGTCGGGGTTTGCCTCGATCCCACGTTGGGTCACCAAGAAACCCAGGAATTTCCCGGACCTTACTCCGAAGGCACACTTGGCGGGGTTGAGCTTCATATTGTACATCAGGAGAGTGTTGAAGGTCTCAGCTAGGACGGTGAAGTGGTTCTCGGCCTTGGGGGTCTTGACGAGTATGTCATCGAGGTTCCGACAAGCTATTCCTCGAACATATGGTTGACCAGCCTCTGGTACGTGGCTCCAACGTTCTTCAGCCTGAAGGGCATCTGGGTGTAGCAATATACACCGAAGTCGGTGATGAAGGCGGTCTTCTCGATATCTTCTGGATCCATTCTGATCTGGTGGTAACCTGAGTAGGCATCCAGGAAGCTGAGTATCTCATTGCCTGAGGTTGAGTCAACTAGTTGGTCGATGCACAGCAACGGATAGCCGTCTTTTGATGTGGCTTTGTTCAAGTCGGTGAAGTCCACGCACATTCACCACTTTCCCGAAGCTTTTGGCACCAGGACGACGTTACCCAGCCACATCGGGTACAAGACCGATCTAAAAAGACCAGTCTTCTGCCCCTTGGTGACTTGCTCCTTGATGACCGCCTGCTTCTCTGGCGCATGCTTCCTCCTGCATTGTTGTAAGGGATTCACGGTTGGGTCGAGGTTGAGTTTATGCACTACTGTCTCTCCCGGTATCCCGGGGAGTTGATCATCCGACCATGCAAAGACTCAGATGTACCCGGAAAGAAATTCTTTGTATTGCTGCTAAACCTCGGATGGTAGGTCGGCTCTAATCTTTACTCCTAGGGTCGGGTAATCGTTCAGAAAAATCGTTAGCAACTCGCCTCTAGGCTCGGATGTTGCGGGTTTTTCCTCGACTTCTCGGGGGCCCTTGTTCTTCCCGTCCGGACTTGTGGCTTCGACCGAGATATTACAGCACCTTCTGGCCATCGCCTGGTTGCCCCGGACTTCCCCCACCCCATGTTTAGTGGGGAACTTCATCTTTTGGTGATAGGTAGAGGGCACTGCTTTTGTTCGGCTAAGGATCCCCCTGCCGAAGATTGCGTTGTATGCTATCATACTCTCGATCACTATGAAGTCCACCATAACCTTAACGATTTTGGGTGGGGTGCCGAGAGTAACCGGCAGGCTCAGGGCTCCCTCGGGATAAGTGGCCTTGCCATTGAACCCGCAGAGGGGGGTTCAGATCGGGTAGAGTTTAGACGGATTCTCCCCCATCTTAAGAAAACATTCATAAGATAATACATCAGGGGCGCTTCCATTGTCAACTAGAATCTTATCTATGTTACAATGGTTTATCGTAGCCGATATAACTAGGGCATCGTCATGGGGGGTGGTCAGCCCTTCCAGGTCTTGGTCGGAGAAGACTATGACCTATGGCTCACTTGGCGGGGCCTTGGGAGGCTCGGTGGCTCGGCTCGCCCGCTCAGTATGACGCTTCCTTCCTTGGCTACTATCTCCTCCTGATGCAGCTCCTCCAGTGATGACATTGATGTGGACCCCACTAGGGGCATTATCGATCTCCTCCGGGGCGCCTCGGTCTTCCTTATGCCCGGCCACGAATCGAGATAGGTGTCCCTGGCGGATGAGGCACTCGATCTCATCCTGGAGCTGGCGGCAATCGTCGGTGTGGTGCCCGTGGTCGCTGTGGAACAGGCAGTGCTTATTGCGATTGCGGCTCTTTGACCTCATTGGCTCGGGTTTGCGGAGGAGGCCCAAGCCTTTGATGTCTTCATAGATCTCGTACACCGGAGCGGTTAAGGGAGTGTACCGCTCATACTTCCGGGATGGTTCCTTATGCTCTCCATCTCGGTTCCGCCTTTTTCCTTGGCCCGAGCTTGTCTCGGGTGCTCACTTCTTGTCCCCCTCCCGACTCCAACCGATTGCGTCTCGACATGCGCTGAGAACTTCTTCACACTCAAGATGTCATAAAGCCAGAGTCATTAGCTCGGCAAGGGTCGAGGGAGGGTGGAGGACAAGTTTGCGGTGGAGGTTCTCATCCCAGGTGCCTCCGATCAGCGCGGTTATGGTCGAGGCAACATCCAGGCTGGGGATGCTCAGGGCTTCCGACTTGAATCGGTTTATATAAGCCCGGAGTTTCTCCCCTTGCTCATGTTTGAGAGCCAATAGCCCCGCTACCGACCTTGGGGGGGGGGGCGCTGCCGACGAAACTCTCCTTGAACACTCGCCCAAATTGCTTGAAGTCTCGGATGGATCTGGGGGCGTGGGCCCGGAACCATGCTTGGGCGCCTTGGACCAGGTTGGTCACGAAGGCTCGACACTTGATGGCTTCGGACGCCCCGTGAAGGGTCATCAAGGTGTCAAAGCTGTCGAAGTGGTCGGCCGGGTCACCCTGGCCGTCGTAAGATTTGAAGGTCAGAATGGAGATTCTGGGAGATACCTCTGCCTTCAAGATGTAGTCAGAGAATGGGGATTTCTCCTCGTCTTCCGGTGGGGAGGTCTTCTACAAGGCGCATAAGGCGCGCTCCTACTCTGCGAAGCGCCTCTCGAACTCTCGCAGTTGGAGGGATAACTCCGACTGCTGTTGCGCTGTGGGGCTAGGGGGACGCGATGGTGGGCTGTCTTGGCGTTCCCCAGGGACTTCCGGAGGGACGTGTGAACTTCCTTCCATGGCCGCCTGGGTCCTCATGAGTTCCATGAGGATGTCCAATTTTGCATGGAGGGCTTGGAAAGCGTCAGCGCCCTCGTTGGATGGTAGCTCCACCGTCGCGGGCGGAGGCAGTTTGTCGGCTGGGGTGCTGGCGTTGGAGGGGGGGTTCTGTGCGGCCTGAGAAGGGCCCTCTCCCCCCACCACCATGGCTTTCCCCCTATCATCGACGAACCTCCTCCCTGTACTCCTTTGCATCATACTGGCTCTTTGATCGTTTCCCATAGACGGCGCCAGATGAAGAGGCGTAATCTCGCGCTGGTCCTGATCTAGAGGAGATGATCACCGAACATTGAACTACAAGGAAGGGAAACGGATCAGGGGGCCCAGGGATGGTTCCCTAGGGTAAACTCTCCGATGCCTAAGTCAGTAGAGCAATGGTGGAAGCTATGAATGGAGTAGGAAGGAGATGCACGAGATCCCTCTCCACCAAGGTGGTGAAGTGGTTCCTGCTCAGGGAGTTTTAGGCATGTATTGGCCTTACCTTTCGCCAGAGGGAGTCCCAGCTTTAAATAGTGCGCCAGCCTCATGAGTCCCATAAGCTGAGGAGTTTCAGGCGGGGGTTATATCCTCGACGTGGGCTCTTTATATCCTTGAGGATTCATGGGCCCCCTTATCTTCGTAAACTCCTGCTCAGAAAGGGCACTTAATGGCAGCGTGGATAAGCAACCGTCGGTCGACCAAAGCATGGAGAGTGCCGGCCCTGTCCCGGGCGATGGGCATAGCTCGGGTGAGGTTCGGTCGGAGTGGGTGCTGGGCGCTAGCCCTTATCCCGGAGAGGGGGATAGGTCGGGCGTGGGTCTTCCTCCGACCGGACCGACACTCGGCCTTCCGAGCCTAATGGCCACCTAGGAAGTGCTTGATGCCGAGTGAACTTATTGGGCTTTTATGCTAAGTGGGCCCTGCGGGGCGGTCACTTAGATGAGCTGGGCCTCGTTCCATCTCGCTGGACCTAGTTCGGCTGCTCTTAGATGGGCTACAGAAATCCCCCTCTCCACTACTTGTCAAATACTTGAAATCATACGATATTCTCTTTATACAGTTCTTGATCTCTTCCTTGTTCATCATGCATAGATTTACCTGTATACCTGATTTTTCTTACTCGTACATCATGCATAGCTATACTGGTAATACATGTAACCTGTAAATCACTTAAAGACTGCTCGAGCTTGAGATGTAATTCCTACTGAGCGATTCGCTCATCCAATTTTTTCATAACATTTTCATGTGATTCGGATAGCGACATAAATGGGATTGAGACCGAGTGAAGAGTGCTAGAATGCCAATCGCCAATCATTAGCTAGTCGCGTCTTTGAATTTAATTGAGTCCTACCTTTGATGCGGGACGGACACGCGACTCGACTCCAAATGGATATGCGATCCTCGGACTCTAAGCAAGCTCGCGATTGTCCCTAACGAGGGAAGCATCGGACGTGCACGGTTGAGAAATTGGCAAAGAGCTAGGGTAGTCAACTCACAAATTCGTGCCCGGATCGAGTCACGGGACGGTCTCGCTATCTCTCGCAGCAACGGTGATATAAAAAGTATAGCGAGCTACGATCCTAGCATGCTCTCTAGCAGCGGCATAAAGAAATATATACGAAATAAAGCAAATGTCGGGTAAAGGAGCGAATACGATACCGCCACGCTACCGGGCGTGGGGAAGATGACCCCGGCCAAACTCGTACTCCCGGAATAATTACTACACAATAATTACAGCAAGGTAATTTCAATGCCCGATGTCGGATCAACACACAAGAGGTACCGATGAAAAGCTGACTTGAAATCCTTCGATCCATAGCAGGAGAAAGAAATTTGAGTTTCCCGTTGATGGCCTTTGTCAAATTTTCAAGCTACTGACTCACAGGATCTGAATACTCAGGATAGAACTGAGTTTTCCTGAGAGTTGGCGTTGACCGCGATGTAGACCTTTGATTTAGCCTTTGAGCCCTTCATGAAAGTTGTAGAGGCCGAATGGAGGAAGACAGAGATATATCTTATGCAAGATTTAGTGGAAGTTTCGATTTTTTGGGGATTTTATACTGACTCGGGGTCGGATCTGGACAGTAGAAACAGAACTGAAGTTGGGGAAAAAACACAATTTCTAAAAATAGGTAGAGGGCTTTTGAAACTCGAAGAAAACTTGTGGAGGATGGGGATGGTGGACAAGACCTCCAATAAATTTGGGGATTCAAACAAAAATCAAGAAGTGGGTCGAAAGGCGGAAGAACTAAGCTTTTGCTACACAGATCTGAAAGGGGACATATCTGGAAGACAGAAAGACAAAAAAATGAAAAAATATAAAACGAAGTCTAAAGGACGTGATTTGTATACTGGAGGTTGGGAATCAAGAGAGGAACCAACCCTGAAAATCTCAACTCCAGATGAGGTCGGAGTTGGGAGTTAAAAATCCCGGAGTGAACCTCTGTCTAGCAGAATAGAACCTTGGACAGAACTTCGGAAGCGACTTCGCAGCGGCTCGATGGCGGCACGAACGGCGGCGGCGGCATCAGAGATGGAGGGGCTAAGGTAGAAGGGTTCTCAACCCTGAGATACAGAGGGAGGAAGGAGGAACCAGAGGGAGAGAGGAGGGGGCCCACCAAGCTCCAAGGCATTCAACAATTTTCTTCTTCATTAATTCTAATAAAATATGAATTACATCTATTTGTATGAAATGGAAAAAGACCCAAAATAACCTCAGATCTAATTTGGGGAGGGGCAAACTAGGGAGTTCAAAATGAATTCTCCCATGTGGTTTGGAACCACATTTGAATAATATATAAGGGAGGGGCGCCCCCTTGACCAAGACGAGGAGAATATGGACTTTTTGTCCACCTTGTCCCCCTTGACTTGTCAAACCTTCTTGATGCCACGTAGGAGGGTTAACCAGCCCCACATACCCGTGTTTCTAACGGGTATGCTTTTCATCGCTGAGCCACGACTTAATTGGCTCAAGATAGGCTTGGTCCCACCTTCTTACCCCTCCATGGACCCCACCTTACCTCTAGCGCCCGTCAACTCCTACCATACGACATTCCTGTCTAGTCACCAGGTTGATACATTGGGTGACCTTATTATGGGTTTACACCGGCAATGGACGTTGACGCATTTATTGGCCCGAGGCTTCAACCAACTCACTAGTCGTAGCTTCACTCATCCGGCCTTAGGGTCCATTACCTCCGTGTGCACCGTGAGTTGTGTCACCATGGAGGTTCTCTTATTCCTCCCTATGTCGGCCGAGCCTGACTTTATTCCCTTTTGCCCAAGGGAGGAATCTTATTTTTTTCCCATGACCACCGTCCCATTCATCATGATGGATGAAGGTGACCACCCACACCTTCAAGTATTTCACAATTGGGACCATGTCATATGGGAGCCCATCTCATGGGGTCATACCTTCTTTGACCCTTTTGACCCCTTCCCTAGTGAACCTCCCGAGCTATCATTCTCACTCCACTTCTTCCAAGGAGTTCACTACCATACCCCTACCCAACGGGCTGGGTCATCTACACTCACCAAGCCCAACCTCGATACACCCACACCTGGTTCTCCTAGCCCTCTCAAGTCTCCCAAATCCAAAGGGCCATCCATGCATGACTGGGTCATACTTGGACGTCTAGGTATTCCCCATGCCACCAACCACCGGTTACATAAGATGCATGCATGGCACACATTCGGGTGTCCTAGTCCACCATCGCCTATGCGTAGGTCGGACTAACATTAGGTTTGTTTAGGGTCTTTGTGGGTCCTTATTTCGTACCGGTTGTCTGTCGAGTGCATGTGCATACATCAAGTCGATTCATTTTGTATGCTCGCGTTATTAGTCCCTTTCGAGTATGAGACTTGTCGGACTATTGGGATCGGTTCTACTTCAAATCGGATCTAGTCACATAAGGGACAAGCGGTGATTCCTAGTGAGTCTTCGAGCCGCCTTCCCTCCTTTAAGAGTGACCCCACCCCGGAGTGTCCACCTCAAGTCTCATTCCCATGGCAGCGTGTGCATATCGAATCTATACGGGATGAGCAGGTGTCGATTACTTGGAGTGGGGCGTACTCCGCGCTTCATGGTATGATGACGGATCCGCCGGAGCTACTCGAGTAGCCGCACCCCTTACTCCACGGGGTCGAGTTCTTCCCACCCGGCGAGAGTTGATGGGAATCGACGTCGAGCACTGACTTTTTATTTTACATTTTTATCCTTTTATTTGCTTTTATATTCTAGGGAAAGTATATGTGCAATTGTAAGGCTTTATAAGCTAATGTGACATTCCCTTGGATTGTTTGGGTTTTTATGTAAAATGTCAGTAGGTCCAGCAAGGGGGCCCTCAATCCTTTCCCATTGGTCCACCTAAGTCATAGGGGTCCATGTGGGGCTGGTCAAAGTCCTAGTTGGGCTTCTAGATGGTTTGACATTCAAAGGGGACAAAGGGGTTTAAAAGTCCAAGATGCCTTCCTTCCTTTCAAAGGAGTGTCCCCTCCATATGTAATTTATTTATTTTGAGTTTTTGACCACATGGGGGAAGAAAATGGCCTCTTTCCCACGAAATTCCCAGCCCCCCACCTCTTTCCATTCTTTATATAAGCCTATGTATAGTGTCATTAGAGATTTAACGAAGAAATTATGTGAAAATTGCTTGAAGCAAGAAGGGTGTGCCCTCTCTCCTCTCTCTCTGGTTCTCTTCTTCTTCCTCCAGCCCTCTAGGGTGTGAAGCCCTCTCCTATATTCTCCTTAGCCCCTCTGAGTTCCCTCTCTGCCGCCGCCGCCGCCGTTCGTGCAGCCATCGCGCCGCCACCGCCGCTACATCGGAGTTCTATCTCCATCAAGACAGAATCTCACCTCCCGATTTTTACCTCTGGTTTTTGTTGTCTGATCGAACCTAATTTTTAGGTGTTGTTCTGTCCATCTCCCTTAACCTCCAGTTCAAATTTTGTGTCATTTCGAGGTTATTTAATATTTTTCCCATATTTTTGTTTGTCCTCTCAGTAATCTGCCCTTTTACAAATATACGGGATGGAGTCACGTTGTCGCATTTTTTCCACCCCCTTACAATTTTTCAGAAAATCCCCAAAAAATACTCCGTGTTCCACACATATATCCCCTTCCACCATAATTTTTGTGGAGTCTATAAAAATCATTTTCCTTTTGGTCAAAGGTCAGTTTCAGGCAGATCCCTTGCTGCCCTATGTGTCTGTCAGTCCGAGTCAGAAACAAAATAGTGTTACAGTCATATTCATTTTCCATCCGTTCGGTGGATGGAGCTGTCAAAATTATATGTTGTAGATCAATGCGTGCTCTTTCCAACGGTACCAGCCACGTCTCGATCGGCTTCAGGATCTGAGCATCGTAATTCGTGTCACCGAGGCCTACAGATCTATTCCCTGTGCAGGTCCGAAATTACAGTCCAGAAGATATTCAGAAATAAATATCAAAAATCAATTTCAGGAGCCGCCACTTCAGGAAGTTGTTTAGGGACGTCCTTCCATCGTCCCAGCCAAGCGGCGCCTCCGGAAGATCTCAGGAAGGCGACGTTCCTTTGGAAACCGTTGCTTGCTGTCCAGTGAGTCAGCAACTGAGTTGGCACAGCACCGAGTTGAAATAGTGCCGAGTCGGACCAGCATGCCGAGTTCGTGCTGTACGCACCTCCAGATTGTTGCCCGTCAACGCAGGGTCAGTCCTCCCAAGCCCCACTTGTAGCCCTTTACCTCCCTGCGTGGAGTGGACAATAAAATTCACGGTTGTAATTAACTTTTTACTGTTGTTACCGGGAGTTACCGTAACTGGCCGGGAATGTCTTCCCCACGCCCGGAGCGTGGAGGTAAACTCGCTGCCCTCCTCGTAGGCATTGATTTACTCGTATTACTTCGTATATGCCACTGCATGTGATAGGTTTCTAGCTTGTTAATCTATTATCACCGCTGCAAGAGAGCGAGATTGAGTGTACCGTCCCGTGACTCGATCCGAGTTAACGCGGAAAGGCCGATACCCAAGACTTACGGCCGGTTTCTCAACCGTGCCAGGTCCCACGTCTTCCATCGCATAAGGACGATCGCGAGCTAGAGTCCCAGGTCGCGTGTCCGTCCCGTATCAATTTGGTATCAGAGCGCTAGTTGAGTCTAGGGTAGTCATTAGTCTTTGCTTAACAAAAATAAAAAAAAAGAGTCGTTTACGTCTAGTCATCGTCTAAGTCGGTCTAAGGTTGCATCCACATACCATTGTTCGGTATATAAAAAGGTGTTGTCCGAACGTTAGGCTATGTCTATCGGGAAGGCTGCACACTTGCACGAGTGATCTTCGGATCGGTTAACTCCGCCACGTACCGAGTCTTGGTTTAAGTCTAGGGTCCTTAGTGTGCATGCATTCCAACCTTGCATAGTCGGTCTAGTGTCTTGTCCAAGTGTCGTCATGTTCATCCACTAGTGTCCCCATGTCCCATGGATGACCAAGGGGATGCATCTTCTGCATGGTGGCAATACTATCTGAAATGGAAGGATCACCCGGACCACCCCAAAAGGCCCGTAGCCCGGGACTTCTACGGCTCCGATAATCCGAGTGACTACCTAGAGTGGGAATCCATTATGGACGACTACTTTGAGTGTTATCTTATGTCCGGTCCCGCGCAAGTCGACTTTGCCAAAATGTGACTTTTCTATGAAGCCGTTGAAACATGGAGGGACATCAAGTACTTCCGAGAAGATAGGAGGCTAAGGCCCATCAAGTCATGGTGGGATATGAAGAGAGCACTTAGGAGGGTCTACCTTCCCCGCCCACGTACCTCCAACCACGGGGGTCATACCACTAGCCAACCCCACCAACTCACCCGTAATCAAGTGGGCCACACCTCCAACCAACCCCGCCCCTTTACCCCCATCAAAGCCCTCCAAAGCAAGCCCAATCAAGTGGTCCGCCCAGTCACCTCCCACCAAGTGGAAGCCCCACTTCTAGCTGAGCCTAGGTCCACACCCGAGCTGAGAGATGAGGGGCGAGTCCACCCCGAGGTCCCTACTCCAACCGGCACCTTTGATGAAATCAAGAAAATGTTTTCGGATTGGTTGGAAAGGACACGTGCTTCTTCACCACCCGTGAGTGCTCTATTGCCACTTTCTACTTCCGAACTTTATTCGGAACCATCTTATTTGGAGCCACCCAAGCCCGAGCCACCCGTGTTTCTAACGGGTACGCTATACATAGCCGAGCCAATTCTTCGTTGGCTCAAGGATGGCTTGGTCCCACCTCCTTACCCATCTATGGACCTTACCCTACCTTTGGTGCCCGTCAACTCCTACCATACTACATTCCGATCTAGTCACCATGTTGACACATTGGGTGACCTTATTCTTGGTTTAGGTTGGCTATGAAAGTTGACGCACTTATTGGCCCGAGGCTTCGACCAACCCACTAGTTGTAGCTTCACCCATCCAGCCATAGGGTCCATTACCTCTGTGTGCACCATGGGTTGTGTCACCACGGAGATTCTTCTATTCCTCCCGATGCCGACCGAGTCTGACTTCATTCCCTTTTGCCCAAGGGAGGAATCCTATTTTTTAGACATGACCGTCGTTCCACCGATCACAATGTATGACGGTGATTATGAATTCTTAACTTGGAACCGAGTCATGGGGGAACCCACTTCATGGGGTCATACCTTCTTTGACCCTTTAGACCCCTTCACTAGTGAACCTCCCGAGCTATCATATTCACTCCACTTCTTCGAAGGAGTTCACTATCCCTCCCCTACCCCTCGGTCTAGTTGGCAAGACGTACCTACGTCTAGGGGTAATGACGAGGGTAGTTTTGGATCTCCTAGCCCTTCCCCACCCAAATCCAAAGGGCCGTTCATGCATGACTGGGTCATACTTGGGCATCTAGGTGTTTCCCATACCACCAACCTTCGAGTACATAAGATGCATGCATGGCACATATTCGGATGTCCTGGTCCGCCTTCACCCATGTACGGGTCGGACTAACATTAGGTTTGTTTAGGGTCCTTGTGAGTCTTTGTTTCGTTTGTTTGTCGAGTGCATTGTGTGTCTGTGCATACGTTGAGTCGAGTCAGTTTTGTACGCTCGCGTTGTTAGTCCCTTTCGAGTATGAAACTTGTCGGACTATTGGGATCGATTCTACTCCACATATCGGATCTAGTCACATAAGGGACCCTCGGTGATTCCTAGTGAGTCTTTGAGCCACCTCCCTCATTTGAGAGTGACCCCACCCCAGAGTGTCCACCTCTAGCCTCATTCCCATGGCAGCGTGTGCATATCGAATCTATATGGGATGAGCAAGTGTCGATTACTTGGAGTGGAGCGTACTCCGCGCTTCCGGGTACGATGACGGATCCGCCGGCTTCACGAGCAGCCGCACCCCTTTCTCGACGGGGTCGAGTTCTTCCCACCCGGGGAGAATTGATGGGAATCTACACCGGGCACTAACTTTTATTTTTATATTTGTGTCCTGTTAGTTTGCATTTATATCCTTGGGAAGTAGGTTTGCAATTGTAAGGCTTTATAAGCCAATTTGTCATTCCTTAGGATTCTTTGGGTTTTTGTGCAAAAGTCTAGTAGGACCAGCAAGGGGCCCCCATCTCCTTTCCTATTGGTCCACCTAAGTCTTAGGGCCCATGTGGAGTCAGTCAAAGGTCCAAGGTGGACTTCTAGATGGCTTGACCATTCAAGGGGACAATTGGATTAAAAAGTCCAATATTCCAACCCTTAAAGTCCAAGATGCTTCCCCCTTATTATATAGTTTATCCCATGTTATATTTTTTATTTTTTTTGGTCATTTGACCACATGGGGAAGAAAATCCCCTCTCTCCCATGAAATTCCCAGCCCCCCACCCCTTGCCATTCTCTATATAAGCCTATGTATAGTGTCATCAGAGATTTTAATGAAGAATTAAGCATTTTTGCCAAGAGCAAGCCCAAGGGCACCCCTTGTCTCTCCCCCTTTGCAGATGGATTTCTACTGAATCTTGGGTGTGAAGCCCTCTCCTACATTCTCCTTAGCCCCTCTGAGTTCTTCTCTGCCGCCGCCACCGCCGTTCGAGTCGCCATCGCGCCGCCACCGCCACTCGTCGGAGTTCTGTCTCTATCAGGATAGAACCTCACGTACGAAACTTTATCTTTTTGTATGGTTGTCTGTTCGGGCCCTAATTTTGAGGGTTTGTTTTTTCCATCTCCCTCAACCTCCAGTTCAAATTTCGTGTCATTTGGAAGTCATTAGGTATTTTTCCCATATTTTTGTTTATCCTCTCAGTAATCTACCCTTGTACAGATCTACGGGACAGATTCACGTTGTCACATTTTCCCCATCCCCTTAAAAAATTTTAAAAAATCCCAAACAATTACTCAATGTTCCACACATATATCCCCTTCCACCATAATTTTCGTGAAGTCTAAAAAATTCATTTGACCCTCGGTCAAAGGTTAGTTTTAGGCAGATCCCTTGCTGCCCTGTGTGTCTGTCAGTCCGAGTCAGAAACAAAAATAGTCTTATAGTCATCTTTATTTTCAATCCGTCCACTGGATGGAGCTGTCAAAATTATATGTTGTAGATCTATGAGTGCTCTTTCCAACGGTACCAGCCACGTCTCGATCGGCCTCCGGATCTGAGCATCGTAATTCATGTTGCCGAGGCCTGCATATCTATTCCCTGTGCAGGTCCAAAATTACAGCCCAGGAGAAATTGAGAAATAAATATCAAAAATCAACTTCAGGAGCCGCCACTTCAGGAAGTCGTTCAGGGACGTCCTGCCATCATCCCAGCCAAGCGGAGTCTCCAGAAGATCTCAGGAAGGCGACGTTCCTTTGGAAACCGTTGCTTGCTGTCCAGTGAGTCAGCAACCGAGTTGGCGCAGCACCGAGTTGGAATAGTGCCGAATCGGACTAGCATGCCGAGTTCGTGCCGTACGCACCTCGAAACACCAAATTTGAACTGGAGGTTAAGGGAGATGGACAGAACAAACCCTCAAAATTAGGGTTCGGTCAGACAACAAGAACCAGAGATAAAAACCCGGAGGTGAGGTTCTGTCCTGATGGAGACAGAACTTCGATGTAGCGGCGGTGGCGGTGCGATGGTGGCACGAACGGCGGCGACAGAGAGGGAACTCAGATGGGCTAAGGAGAATATAGAAGGGGGTTTCACACCTTGGAGGGCTGGAGGAAGAAGAAGAGAACCAGAGAGAGAGGAGAGAGGGCACACCCTTCTTGCTTCAAGTAATTTTCACATAATTTCTTCATTAAATCTCTAATGACACTATACATATGCTTATATAGAGAATGACAAGGGGTGAGGGGCTAGAAATTTCATGGGAAAGAGGCCATTTTCTTCCACCATGTGGTCAAAAACCCAAAATAAATAAATTACATATGGAGAGGACACTCCTTTGAAAGGAAGGAAGGCATCTTGGACTTTTAAACTCCTTTGTCTCCTTTGAATGTCAAACCTTCTAGAAGCCCACCTAGGACTTTGACCAGCCCCACATGGAACCCTATGACTTAGGTGGACCAATGGGGGATGGTGGACAGAACTTCCAATAAATTTGGGGATTCAAACAAAAATCAAGAAGTGGATCAAAAGGGGGAAGAACTAAGCTTCTGCTGCACAGATCTGAAAGGGGACAGATCTGGAAGATAGAAAGACACAAAAATGGAAAAATATAAAATGATGTCTAAAGGACGTGATTTTTTTTACTGGAGGTTGGGAATCAAGAGAGGAACCAACCCTGAAAATCTAAACTCCAGATGAGGTCGAAGTTGGGAGTTAAAAATCCTGGAGTGAACCTCTGTCCAACAGAACAGAACCTTGGACAGAACTTCGGAAGCGACTTCGCAGCGGCTCGATGGCAGCACGAACGGCGGCAGCGGCGGCACCAGAGATGAATCTAGAGATGAAGGGGCTAAGGTAGAAGGGTTCTCAACCCTGAAAAATAGAGGGAAGAATGAGGAACCAGAGGGAGAGAGGAGGGGGCGCACCAAGCTCCAAGGCATTCAACAATTTTCTTCTTCATTAATTCTAATAAAATGTGAATTACATCTATTTGTATGAAATGGAAAAAGACCCAAAATAACCTCAGATCTAATTTGGGGAGGGGCAAACTAGGGAGTTCAAAATGAATTCTCCCATGTGGTTTGGAACCACATTTGAATAATATATAAGGGAGGGGCGCCCCCTTGACCAAGACGAGTAGAATATGGACTTTTTGTCCACCTTGTCCCCCTTGACTTGTCAAACCTTCTTGATGCCACCTAGGAGGGTTGACCAGCCCCACATGGACCCAAGTGGTGCCACTTGGACCAATGAGAAAGGAGTGAGGGCCCCCCTTACAGGTCCTACTGGCATTTTGCACATAAACCCACACAATCTTAAGGAAGAACAAATAGGCTCATAAAGCCTTACAATTGCGAATATACTTCCCCCAGGATATAAAAATAAATAAAAGTACATAAATACAAAAATAAAATGTACATGCTCGGAGTTGATTCACATCAATTCTCCTCGGGTGGAAAGAACTCGACCCCGTCGAGTAGGGATACGGTTGCTTGAGTCGCTCCGGCGGATCCATCACCGTGCCAAGTAACGCGGGTACGCTCCACTCCACGTGACCGTCACCTGCTCATTCCGTATATACTCAATATGCACAAACTGCTGTGGGAACGAGGCTAGAGGTGGACCTTCCGGGTGGGGCACTCTCAAATGGGAGGAGGCGGCTCGAAGACTCACTAGGAATCATCGTTGGGTCCCTGTAGGTGACTAGATCCGGGCATAGATGTAGAACCGATCACATACTCCTCAAGCGAATCCGCTCGCCTCTTAAGGGACTGACATCAACGAGCTTGCACAAGACACATGCAGACTCCTAACAAACCACAAACCACACAAACAACAAAACACAGACTCACACACATGACCCTAGAAAATGTAGACACTCTTAGTACGACGACAATGGGACACAAACACAAGGGACATACGAAGGAAGACTCGGTAAGGATGACGGTTGCCGTCTACATACACTACGTGTAAAGAAACACTAACCCACAACTTAATGCCATGAGTGTCATCCCTCGTCAACCGCCTCCGGTTCGAGAAGACTCATCCTCGGGTATGAAAGTGTGGGAGGATCAGGAGACGGGTGACGAGAATGTAATCTAGACGTCTAGAGTGAAGCACGACAAAAATGAAGTCCGGACACTATATCTCATACGCATGACAGAAATCAAACCATACCGTGTCAACATAGGGTATCGACAGTGGTACGGTAGTCACTAGTGGCTGCGCTACCGTAGGAGAGACGGGCAGAAGTGGGATGGCGGGGTCCACCGAGGATAAAGTGGGCAAGATAGATAGGTCCGGGATGACCGGTGGGAGTGGGGTGACTGACATCCCCTGTCCCTCTATTGGCTCACTCTCGCGCCCAAAAATATCAGCGTAGTACTCCTCGACCAACTCTTGGTCAGCCTCATAACTCACTAGAATGAGCTCGGGTGGGACATCCTCGGTATGTGTGTCCTCTATGGTAGGGGAATGTGAAGGACACGGATTGGAGAAGTGGCTAGGGGCCACATGGTTGGGTTCCGGGGAAGGTAGTGGACATGAGTCCATAGGCAGAGCAGGCTGATAGGGGTGGGTGGTTGGTGACACAAAGGGGGTCGGGTGAATACCATCGTGGAAGACAAACTCACCGGGTAGGTGTGGTGGATATAAGGTGCAGGTCCTCCTATCCCAGTAAAATGTCGCTCTCCTCTCTTCCAACCATGGTCGCCCTAATATAATGCATGGTCCTGCTAGTGTACCAATATTGCACCATGCGCCATCACAATAAAAATCGGAGCCGATCATCCTTTCGAACTCGACAAAAGCAAAATCACCATCGCGGATTATCTCGCCCGTCTTGGAGAGGGACTTCACGATATCAAGATAAACCCAATTATCTGACTCCCTATCGGTGAAACGGAGTTCTTTTGTGGACCTATTGGGTAGAGTGGCTTTAGTAATGAGATGGGTGAAACCCAAGGATCGGGCCATGATGGCATTGAATTGGGCCACAAAGGATGACCACTCCAACGTATGGTCTTGGGGAACGACCATGGGTAGCGGACATGTAGACACACGGTGACAAGATCGGACTCTCGTGAACTAGACACAACCCTACTATGCGATGCAAAATTGGAATGCAGACTCAACTAGCAACTTAAACACAACCAAGACTCGGTACGTGGCGGAGTTAATCGATCCGAAGATCACTCGCGCAAGTGTGCGGCCTTCCCGATAGGCGTAGCCTAACGTTTGGACAACACCTTTTGATATACCGGGTTATTGGGATGAAATGCAACCTAGACCGACTTAGACAATGACTCCTTTTTTTTGTTTTGTTTTTAGACACCCTAGACTCAACCTCGCTCTGATACCAAATTAACGCGGAAAGGCCGATACCCGAGACTCACTGCTGGTTTCTCAACCGCACACAGTCCATCGTTTCCCTCGCATAGGGACGATCGCGAGCTAGAGTCCTAGGTTGCATGTCCGTCCCGCATCAACCTTGTATTTCCAGCATGTCAGTTTAGTTGTCTAAACCGTGTTAAGGCATGTAGCCTAGTGTTGGATTTTTAGTTTGGAATTTATCATGGACTATCCTTTTGTTAAATCAAATAATCGTCACTTTGGACTTTTGGAATTATCAGATATTAATAGTCTTTTGCGCACTCCATAATTATGTATGTCAAATTTTATCACTCTAATGACACGATCTATATAGAAACGTCACGCATCCAAGTATCTTCCGCGCTCGGGACGTGACATATATTGTACGGAAGCCGTGATTCCGTTGGAGGTCAGCAATCCCTCTCTCCGAGTCATCCACTTCAAACCCGAGGTGAACGAGCAGAAACTGCTGGAAAACCTCAACTTAGCAGACGAGATCCTAGAGATTGCAAACATCAGAGCAACGGAATACCAACGGTGCATCACTCGATACTACAACTCCAGAGTCCAAGACAGACACTTCTAGCCAGGGGACTTCATCTTGAGAAAGGCTGAAGCCTGTCGACCACTGGAGGCGGCGGGGAAGCTAGCCCCTACCTGGGAAGGCCCCTACCGAGTGGTCAAGATGCTCGGGAAAGGGGCGTATCGATTGTCCACCACGGAAGGAACACCCATCCCTCGGACATGGAATGCGACAACACTTCACAAGCTCTACTTTTGATCATTTGGCAAGCATGCACATGTAAGCAAAGTAGAATAAATGCCATTCTTCTCTTCTCATTAAACTTTGGTGTACATCAAGTAGGCTGCAGCCAATACAATATACATGTACAATAAACAAAAAATTATATCCACTGGTACTATGACGCGAGCAGAATGCTCGGCCAACTCGGTGAGCACTCCTACGTCCAACCACTGACTCTGCCTAGTACGGAAACTAGCTCGGATAAAGGAGAGCTGACCCCGTTGGTCTGAGAAAGCTTGGAGGAAAGGTGCCAGAGGGATTGGAAAGACAACAAAAACAAAAAGGAAGAAGTCGACCCAAGACAAATAAAGAGGAAGCATGAAGATCTCCCCCTCTAAGCAATGGGATCGACGACGGAAAGAGAAGAGGGGCAGGGTGGATAGTGAAAGAAGGAAGCTTGAAGAGCTCCCCCTCCCCACGGGATGGCGTCGGCGGGTCAGGGACAGGAAGGTGACATGCTCCAGCATGTCGAACCCTCTCCCAAACTGACCTCCGACTGTCGAACCCTCTTCCAAACTTGAATAGCAGGAGCTTCCCTCCTACTGCCATTTGCATCATCATCTTCTGAAGCGCCTTCCATGCCCCGTCAAAATCGACAACACAACACTTCGCGGAAAGGGAAGAAGGAGAAACCATCAGGGATGGCCTTGAGCAATGAAATGAAGAGGAGACGCCCCTCGGACCTTTTATAGGCCGAAGGGGGAGCTGATTGCCTTAAATGACTCTCCCCTTAAAAACACGCTAAAGGAGCCTTCCCAAAGATGGTTACCTCATTTCCAAACACTCCCCCTAGCGGGACGCGTGAAGCGGCAAGTCATTTAGGGTGGCATGGAAAAGTGGAAAGGTGCCAGCACCATGTCAGTTATTTGACAGATCGGCACGCGCGATATCTGCAGAGAAAATCGGCACCTTCTCCAACAACTACAGTTACAGTAATCAAATCACACCAAAAGTGGTAAGGAACAGTCAATTCATCACTTAATATTATCGCTACTATACTTTCCAAAAAACAAAAAGGTCTTACACAGCTACATAAGAAAAAAAAAAGAAAGAGCTTGTACATCAGGCCTCGGGCCCATATCCAGGCTCGACAGACAAGGCCCCCTTAGCACCAGACGATCTGCCCCCAGTATTCTCGACGACGGTCGACCCAGGCACTGATGCCACCTGCATGGGAACTGTCTCAATCGTGTGCCCTCCCGAGGCTACTGGAGTTGGTGATCGCTCGGACGAGACCAAGGCCTCCCGACTCCCCTCTTCGCCTGATGTATAGTGGGAAGAGTCGGTGGAACCCCAGTCCGAGTCATAGTGTTGCCCGGATGGAATAATGAGCCCAGACGCTTGGGCCTCTGCCTCTATGATGGCCGGATTGAAGCCTTGGGAGAAGCCCTTCCGAAGGCCCCGACGGTAGCCCGACTCATAGTAAGGAAAGGTAGTCTGTTGAAGAGTAGCGCGGTAAGCCTCTGAGCATCTATGTTGCTCAAGAGTTTCCACCCCAGCCAGTTCCAGCATCCTCTCAAGCTCGGCTATGTTCTGTTCTGACTCGGACAACCTTCTCTCTGCCTCGGTCCGTGCAACCTCTGCCCCCCAGACTCAGCCCTCGAGCCCCTCCCGCTCGGCCTTCCATTGCTCGTCGCTCTCTACTTGAATCCTGTGCTCCGCCTCCAGGAGCTCATTCTTCCGATCGACCATACGACGGGCCTAGGCCAGCTGCTCCACCGATGACCGAGCCTCTGCCTGGCTCGACTACACCTGTGCCCGGAGCGGGGCCACCTCCCGACGAAGGTCCTCAAGATCGAGGGTCAAACGCTCGACCTTCCGATCAAGCGCACCACGGGACCATGAAAGAGTCTCTGGCTCCGACTCCACCCGAGCGTACGCACCCACTACCTCTGCTCCAAGCTGGGCCAAGACCAGGCCACCTTCCATAAGTTACTTGAAAAGCGCGGAGGGGGGGACCCTTCCGGAGTTTCTCTCGCACGACTCCTGAAGCTATAGAGTGGCACCTTTGGTACAGAGAGGCCCGGATGCTTAAAGCACTGGTCGAGGGAGGGGAAATCCTCTCCAGAGCAGTCAGGATTGGGGCACCCCCCTGAGCGATCTCGCCTCGGGGGCCCCACCGGTTGACTCGGGCTAGGTTGCCTCACCGCGTACCTCCCCGGCCTCAATCAGCTGCGATCGAGTTGCTTCATCTTGCGACCCTCCAGCCTCGACCGCCCCGGACCGGACCCCTCAGTCTGGCGACACCTCTATTTCGCTCGGCGCTCCGACATCAGCCACGACCCCTTCGTCAATTGCGCCCTCTTGCGCCATAGAGGGAGGAGCCAGCAGAGAAGCCTCCTTGGCCGGGCGGGCGACCTCTGCCTTCCTCGCCCGCTTCTTCTCGGCAAACAGAGCCTGCATCGAAGACCTCAGCAGCTTCACCACGGGATCCTTACACTTGACCCCCCGACGTTCGGACGCGTCATCTCGAGCAACCCGCTTGCCCTTATCCCGAGTGCGGGATAAGCCCTCCGAAGCTTGGAGATCACTCGGAGCCGGCGTATCATCCACGATGATGACCTCCAGCTTGGCGGGCGGAGCCTCCTCCTCAGCTGCTCTCCTCAGGTTTGAACGGTGGAAAGCAAATTGAGAGAAGGAAGGCAAAACCCTAAACCCCTGAGATAAAGGGAAGCAAACAACGCGTAATGCTTATAACCCCTAGCCGGAAGCGGCGTGGTGTTCCGATCTCTCGAGGAGGGGCCTTCTTTTATTCATCATGACGGGCATATTTTCAGGGCAAGCCGCATCATGTGGCCCCTGACAGAGAGAGATCTCCACCCAACTAGAGCCATAAAAAGTCCAGCCCGAATGCTACTCATTCGAGCATAATTTTGGCTCGGGAGTAGGAGGGGGACAAGTGGAGAGGGGAAATCTAACAGCCCGTACAGAGAGGCTAAACGAGGTCCGACCCGACCCAACGAGTCCCAGCTCCTTGAAGTGGTAGCCCCCGGGCCCACTCAATATAATCCAAATAACTTACTCGGAACAAGTACTTCCTAGGTGGCCTTGGGGTTGGGAAGTCCGAGCATCAGTTCGATCGGGAAAGCTCCTTCGGAGCCCACTATCCCTAGTCCCGACTCCGCACTCATCGCTCGGGAGACCTCTCCTGGGCCAGTGCCTCTAGCTCGGGCCAACTGATGGAAGCTTATATGTACGGCCGTTACAAGTCCCTTAATAGCGGGGAGCTCAAGGGGATAGGAGAGATCAAGAGTCCGTGTGCTATAAAGAGCCCGCAAGGAGGACGTAACCCCCCCTGAAACTCCTCAACTTACAGGGATCATTCACTCAACGAGCCACTATTTAAACTGGAAGAGCCCTACTGCGAAGAGGTAAGCCAAAAAACCCTGAGCAAGAACCACTTCACCTTTTGGTGGAGAGGGATCTCGCGCTCCCATTTCTCTCCTTGCTCCCCCATTCGCACCGGTGCTCTACTACATTTGCTGACTTAAGCATTGGAGGGTTTTCCCCGGGGATCCATCCCTGGGCACGCCTTACCTATTTCCCGTCTTGCAGTTCACACCTCAAGCGTACGTGGTCATCCTCTTCCCCGCTCAGGAGTAGCACGAGATCGCCCCCTCTTCAGGAGTCAACTTTAGTACAGCTTTTCATCCTCAAACGGATGGTCAGACCGAGAGAATGAACCAAGTAGTAGAGGACATGCTACGAGCTTGTATTATTGATTTTGGTGGAAGCTGGCATGATCATCTACCCCTGGTCGAGTTTGCATATAACAACAGTTACCAGGCAAGTATTCAAATGGCACCTTTCGAGTTATTATATGGAAGGAGTTGTCACTCACCACTATGCTGGGACGAAGTCGGAGAAAAACAACTACTAGACCCAGACATGGTAAGAGACACCACTGAAAAGATTCAACTCATTAGAGAAAGACTCAAGATAGCTCAGTCTAGACAAAGGACTTAGGCCGATATTAGATGGAGAGACCTCAAGTTCCAAGTTGGAGACCACGTCTTTCTTACGGTTTCCCTAGGATGAGGTATTAGAAGATTTGGTGTTAAGGGCAAGCTTACACCAAGGTATATCGGTCCCTTCTAAGTGCTAGAAAGAGTTGGCGAGGTTGCCTATCGGATCGCCTTGCCTCCGCAAACTATCCCAAGTACACAATGTATTTCATATTTATATGCTCATGAAGTATGGTCATGATCTGTCTCACGTCATAGATCATGACAACCTGGTGATACAAAAGGATCTTACTTATGAACAAAGACCATTGAGGGGCCTTGATCGCAAGGTTCGTATGCTGAGGAATAAAACTATTCCCATGGTAAAGGTACAATGGAGCAAGTGCTCGGAACAAGAAGCCACATGGGAGACCGAAGAATCCATGAAGAAAAGATTCCTGTACTTATTTCAAAAACGTGAGTACCTTACACCCTCCATGTTTATATGCAATTGAATTTGGGGACCAAATTCTTTTAAGTGGGGGAGGGTGTATCAACTAGGATAAAATTATAGGAATAAAATTTCTTAAATAAATAAATTCTCCAATTAAATATGATAGGGGCCCAAACCAAACACTATCTAAAAGCCCAACCCACAATTATTCCCATTTGAGCCTCAACACCTAAGAAAAAAGAAAAACCCTTAAACCTTAAAATGGGCCTCACGTATGTGAGTTTAGCCTAAAACAAATGGACCTTACGATGGGATTTTAAGTATATACATAACTACATAAACACTTAATGGCTCTTGGCAAAACATAAACCTTTAACCTCTTTACGTTCGAAGCTTGCATGCGAATATGATTTAGAATTTTAAATCCAACCAGGAAGGTGGCTGTGGACATAGTAGGATGGTGATATACGTGGGAAACTTTAGACTAGTTAGGATTCTTACGTGGGAATTTAAATCCCATTAGGAATCTAAAAACCCTATAGGTTTTATCCTCTCTATAAATACCATGCCCCCACGAGCAAGCAGAACCCTATTTGCTACTGCGTCGACCCATCGTCCTCTGCTATCTCTGCTACTTCGCGTGAAGAAGAGCATCGCCTGCTTCTTATTCGTACTCCTCTGCTCCTACTATCATACGTGAAGAAGGAAGATGCTTCTTCCTCTTTCTTCTTCTGCCTGTTCGAAGTGCTACAGCTGCTATTGCATCGTCTTCATCTTCCTGCTATCGTACGTGAAGGAGAAGGCTGTGCATCTACTATAGTTGCTCTTATTCCTTCCACGATCGTGTGCCTGCTGCTGCATATTGCTCTTATTATCCACCATATTTTCTTCACTGTTTGTCCTTTCCAGACAACCAACAAAGGTAGGTTTTCTCAAGTTTTGAAGCCCAAGAAGATAGTAATAAGGATAGTGCATGCATATACGATCATAGCAGTGTGTTTACATCTCATATTTACATTCATGATCTTCAGTTTTACGTAGTTATAGGTTTTCCTAGCTGCATGAAAATAGCGACCAATCTCTGGCCGCCCATTAATGAACGACTACGTAGAAGGTCGCAAATTCTTAATTTGCGATAGTCTTCTGGTCGCCCATTAATGAGCGACCTTAGCCATGTCACTAATTATTTTAGTCCAATTTAATAAATACTACATGTTCAAATTTTAATATCCATGAAAACTTACGTTAAAATTCTTGCATGAGCATGATTCTGGATCCTCCATATTTTTCTCTACTTATCCATGTCTTCACTTTCCTGATTATGTAATCTCAAAAGAGATGAATAGTGTTATGTGTCTAAGAATGTACCTGCCCGATGCGTAGCAAAGTTAAAAGAATGAACGACTGTCTAACAGTCGCCAATTCCTGAATAAACACCTCTACAAGGAGGGGTTATTTTTGAAGAGATTTAGTAAAAATAGAAAATATAATGGGCGACTGTTCAAATAGCCACACATTAATCAATAAATGCCCCTGTGAGGAGGCACAGTTTTGTAAAGATTAGATATAACAGAAAATATGTGAAAAACATGAATCTGCGACACCATATTGGGCGTTAATTAAAGATTAAGCGCCTTGGTAAAAGGTCGCCCATTTATAATGAAATGGTATTGATTTCTAGAATTTACTAGAATGAGCGCCCGTTCACAGGGTCGCTAATTCCTAGAATTTTCCTTGAAATTTTGTTAAGCTCTTGATTGAGAGACACTTCACACGGATGCACAATCATGATTGAGCGCCCGTCTGAATGGTCGCCAATTTCTGTCTCTCAATTTTTTCGCATTTTTTCTGACCCATATCACGGGTTTACTTGGCACTCTCATCTCACATCCGTTGATAGAGTCCCTATTTTATTTCTATCGATTTCACACTCAATTCTTGGTGATGATTGGACCCTCCGTGGGATATTTCTTCCTTCGGACTGGTACTTTCTTCATTGAGACCTCCGTAAGTCTACGCTAGCCTTGGATTCCCTCAAGACAGCCGAGCAGGTTGTACCCTAAAAACCCTGGAACCCTTATTTGTCACGTCACTCCGAGGAAACGTGATGCTTTAGCCCTCATAGAGCGCTGTTTCTGGCCTCTTTTGAGAAGTCTGTCTCTGTCAGTAATTAGCGACCATGACTTGGGCGCCAGAAGGAATTGGCGACCAGGCCAGTGGCGCTATTTCACTGATTTAGCGACCAGAGTATGGATACTATTTTCATCCAACCTGTACTGTTCACAGGAATTAGCGACCAGACAGTGGGCGCTATCTCTGTAATTGATGGCGACTGAGTGGATGCCAATTACCCAGTTTCATGATATGTCTTGGTTTTTCATGTGATTTATCGGCAAGTCATACATGTTCAAGTTCTGTCCTTGAACTCCTTCATTCGTGAAATCTACCTTATCATCCTACAATAGTTATTCCTTTGGAACTCTATATTGGCTATAACTATAGTGGATGTCTAAAAATATACATGACTCAATGCTTGCGCATATAGGGCCCAATCTGGTTCTAAGAGGAGCACCCGAAAGTACTTGTGCCCATGGGAGTTGATTGATCACAGTGTGGCATTGCACCGGAGTACTTGTCTTTCTAGATTATGACATTCCACGACTCGTGCTTGACTTGACTTGACATGACGTACTTACGTGGCCCGGAATGGGTATTTACTTGCTTGATATTATAATAGCCAATTTACATGACTTGATTTGATATTTACATGCTTGGCAAATCTTGTTATACTTCACATGATTATCATGAAATCTTGCTAGTTCGTCCATATTATCTCTTGACACTCTACTCTCATTTTTTTTATCTTGTGTACATACATCATTATACTTGCATAGTTCATGTAACATGTAATTTACTTAAAGCAAGCTTGACCTTGAGATATAATTCCTACTGAGCGTTCGCTCACCCTACTTTTCCCCCTATTTTTTAGGTAACTCTGATGACAAAGCTCATTCGGATGGGAATGGACATGAGTGAAGAGCGTAGAGCCGTTCCAACCATTGGAGATGTTATCTAGTAGTGTCTTTTCCTATTTCTTGAGTCTATCATTGTATTTTCCTCTTTATTGAGTCTAGTCATTGATGGATTACTAGTATGAGTCAGTGAGTTATACTTTGGATATTGAAATTATTAATGGAAATAAAGGATTTGATTTATCATCTTTACTTTTGCGCACTCTGTCTAAGGTTGAATTCCTTATACTCTAATTGACATGAATTGTAAAAACTCGTCACGCACACCGGGTTCCTTCTGCGCTCGGGACGCTAGTTTCCGTGACTCGAGAGTCCGTTTTATGACCGCGAGGCGTGGTCTCCCGGACCGTTTCTATGTATTTTTTGAGGTTGAGGCCAGGGACGCTCGGTAGGATTACCGGGGCTTCACCCCTTGGCTCGGACAGGTTCACGACAGTGAGGTCGTGATGGTACCCATGGACCGTGTGGTCCAGGTTTGGCCCTGTCTTGGTGACAGGCCTCCATGGTAGAGTTGTCGTGGGTTCTCCCTCGGTAGCTGTGGTGTTAGGTAGTCTGGTCCCCCGACTGCGAGATCGTGGTGTGTTCCCGGTACAGTAGGAGTAGCTGTAGAGCCGAGGTTTTACCGACCGCCGTGATTGTCGCTCCTACTTCTGTTGCTGCTTTCCGCTGTCACTGTTGTTTATGGTTGGGGTTCCGCGGGACCCCTACTGAGCCTATAAGACAAGGCTCACCCCTACTTTTCAGGTGTGGCAGTTCCTCTTCGAGGTTCGGAGGTGCAGCATAGAGGTTTTTATGTGCCAGCTCGCCGGGCCGAGTGTTCACTCGGCATTGGGTATGTTTTCTTTTCTGTAGAATATACTTTATTTTGGACTAGACTCTGTAGTTGTTTATTTTTGTTGTTCCCGCTTTATTTCTTATTTCTGTGTATACTACCACTCACATACACCTTTTAGCCCTTCCGAGCCCTCCGGCTTGTGGGTGGCGGATCAGGATTCTAATGGTATCGGGTTCTTCTCGGTATCCAGATCTTGGGTCGTTGCAGATGGTATCAGAGCAGTGTGTGTTTGTGGTGTGTACATGGGAATTCAAGATAATTGTAGTGATTAGAGTCTATAAGGTTCAGTACAATTGGCAGCTGGCATAGGGTTTTGTGTTTATTTTTCATTTTGCTTCTCACTTAAGAGCTTGAGTGCGCTGCGTTGGCACTATGAAGGTGATTGTTGTATCGTTGGAGTGCCTGTGTGGGGCCCAAGGAGTGAGATAGATAGATTTCTTCTCGATGGGTGGTGTCCCCAATTGTGCTGCATTGGGTCGAGGTTATCGGCTGGTGCGTTGCTACGGTGCTGCGTTCGAGGAATTCGTAGCAAGGTCAAATGGCTGGTGATGATTGTTCGTGGTTAAGTGGCCGTGAATGTGCTCTTAGGGAGCTGTTAGTGGTTTTGGCTACCCCAATTTGAGGTTTTGCTAGCCCTGAGGTGCTGAGATTGTGGTTTGAGGTGTCAGAACAGATGTTCTGATCGAGAGATATGCTCGGATGAGCGGAGGTTTTTTTAGATGAGCTGCTGATTGTCGAGCCCGACGTTCCTGTTATGCTCTGTGGCGTTAGAAATGACGTGTCAGTCTTGATTATTTTGCAGATTTCAAGGCAGGATTGGGCAGAGTTGTCCCAGTGAGCTCTAAGTCCTGCATGTTTGCACGTGAATGGACTACATTAGTCCTGGATTTGGTTCGAGATTGTGTGGCGGTGGCTTGGTTTTAGCCCAGATTGTGGAATTAGGGGGCATTGCGCCACTCTTGGACGTGTAATGCGAGATTGCAGGTGAGATGTGAAGGTTCCACAGCTAATTTTAGGACTGAGGATGAGCGTTGGCAGGTGCCGATCGTGGTTCGTGTCGTGGCTCTTGGCGTGGTGGTCTGCGCGGTGGTAGCTCAAAAGATGGATATTGTAAGGATCCGAGTGTTGAGAATGGATTGATGTTAACACAGACAGATTCGAGGGAATGATGTGCGGTGGCTAGAGGTGTAGCAGCCTTCGAGCTTGGTGTCTTTTATGGCTTCTTTGCTCCTCGATAAGCGTTTTAGCGCGTTAATGGGTTTGAGATCTGAGGCAAGCGTAGGTGAGGAGCGTGTGGCAGCGGCTAGCCTAACCACTGTGGCAAAGAGAGTGGCTGGCGATCAGCAGAGTCTGTGCTCGAGACGTGGCGAGTTGTAGTTCACGGAATTGTAGCGGTGGTGCATCGAGAGATGCTGTGATTGTGGTCCGACGAGACACTTGATGAGTGTCGTCAGTGGAGCTGACCTGACGGTGGTTATGATTTTTCTGTGTGCTGTTCCCAGCATGTGCAAGGTTCGAGGTTAGGTCAAGTGTGAAGACCTTCCATTTGGTCGGAGGTATGTTGGTTTCTCCTTGGTTGGAGAGATCGCGTTTTGACAAATTCGTCGCCTTGCATTATGTGTTTGGATTGGTTGGTCTTCGTGTGCCATAGAGTCCGTACGAGACGTGTTCATTATTTTGGCAATGAAGGTACCTGTGAGAAGCGTTGCTCGTTTCCCTTCATGCTTGATGGGGTTGGCACTATTCCGAAAGGATGTGTTCCATTTTGGGCAGTGCTTGCGAAGACTCGTGGCTAGTGTAATGATTCCTGATGCATCGTGAATCAGAGCCTACAGAGTTGTAGAGGATTGCTAGACTAGCAAGAGAGTCTATGCTCTAGGTTCGAGGTAACCATCTTTTCCTTACCCTATTTTCTGGTGTTAGCCAGCCTAGTTGACAATTAACGGGATGGTGGATCTCGAGTCGTTGCTATGCCTAAGCACGTGGATCAGAGTGCGCAACGAAGCCTGGTGGGCCCATAACCCACAGGTTTAGGATCGTAACGTTGCTTGCTATGGGCGGATTCCTGAGGATGTGTATGTTGGCCCGATTAGGAATGCAAGCAGGGGGGGTGAATTTATTGTGCCCCCCTTTTAAAAACTAAATGCAGTGATGTTGAGATGAGATTAAAAAACACTCTAATCGCAGAACAAAGAGAATTAACAGAATAAATATCAAGCAAGCTCTCACAGCTCTCCAACAATGGTTTGTATGAACCACTTGGATAAAGTGTGAAATGCGCACAGATTATATGTATCTCTCCACTCACCGCATCACACACGCAATAGAGAACGGACAAAGTAATACGGCAATCACACAAATAGCAAACCACAATGTGAGAATTCGTAGGTGGTTCGGACGCACCCAGTGCAGTCCTACATCCACCCCTCTCAACCTGAGAGGATTCCACTAACCACGCTGCACAACGGCAGTAAAACAACCACACACGGGCACAAAGGCCCCACACACACGTGTGTGCTCGCGCGACGACGAGAAACCATGCACACGGAGACGATGCTCCGAAATCGTATTTGAATGAAAAAGATGGAAAATACAAATCCCAGTCCATATTTAGATCTATGCTCAAATAGAAATATAGAAGTTAAAGAACAATAAATCCCCCTTCAAATCTTCAACAAATCCCGTAGATAGGATGGTAGGGAGCGTTGGAAAGTTTATCCGCGGAGAGGAAAAGTTTTGATGCAGCAAAGAAATTCCCAGCCTGGAGTCGTCACCCAATGATCTGTGCGAGGGTGGTTCAGATGAGGGAGATCAGCTCGCTGAAACCTCCTCCAGGTGATCTTCTTCCTCCTCCTACTATGTGCGTCGCCCTCACCTCCTTTCCTGCAAGGATAGAAAGCTACTAGCCCAAGAGATGATGTTCTACGAATGGAGATCGCAGCCTCTATAGACCCAATGAAACAAGATGCAAAAAGACCTAAATGCCCAGCCGAATAACCCTTCAAAACAACACTCAACCAGGTATAGAAACCCGAAGGGTAAGTGGGTAAAAACCCAAGCCAATCGGACCATGAAAAGGGGGGTTCGATGCCAAACCTGCAAACACGAACCAGACGTGTCTGGACTAGTTTCGACTCTTGGAGTCGACACTTTTTCCTGCGAGTTCTGTCCCGTAAAAAAAAATAGGACCCAGGGTGAAAGTGTCGACTCTCAGAGTCGACACTTTTTACCGAGAGTTCTGTCTGCATAAAAAAGAACCCTCTGGCTAGCAGGTGTCGACTCTCAGAGTCGACACTTGCAGCCTACTACGCCTAGACAGCAGGCTGGGCTACAAGTGTCGACTCCATGAGTCAACACTTGCAGTACTAGAACTGAAAAAAGAACTTTATGCAATGAAAACAAGCCCATTTGATGAAATATGCAAAAACCCCAATCTAGGCAACTTGGAGATACATTAAAAATGAATTATTACCATGACTTCAAGTGTTTGTGGGCTTTAGTGAACCTGCACCATTTAGAAACTCAATATCATGTCACCTTTAATCTATGCATATGAAGAAACCAAGTCCAATGCAGTTCTTTTTACACAAGACTGCTTCTCCCAACCTGCAAGTTAGTATTTTGAAATGCAGCTATATGTACAAGTGATTCACACATTTCCAATCCATATTCTTCACAAGTCCACATATCAAACACCACACATGAATCAAACCTTACTTTAATTGCAAGTTCAGTCCAAAGCAAGCTCTCATATCAACAATGATTCATTCATAAAAAAACCATTCCCAATTCAAACAAACCTTAACCACTTTGATATAAATGGACACTTGAACAACAATGCATACATCAAATGATCTACAATGTATATTACTTGATTGAACAATTTGTGTTCGTCAAAATACGTTGGGGCATAACAATCTCCCCCTTTTTGATGACGACAAAACTCTTTGAATTACCACAAAGATTTGCATGAATGAGATGACAAACATTACCCATTTGAAGTTCTCAAAATCTAAATCAGTTCAATTCAGTTCAAAATAATTCAAAACACATGTTTTCTACATACATTCACAATATCATGCAAAGAACAATTATTTCTCCCCCTTTTTGTCAGAGTCAAAACAATTCAATGCCTCATATGTACAATTGACTCAATGAACTACATATATAGAACCAAGCTAGCACACATGCACCCATAATTAGATATTGAAGCAAGCAAGTCCCTTAGGGATAGGTTTAAGAATAATGCAATCGATTTTGAACATAATGTGCCTGAACAATATGAAGAAGGTCGTGCTTATAAAAAGATGGTACTGCATTAACCATGAAGGATGACTGATTCATGAAGTACATTCACATAATCAAACCCAAAGTGTATATGCGAAAAATTGAGCAATGAATTCCAAAGTAATATGGATCATCAGATTTTCCAACGAACATTAAAAAGAACCGTTCTTCCATACACTTCCATACACAATGCTCGAGTATTGGCAGCTGCGTATAACCCCCTTTTTTTTAATCTAAAAGAGTGACTAACCTTTTGACGCGATTTGCACCCTTTGTCTCAGGGGCACTTCCTAGTTACTCAGTTTCGTCACTTATTTTAATTGTGAATTTTATCATTTTTCTGGGCGAGTGGTACCCTTTGTCTCAGGGGCACTTCCCGGCTACTCAGTGTCAAATCTCACTTATTTTTAATTATGGATTTGTTTCACCTTTCGACGCGAGTTTCCTCCTTTATTTCAGGGAGGATTCCCCGCTACTCGGATCTGCGTTCCACTAATTCAGATTTTTGGTGGGGCAAACAGCTTTTCCTCACGAGACATGTGATTTCTATGTAGAGATTCAAGAGTCCTTTGAAGTGTTGAGTAGAATAACCATAATCCTTATTAGATTGAATCATTTATCTCAAAAAGTGCAAATTGTGAGGGTGGTTGTACTGAATGTAAGAAATGATCTAGTCTCACCATAGTTAAGTCACCCCCTAAGTGTATGCACAATTATGAGTAAAACCTCCCCCTTAATATGTGCCATGTAACAAACATGTCTAGATCAATGCAACATTATTTAGCAAGGGAAAATGTCATAGGAGGAAGGATGTTATTGTATATACACTCAAACATGCACTGAGATAAAGTTTTCACACAAGTTGATTACCGGTATGTGGTGGAGAACGTAGGTCCGAAGACCACTATCGCACATGAGGAAAGCTTCAAGCTGGACATAATCCAACCTTCCACAATCGTCATTTGATATACCAGAAATCATGGCATTCAAGCACACAAGTTTAAGATATATGAAGTTATGTACATGCGGATGCAAAGGAATAAAGATATGCATGAAAGTTAAATGTTATTCAGTGTGTTATGCACATTAGAGAAAAGATTGAAACCTAAATGCAATGGGAAACTTCTTATGTGCAAGAGAGTAAACCAGTATGCATAGATGATTTATTAGAGATTTGTGAGTAAAAGTATATGCAGACCAATGCATCAAAAAGATTTTAGATATCTAATTTGCACACACCTAATTCTCTCTTAAGAAAGGAAAATTGATCAGAATTCAAAGGCTTTGTAAAATATTTGCAAGTTGATGTTTTATGTCTACAAAAGTTAACTCAAAATCACCTTTATTGATGTGATCTCTAATAAAGTGACGTCTAACTTCTATGTGCTTTGTGCGAGAGTGTTGGACATGATTTTTGGACAAATTTATTATAGAAGTGTTATCACACATGATGGGAGTATTTTTCAAGCAAATATCAAAATCTAACAACTGGTGTTGAATCCAGAGTACTTGGGCTGCACAACTGCTTGCAGCCACATATTCGGCTTCAGTAGTTGACAAAGCCACACAATGTTGTTTCTTTGAGGCCCATGAAACCATGCAGCCCCCTAGAAACTGATAGTGACTGCTTGTGCTCTTGCGATCCATTTTACATCCAGCATAGTCAGAATCAGTGTAAGCAAGCAAATCAAAAGAATTATTCTTAGGATACGACTAACCAAGATCAATTATTCCATTCAAATACCTGAAAATTCTTTTCTCGGCCGACAAATGAGATTCCCTGGGACAAGATTGATATATTGCACAGAGACACACACTAACGTGAATGTCAGGCGTACTAGCAGTATGATATAACAATGAACCTATCATACCCCTAAAAAGCTTTTGATCAACGATATTACCTTTCTCATCTTCCAATTTGAGTGAAGTGGGCATTGGTGTAGCAAAAGGTTTGGCATTCTCTAATTGAAACTTTTTTAGAATTTCTTGAGTATACTTCTTCTGGTTTATAAAAATACCATCATCCAGTTGCTTTATTTGAAGCCCCAAGAAGAAGTTCAGCTCGCCCATCAAGCTTATCTCGAACTCTCCCTGTATAAGTCGGGTAAAATCATCATTGATTTTAATGTTCTTGGCTCCAAAAATTATATCATCTACATAAACTTGCACAATTAAAGCATGTTCATCACAAGTCTTTATAAGCAGTGTTTGGTCTATATTACCTCGTTTGAAGCCATTATCAATCAAAAATGAACTTAAATGATCATACCATGCCCGGGGAGCTTGTTTTAACCAATATAGTGCCTTGTCCAATTTGTTGATGTGGTCCGAAAATTTTTCATCTTCGAAGCCTGGCGGTTGCTCCACATATACTTCTTCCTTGATGACTCCATCGAGGAAGGCACACTTGATGTCCATTTGAAAAGGCTTGATGTTCTTATGACATGCATAAGCAAGAAGAATTCTTACTACCTCTAATCTAGCACAGGAGCGAAAGATTCATCAAAATCAATATCGAATTCTTGGGAGTAGCCCTTAGCTACTAATATTACCTTATTCCTCACAACCACCCCCGTCTTCACTAAGTTTGTTTCAAAAAAACCACTTAGTTCCAATTATGGGATGATTATCAAGCCGGGCCACGAGGAACCACACCCGATTCCTTTGGAATTGGTGTAGTTCTTCTTGCATGGCGAGAACCCAAGAATTATCATTAAGAGCATCTTCTATAGAATTAGGCTCAACATTGGAAAGTAATGCAAGATTATCATGAAGTTCAACTTCCCTAATTGAAGACCGTGTCCGTATTCCTTCATCCACACCGCCAATTACATTCTCCAGAGGATGATCCTTATGTGTTGTCCATTGGCGTGGAAGGGTCTACTATTTTGGCTCCTCTTCTTGTTCTTTCTGCTCATCGTTTTCTTGACTTTTGCCTCACCTTGTTTGCTAGACTCTCCTTTCTCATTCTCACCTTCACCTGAAACAAGAAAATGCTCATCATCATTTGACTTTCTCAATGTAAACTCATCTACCACAACATGAGGACTTTTCTCGACTACTAGAGATCTAGAGTTACACACTCGATAAGCCCTAGAATTTTTCCAGATTATCCTTACCATTGTTTAAGATATAGCAAGTGGATCCAAATGGCTTGAAATGAGATATGTTTGGTTTCTTACCTTTGTATAGCTTGTAGGGAGTTTTCTTAAGGATCGGTCTTACCAATGCTCGGTTCGTGATGTAACAAGCAGTGTTGACTGATTCTGTCCAGAAGTATCGTGGAAGACCATTTTCTGCCAACATGGTACTCGCCATCTCTACGAGCGTTCTATTCTTTCTCTCGATCACTCCATTTTGTTGTGGGGTCCTTGTTGCTAAAAAATGATGTCCATACCCCTACTTCCTGCAAAATTCATCAAACTTAGAGTTGTCAAATTCCTTTCCATGGTCACTCTGAATTTTCTGAATAGAATAGCCTTTTTCATTTTGAACTTTCATACAGAAATCAGTAAATTCCTTGAATGCATCACTTTTGTTAGCCAAGAATAACACCCATGCATATCTGGAAAAATCATCAACGATAACAAAGCCATATAATTTCCCTCCCAGACTGTGTGGCCTGGTGGGACCAAACAAATCCAAATGTAGCAACTGTACGGGTTTTTCAGTGGAAACAATATTTTTGCATTTGAAAGAGACTCTGGTTTGTTTTCCTTTATTACATGCTTCACAGATTTTTGAAGTTTCAAAATTTAAGCATGGAAGACCTCTAACTAAATTATTTCTAGTTAGCTTTCTAATGACATTAAAACTAGCATGACCTAAACGGTGATGCCACAACCACACATCATCATTTTTATTTGCAACCAAGCACAGATTTTCAGAAGCAAGTTCACTAAAGTCAACATGATAAGTGTTATCACTTCTCACACCTATGAATTTAATTTCATGAGTATTTGCATCAATGATAGAGCAGTGAGATGATTCAAAAATGTCCTTGTGACCTTTGTCACAAAGTTGACTGATGCTCAACAAATTATGGTTCAGACCTATAACTAACAAGACATCTTTAATGCAATGGTTGAGATCCTTACCAATTCTCCAAATACGAATGATTTTACCTCTGTCCTATCCACCAAAAATTACCGCACCTCAATTTTTATCTGCTAGGTCTGCAAAAAGTTCTTTATTTCCAATCATGTGCCTGGAGCATCCGCTGTGCAACTACCATTTATTTTGCATCGCCTTCATGTAGACCTACAAGAGAAACCAACAATTCTCATTTTGGTTTAGATACCCAAGCAAGCTTGGGTCCTTTGGCATTAACATACATAGTAGTGTAACTGTATTTTCTCAAGAACAAATCATCATCAAGTTTCATCAACTGGCATATATACATGCCATGTCCTACTCTCCCACAATAAAAACAAGTGGGTCCATTTCTACCAAAACTGTTTCTTTTATTTAAACTCCTAGATGCAGAGGGGAATTGAGAATGAACATTTAGTGTTTTTGTGTGTGTGTGTGAACACTCTCCATGATTTTGTGAGTCTTTGATATTGTATTGGAAAGCATTTGTATTGCCATGCATGAAGTGTGAATTTTTATTAACATGATTTCCTTTCACCTTCAACAGATTTTCATGAGCAACTTTGATCTCATTCAATTCTGTGCTGAGTGATTCAACTTTGTTCTCTATTTCAACCTTGACTTTCTCACACTCACTCATTTTCATGTTCAATTCATTTAGCTCCTTTTCCAACAATTCATTCTTATCTTGGATTTCTTCTTTCACTTTGAATGCACTTTATTTTTCAATCTCTAAATAGAAAATTTCATCTTCAAACAAGGCCAATCTTGATTCAAGCGTTTCATTAGCATTTTTGTAATTTTGAACTTGAATTTCAAACAAACTACATTTTTCACAATAATTGGACGAATGAACAATCTCATGAATTTTCTTCCTTAGATTTTTATTTTCACTTCTGATCCTCTTGTATTTTTCATACAAATCTTCATAAGCCAATTGCCATTGATCATTTGTAATAAGCTCAGAGTTAGAAGTTACCTATTCATGATCCTCTTGTGCCATAAGGCACAAGCTCTTGACAATCGCCACAATATTTTCTTCTTCTTCAGTTGTAGGCTCGTCCTCGTCCTCATCGCTCCAAGTGGCCTTCATGGCCTTTGGCTTTTTCCCTTTATCCTTCTGGGCCTTTTTTTGCAACTCGGGGCATTCACCTCTCATGTGCCTGTTCAGTCTCTCTAAATGATTTTGATGATAACAAAACCCTGAATTGAGTTTCTATCTTGTGCCGTGTCATTGCAATCAAAATGTGGATTAAGTGTTCTTGAGTGTTGGCTTATGAAAATCTTGTGTAAAGCTCAAATTCTCAAAAGATTTTAACATGTCCAATTGGAATAAACCAAATTGAATCAAATCCCAAAATGCATGAAATAAGTAAGGACATGAAACTCTTGTTCAATAGATATGATTTACTGGGCTAACAAATTTTTTTTTGCAGGAATTTCACTATTCAGTCGACCTGAGAGACAGGGGCGGTCGATCGGATTTAACAGCTTTCAAAGATCTACAGGATTTTACAGTTTGATCGACCGCCAACCATGTTCCGGTCGACCAAAATTTCCAGCAACCCAAATTCTCAGACCTGTGAAAAATCGGTCGACAGCTCCAAGCCATCCGGTCGACCGTCAGCCCCGAGGCAGCTCTTTTTGACTTTCTTGTTCAAGCACGGGGAGAGGCCTTATCTCCCATTTGTTTAAACCCAATGCCCCCAACCAAGCCATGATTTGTGGATCTAGTCTGGGGGATGTCTCTTGACCACCCAAGATCTATAAATATATCTCATTGGGGTCAAAAACCCTATGTATAACTCAAGGAGGTTCAAGGAGGCAATCAAAGCAGAAAGAGTGTGGTACTGTAGCTCCGTGAACAGTGATCCGTGGAAGAGTTCTTCATCCAAGAGCTAGGATCTCAAGTGCAATCTGCAGGCCACTCAAGTGGAGATCGAGCTGGGAGCTAGCTTCATCAAATACCATCTTCATCCACTAAGGGGGAGCTTGATTTTATGTCTTCATTTCCTGTTTTCTCCCTCCATTCTTACTGAGCTTTATTTGTGTGTTCTTGTAATATTCAAACAATTGTGTGTGTGTGGATCTACGCAGATCCGTGTGTGTGTGTGTGTGTGAGTGATTTCCATGTTCTTCACATTTCTTGTGAGTCGGTGCTCTTGCACCTTCGTGGGAGTTTCATACTCCTCACGTGTGTGTGTGTGTGTGTGTGTGTGTGTGTGTGTGTGTGTGTGTGTGTGTGTGTGTGTGTGTGTGTGTGTGTGTGTGTGTGTGTGTGTGTGTGTGTGTGTGTGTGTGTGTGTGTGTGTGTGTGTGTCCTTGATCTTGTAATCCCTTACAAGATAGTGTGTGAATCCTCACAGTCTGTGAGGGGTGGACGTAGGTTGCCATTGCTGGAACCGAACCACCTAAAAATCGTGGTCTTCTGTGTGGTTTGTTCCTTATCTTCTACTTCCATTCTGCTCTAGCTCTTTCGCATATTGCATGATCATCTAGTTTCTTTATTTAGATCTAGCTTTATTAACCTTTTTACGCAAGATCTCTGGTATATCAAAAGGTAGGTTCTGATCGACAAGGTTAGTCCTATCGGGAGGAAAATACCTTGCGTGAGAGAATCCTCAGATTTCTAGACTCCGCCTAGTACCAAAGAACTGCTGTAGGGGTTGATTTAGCCAGATTCATTTTGTAATCCATCAGATCTATACTTGTTTGTTGCTTGCTCTTAATACGTGTTTTAAATCGGGGAAAAGTTTATAAAATTTGTAATCACCCAATTCACCCCCGCTCTTCGGTGTCATTGATCGCGGGACTTCAATTGGTATTAGAGCTAAGGCTCTAAATTTTACAGATCTAAGGATCTAGAGTAAGATCCGGATCAATGGCAAACAAGGGTATGATGCCCGAGGGTCACTCCATCAACCCTCCTCCCTGTGGACACCCATTTTTTGCTGATGAGTTGAGTCATTCATTTTACTATTATTTATTGATGTCTCGAGTTGTCCATTGCTCGTTGGGCTATTTTCAGGCATAACTTTGGGCCTATTTTATGGATACCTCCCTCCCTGACTCGGTCTGCTTCAATTCAGCGCTTAATGGGCCTTGATTTTGCTTAAATTATCACATTTTATCAATATCAAGTGTCTAGCCTTTGCACGGTCAACCACCCGACCGTTAAGTCAATGGGCGGTTGGCATTGGGCCGTTCAGACATTTATTGGATATTTAGGTGATTTTGTGAATTAACACCAACAAGCTTTTAAATGGACCTCAAGAAGCCGTCCAAATTGATGGAACGATGTTCATATGGTAGTCCAGTCCCCAGAGTCCCAGGCTGTTAATTTGTTAGATAATTATTTATTTATCTATTTATATGAAATTTTCACCGACAGGGCCTACACGGTTGGCGTTGAGCCGCTCTATGAATTGAGTGGTCTGCATTAGATCGTTCAATCCTTGAGAGTCTAACTGCGAAATAGTCGGTCAGTTCGATGGATATTTGATTGTTTTCCTATTTTATTTAATTTCCACCGACAGCCTTGAATGGTCGAGCATTGGACCGTGTAATAGACTGAGCGGTCTATCCAGCGACCGCATAATGGCCCGATTTTTAAGGTTCTAATAATTTTTCTCTCTCCATTCGTGGTTTAATCCTCAACGTCCCCAACTAATTTCTCCACGGATACTCCACCAAATGGGGTGCCGTTTGAACTGGTTGAGAGATGGGAACATTATCTACGGATTATCTGTTAATATCTCGTCCTAATTTTTACTGGAAACCCTAATTTCGAGGCTAGGTTTATGGGCTCTATAAATAGGACCCTTAGTCCAGGCTTTGAAAGGAGGGGGAGATTTTAAGGTCACGGCGAAGCCCTACTGAATTCTAGAGCGACAGAGTCGGGGAGGGAGGCCTTCTACGTCCACTCAGGCCTCCGGTTCAGGGAGTACTTGTGTTTGAGTCTTTAGTTTTAATAGCCCCACTCGTTGTCTCGTCCATTGCATGCTTCTTTCTCTTCATTTTCCTTCCACGTTTTTCTTCATTATACATCATTGCACACACCCTCCTATTGTTTTGGCGCCCCTAGGGGTTTAAAAACTCCCAAGTATTCCCCATTTCATGCTAGTTTGGTTATTTTTCATGTCCTTCTATAGTTTCTACACTATTCAGTATTGATTTGGGTTGTCTCTTTATGTTTCCACTGTGTTTTACAGGTCAGCAGCATACTAGTGCGAGGCCCATCCTTTCTGGCCGGCCGGAAGGGGTGGAGGTCTAGATCTTACAACTTAAAACCTGGTGGAATTGAGCAATCGCCTTCCTGTCGGTCCGAGTAATAGTGCGGTCTTCGAAGAGCCGTTCTTTGTTCCTCGGCGGCTTCCTCAAGACAGTTCTCCTATCAAGCCAGGCTTCATCCTACATTCGTCCCAGCACTGGTGAGCGGTCTATCGATTGACCATTCATTAACAGGGTGGTTCTCCCTGAGCCGTTTATTCCTGCAGTGCTGTCCACAGGCGAGTGTCTCCCTTTTCGAAGGTACGAGTGTATTTATTTTACATTTCGGCACCTTGGTGGCAATCACGATCACACTTGCGTCCTTCCACTCTGCTATCTTCAGTCCATTATTTCTTACATTGATATAGTAGAGGTATTGGAAGGATACAAAGGAAGGAAAAACATGTCTACACCCTCTTTTTTGGCGGTCACGGGGCCCATCGTGTTAGTGTTTTGCTGACCTGTTCTTGTGCTTGGTTAGTTCTCTTCTTTGAGTGTTTTAGGTTACTCTTCGGTCCATCTATTATTTCTGTCCTCTGGAGTTTACGATGTTCCCTCAGAGCCGCGCACGTACCTAAATGGCCGTGGATTGGCCGTCCTGTGCTCATCCCAGTGCTGCTGTTGTGCCAGCTTGTTACATCCAGCAGCTCTACGCAGGCCGTCCACTTCTTCAGATGGTCTGAACAGACCGTCTAGCACTGCTGGCTCAGGTACGTTTTTGTGCTTACACTGGTTGTTTGCGTTGATATTCTGCGGTCTTTACAGGACCGTTCCAGAATCTGCGTGGTCTATCGCAAGACCGTGCGTCCAGGTACGCCTCTGTTCCCCTCCCTTTTAGTCCATTACAATCTCTATTTTCATATCGTCAGTTCTCCTGTTACTCCCTGCTGTTGAGCGGTCCACCCAGGACCGTCGACCACCCTTCACGGTCTCCCACAGACCGTTTTTATCATGCTACAGTGCACCCGAGCCTTCATTTTGATTACTCTTTCATATCATTTCATATTATTTCATGTTGGAGAGGGGGATTTCTGCAGCCCATTCAAAGAGCAGCCCAACAAGACCCAACAGGGTCCAACGAGGCAAGCTCACCTGAGTGACAGCCCACAGGGCCCACTTAGGAATGAAAAGCCCAATGAATAAACACTCGAGGAACCAACTCTCCCCGGCGGCCCCTAGGCTCGGAGGGCCCGAGTAATGGTCAGGTCACAAGGAGGGTCCAGCCCAAGCTATTTCCCCGCCCGGGAGAGACTGGCATTCGCCGACCTATCCAACCCCTCTTTCACCGAGCTATGCTCATCGCCCGGATAGGGTTGGCGTTTCAGAAGCTCGGCCAGACCGGATATTATCCGTTCATGCTGCCGTTAAGAGTCCCCAACGGGCAGGGGAATCAAGAAGCCGCCGGACTTCGAGGCGATAACGTTCCCACGATAAGGCCATGAAAGCCCACGTTGAGGACGTAACTCCCGCCGGAAACCCCTCAGCTTGCAAGACTCCTGAAGGCGGTGTACTATTTAAACCAGGGATACCCTCCGGTGGAAGGTAAGGGCCATTAAGGCACTCATACACCCCAACTCCTGAGTACAATCGGCTTCACCCCTCTAGTGGAGGGGAATCTCGCGCACTAGTTTTTCTCCTCCCCATTATTGCTTCCACCACAGCTCTACTGACTTAACCATCGGAGGTTTTTTCCCCAGGGAGACCCCCTGGGCCCTCTGATACGTTTCCCTGTCTTGTAGTTCATCTTTTGGTGATCCACAGCCCGCTCAGGACACAGCGCGAGATTTCGCCTCTTCATCTGGCGCCGTCTGTGGGAAACGCACGAAGAGCCAAGATGGTGAGAAGAAGCTCAAGGAGGAGGTCAGCCGGCGAGAGGGGTAAGTCCGTGGTGGCGGAAGCAGATGGCCCCTCTAGGGCCTCACAGAACCCTCCCTCCAACGCCAGCGTCCCCACCAACGGGCCACCGCCCCCTCCGACGGGGACAGGGGGACCCCCCAACGGTGGCGACGAGGTCTTCCAGGCCCTCAATAAGAAGCTTGACGTCCTCGTGGAGCTCATGAGGGCCCAGGCGGCAAGGGATGCCAGGTCCCGCGCCCCGTCCGGGAGCCCCCCCAGTCGAAGTGCGTCCCAGCATACCGCCGGGGGCCGCGTCACCCTCCGCGGTCAGCAGCTCATCCGCAACAACGTTGGAGGACCCTCTCAAGCTCCGCCCCCTGAGCAAGAGGCTTCCTCCATGCCCAGAAAAGGGAAACAGGGGGCGAGGCCTCCGTGCCCGGGCGCTGACGTTCCTGAGGATCGCCACGACGCTCCCCCCAGTCCCACGGCACGACCGCAGCCGGAACTATCCCTCCGACTGAGGGATTTCGAAAGACGTTTTGCAGAGCAAGAGCGCGCCCTCCGCGCCCTGTAGAAAACCTCTTTCCCAGAGGACGAGGAGAAATCCCCTTTCTCCGAATACATCTTGAAGGCAGAGGTGTCTCCCAGAACCTCCATTCCGACCTCCAAGCTCTATGATGGCCAGGGCGACCCAGCCAACCACTACGACAGCTTCGACGCCCTGGTAACTCTGCATGGAACGCCGGATCCTATCAAATGCCAAGCCTTTGCGGCCACCTTGGTCCAAGGCACTCAGGCATGGTTCCGGGCCTTCGCCCCTGGGTCCATCCGAGACTTCAGGCAATTCAGGCGAGTCTTCAAGGAGAGCTTCGCCGGGAGCGCCCCCCCAAGGTCAGTAGCGGGGCTCCTGGCCCTCAAACAGGCGCAAGGGGAAAGGCTCCGGGCTTATGTCCACCGATTTAAATCGGAAGCCCTCAGAATTCCCCGCGTGGATGTGGCCTCGGCCATGACCGCTCTGACCGGGGGCACCCGGGATGAGAATCTCCGCCGCGAACTGGTCCTCTACCCTCCCTCGACCCTTGCCGAGCTAGTGACTCTGGCACTGTGCCACGCCGAGTGTGAAGAAGTACTCAGCGCTTGCCGAGACACAACCGGCTCGGGTCGGGAGGGGGACAAGAAGCGGGCCTCCGAGCCAAATCCTGGCTCGGGCAAGAAGCGCGATCGGGAAGGAGAGCGCAAACGGAAGTATGAGCGATACACCCCGTTGACCGCGCCAGTCTACGAGATCTATGAAGACATCAAAGACTCGGGACTCCTCCGCCAGCCCGAACCAATGAGATCGAAGAACCGCAAGCGCGACAGGCATTGCATGTTCCACGGCGACCACGGGTACCACACCGGCGACTGTCACCAGCTCCAAGACGAGATCGAGCGTCTCATCGGTCAGGGGCACCTAGCCCGGTTCGCAGCCGGGTGCAAAGAAGACCGAGACGCCGCCGAGGAGATTGACAACGCCCCCCGAGGGGTCCACATCAACATCATCTCTGGAGGAACGGCATCGGGCGGCGACACCAGCCAAGGAAGGAAGCGTCATGTCGAACGGGCCAGCCAGGTCTTAGAGCCCTCCAGGGGCCCGCCGAGGGAGCCCCAGGTCATAGTCTTCTCCGACCAAGACCTGGAAGGGCTGAACACCCCGCATGATGATGCCCTCATTATCTCGGCTGCAATAAACCATTGTAACGTAGATAGAATTCTGGTTGACAATGGGAGCGCCCCCGATGTATTATCTTATGACTGTTTCCTCAAGATGGGGGAAGACCCATCCAAGCTCCGCCCGATCCGAACACCCCTTTCCGGGTTTAACGGCCTGGCCACCTACCCCGAGGGAGCCCTAAGCTTGTCGGTCACCATCGGCACCCCACCCAAAACCGTTACGGTCATGGTGGACTTCATAGTGATCAAGGGTATGATAGCGTACAACGCCATTTTCGGCCGGAAAATCCTCAGCCGAATAAAGGCCGTACCATCTACGTATCACCAGAAAATGAAGTTTCCCACCAAAAATGGGTTGGGGGATGTTCGAGGTAACCAGGCCACGGCTAGAAGGTGCTACAACATCTCGGTGGAAGCCTCAAGGCCGGACGGGAAGGATAAAGGCCCCAAAGGAATCGAAGGAAAGACCGTAACCACCGAGCCCGGTGGCGAATTGCTAACGGTATTCCTAAACGATGACCCGGCCCTCGGAGTAAGGATCGGAGCCGACCTACCACCTAAGGAACAGCAGCAATACAGGAAATTTCTTTCTGAGTACATTCAGGTCTTTCCTTGGTCCGATGATCAACTCCCTGGCATACCAGAGAAGACCGTGATGCACAAGCTCAACCTCGACCCCACCGTGAGGCCTGTACAGCAACGGAGAAGGAAGCATGCGCCCGAGAAGCAGGCGATCATCAAGGCACAGGTCACCAAGGGACAAGAGACTGGCCTCTTCAGACCAGTCCGGTACCCAACGTGGCTAGCCAACGTCATCCTGGTGCCAAAAACCACAGGCAAATGGCGAATGTGCGTGGACTTCACCGATCTGAATAAGGCTACCCCCAAGGACTGCTATCCGCTACCGAGCATCGACCAATTGGTTGATTCAACCTCAGACAACGAGATATTCAGCTTCCTAGATGCCTATTCGGGTTATCACCAGATCAGAATGAATCCAGAAGACGTCGAGAAGACCGCCTTCATCACCGACTGCGGCGTGTATTGCTACACCCGGATGCCCTTCGGGTTGAAGAACGCTGGAGCCACATATCAGCAACTGGTAAATCACATGTTCGAGGGACAACTAGGTCAGAACGTCGAGGCTTACATCGACGACATGCTCGTCAAGACCCCCAAGGCCCAAGACCACTTCACCAACCTTGCCGAAACCTTCGGCACCCTCCTGAAGTACAACAGTGCGCCTTTGGAGTAAAATCCGGGAAGTTCCTGGGTTTCTTGGTCACTCAGCGCGGGATCGAAGCCAACCCCGACAAAGTCCAGGCCATCCTGGACATGCGCCCGCCCACGTGCGTTAAAGACGTCCAGCGTCTGACAGGGCGTGTCGCCGCTCTCAGCCGTTTCCTGTCCCGTGCGGCCGAACGATGCTTGCCCTTCTTCAAACTGATGAGGGGACCCAAGCTAGCATCTGCTACGTTCGCATGGGATGGAGAATGCCAGACAGCATTCGCCGAGCTTAAAAAGTTCCTACCTTCGCCACCGATGCTCTCCAAGCCCGTCCCAGGCGAAATCTTGCTGCTCTACCTCTCGGCGACGCCATCCACGGTCAGCTCGGTCCTAGTCAGAAATGACTCGGGAATCGAAAGACCGGTCTACTACACCAGCAAGGTGCTCAATGAGGCCGAACGGAGGTACCCCGCAACCGAGAAACTCGTGCTAGCGTTGGTTACCTCCGCAAGGCGCCTCCGACCCTACTTCCAGGGGCACCCCATCACCGTGCTAACCGGCGAGCCGTTGAAGAAGATTCTGGCCCACCCCGAGGCCTCAGGGTGACTCGTCAAATGGGCCATTATGCTCGGGGCCTACGACATCTCGTACCGGCCACGATCAGCAATCAAAGGCCAAGCGCTCGCCGACTTCATTGCCGAAAGCACCATCCCGACCGAAGACAGGCCTCCGACCACGACCGGGCCAACCTGGGAACTGTTCGTCGATGGATCGTCCAATTCGGCAGGCAGCGGTGCGGGGATCCTCCTGAGGTCCTGTTTGCGACATTTTTTATCGACCGTGTTGTCTCTTTTTATCTCATGTATATATATATATGTGTATATGTATACATGTCTTATTTCACGTATCGATCAGCCATTTGACTAATTGGTAGTCAACTGACCGATTGACAACGCGGGCGTGCCAGTCACATGAGTGACGATTTTGTTATGCGCTCATTCTGACCCGTGTCGGGTGAATGTGAGGTTCGGTCGGGACCAGCAGTCCGCCATACCGTAAAGGTTATGGCGTTAATTACATCCCCCACGAGGAGGGAACACCTTTGATTAATTGCCGAGATAGCGGGCTGTCAAAGCCAGAATGAAAAGAGCTACACAGTGATTGTGACAAAGGCATGCAGGATGCGTTTGTTTATCATACAGGGGATGCATAGTTCATCGAAATATGGACCCTTGGTACGTGGCGGAGGACGTGGGTCAGAGGACCAATATCGCGCATAGTGGAGACTTCTGGTTGGGCATAACCTGACCTTCCGTCAACACCATTTAATATACCCGAGGGTCGATGCAGGCATGCACGAGGAACCGCGATATGCGAGGTGCGATAACGATGTTATAGCACGAATTCGGCAGCATGTCCCCTCCCTTTGGACTGTACCAAATGGGAATATAGGACATCCATCCACGGAGAGCCGGAGTGGAAACCAAAAAAGAGAATCGGGCGTAGCCCTGGGTCCAAGAAGGATCCAAATCTGACGGGGCAGTGCGCACCATTGTGTCGTTCATTAATATTCCCCTTTAAAGGACCATTGGAGGACATGCAACGGCAGAACTCCGAGGGTCAGCGGGGTGATCGAAGAAATGTCAGGTTCGGTATAATGTAGGGGGGGTGAAACCTCCCATTAATATATCTCCCATGGATCTGGGTGAAGAACCATAGTTTCCTCGTAAGGTAACGAAGACTAACCCGAAAGTTGATAGTGATGGAACAATGAATTTAGGCTATGTTTGGTTTGATGAAATGGGGAAGGCATCAGACACTCAGATGATAACTATCATTGAGGTGAAACGGCACGGCACTGGAGTCGGCGTGAAGATCAAACGGCACGGCATGCTCCCGGTGTGAAGAAAGGTTAAGAGGTAATCGGCACGACGGGTCTCGGAGCGCCATGGCAATGGCACTCGGCGCCCCCCCAATCCGGCGCGGGTTGGTCTCGGCGCGCCCCCCACCCGGCGCGAGTTTGGCGCAGGGAGGCGGTGGCGCCGGGAGGCCTTGGCGCCGGGAGGATTGTGCCGCCGAGAGGGGTTTTATTGATGTCAACAGAGGGTCTTATGAAGGTTTCCTCAGGGCATTCAATGGGGATGATGGGAGATGAGGATGGATTCATTCCCAGAGGGGGTCCAAAGAGCTCATTAACACGGAGATATGTCCTCTGCGATGGCAAGATGCCATGAGATGATATAATTCAGGCTCCGGCCACATTGAGGGGTTAAATATGCAATTCTGATGGAACAGTATGATAAGGTAAAGCTCTGGGCGAATTTTGGCAGCATCTCCCCTTATTTTGGGAGTATGCCAAGAGAATATTATGGGTTATCCACTCACGAGTGCCGAAGTGGAAACCTTAAACGAGAGCCGGGCGTAGCCCGTGATTCAAGGGTCTGAGTCATATAAGACCTCACCCCCCTTTATTGCAATATCCCCAATGCAATCCATCGGAAAGCCTGCAATGGCAGGACTCCGTGGTTTAAGGGGGCTACAGGATGTAGGGGGAGAATTAACCCCTTTGATATAGCTCCCGTAAGGCCAAAAGGAAGGGCAATGCACACCCACGAGGAGAGTACATAGTGGACGAGGTCTGTATGGCTTGCTGTGATGACGAAGGCATCAGGATGGCCAGACGACGTAAGGGTATCGACGCAAAGAAGGGGGGTGGTTTCGGCACGGAAGCTAGATAGACTCGGCACGACAGGGAGGTCCAAATGGCGTGGGGAGCTCCCGGCGTGAAACTCGCGCCGGGAGACACCGGCGCCGGGAGGCTTTCAGCAAGGGTTTTGAGGAGGTCTTAGAACAGGGTTTTGGGAGTTGTTCAGAGAGAGATTTAATCCTGACTGTTTTGGATGATCGGAGGGGGAAGACTTTGGGGGAACACCCTTCCTCTGGGCCTCATTGGGAGCAGAACCACAGACATAAATCCATGAACCACGTCCCCCTTTTCACATACGAGGAACCATGAGATAGACTGTCTCAGGCCCTCGAAATGTGACTGGAGGGGGAGATGATAAATAATAGTAGCGAGGATGCTTCGGCAGAATTAGAAAACCAAACGATAAACCACGCCCAGTTATCAATATCCCTAGCATATATCGAACCTCGGATGCAGAGACAGCAAGAAGAAGGTAATGAAAGGGCGGAATTCAACCCATTCTCTCATCATTTATTTCATCCAGACGACTTACAAGCATGCTAATTAAGAGAAAGAAATCTGACTCAACGGAGAAAGAAATCTAGGCCTAATCCCTGAAAGCAGGGTTACATTGGCATTCGATGCTATTGAAGCAAAGATGCTAGAAATTAGAAATACAAAAGAAATTCAAACGGATAGGGAGGGGAAAGAGAAAGAGCTTCAGGCGCCCGGCACTCCCACCTGGATCCCTCTTCGAGCCTCTGCCTCTCTCCTTTTTCTTTCTTTCTTCAGCTTCTTTCAAGGGCTCTCGAACTCCCTCTTTCTCTTCGGTGGCTAAACACTCCCCTTTCTCTCTTCCTTTTTCTTCCTTCTCCTGCTCTGCCTCTTTTTTTCTTCCGTCCTCTTCTTTTTTGTTCGAAGGGCAGGCCTCTTATAGAGGCCAGGCCCTCATCCTTTCGGCGTGCACTTCCCGACGCGCCAGGATCATCCTCCCGGCACGGCAGTCATCGGCGCGTCGGGTCTCATATTTGGGCTTGGCCCATTCTCTTGTCGTTCGGCCCATTCGGTCCAGGATCCACTTGGTGGACTCCTTTCGACAGTGGGGCTTTTGGCATATGCATATTAAGACCCCGTGGGGCTTGTTTGCACCTTGCATTCACAACACGTGCGAGGCATTGTGCGTCCCTTCTTCGGAGAGTCAGAGATGTCTGAACATCTATTTCAGCAGGCGGATGGTCGCCTGAATGTTGGTATAGTTTTATCAGCCTGACTATCTGAATGACAGCAGTACTAGACAGCGACCTAGCCACAAACGGCTTTTAGTCGAACAACATGATAGGGGTAGTGGGTTTCTTCTGTTCAGACTCTTAGATCTCCCAGGGATGGTACGTGAGCCGTGCCCTCGACTGATCTTCAGAACTGTGAATCTGCTATGCTCTCTTCTGACATATTTTAGGTGTCAACAAATGCCCCCCACCCGTGGGTGGCATGAGCGAAGCATGAGTGACACGGGACATGCGGGTGTACATCACGTTCACGCACTGCGCTTCGTGGTCTCTTCAGGTCTGCTCCTGTGCATTGGCTATTCTTTTGACTCTGAGTCTTCATTCTGCCCGTGTGATTTCCATGCTTTATAAGCAAATTTGGATGAACACCAGCATTTTTGGCTTTATCTGGTGATAATATCACCCCTGGTGGGGTAATCGGCTCCATAGACGCTTCCGGCACTACCTTCTCGACGCGGTGGTGGCCTCGGCGTAGGAATTCTCAGCGCGGTGCTCCTCTCGGTGCGTTGCTCACCTCGGAGCGCCTTTTGGCGCTTCTTCCTCTCGGCGCGGCGGCGATCTGGGCGCGCCTTTCTTCTTTCGGCCTTTTTAGGCACCGGGCGAGAGGAGAAAGCTCATTTTTCCTTGAGCTTTCTCTCTCTTTGTCTTCTTCTCCTCCCGCCGCCTCAGAGCGATCAGCGTGGAAACCTTCCCTCCGGGAAGATTTTCATTCGGGACTCCGTCCCTTTTCATTTTGGAGTCATCCCCTCCTGGTGGGTGTTCTCCCATTTGACTTCTGGGCATACTCCGGACAAGGGGAGATGCTGTCAAAATTTCTTCTGAACATCTCTTTTCTAATTTTTTTTCTTTATATCGCCTTCTTATTCTTTCTCCTTGGTTTTATGTCTGTAGCTTGCTAGAAATGGCTTCTTCTTCTAGCCGCGTTGCCTCCGGCAGTGCTGATGTTGACTCTTCTCCTCAAGGCAGGGCTTCTGGTCCCGTTGTGACTTGGAGGAATGTTGGACAGCTGGATCGGGGACTTGGGAGGATCGCCATAGTCAATGAGTCCTCTGGCTCCGAAACAGATACAGTATCCGCCTCTCGCATTGTGACTGTCGAGGGAAGACTGGACTTCAATCGCGATGATGACTACCGTGCGGACTTCCCGAAGGATTGTCACCTCGCGCCCTTCATTTGTACCTTCAACGTCTCTGGGAAGAGGGACGTCATGCTGGCTCGGATGGTGGAGCGGGCCATGTTGCTAGATCGGGACAGCTTGAAAGGTTCTATGTATCGTGGAGATACCATATACCTCCCGGGGGAGCGGCGCAAATGGGACGCCGTCTTAGGGGTAACAGAGCTGGAGGCAGAGCTGAAGATGCTAACACGGGCCCCGGAGTTCACACCATCCAGGTGGGACAACACCGTAGGTCGGGTTAACAGGGAGAAACTCGGTTACGGTTTATTCTTGGCGCCCATCAAGTGGGGCTACAGAGAGGAACCGTTTGTGCTGAACTGCTTGGCTGTTCAGTTCAAATTTCAATTGGCAGCTGGGTGGTTTGCAGACACGAAGGTCACGGATGCTCACCTCTTTCGTGTAGGGGCAGTGGAATTCACAGAATATGTTCTGAAAGAGTATGCACTGCTACTGGTCAGGGCCGGGGTGTACCATAGTGTGTATGCATCCCGCTTTAGGTATCCCATTTCAAAGGGGCTGTGCTGCGGCATGATCGAAGTATTTTGCCCGCAGTTCAACACTTTCTATACAGCAGAAGGTGGGACCTCTCTGGATCTTTGGAGCCTGTCACAGTTATCGGTCCTGCCGATTAACGGAGAGCCCTATGAGGAGGTCTGCATTCATGACTTCATCAAGGATGAAACAGACGGCGAAGGTGAATATTACTTCGGCTATTCGTACCGGTACTTGATGAAGGCATACCGCTCCCTCTGCCTGACGTTGAATAGGGGATCCTCAAAGGGATACCAGCCCCGGGAGAAGAGCAGCAAACTGAGAGTCCGAGCAGGACATTAGATTCAGTATTTCTTCGGGGGCCCTTTGAAGTACAGCGAGTTCCCTCACGTAGCTCCTGTTGCGGGTAAACCCAGCAGGCCACCTAAGTTCAAGTCAGAGCTGCCTGCTTCTCTTCGGGGGATAAGCCGCGGGGGGCCGAATCCGATGGGGGTGGATCCCCTTACCCATTGTGCTGCTTACCTTACCTTCTGGCTGTGTACTTTTGCCCTCCCGCAGGGGGATGAGACAGTTATTCGTCCGGAAGTAATATACCCGGCTTGTCAGATGGCTTGGGGCATACGGCTTGCAATATGTCCGGCTGCATTATGCCTGATTTACAAATCTATTGGAGATATTCATAGGCATCGGATCCCCCGCTCCTTCCGAACGGTGGGGCCGTTTCATTTTTTTAATGCCTGGGTGTGCAACTTATTTCCGGAGCTAGCTCCCCGGACTTTGCAGACAATGACATTGTATCCCAGAATGCTGGAGTTTGCAAGTGCTAAACCGGGTCCAGTGTCCCAGCAACTCTTCTCCATTCGTGGCTGACTGGCAAGGGTTCCAACGGATTCAGCGGGGACTATCCACTTTTGGAATCTGGCTGCACATTCATCTCCATTAGTGAACCGTCAGTGTGAGTGTAAGCTCTAGGCAGTGGAGACTTTCACACACTTCATTTCAGGCAACACCGTGACCCGACCAGTCTTGGAGCCTGAACTCATTGATTGGGTTTTATCAATCCGCCCCAGTGTTTTAGTATTCAGAAAGGGGGGCGCCGTTTATTTGGAACCCTACTATCCCTTCAGGTTCGGCCAGAATTTCGGCTACGATCAGCATATTTCACCTTCGATCGCCTTATTCCCTCTGGACAGCAGGTCAAAGCACGGTTCAACTGTTGTGGCCGAAGGTCGCTCCTGGTGGGACTATTTTCATCGCCGGGACGCCAATACTTTCAGAGTGCCGATGCCGAACCGAGTCCCCCGGGTCACTCCTGAGTATATAAAATGGTGGAATGCTCGCACGAGCTTCTACCGCAATGCCCGGATGACATGCTGGGACGTGGCTGAGCGCACCTTTCTGAGTTAGCAGCCTGGGCCCGTTTTTGACATTGACGAAGCCCATCTGAAGAGGTTATTTTCCCACCACCCGAAGGAGGCAGAGACATACATAGCGAGCAGAAAAGCCATCAAGGAGGGAGCGGCTGAACCACTGATACCCGTGCTTGCTGACATAAGTGAAGATGCTTTTACGCAGAATTTAGAACACCTGTGCCAGATTGGCGGTTCCCGCCTGGAGCTTCAGCAGTATCCGTTCCCTATCGAGGAGCCGCTATCCAAAGCAGTTTCATGGAAATACGAGGTGGATCGCTTTTGCCCGTGTCGGGCGTTTGTTAATAGAGAGGACAGAACCCCGACATACTATCAGCATACATCTTGGCTGTTTGTCCTGATGACCATCCACGGACTGACCCTTGAGAGTCCCGCAGCTAGTGTTCTGGACAAGCCTCTATTTGTATCTTTTCATTATGCCGATGTCTGGGGCTTTGACCACCTCGGCTTGTATCATTGTATAGCTTCCCACGGACATGCGGACCGGGCCGACCTGGTCGACAAGTGTAAGAAGATTGGCGACGTCTGCTGGCTCGTTCGGGAGGCTGCATCCCGAAGCAAGGAGGTGGCTTATCAGTATTGGCCACTCTCATCTTTTTACAACAGCCGGGCAGGTAAGTGCTCCTCCGTTGACACGTAGATTAGTTTGTTGCCTTGCTCCTTCATAACGGCGTGTGCTTCACTTGACAGACCGTCCGGATATCAAGCAGCAGGGGCTTTATAGAAAAATCATCTCCCAGGCACAGAAGTCGGAATATTTTGAGGTCCCTGTACCAGCGCCGACTACTACTCCACTGCCGCCTGGCAAAAAGAGAGCGGCTTCTGCAATGAAAGTTGCAATAGGCCGAGTGAGGAAGGCTCGGAAAACTTCTTCCAAGCGGCCTTCGACTGATGCGGCTGAGACTCCCCTGCCCGAGGTGCCATCATTTGAACAGTTTGCCGCTCGGAAAGAAACTACTCAGCAAGCAGCTGAAGGTGACATTATTTTCCTTGTGCGGTATAAGGGAATGCTCTTTTCACAGCATTTTCATTTTCATTTTTTTGATGTCTTCTTTGTATAGCTTCAGCTCAAGGAGCGGCTGACACCACATACGCTGAGGAAGCCGCCCTGGAGGCCGGAGAGATAGGGCCTTCCATCATAGCCCCGGTAGGGGTGACTGAGACAGCTGGAGCTGTAGGGGAGAGTCTCCCCACTGTTGAGGAGGATGTTAGACTTCCTTCGCCTATGCCTGCCAGCGAGGCTGAGGGTGAGCTGCACAATTGTGGTTCTTTAGGTTCCCCTTTTTTTTATTGAGCTTTCCATCCTGCCTTACGCACTTGTTTTATTGTGATGGCAGGAGTGGTCAGCATGGCGGTTAAGGCGCCTGTGGTGGAAGCTCCTTCACAGCCCGCGGGACATAAGACTGTGCTGAAGAAGGGTGCTATCCCATTGCGGCGCGTGCTCACCCGCTCAGCGTCCCGTCAGGCGACAGAGGAGGCGGGTCAACCCGAGATTAGCATAGATATTTCTTCGAGTAGCTCTGCCACCCCTTCTGACGAAGAGACTGACCATCATTCTTCAGAAGGTGATGAACAAGGGTCTGCGGTAGGCAGCAAAGGGGCAACAGCTCCCTTCATACTATCAAGCGATGCTTTGATTTTTAGTCCTCCGAGGCTGCCGAGGGCGCCGTCCGAGGGAGTGGTACAGGAGGAATTTGCTGGATTGGACGTGGAGGCGGAGATAACCCCTCCTTTTGCTACTTCGTCTGCAGGGTTGGAATCTTCTATTCAGGGGCTTGAAGAGATGGATGCTGTCATCATAGTAAACTCCATTCGCCCCTTTACAGAGCCGCATATCCCCCTCTCTTTTTTTTCACCTTGGTGTTTACATGAATTTTCATTCCAGGAACCCGAAGCCGCTATTCATTCCCCAGCATCGACTTCTGATACTGTTGTGGTCTCGTCAGAGGCCTCGGATCTGCTACCGTTGGCCACTGCATCTCCTTCAGGGACAATCACCCTACTCCGCCCCGTGCTGGTGAGGATACATGCGGCTGTTGGAGGATTACCCTCGGAGCCGAGCCAGTCGGGGGAGAGTCTCGCCCTGGCGTCGATGACAGAGTTGAGGGCTGAGGCTAACCCGCAGAGGGGATCTGCTTTTATATCGGCGGCCATAATGACGATCGCGCCTGATTCTGCTATTCCATTCGTGCCGGAGCCAGAGTCAAACCCTCCGTCCCTCCTAGGCTTCGTTGAAGGAAGCCCTAACAGGAGTCTGACGGAGCAGGAACATGTTGTCGTGGTATCTGCTTCTTCGGCTTTGACGGCCGTTCCATCTTCCTCTTCCGAGCCTGACACCGGCTTATGGGCCGCCATAGACAAGGAAGTGACCTTCGAGGTGCCTCCGGCGGCTTCCCTGGGCATTACCTCATCGGAGGAATTTGTCTGGCAGCATCTAGAGATGCTGCGTCAGGTTGTGGAATCTCAGCCAGCGCTGTCTTATTCCCAGTTGAAGGAAGCGGCTGCACGACTGACGATCGGGCTGCAGGCGCTGGGCTGCCCTCTAGATATCTGGACCCAGCGGGTGCTTTTCTTGTTGAAGTTTGTGAATCGCCGGGACTTTCTCGAGAAGATGATGGGTGACCGGCTGGCGGCCCTCAAACTGTAGAGAGTTGATTGTCAGGCGGAGCTGACGTCTCTGATCTTTGATCTTCAGGAGAGTAGGGCTCAGGTTGAAGCTTCCGTAACCTGGGCGCACATTCTACGTAGCCGACGGGAAGAACTCCGTGCTGAATTGGCTACTATAGAAGCCGAGATACCGCGGCTGGAGGCTGCGGAAGTCCAAGGCATTGAAAGAACTTCTTTGCTGGAGGGCCGAGTCGCGTCTCTAGAGATTGAGGTGACTCAGGTTTAGGAAGAGGAAGCGCAGCTCCATGAACTGGGGGCGGCTCCTCAGGTCGGGCTTATTGACTTTGCTGATATCTTCAGGCAGCCTTAGCTGGTCCGCCTTTGTAATCCGTCCCCTCAATTGGGCTTCTTTTGTATTCACTTCCCCTTTTGTAATGAAGATAGAAGTTTCCTTCACTATATTTTTTTGTGTTCACATCCACACTTGCATTTGTTGTGTCTTGCGGCAATTCTGGTGACCTGCTCGGAAGTACCTTCATGTCCTTGTAGCAGGAGAGCGTCCACCCTCTCAAGGAAAGGATGGGGGCCTCGCTCCACCGCGGGACGGGGTTCCAGAAGTTGTCAGGTTGGCGCCGACGTAGGTCTTGCTGACAAGAGGCGTCGAAACCGTGACTGCCGGTTGCTTGTGGTAATTCCATTATTGACCCTGATTGGGGAGATGTTGACCGACCTTGTCGATGGTGACATGGGTCGAAAGAGGTAGACGGTCTTACCGATGGTGACAAAAACCGGGTAAGGATAGCGACCGATCTTGCCGATGGTGACCAGGGTCGAAAGGGTTGATGGTCTTGCCGATGGTGATAAGAACCGGAAGGGGTAGCGACCGATCTTGCCGATGGTGACAAGGGTCGAAAGGGTAGACGGTCTTGCCGATGGTGACAAAAACCGGGTAAGGATAGCGACCGATCTTGTCGATGGTGACCAGGGTCGAAAGGGTAGACGGTCTTGCTGATGGTGACAAGAACCGGAAGGGGTAGCGACCGATCGTGCCGATGGTGACAAGGGTCGAAAGAGTAGATGGTCTTGCCGATGGTGACAAGAACCGGAAGGGGTAGCGACCGATCTTGCCGATGGTGACAAGGGTCGAAAGGGTAGCGACAGATCTTGCCGATGGTGACAAGGGTCGGAAGGGTAGCGACCGATCTTGCTGATGGTTACAAGGGTCGAAAGGGTAGACGGTCTTGCCGATGGTGACAAGAACCGGAAGGGGTAGCGACCGATCTTGCCGATGGTGACAAGGGTCGAAAGGGTAGCGACCGTTCTTACCGATGGTGACAAGGGTCGAAAGGGTAGCGACCGATCTTGCCGATGGTGACAATGGTCGAAAGGGTAGACGGTCTTGCCGATGGTGACAAGAACCGGAAGGGGTAGCGACCGATCTTGCCAATGGTGACAAGGGTCGAAAGGGTAGCGACCGATCTTGCCGATGGTTACAAGGGTCGAAAGGGTATGACAATAGATGTATATTGCCAGGATATCAGATGAAGACTCCGCCACGACCTCGAAAGGGGTCTTCCGGACAGAGAATGAATCATCACCATTCATCATTCAATTTTTTTATTCACGTTACTGACCTAAGCGCCCTTTCAGGTTTTCGCCGAGGCCAGCCCCCTCTTGCTTTTACCCGCGCGCCCTTTCGGGTTTTCACGCGGCGGGGTACCCGCTTCTGCCTGCGACGCCCTTTCGGGTTTTCGCCACAGCTGGGTTATAGCCATTTTTGCACTTGTCCTGATATAGGAACAAGTCTGGCGGGGTATCTCTATTTGTAACCCCATTTTCTTTTCTTTTTTTTTTGTATAGGATACAGAAGAACTGGACCATGAAAATGTTGACAGACCTTGTCGGTGATGACAAGGATTGAACACTGCTTCGGTTCGTTGACACCGGCTAGATGTCGAAGCAAAGGATATGGTCTATTAGCAAGATTCGAGTTAGGGGTAAAGATCGACCGATCTCGCCGATGATGACGAGGGTCAAACACATGTTTATTGACCAGCATAGGTTATCGCCGAAACAAAGGTGGGTTTATTAGCAAGGACGAAAGGTCCAAGCTTAGGGGTAGGGATTGACCGATCTCGCCGATGATGATGACGGTCGACCATGGGTTTATTCATCAGCATGGGTCACATGCCAAAGCAAAGATGGGATTATCAACAGGGACGTAAGGTCCAAGCTTAGGGGTAGGGATTGACCGATCTCGTCGAGGATGACGACGGTCGAAAAGGGTTTGTTCGTCGGCATATGTTACTGCCGAAACAAAGATGGGATTATCAACAGGGACGTAAGGTCCGAGTTGAGGGTAGAGATCGACCGATCTCGCCGATGATGACGTGGGTCGAAAAGGGTGTGTTAAAGGATTTCCGGCTGGACTTTGATGATTGTCCCTTTCGGAGTTTTATTGGGTGGAGAGTAGGAGAGGCATTTGGAAATTACCACTTTATTGACTCAAGCGCCCTTTCGGGTTTTCGCCGAAGCCAGCCCCCTCTTGCTTTTGCCCACGCGCCCTTTCGAGTTTTCACATGGCGGGGTACCCGATTTTGCCTGCGACGCCCTTTCGGGTTTTCGCCACAGCTGGGTTACGGCCATTTTTGCACTTGTCCCGATATGGGAGCGAGTCCGGTGGGGTATCTTTATTTTTAACCCCATTTCCTTTTCTTTCTTTTTTTTTCTTTTCTTTTTATTCGAAATGCGAGCCGAGGGAGGGTAGCTTGATCAGGGCGGAATGCCGCTAGCCAAGGAGAGGGTAGCTCGATCAGGGCAGAGTGCCACTGACCGATGAAAAGTAGCTTGATCAGGGCGGAGTGCCGCTAACCAAGGAAAGGTAGCTTGGTTAGGGCGGAATGCTGCTGACCAAGGACAGGTAGCTCGATTAGGGCGGAATGCCGCTAACCAAGGAGACGGTAGCTTGATCAGGGCGGAGTGCCGCTAACCAAGTAAAAGGTAGCTCGGTTAGGGCGGAGTGCCACTAAACCAAGGAGAAGGTAGCTTGGTTAGGGCGGAATGCCACTAAACCAAGGAACGGTAGCTTGATTAGGGCGGGACGCCGCTAACCAATGAAAAGGTAGCTCGGTTAGGGCGGAGTGCCACTAAACCAAGGAAAGATAGCTCAGTCAGGGCGGAGTGCCACTAAACGAAGGAGAAGGTTGCTCGGTTAGGGCGGAGTGCCACTAATCCAAGGAAAGGTATTCCGACCGATTACTCGGGGAATGTTGGCTGCGCTGCATGATACAGCTTAATATGCTTTCCGTTGAGGGGAGAGAACTGGATAACCCCTTTGTGGTCTACCAGGACGTAGGCACCCCCTTCATATACTCGGCGGACGATATACGGCCCGACCCAGTTTTCGACCAGCTTCCCTTTGGGGTTGGAGGCCATCACTTCTTTTCTTTTGACCATTACCAGGTCTCCTTTCTTGAATTCTCGACCCTTGACTAGCTTGTCAAAAGCACGAGCCATGCGAGCTTGGTAAAGCTGGATGTTTTGCTGCGCCCGGAGGCATTTTCCTTCGAGCTCAATGAGCTCTTCCAATCTTCTTTCTGCATTGGCCTGCTCACCATTGACTAGTTCGTGCTGGATGGCAACTCGCAATGAAGGAACCTCAAGCTCGATTGGCACCACAGCTTCTGACCCGTAGACAAGGGAGAAGGGGGAACAGCCAGTTGGGGTCTTGTAGACAGTACGATAGGCCCAAAGTGCTTCGTACATCCTTTCCTCCCAATCTTTTTTATTAGACTTGACAGTCTTTGCCAGCAACGTGCACAGTGTGTTGTTAAAGGCTTCTACGAGTCCGTTGGCCTGAGGGTTGTAGGGGGAAGATGTCCTCCAGTCGATTTTGTATTTGTCGGCCAGTCGATAAATCTTCTGATTTCTAAAATGGCTGCTATTGTCGGAGATGATTCGGCTGGGGATCCCGAACCGAAATATTACATTCTGCCGGAAGAATCTTGCAACTAGTTCTCCCGTCACATCTCTTAGTGCTACTGCTTCTGCCCATCTGGAGAAGTAGTCTGTAGCTGCTAAGATGTATTTGCACCCTGACGAAGATGCTGGCAGCGGCCCTACCACATCCGTGCCCCACTGAGCAAATGGCCAGCTCGACAGGGTGGGATGCAGTGGCACCGGAGGTCTCCTCGCCACATTAGCATGTTCTTGACATTTCTGACAAGCTTTGGCAAACTTGCAGCAATCATCAAATATAGTGGGCCAATAGTAACCCAACTTATTTATCTCAATTTTCATTTTCGGGCCAGCCTGGTGTGCTCCAACTGATCCTACATGGACTTCCTGCATCGCCTGTCCTGCTTCTGCTGAAGACAAGCAACGGAGTAGGACTTTCCTTCGGGCATCTGCCATAATTCGGAACAAGGTCCCGCTTCTCATCTCGTAAGAATCCTTGATCCTCAGGAGCTTCATCCTCTGTTCCTTTTCTTTTGGAAGTTGCTGGTGTTGAAACCAGCGCAGGAGATGCTCTCGCCAATCGGGCTGCTGAACCCCTTCGATGACTGCTACTTCCATCTCTTGTTTGTCGGCCATAACCTCTGTCACGCTGGGGACCTATCGGCGGTTGATCACTGTTATATTCAGGCTTGTGTCTGGCGGGACCGCCAATGAACTAGCCAGCTTAGCGAGGGCATCCGCCTGAGCATTCCGGCCTCGGTTGATGTGCTTGATGCTGATGAAGTAAAATCTTGACATCAGGCGAGTTGCCAACTGGTGATAGGGGAGGGGCTCTTGCTTTCACACCTCGAACTCTCCTTCCAGTTGTTTTATAACTAGCATGGAATCTCCGAATGCTTCCAGCATCTGAATTCCCATGGACAGAGAAATCTGCAACCCGATTATCAGGGCTTCATATTCTGCTTCATTGTTTGTGCATTGCTTTTTTATGGAACAGGATGTATGCACCACTTCTCCTTCTGGGGATGACAGGACTATGCCTGCTCCTACCCTGACCCTGGCTGACCCGGTGGCAGAGGTGTCAATTCTGGAAGCGCCATCAAAGTATAGTTGCCATAAGGAGGGCTGTAGTTGCACAGCTTCTAGGGTTTCATCTTCAGGAAGCTCCGGCTCCAACGGGCAATCCCCGGGCACTGGGTGCTCAGCGAAGAAGTCTGCAATAGCTTGGCCCTTGACGGCCTTGCGCGGCACGTAGGAGATATCAAACTCCATAAGGATTACCGCCCATTTGCCCAGGCGGCCTTTGAGGGCCGGTTGAGACATAATGTACTTCAGGAGATCCTCTTTGGATACCAAGCTGATTTCATGCGACAACATATAGTGTCGGAGCTTTTTAACTGCGAAGACCAGCGCCAGACAGATCTTCTCAATATAAGTATATTTCTCTTCAGTTCTGACCAGTCTCCGACTGAGGTAATAGAGGGCTTGTTCTTTCCCTTCTTCATTATTCTGGGCCAGCATTGCCTCCAGAGAATTGTGTGTAGCTGCTATATACAGTATCAATGGTCGTCCTTTCACCGGTGCGCCCAACACTGGAAGAGTTTTCAGGTAGTCTTTTAGCTTGTCGAAGGCTGCCTGGCAATCTTCATCCCAATAAAAGGGGACATCTTTCATCATCAACTTGTGAAAAGGCTGGCATCGCCCTGACAAATTGGAAATGAAACGTCGGATATAAGCCAAACGGCCCTGTAGTGATCTCAGCTCGGAGATGTTCCTTGGCGGAGGTAACCCCTGAATCGCCTTGATCTTTGCAGGGTCTATCTCGATTCCTCGATATCGGATGATGAAGCCCAGGAATTTTCCGCTCGACACTCCGAACACACATTTCATAGGGTTCATTTTTAGCTCATGCTGCCTCAGCCTCTGAAAAACAATTCGGAGGTTTGGCAGATGATCTTCTTTTCTTCTGGTTTTGACTACCAGGTCATCTATGTAGCACTCGACCTTGTGGTAGAGCAATTCATCGAAGATTTTGGTCATTGCACGCTGATAGGTTGCGCCAGCGTTCTTTATTCCGAACGGCATTCTCTTGTAATGATAAATGCCTTTAGGAGTTCGGAAAGCAGTATGGACCCGGTCATGCTCCGCAATCCAAATCTGATTGTAGCCGGAAGACCCATCCATGAATGACAGGGCTTCATGGCCGGTTGTAGCATCGATCATGACCTCGGTTATTGGCACCGGGAAGTCATCTTTGGGGCAGGCTTTATTTAGATCTCGGAAGTCGACACATATCCGGATCTGTCCATTCTTCTTTTTCACGGGGACGATATTCGCCAGCCATGTGGTGTACTGGTTTTCTTCAACAAATCCCACGTCAATGAGCTTGTCGACTTCAGCACAAATTTGGGTGATGAGCTCTGGCCTCATGCGCCGCGGTGGTTGCTTCACCGGCTCGGCTTCAGGGTTGATTGCTAGCTCATGTTGTGAGACAGCGGGGCTTAGACCCGGCATCTCTTTATAAGTCCAGGCGAAGCAATCCCGATATTCTAGCAATAGTCGAATGTATAGCTCCCGTTCTTCTGGGGACAGTTGGGCACTGAGGAAGGTAGGCCTAGTGTCCTTCTCATTTCCAAGGTTGACTTCTATCAGTTCATCGACTGTGGCTTGTCCTCCGTCTTCTATCTCCGGAGGTGCCGGTTGGAGGTCAACGAAGTCTGGAATGCCATCTTGAGGGTCGAGTACTTCGACTTCCTCGTCAGACACCGCCAGAGCTTCCTGAGGTTTCTTGATCTCTTGTGCTAGCGGATGGGTGGATTGTTCTATTAGCAGATCCATTGCCGTTGTAGCTTCCAAGGATGAAAGAACAGCCTTGGTGTTTGTGGATGAGGTTGCAGCCATGACGGGCTGGTGACTGTTCACTGCCAGGCCCGGACAACATGCTGATTTTGCAGCAGAAGTTGAGGAAGTTTCGCCTTCTGGGACAGTTGTATCTTCCGCAGAAGTGGCTTTTTCTTCTCTGGTAGCTGGCTCCCCTTGATTGGAGTTGACCAAGGCCTCCCTGATTGGCAGAAAGGGTGTTGAAGTTGTCATTAGTAGGACCCCTGTAGAGGGGGAGACTCCTACTTCTTGAATGTCTTCGGCTTCGCTGCTGCTAGCCGTATCAAATTCGGCTTGAAAGGCCGCTTCTTCAGGATGAACTTGCTCCCAGCATCGGAAAGGGGCCGAGGTTTCTGCTTCTTGATTTCGGGACTGAGCGAGTTCAAGATATTCAGCTTCCGCCGGATATTCATCAAAGGTTGCCCTCAGAGGGCTATCTTCAGTAGGATAGAAGGCGGAGATAGTATCCACCTCGTACCGCCCACTGTAATAATATTCTTCCAGGGTGAAGCCCAACCCTGGATGTTGAGAGACACGTCTCATTTCCTTATCCAGATTTGCAGGATACCACATCTTCTGGAAAGCTTCCTTGCGTTTTTGAGACTGATCGGGAGGGATGTGTTGCTTTTGAAACATCATGGCCGTTCGATCAGTTGTAAATGCCAAGCCCTGAACAGGAACCCGCGGGTTGGCTAGATCCTCAGGGAGGCTGCAGTCTGTGTCTTCCTGAGTGGGATGCTCCTCAGCTGTATAGAACAAGCTGCTGGGCCCATCTTCCTGTGTCACCTCCCAAGCTTTGAAAGGTTTGACAGTGGGATCATTAAGGCCGGAGACTGGCTTGGTGAGGCCAGCCGGGACTCCGATGCGGTCGTGCTGTCGATCGACATGTACTTCCTTAGCTTTGGGGTATAATGCTGGGGGTGTCACCCTGCCGACATTTCCAGAAGTCGTGATGTGGGAGACCACCTTCGGCTTGACATATCCGCGCGGCGGTGGTGGATACCAACCGTCACCCGATCTATTCTTCGACGCCCCTACGGGGGCTTCAGCTTCAGAAACCTTCCGGGGAGGCCCCGTATATAGGTTGGCGTCCGCCAAGTGACATTCAAACACCTCGAATGGGTGGATATCAGCAAATATCCTCTCCTCCTTCCCCTGGAGGCTATATTTAATGCATTGGTGGAGCGTGGAGGGCACCACCATATTTTCATGCAGCCATGGGCGGCCGAGCAGTGCTTTGTAGGAGGTGCGAGAGTCAATGACATGAAACTGCACCGTTGTAGTGAAATCTGCTAGGGTCAGTGTGAACTCTGCCACTCCCATAGATACTTCACATTTTTGGTTGAAGCCAGCGATACGCATATCCCCGACTTTCTCGAGATGCACATTAAAGTGGTACCTCTCGTATATTCTATATGGCAGGATATTGACTGCTGGACCAGGGTCGACCAGAATCCGGTTCAGTTCTCTTCCGTTCAGGTGCCCTTTCATATATAGCGGCCTGTTGTGGCTGGTAGTAGGTAGTAGCATGTCTTCTGGAGAGAAGGTCATACTGGCTTCTGGTATAGCCTCAGCTATGCAGGCTTCAAAATGAGCAGGCGTCTGCAGAGCAATGATGATCACCTGTCGAGTCTCTTCACTCAAAGAGAGAATTTCCCAGATCGTAAATCGAGCAGGGAGCTTCTTGAGCAACTTCATTATTCGGCTCCCAGCCCGGACATTGGAGAGCTTCATCTCTTCAGCCCATCTGGGCTTGGGGAGGTTTTGATTTGTGGGTCCAGACGGGCCTACTTCATCTTCTTCGGACTCGACACCCTCTTGACTGGCACCGGCTGTCGGGTCTTCTTTATTAGCTGCTGTAGGGCAAGCTCCATCTGCATTCGCATCCTCAGTAGATTGCGCTGGCTGCGGGTGAACGGCCCCGGGTGTAGGGTTAGCATCGTGGCAGGGCTGCTTCCCTTTTGACATCTTCATAAATTCAAGGAATGAAGGGACTGCCTTGCCCCCACTCTTGTTGTATAGGCCTGACGGAGGAGGGATTTGGACTCCCTTAACTTCCGGCGGAGGTGTCTTGTAGGGTTGCTCCCCTCTGAACATAATGTTGTGATTGGGTGGTGGCTGGCGCCCCCATTTTCGGCCTGACTGAGTGGCATGCGCAGCAGTTGCGGCCTCGGCCTTGCCTCCCCTGGCATGGGGTGTGAAGCAAATTTCTTCTTCTTCCTCTTCTCCGGGTAAGTTGAAGAGTGCTGACAGGGTATTGCAGGAGACAACCTGTGTTTTATGGGCCCCAGCGGCCTTTCTTTTCTTCTTCTTTTGCTTTTTCTTCTTTTTGGTTTCTGCAGGTGCTTGCCCCCAGAACAGGTTGCTCTCTTGAGGTGGTGTTTCGTACATCTTTCTCTTCTCCTTTCGTTTTGCCTTTTCATTCGCGTATCGATCAACCAATTAACTAACTTGTAGTCAACTGACTGATTGACGACGCGGGCGTGCCAGTCACATGCGTGACGATTCTATTGTGCGCTCATTCTGACCCATGTCGGGCGAATGTGAGGTTCGGTCGGGACCAGCAGTCCGCCATACCATAAAGGCTATGACGTTAATTACATCCCCCACGAGGAGGGAACACCTTTGATTAATTGCTGAGATAGCGGGCTGTCAAAGCCGGATTAAAAAGAGCTACATGATGATCATGACGAAGACATGCAGGATGCATATGTTTATGGAATTATGGACCCTCGGTACATGGCGGAGGACGTGGTAATGAAGATATGATGGCAATATAATTCGGGCTCGCTTGGCCCCTCCCTTATTCAATTTATTATCTATTATGATTTATTAACGCCAGCCCCGAGGGACGAGGTCCACTCGGGGGGGGGGGGGCTAGTGAGCGATTAAAGCAACAAGAGGCTTCAAAACCGGCGTGACCCTACAATAGGTAGCTTATACAGTGCGAAGAAACGTAGGTGTAAATGTTAATACGGCGCGGTGAAATGTAGGTATAGATGTTAATACGGCGCGGTGACCATGCGTGTTTAAACAGCGCGCAAGGGCTTGGGGGCGAGGCGGCTTAGGGCGCGCCGGAAAGGCGCAAAGGAAAAAAAATGGAAATGAGTCTAACGTTAATCCAGCGCGGGGGGGGGTACCGCGCCGGATTAGGGCGCACCGGCTAAGGCCGCGCCGTTCAACCCACTCTTTCTATGAATTTTTGCAATTATTGAGTTTGTTAAATTTTGGGTGAGGATTCTGAAGTTATTTGGGGCCAATTGCTTATTGAATTGAAGTCCAGGACCCCGAAGGACGGTGTGATTAAGCCAGTGCGAGGTTCCTACTCGAGCACCGGGATAATTAGGTCCAGAACGAGCGTTTCATTATAGATTACTCAATCTTAATCTGTCCAAAATTAGACAGCATCTCCCCTGAACCTAAAGAGTTGCAGGGGAGAAGCGGGGTCATGCTCACTAATGGAGCAAGCCCCTAAACCGCCGGTCTGCACAGTGACAGCCAGCAAGATCCCATCAGATAGGATACCCCGAGGACTAGCCTACAAGGGGCACCAATACTCCATGGGTGAGAATAGAAGGACGGGGCCATTGATGACGGGAACAACCCACAGATCATGGCACAACCGCTGAAGGGACCGACCGTTAGGAGAGTGGGGCTCCGAGGGCTAGCCTACGAGGAGCGTACATCCCTTAACCTCGATTGGGTCTTAGATTATCGGGGCTGAGCTCGTTGAGCTAGGACCCCCTGTTGTTGTCTGCTGTGGGCTTGGGAAGCATCTACCACCGAGAGGTAGAGTTCTCAGTTGCCCAGTAATTCCGTGAAGCCATGGGGGAATATCCCCCTCCCCGGGTGGTTAAAGCAGGATGAGAGAATCTCAGACTGGTTCGAACGACCATGATTCAGAGGAGGAATAAAGGCCCGGGTGAAACGGGTCAAACGTAGAAGCATAGACTCAAACAGGTAGGACGCAGCACTCAGGGGGATGCATCCGACCATCCCGACGGTGACTCCCACCTTGCGAATAGTCAATAGCACAAGGGGAGGAATTAATGGGGGGGAGACTTTCGATACAGTAGCAGGAAGAGGCATGCGCATAAGCACAGCTCTGTCCATGAAGGGGGACACAGAGGTCCATAAATCAAAGCCGAAAACGATCGATTAGAAGGACCCGGGGAGGGGTCGTTTCTGTAGCCCTCGGTGCTTTGGGCCGTGGTCGATACTTCGAGGAAACCGGAACCAAAGGACATGCACGAAAGAACTCAAAACCACATCAACATAGATAGAGAAGAGGATAGAAGTTCTGAGCATTCATCCGACCTCGCGGCCCGGACGTTGATATACATATTGCCATCCTAGAAACGGGAATGGCCTCTCATTTATACATTAAGAATCCCGGCGCCAGCATCATTGCTTGGTCGCCGTTCATCATTCACGGGAGAATACACAGTAGTAGAGAAGAAATCACAGAGGAGGGGAGGGGTCGGCTCATATCATTGCCATCCCTCCCCTCTCTGCTTACAAATGATGGACGGAAACCCGCGAGAGAGAAGAACCTACGGAAGATCGAGGAAGACAGGTACTGGTGCCCACCTGCTTTTAAAAAAAAATAGAGTATCGGCCCCCTCCTTCTTCTCCGGCTCCGGAAGGCTTCGATCGGAACAGGGGAAGGCGGCCGCCGAAGAACACTGGGATAGAACTCCTTTTCCCTCGGAAAGCTCTCTCCCCCTTTTCTTTCTTTCTTCCCGGCCTCTCCCTTCTTTCTTAAATCGAACCTCCCTCTATATATAACAGGTTGGAGGCTCTTCATCCGGCGTGAGCTTTTGGCGCGCCGGGGAAGTCTTCATCAACTTATCGCGCCGGTTCAAGGTGCCATTCGATAGGGTAACTGGCGCGCCGGGAAGAGGGCTGAAGGTAGGGGCGCGTCGGGGATAAGGAATGGAGATAAGAGGCGTGCCGGGATAAAGGCATTGAGTAAGGGGCGCGCTAGTTGAAGGCGCGCCGGACTAATGCCCCTCGTACGCTTGAGCCAGTCGATGAACTCGGGGCCATCGTGAACATGTACTCTGCCACTGCTCACTAAGACTTCGACGATATGATCTGTCGAAGCTCCTAGATTGGCGTACGGCCATTCTCGAGGTTCTGGATAGCTTCATCTCGATCGTACGGGCTTTCTACCGGCACGGCCCTCGGCTCTATGCTCCATGCTGTTGGTCCGGCCTGGCTCGTACTCAGAGCTTTCTAGGAGGTTAGATAGCCGGGAGATAGTTCTGCCTGAGCCGGGCGATCATTCGGCCACCAGTGGGCCCATATTGACGGGAAGCCGTGCCCATGCCGGATCATCGGGATCTTCCGCCGTCAGAGCTTTCGGTTCTCCATTTCGGGAAGCCGGGGGGACTCCTTTATCCTCGGGAGAGCCTTTCATGAGGTGGGTAGCCACCGGGTAAACCGTCGACCTTGGTCGGACAACGGGTGTAGTGGATGCAGCACGACAAAGTCGATGCCGATTCATTGGGTAGGCTTGGTCGCACCGCCGGTTGGTTGTTGGATTCGTCTCGGCTCTCCTGAGGTGAAGTCCCCGTATCCATACGGAGTGACTCGAGGCTCTGGCAGCTTGAGAAGTCTTCAATATGTTGATCTTCATCGGCTTTCGTACTTCGGTGGGCCGGGTCATTCGTCCTTATGGCTTGGTTGCCGACGATCATATTTTAGGTGCCAACAAATGCCCCCCAGACGTGGGTGTTGCGAGCAAGGCACGAGTGCAGCAAGGCCAACGGATGAATTTCATCCGGACTGGCCCCTTCCTTGATTGGCGGGTGCCTGGGATGGCCCTTAATTTGGCACGGGCATTGACCCGGCACCGTTTGGATGTTAGTACGGCGCCGTTTAGGCGTTGATACGACGAGGGTAAGTCCCTCGGGCCTTTGACCTGGCGCGGTGCCGGGCGATTCGGCCATGAAGCCGGCGCGGCCTTGGCACCTTGGGGGTAGTTGGCCCGGCGCGCCTTTTCCCGGCGCGCATTCTCTTAAGGGGTTTTTAACCCGGCGCGCTAAATAGCGCGCCGGGTTTAACAAGGGGGACTCCCCCTATTTATCTCCTTCTTCCTCATTTTTTCCTTCATCGCCTCCTCATTTGTGAAAAAACTTTCTATCTCTTCTCCTTCTTCTCCCCTTCTGGCGCCGAGAGCGGCGATCTTTCCTTCGGGTGAGTGGAGATGCTGTCCCTTTGGGTCTCGAAACCCATTCTTTGGACCCGGGAGGCTTCTAGCAGGGCTTGCCCTCGGAGCTATTCCCCCGGGTGTTCCTCTGGCCTCGGTGTAATGCCGATGGCTGTCTTTTAGGGACCGTTCCTCAGTGGACGCGTTCCCGCTTTTCTTCGGCAATTCCCCGTGCTGGGGAGACTCTGCCAAAATTTTGTCAGAAGTTTGCCTTTGATTAGCCGTTTCCTGACGTTGTTTTTGTTTGATATGCTCTTTTCGCAGCTGTTATGGCATCCAGCTCTTCCTCTCGTGTCGTGGTGACATGAGAGAATGTTAATTCTCTCGACTGGGGTCACGGTCAGGTGGCCATAGTTGCGGAGTCCTCAGATTCGGAGACGGACACCGTAGACACCGGTCGTCTCCTTATCCTCGGGGGCGACTCCTTTCATTATAATAGAGAGGACGTGATCAGGAAGGATCATCCCAAGGACAAACACCTGATGTCCCTTCTTCGGCGTTTCAACCTTCAGGGGAAGCGGGACGTGTTTGCCGTGCGGAAGGTCGAGCAGGCTCTGCTGGTGGAGAGAGACAGCTTGGCCGAATGCGTAACGCGGGGAAGACCCATCTATCTCCCTGGGGAGGTCAGGAAGTGGAGCGTTGTGCTGGGGCTGCAAGACCTGGCTCCGTCAGACGGACTGTTGACCAGAGCTCCTAAATTTGTGCCTGCTCGGTGGAATGACTCCGCGGGCAGGGTAGATCGGGAGAAGCCGATCTTTGGCTTATTCCTTGCCCCGTTGAGGTGGGGATATAGAGATGAGTCATTTTTGCTGGATTGCTTGGCGATTCGCTTCAAGCACCAGATCTTCGTGGGATGGTTTGCTGAGTTGAAAGTCACAGATGCCCACGCATTCAGGCCCGAAGCAGTGGAATTCACAGACTATGTGCTGCATCACTATGCTCCTCTTTTGACCAGAGTTGGTGTTTATCACAGCGTATATGCTTCAAGGTATCGGTATCCGATTTCCTGAGGCTTGTGCTGCGGCATGATCGAGGTGTTTTGCCCCGAATACAACACCTTCTATACTTCAGAGGGGGAGACCTCTTTAGACTTGTAAAGTCTATCCCAGCTCAGCGGCCTGCCCATCGATGGAGAGCCGTATGAGGAAGTTTGTTGGCCCGACTGGTTGAAGGACCAGACCGACGGTGACGGTCGGTATATGGCGGGCTACGCCTATCGATATCTAATGAAGGCGTATTGCACCCTCTTTCATTCGTCGCACGACACGATAGAAGCTCGAAAGCCGGGCGAGAAACGAAGAGTGCGGATGGGCGCTTGGCTTTAGTATTTCTTCCAGGGGAAGACCAAGTATGAAGATTTTCCTCCGATAGCACCGGTGGCCCAGAAGCGGAAGAAGAGGGTACGACGCCAGGCCGCTTCGTCATCTTCTTCGAGAGGAGGGCAGGGGGAAAACCCAAACCCTACTGGCGTTGATGCAGTGACTCACTGTGCTGCATATTTGGTTTATTGGCTTTGTTCCTTTGCTCTCCCTCAAGGTGACGAGAGCGTGATCAGGGCGGAAGCCATATATCCGGCCTGTCTTATGGCTTGGGGTACCAAGCTGTCTCTTTGCCCAGTGGCCCTGTGCCTCATTTACAAGATGTTGGGAGATTTGCACAAAACGTGCGTCCCCAGAAGCCTTCAGACGGTTGGTCCGTTACATTTCTTTAATGCTTGGGTCTGCACCCTGTTCCCGGAGGCAGCTCCTCGGGCATTACAAGTGGTTCCTCTGGTCCCGCGCATGATAGAGTTTGCAAGTGCCGAGCCATCATTGCTAATGGAGCAACTTTATGCTATTCGGGGTAAATTGACCCGTCTTCCCGTGGATTCGCCCGGGGTTCTTCATTTCTGGAGCTTAGCTGCTCACTCGAGCCCATTGACGAATAGGACGAGACAGTGCAAACTCTTTGAAACTGAGGAGTACATCCATCCGATTTCCCAGGCCAATTGTACCAGGCCTATTCTGGAGCCGGAGTTGGTTGATTGGGCACTGGCCATAAGGCCTAGTGTCCTCGTCTTTCACAAGAGCGGCATTCTGTGGTTGGAGCCGTATTACCCGTTCCGTTTCAGTCGGAACTTCGGCTATGACCAGCAGATTCCACATTCCTATTCGCAATTTGCACTGCCCAACAGGCATAGGGCCGGGCAAACGTCCAATGACGACGCCCGGATATGGTGGGACTTTTTCCATCGTCGCGAAGACGTTTCTTTCCGGGTGCCCGCCCCCGCACGGTTCCCTCGCGTCACGCCTGAATACATCAAGTGGTGGAACGTGCGGACGAGATTTTACAGGACCTCCCGGAGAGAGTGCTGGGCCGTGGCGGAGCACAGGTTCTTAGCTTCCCAACCGGAGCCAGTTCTTGATATTGATGCTTCTTATTTGAAGAAGTTGAAATCTTGGACTAATACGGATGTGAAGGCCTATCTAGAGGCCCGCAAGCTCGTAAAAAGCCGCAGGACGAAAGTTGAGCTGAAGTTGCCCCCGATCAACAAGGATGACTATGTGAAGACCCTTCGGGGTTTATGCCGGGTGAGCAGTGAGAGGGTGATTCTCCAGCAACTCCCTTTGCCGGTAGAAGAGCCCATCGCGGCCGTGGAAGACTGGCGTCCCGAGGTAGATAGGTTGTATCCCTACCGGGCTTTCATTCGCAAAGAGGACAGGCGGGCTGATTTGTATGCCAACACCCCTTGGCTGTTTGCGCTCCTTCGGTCTCACGGCCTCTCGGTGGGTAGCCCCGGCGAAGCCATACTGGACCATCCTCTTCAAATCTCCTTCAAATACGCAGACAGGTGGGGGCTGGACCATCTGAGTCTGTATTACCTGCTATCCTCCCGTGGCCATGAGGACCTGGCACTGTTGGCTGAGCCGAGCGAGAAGATCGGGGATCTATGCTGGCTTATTCGCGAGGCGGCTTCGAGGGACAAGACGCCCTCGCTGTTTTATTGGCCTCTCTTCCCCTTTTATACGGAACCGGCAAGTACGTTCCATCTCTTCCTTCAGGCCCTTCGGCCAGCCTCTTCTTTTTATTGTGGTTGTGTCATTCTCACCCCTGTGCGTATGCAGTCCGACCGACTTCGGAGGAGACTCGGCACTTCAGGGAATTGATCATAAAGGCCCAAAAGCTGACATATTTTGAAGTTCCTGAGCCGGCGCCGACCACGACGCCATTGCCTCCTGGGGATTCGAGGAAGAGGACCAGGTCCCAACTGTGAGAGGCCGTCGGGAAGGCGAAAGCGGCGGTGACCCGGGTGACACGGGCACGCCGGAAGAAAGCTGCGGAGCAGACATCGACAACCGACCTTCCTCCCGTTGTATCTTTCGAAGAATTTGAGGCTTCTCGCGCACAAGTGCCAGAGGCCGAAGGTAGGCTCTTCTTTTCTTCAAAGTGCATTAGCTTGTCTTGACTGCTTGGGGCGACCCATGCTGACAGTCACTGATACAGCTGCTGGGGTCGTCGGTCCCGAGGCGACGGTGGATGTAGAGGCTGGGGACGGGGCAGAGGAAATCCTTGTTGTTCACATAGAAAGGGATCTGCCCTCCCCCACACCCCAGCGGGAGATGGACGGTAATCCACAGTTTAGTTGCGATAGCAACGTAAATCTTTGTATCTTCAGTCGTCCTGACCCTGTTTTGCTGTGAATTTGTAGTCGATATACAACCATCATTGCTTCCGGGCTCGAAGAGCGTAGAGGAGGTGATCCCCTCGGGGCAGGGAGAACCCGCCCCTGAGGTATCATTTATTGCTGCCCCTGGTGCGGAGAGCACTGGGGGAGTTCCTGCCGAGGGCGATGCTCCTGCTGGCGAGGCTCCTGCTCCGTCGGTGGAGCATCCCGAGAGAGCAGAGGGATCCTCTTCCTCTGAGCGTGTAGACTATGGTGGCGGCTCCAGTGACGAGGAGTCACCGCTGCTTGATTTTGAGACCGACGATGCTGGGGTGTCCTCGGCCTACGAGAGCGACTATTTGACTTTCAGCCCGGCCCGGTTATCATGGGGCGGTCCTGTGCCGTCATTATCGCTTACGAGTGAGGGAGTTGGCGCTGGGGAAGCAGCTCTTAAAGAGTTGAGCTTAGTCCCAACCGAGGTAAGGACCTATCCATGGTCAATACTTGCCATGCTTCTTTCTTCCTCCTTTTAGCCAGGCTTTTAAGTGTATATATCTCTGATGCAGACTGAGGTGGCGCTACCGACTATGACGGTGCAAATACCACTCCCGGCCCTGGGAACAGGGCAGGCGACTTTCCCGTCCGTCCTGCGGCCCATCGCATTGCGGTACCCAAAGGATCATGCAGCAGCAATGGTTCCAGTTGGTCCCGGAGCGCTCGTGGAGGTTGATAGTTTGGCGATAGCCGGAGATTCTCCGCCAAGGGAGGCTGCACAGCAGTCAGCTCTGGAGAAGGGTGGCTCTGCTGAGATAGAAGCCGGGGAGATTATTGAGGGACGGACGTCCTCGAACCTTGGGGTTCTTGTTGGACTTCCATCCCAGGGGACCGGTAAGGAGATTGTTGTTGTTGAGGCTCCAGCCACCGCATCTGCCGGTGCGGTTGTTCCCGGTGGTAGTGGGCTGCAGCTTATGCCGTCGTCATCTTCCGGGACGGCTGATGATATATGGGCTACCGTGGATAGCAGAGTAGAGTTCGAACTGCCCGAGACGTCGCCACTTGGTCTTCAATCCTCGAGTGATGTCGTGTGGCAGTTCCTGGGGACCCTCCAGCAGGCCGTAATAGCCAGTAGGGATTTAACTTATGTTCAGCTGAGGGGGTTGATAGAGCATCTGTCCCGCTCGCTGCTGGCCCTTGGCTGTCCCATGGACGACTGGACTCCACGGGTGATCCTGCTCCTGAAGTATGTGAACCGGAGAGAGTTCTTGGGCCGGGAGGCAGCTGACCAGTTGGTGGCCATATCGATGGAGCGGGCTGAAAACAAGACGGCCCTCATTTCCCTGCAAGAGACCGCGGTGAGGGCGAGGGACGAAGCCAACGCCTCTCTTCAACGCCGGAACTCCCTGACGGCCCGGATGATGGCATTGCGGGCCGAACTTTCCAGGATAGAGGCTGAACTTGAAGAAGTAGATCGCCTGGGGGTCCAAAAGGTTGAGGATGCTGAGATGGCCGAAGGACAAGCTGCTTCCCTGGAGGCGAAGCTATCCGAGCTGGAGGCCACCGAGTTCAGATTGCAAGAACTGATCTGTCATCCGTCCTTGGGTATTCCTGTGCTGGAGGACATCTTCCGACGCCCTTTGCCGTAGTTTCTTTTCTTTATGTGCTCACTTTTAATGCACCTTATGTATCCCAGGGCATGGTCCATGTAATCATGCGCCTTCACTTCATAGTAATGAAAAATCTCCATCCTGATTTTGAATGAAGACTCCATCTTGTCATTGTGTTGTTTTTTTTTGTTTGCCCGTCGATTCTAGTTCGAGTGTATGAGTCATTAGGGCAGGAGAGCGCTCACGCCTTCAGGGAAGGGGTGAGGTGTTCACTCCACCGCGCCACGACTTTTCTCAAGACTAGAAACGGCTTTACGCTGGTCGAGAGTTCGAGGAACTTAGGGGGGCCTAGTGAAACTGGCGGATAAACGGTCATGCCGAGAGCGGCAAGAACCGAGAACGAGTAGCGACCGATCTTACCGATGGTGACAAGGGTCGAAAGGGTAGACGGTCTTGCCGATGGTGACAAAAGCCTGATAGGTAGTGACCGATCTTGCCGATGGTGACAAGGGTCGAAAGGGGTAGACGGTCTTGCCGATGGTGACAACAACCGGATAGGTAGTGACCGATCTTGCCGATGGTGACAAGGGTCGAAAGGTAGACGGTATTGCCGATGGTGACAAAAACCGGATAGGTGTAGCGACCGATCTTGCCGATGGTGACAAGGGTCGAAAGGGCAGACGGTATTGCCGATGGTGACAAAAACCGGATAGGTGTAGTGACCGATCTTGCCGATGGTGACAATGGTCGAAAGGGTAGATGGTCTTGCCGATGGTGACAAAAGTCGGATAGGTAGTGACCGATCTTGCCGATGGTGACAAGGGTCGAAAGGGTAGACGGTCTTGCCGATGGTGACAAAAGCCGGATAGGTAATGACCGATCTTGCCGATGGTGACAAGGGTCGAAAGGGTAGACGGTCTTGCCCATGGTGACAAAAGCCGGATAGGTAATGACCGATCTTGCCGATGGTGACAAGGGTCGAAAGGGGTAGACGGTCTTGCCGATGGTGACAAAAACCGGATAGGTAGTGACCGATCTTGCCGATGGTGACAAGGGTCGAAAGGTAGACGGTATTGCCGATGGTGACAAAAACCGGATAGGTGTAGCGACCGATCTTGCCGATGGTGACAAGGGTCGAAAGGGTAGACGGTCTTGCCGATGGTGACAAAAGCCGGATAGGTAGTGACCAATCTTGCCGATGGTGACAAGGGTCGAAACGGTAGACGGTCTTGCCGATGGTGACAAAAGCCGGATAGGTAGTGACCGATCTTGCCGATGGTGACAAGGGTCAAAAGGGTAGACGGTATTGCCGATGGTGACAAAAACTGGATAAGGGTAGCGACCGATCTTGCCGATGGTGACAAGGGTTAAAAGGGTAGACGGTATTGCCGATGGTGACAAAAATCGAATAGGTAGTGACCGATCTTGCCGATGGTGACAAGGGTCAAAAGGGTAGACGGTATTGCCGATGGTGACAAAAACCGGATAGGTAGTGACCGATCTTGCCGATGGTGACAAGGGTCAAAAGGGTAGACGGCATTACCGATGGTGACAAAAACTGGATAGGTAGTGACCGATCTTGCCGATGGTGACAAGGGCCGAAAGGGATAGACACTGGACGTGTATAAGTGGGATATCAGATGAAGACCCTCACCCCGACCTCGGAAATGGCCTTTGGACGACGGATGGTTCATCACTATTCATCATTCATTTTTATTCACATTACTGACCTAAGCGCCCTTTCGGGTTTTCGCCGATGCCAGCCCCCTCTTGCTTTTGCCCGCGCGCCCTCTCGGGTTTTCACGCGGCGGGGTACCCGATTTTGCCTGCGACGCCCTTTCGGGTTTTCGCCATAGCTGGGTTATAGCCATTTTTGCACTTGACCTGATATAGGAGCAAGTCTGGCGGGGTATCTCTATTTTTAACCCCATTTTTTTTCTTTTTTTCTTTTTTTGAATTCGAGATTCAGAAGAACTGGACCGCGGGAATGCTGACCGTCCTTCTCGGTGAGGACAAGGGTTGGTCTTAGGTTTATCTCGTCGACACTGGTTAAATGTCGAAGCAAAGGATATGGTCTATTAGCAAGGATATAAGATTCGAGTTAGCGGTAAAGCTTGACCGATCTCGCCGATGATGACGAGGGTCAAACACATATTTATTGACCAGCATAGGTTATCGTCGAAACAAAGGTGGGTTTATTAGCCAGGACGGAAGGTCCAAGCTTAGGGGTAAGGATTGATCGATCTCGCCGATGATGACGACGGTCGACCATGGGTTTATTCATCATCATGGGTCACATGCCGAAGCAAAGATGGGATTATCAACAGGGACGTAAGGTCCAAGTGAAGGGTAGAGATCGCCGCTCTCGTCGAGGATGACGAGGGTCGAGGAGGGTTTGTTCATCGACATATGTCACTGCCGAAACAAGGATGGGGTTGTCAACAGGGACGTAAGGTCCAAGTTGGGGGTAGAGATTGACCGATCTCGTCGAGAATGACGAGGGTCAAAAGGGGTTTGTTCATCGACATGGGTCACATGCCGAAGCAAAGATGAGGTTATCAACAAGGACGTAAGGTCCAAGTTATGGACAGAGATCAACCGATCTCGTCGATGATGACGAGGGTCGAAAGGGTTTGTTAAAGTATTCCCGGTGGGACTTTGATGATTGTCCCTTTCGGAGTTTATAGGGTGGAGAACAGGAGAGGCATTTGGAAATTACCACTTTACCGACTCAGGCGCCCTTTCTGGTTTTCGCCGAAGCCAGCCCCCTCTTACTTTTGCCCGCGCGCCCTTTCGGATTTTCACGCGGCGGGGTACCCAATTTTGCCTGCCACGCCCTTTCGGGTTTTCGCCACAGCCGGGCTATAGCCATTTTTGCACTTGTCCCGATGTGGGAGCAAGTCTGGCGGGGTATCTCTATTTTTAACCCCATTTTTGTTATATATATATTTTTTGACTTATTTTTTTATTTTATTCGGAATGCGAGTCGAGAAAGGGTAGCTTGATCAGGGCGGAATGCCACTAACCAAGGAGAGATAGCTTGATTAGGGTGGAAAAACCGCCTAATCCAGGGAAAGTAGCTCGATTAGGGCGGAATGCCGCTAACCAAGGAAAAGTGGTTCGATTAGGGCGGAATGCCACTAACCAAGGAAAAGTAGCTTGATTAGGGCGGAGTGCCACTAACCAAGGAAAAGTAGCTCGATTAAGGCGGAGTGCCACTAACCAAGGAGAAGGTAGCTCGATTAGGGCGGAATGTCGCTAACTAAGGGGAAGGGTAACTCGGTCAGGGCGGAATGCCACTAACCAAGTAAAAGTAGCTTGATTAGGGCGGAGTGCCACTAACCAAGGAAAAGTAGCTCGATTAAGGCGGAGTGCCACTAACCAAGGAAATAGCTTGATTAGGGCGGAGTGCCATTAACCAAGGAGAAGTAGCTTGATTAGGGCGGAGTGCCACTAGCCAAGGAAAGGGTAGCTCGGTTAGGGCGGAGTGCCACTAGCCAAGAAAAGGGTAGCTTGGTTAGGGCGGAGTGCCACTAGCCAAGGAAAAGGGTAGCTCGGTTAGGGCGGAGTGCCACTAGCCAAGAAAAGGGTAGCTTGGTTAGGGCGGAGTGCCACTAGCCAAGGAAAGGGTAGCTTGGTTAGGGCGGAGTGCCACTAGCCAAGGAAAGAGTAGCTTGGTTAGGGCGGAGTGCCACTAGCCAAGAAAAGGGTATGTTCCGGCCGATCACTCGGGGTGTGTTAGCTACGCCGCATGATACAGCTTAATGTGTTTTCCGTTGAGGGGAGAGAACTGGACGGCTCCTTTGTGGTCTACAAGGACGTAGGCACCCCCTTCATATACTCGGCGAACGATATACGGTCCGACCCAGTTTTCGACCAGCTTCCCTTTGGGGTTAGAGGCCATCACTTCTCTTCTTTTGACCATCACCAGGTCTCCTTTCTTGAACTCTCGACCCTTGACTAACTTGTCAAAAGCACGGGCCATGCGAGCTTGGTAGAGTTGGATGTTTTGTTGCGCCTGGAGGCATTTTCCTTCGAGCTCAGCGAGCTCTTCCAATCTTCTTTCTGCGTTGGTCTGCTCACCACTGACCAATCCGTGCTGGATGGAAACTCGCAATGAAGGAACTTCGAGTTCAATCGGCACTACAGCTTCCGACCCAAAGACAAGGGAGAAGGGTGAACAGCCGGTTGGGGTCTTGTAGACAGTACGATAGGCCCAAAGCGCTTCGTACATCCTTTCATCCCAATCTTTTTTGTTAGACTTGACAGTCTTCGCCAATAGTGTGCACAAGGTTTTGTTAAAAGCCTCTGCTAGTCCGTTGGCTTGAGGGTTGTAGGGGGACGACGTCCTCCAGTCAATTTTGTATTTGTCAGCTACCCGATAAACCTTCTGATTTCTGAAATGGCTGCCGTTATCAGAGATGATTCGGCTGGGGATCCCGAACCGGAATATTACATTCTGCCGGAAGAACCTTGCAACTAGTTCTCCGGTCACATCTCTTAGTGCTACTGCCTCCGCCCATCTGGAGAAGTAATCTGTAGCTGCTAAGATGTATCTACATCCTGATGAAGATGCTGGTAGTGGCCCTACCACGTCCGTGCCCCACTGAGCAAACGGCCAACTTGGTAGGGTGGGATGTAGTGGCACTAGGGGTCTCCTCGCCACATTAGCATGTTCTTGACATTTCTGACAAGCCTTGGCAAACTTGCAGCAATCATTAAATATAGTGGGCCAATAATAACCCAATTTCTTTATCTCTATTTTCATTTTCGGACCGGCCTGGTGTGCCCCAGCTGATCCCGCATGAACTTCTTGCATCACCTGTCCCGCTTCTGCTGAAGACAAGCAACGGAGTAGGACATTCCTTCGGGCATCTGCCATAATTCGGAACAAGGTCCCGCTTCTCATTTCACAAGAATCCTTGATCCTCAGGAGCTTCATTCTTTGTTCCTTTTCTTTTGGAAGTTGCTGGTGTTGAAACCAGCGTAGGAGATGCTCTCGCCAGTCGGGCTGCTGAACCCCTTCGATGACTGCCACTTCCATCTCTTCTTCGTCGGCCAGAACCTCTGTTACGCTGGGGACCTGTCGGCGGTTGATTACTGTTATATTCGGGCTTATGTCTGGCGGGACCGCCAATGAACTGGCCAGCTTAGCGAGGGCATCTGCCTGAGCATTCCGGCCTCGATTGATGTGCTTGATGCTGATGAAGTAAAATTTTGACATCAGTCGAGTTGTCAACTGGTGATAGGGGAGGAGCTCTTGCTTTCGCACCTCGAACTCTCCTTCCAGCTATTTTATAACTAGCATGGAGTCTCCGAACGCTTCCAGCATCTGAATTCCCATGGACAGAGCGATCTGCAACCCGATTATCAGGGCTTCATATTCTGCTTCATTGTTTGTGCATTGTTTGTTTATGGAGCAGGATGTATGCACCACTTCTCCTTCTGGGGACTTCAAGACTATGCCCGCCCCTGCTCTGACCCTGGATGATCCGGTGGCAGAGGTGTCAATTCTGGAAGCGCCATCAAAATATAGCTGCCATAAGGAAGGCTGTACTTGGGCGGCTTCTAGGGTTTCATCCTCGGGAAGTTCCGGTTCCCACGGGCTTTCTCCGGGTATCGGATGTTCAGCAAAGAAATCTGCAATAGCTTGACCTTTGATGGCTTTGCGCGGTACGTAAGAGACATCAAACTCCATAAGGATTACCGCCCATTTGCCCAGGCGGCCTTTGAGTGCTGGCTGGGACATGATATATTTTAGGGGATCCTCCTTGGACACCAAGCTGATTTCATGCGACAACATATAATGCCGGAGCTTTTTGACTGCGAAGACTAGTGCCAGACAGATCTTCTCAATATAAGTATATTTTTCTTCGGTTCTGACCAGTCTTCTACTGAGATAATAGAGGGCCTGCTCTTTTCCTTCTTCATTATTCTGGGCTAGTATTGCCCCCAGAGAATTGTGTGTAGCTGCTATATACAGTATCAATGGCCGTCCTTTCACCGGTGCGCCCAATACTGGAGGAGTCTTCAGATAATCTTTTAGCTTGTCAAAGGCTGTCTGGCAATCTTCATCCCAATAAAAGGGAACATCTTTCATCATCAACTTGTGGAAAGGCTGGCATCGCCCTGACAAATTGGAAATGAAACGCCGGATGTAAGCCAAGCGGCCTTGTAGTGACCTCAGCTCGGAGATGTTCCTTGGTGGAGGTAACTCCTGAATCGCCTTGATCTTTGCGGGGTCTATCTCGATCCCCCGATATCGGACGACAAAGCCTAAGAATTTTCCGCTCGACACTCCGAACGCACATTTCATAGGATTCATTTTTAGCTCATGCTGCCTCAGCCTCTGAAAAACAATCCGGAGGTCTTGCAGGTGATCTTCTTTTCTTCTGGTTTTGACCACCAGGTCATCTATGTAACATTCGACCTTGTGGTAGAGCAACTCATCAAAGATTTTGGTCATTGCGCGCTGATAGGTTGCGCCAGCATTCTTCAGTCTGAATGGCATTCTCTTGTAATGATAAATGCCTTTGGGAGTTCGGAAAGCGGTATGGACCCGGTCGTGCTCCGCAATCCAAATCTGATTGTAGCCGGACGACCCATCCATGAATGACAGGGCTTCATGGCCGGTTGTAGCATCGATCATGACCTCGGTTATTGGCACCGGGAAGTCATCTTTAGGGCAGGCTTTGTTTAGATCTCAGAAGTCGACACAAATCCGGATCTGTCCATTCTTCTTTTTTACGGGGACGATATTCGCCAGCCATGTGGTGTACTGATTTTCTTCAACAAATCCTACATCAATGAGCTTGTCAACTTCAGCACAGATTCGGGTGATGAGCTCTGGCCTCATACGCCGCGGTGGTTGCTTCACCGGCTCGGCTTCAGGGTTGATTGCCAGCTCATGTTGTGAGACAGCAGGGCTTAGACCTGGCATCTCTTTATAAGTCCAGGCGAAGCAATCCCGGTATTCTAGTAGTAGTTGAATGTACAACTCCCGTTCTTTCGGGGATAGTTGGGCACTGAGGAAGGTAGGCCTAGGGTCCCCCTCATCTCCCAAGTTGACTTCTATTAGTTCATCGACTGTGGCCTGGCCTCCGTCTTCTATTTCCGGAGGTGCCGGCTGGAGGTCGACGAAGTCTGGAATACCATCTTGAGGGTCGAGCACTTCTACTTCCTCGTCAGACACTGCCAGAGCTTCCTGAGGTTTCTTGATCTCTTGTGCTAGCGGCTGGGTGGATTGTTCTATTAGAAGATCCATTGCCGTTGCAGCTCCTGAGGGTGAGAGAACAGCTTCAGTGCTTGTAGATGAGGTTGCAGCCATGACAGGCCGGTAGTTGTTTGCCGCCGGACTCGGACAGCATATTGGACTTGTGGCAGAAGTTGAGGGAGTCTCACCTTCTGGGACAGTTGTATCTTCCACAGAAGTGGCCCTTTCTTTCATGGTAGCCGGCTCCCCTTGATTGGAGTTGACCAAGACCTCCCTGATTGGCAGAAAGGGTGTTGAAGTTGTCGTTAGTAGGACCCCTGTAGAGGGAGAGACTCCTGCTTCTTGAATGTCCTCGGCTTCGATGCTATCAGCCGTATCAAGTTCGGCTTGAAAGGCCGCTTCCTCAGGACGGACCTGCTCCCAACATCGGCAGGAGATCAAGGTCTCCATTTGTTGATTCCCGGATAGGGCCAATTCAGCATGTTCGGCCTCCGCCGGATACTCATCAAAGGTTGCCCCCAGAGGGCTGTCTTCAGTTGGATAGAAGGTGGAGATGGTATCCACCTCGTACCACCCACTGTAATAGTAGTCTTCCAGGGTGAAGCCCAGACCCGGATGTTGAGAGACACGTCTCATTTCTTTGTCCAGATTTACAGGATACCACATCTTCTGGAAAGCTTCCTTGTGTTTTTGAGGTTGATCAGGAGGGATGTGTTGCTTTTGAAACATCCTGGCCGTTCGATCAGTGGTAAATGCCAGGCCCTGAACAGGAACCTGCGGGTCGACTAGATCCTCAGGGAGGCTGCAGTCTGTGTCTTCCTGAGTGGGATGCTCCTCAGCCGTATAGAACAAGCTGCTGGGCCCATCTTCTTGTGCCACCTCCCAGGCTTTGAAAGGTTCGACAGTGGGACCATCGAGGCCGGAGACTGGCTTGGTGAGGCCGGCCGGGACTGCGATGCGGTCGTGCTGTCGATTAATATGCGCTTCCTTAGCTTTGGGGTATAATGCTGGGGGTGTCACCCTGCCGACATTTCCAGACGCG